>CM038680.1:542911948-544111948 GCA_021605205.1 Aegilops longissima | reverse complement strand
CCGAGACCTGTATCGGTGAGACCGAATTGCTAGGGTTTCTGGCAGTGGCTCTGTCATATGAAATCGGTGGCTCTGGATAGAAAGAATCGGTGGGACCGAGTTGGAGTTTAGGTTTTTGACATATTTGGATAGAGAAAGTGGCTAAGGGTTTTGGAGCAATATCACTAAGCATTTGAGCAAGCAAGCCATTAAGCAACACCTCATCCCCTTTTAATAGTACTAGGAAATATGCCCGTGTGTTGCAACGGGAGGAAAATAATATCTCAGCATTCTCCATATCCCCGCACACACTCTTTCACGTCCTCTATGTCAAAACAACGCCCAATCTTTATTGTCGCTTAGCCTGCTTTCTGCCATCATTGGCCCGCGAGATCTTGATAGTGGTGGGGTTGGTCGGTATGGTGGCGACCACCCAACTGATGTCCTTTTCTCCTCCGAGTCCACCTCCGTCTCAAAGTTGTGGTTGCATTCTCATTTGGTTGCTACACGACGACCTTCGAGGCACGGTTGCTTCGACTATTCTCTCCTACGACGATGTAACCGGAGGATTACTAATTGCAGCGCATATATTTCGTTTGATTGGCATAATTAGCTTATAACCAGGCATGAATGTCCCTGCATTATCAGGGTTTATTCTCTTTGACTATTTTTGCGCTCAGGTGCCCACATTTTTTATTAATTAGAGCAAACCAGCATATTCTCTTTTATTAGCACATGCCAAAAAAATTAATTATAGGCTATAGTCAACCAGCATATTGTCTTTTATTGGCATGCGCAAGTTACCTCCGACAATAATTTGTGGAGTACCACGTTCTGCTCATGATTCTCGAGATAACTTCCTTATTGTCACACAACCTTCTTATTTCCAGACAACTTAGGCACATATAAAAACTGGTGTGATTTAGTATAAAATTCCAAACTGAGACTGTTCCTATCATAATTGCAAGTTATCTGAGTTTTGGCTTTGTCCATCGACACAATATGGAAGGTTCATAGTTTAATCCCCTCGCGCCCTTAATATTTTGCTGCTTGTCAGTGTGACAGAAAAAAGAAATTCGTGGTAGGCCCAGTTGGGGATAAACGAAAAAAGGGGAACTATGTGTGGAATGGACGGAACAAAATCTATACGTATTTTTTTTGCTTTTCGTGGGGCAGTTGTGTGGGAGCTACTATCTGACGCTAGTTGCACCAAATAGCGCGTGGAACGCACAACCAATCCCGTCTGGGCCAGCTACTGGCAGGCACTAAAATGACCTGTGTTTGCAGGGCACGACTAATAATCCAGAAAAATGACAGGTTGAACGATCGAAAAGATGACATTAAAGACTTGACCATGTGCTGCTAGCCATGGCAACAAACACCTATAGCTAACGAATGGCCAACTCGAATATTTAAGAACATACTACAACATCAGATTTATTTATTTTTGAATTTAAAAAAAATATGAATTGCCGAATATTCTTGAAAATTGGACATTTTTTTAGATTATGAACAATGTTTTTAATATTCCATCCAATTTGAAAAAAAGCATGAACAAAATCTGAAACCGCATCATTTTCTGAAGACATGAACCTTTTATGAAAACACAAACGTTTTTTAAGTTGTGACCGACTTTTCAAAATGGAACATGTTTTGAACATTCCGAACAATTTTATAAAATTCATTTTTAAACGTGGATGTTATTTTGAATTTATGAACATTTTACTAAAACAATAATTATTTTTCAATTTGAAATATTTTTAAAATGCATCTTTTTCGAAAATACCATTTTTTTGAATATGTCCTTAATTTGAAAAAAATGGGAGAGAATTTGTTCCAAACATTTTAAGAAACGGGGACACAATATTATAATTCTGAACATTTTTCAACAATTTGAAAATAAAACAAAATTCTGAAATTTTTACTCCCAGTGCAGCAGATAGTCAAAATAAAGGAAAAACGAAACGGGACGGCACGGTTTTGTGCGCCCCGTGCGAATGTCTAACTATCTGTCGCTCTGGGCGTTAAATAGTGTCTTCGCAGCTTCCTGAGCAGGCAAAGTGGGCTGGCTATGCTGGGCCACAGCGTGTGCGGCCCAAATACGAAAAATCTGGATTGCTAAAATAAAAAAAAACAGACGGACGCACAAATATTTAGTACCACCTCGGATAGAACTATAAATTTCGACGGTGAACGGACGATTTTTTTTGGAGAAACACACCTTGCTTTATTAGTAGGTATAGATTGACTTTCCTATGGACTCAATGTGATCTTGGATCACTGATACGTCTCCAACGTATCTATAATTTATGAAGTATTCTTGCTATTATACTATCCTTCTAGGATGTTTTATATGCATTTATATGATATTTTATATGATTTTTGGGACTAACGTATTAACCTAGAGCCCAGTGCCAGTTTCTGTTTTTCTCCTTGTTTTAGAGTATCGCAGAAAAGGAAAACTAAACGGAGTCCATTTGACGTGCCACTTGACGGAGATCATTTTTGGACCAGAAGAAGCCCACAGAGTACCAGAAGCAGGCCAGAAGAGTTCCGGGCTGCCCACGAGGGTGGGGGGCGCACCTACCCCCCTAGGGCGCGCCCCCTGCCTCGTGGACAGCCCGGAGACCCCATGACGTGAAATCAACGCAAAACTCTTCTATATATACCCTAACTTCTAGAAAGAAACCTAGATCGGAAGTTCCGCCGCCGCAAGCCTCTATAGCCACGAGAAGTCAATCTAGGCCCTCTCCGGCACCCTGCCGGAGGGGTCCATCATCACTGGTGGCCATGGAGGACTATCCCGGAGGGGCCATCATCATCATTAAGGCCAAGGACCAGAGGGTGGAGGCCATGGAGGAGGAAGCACAAGGGGGAGAACCTCTCCTCCTCTCTTCCGGTGGCGCCGGAGTGCCATCGGGAGGGGAATCATCGCCGCGGTGATCGCCTTCATCAACATCACCATCCTCATCTCTTTTACGCGGTCCACTCTCCCGCACCCCGCTGTAATCCCTACTTGAACATGGTGCTTTATGCCACATATTATGATCCAATGATGTGTTGCCATCCTATGATGTTTTGAGTAGATATCTTTTGTCTTTGGGTTGATTGATGATCTAGATTGGTATGATTTGTATGTTTTACTTCGTGTCGCGCAAGCGTGAGGGATTCCCGCTGTAGGGTGCTGCAATACGTTCATGATTCACTTATAGTGGGTTGGTGAGTGACTGAAACACAAACCCGAGTAAGAGGGATTGTTGCGTATGGGAATAAAGAGGACTTGATGCTTTAATGCTATGGTTGGGTTTTAACTTAATGATCTTTAGTAGTTGCGGATGCTTTCTAGAGTTCCAATCATAAGTGCATATGATCTAAATAGAGAAAGTATGTTAGCTTATGCCTCTCCCTCATATGAAACTGCAATAGTGATTACCGGTCTTGTTAACAATTCCCTAGGACAATTCCTCACACCGATCCACCATTATTCCACACTCGCTATTTATATTATTCAGTAATATATTCTAACTTTATGATAACATCACCTACTTTTATATTCTAGCTCTCCGATATCATACAAAGTTATCCTCTTCATACCCACAACGTAATTTTATTTCTCGTTTCTAGTTGGAAGCAAATGTTCGGAGCACGTAGAGTTGTATTAGAGGTAGATAGGGCTTGAGAGAATATTGATATTACCTTTATCTCATTGTGGGTTCGACACTCCATACTTGTCACTTCCACCTTTGGAAATTGCTACGATGATTCCCTGCACTTGGGGATTATCAAGCTCTTTTCTGGCGCCTTTGCCGGGGAGCAATAGCGTGGGGTTGATATTCTCGTGTGTGCTTGTTTGCTTTCTTCACTAAGTAGATTTTGTTTTTCCATTTTTTTTCTGTTTAGTTGTGGGTGAAACATACAAAAAAAAAATAAAAGAATGAAAATACAAAAAAATTTACTTGCCTCTCATGCCTAAAAAGTTTTTCAAAAAGAGAAGTGATTGGAAAGTTATGCATTGAAGAAGTGAGGGTCGACCTTGAGCACTTGTGTTCATGCTCACGGAAACAATGTAGAATTTTTCATGGAAGTTACTATGTAAATAATTATCCCCTTGTATATATTCATTGTATTATAAAAATAATGTGCCAAGCTTTGGTTCTAGGATGATTAGATTGCTTGTTTACCATGTGCAGAACAAAAACAGAAACTTTGGCTGTAGTGCGTGAATTTACATTTTTTGCTGGAAAGTCAAATGGGTCTGAAACTTTTTGCACATTACTTCAGTACAAAGTTTTCAAATATTCATATTAATTTCATAATTTTAGGAATTACACAAGTTTTCTAAACTTCCAGATTACTACAGACTGTCCTGTTTAAGACAGATTTTGTTTTTGATGCATTACCTGCTTGTTTTGATGAAACTATCGGTCTCTATCAATGGATTAAGCCATGGAAAATTTATATTACAGTAGCTATAATGCAAAAACAAAATATGAATTGGTTTGCAACAGTACTTATAGTAGTGATTTGCTTTGTTATACTAACGGATCTCACAAAGTTTTTGTGGATGAAGTATTCGAAGAACGAGGAGTTACCGATGTGAGAAGAATAAAGAGAAGCAAGCGTTCAAGCTTGGGGATGCCCAAGGCACCCCAAGTAAATATTTCAAAGTATACTCAAGCATCTAATCTTGGGGATGCCCCGGTTGGCATCCCATCTTTTTTCTTCAACAATTGTCGGTATACCTCGATTTTTGTTTTGTTCACATGATTTGTGTCCTTTCTGTTATTTTTCTTTAAAGAACCATGCTAGTATGAGATGTACCTTCATCAATTTATAGAATACTTCATGTGCTTCACTTAAATCTTTTAAGTATGATCTTATAGAATTGCTCTTTGTGGTTCACTTAAATCTTTTGAGTATGGTTTTATAGAATGCTTCATGTGCTTCACTTATACATTTTGAAGCTTGGATATTGGTTAGTTGTAGAATGCTACATGAACTTCACTTATATCTTTTGGTGTGTGAAAAATACTATCATTTAAAGTGGGTTTGGAAGAGTGTCGACTTTAGGAATTAGTGATCCCACTATTTTGGAGGGTGTTGAATCTTAGTGTGATATTTGTGAAAGTGGATTTGGAAGAGTGTCAACTTTAGCTAGTAATGATTCCACTATTTCGGAAGAGGTTCCAATTGAGTATGAGAACAAAGTTGCTATCCATGATACTACTGAAAATTATTATGAGGGAGGAATACATGCCTGTAGGAGTTGCAATAATATTAAGTTTCCTCTCTATGTGCTTAAAGTTTTGAAGTTATACTTGTTTTGCCTTCCTATGCTAGTTGATTCTTGTTCCCATAAGTTGTGTGCTCACAAAATCCCTAGGCATAGGAAGTAGGATATATTTAAATGTGCCAGCCATATTCTTCAAGATGCTCTCTTTGTGCTTCAATTCCTATCTTTTACGTGAGCATCATTGAAATCATCATGCCTAGCTAAAAGGCATTAAAGAAAAGCGCTTGTTGGGAGACAACCCAATATTTACCCTTATTGTTTTTGTGTGTCTACATGATTACTCTACTGTAATAATCATGTTTTATAGCTTTTGTTTCAATAAAGTTCCAAGTAAGACCTTTGGGAAGACTTGGGTAAAAGTTAATGTGATCTTGCTGTAAAAAACAGAAACTTTGCGCTCACGAGAATAGATGTCATTTTCTACAGAAGAGTGATTTTGAGTTGATTGTTTTTGCAGAAGATTAATAGACAAATTCCTCACATCCACCAATTTATTTCATAATTTTTGGAGTAGCATAAGTATGGTTATTGTTCAGATCATTAAAGACTGTTCTGTTTCTGACAGATTCTGTTTTCATTGCATAGTTTGCTTGTTTTCTAGTTTCTATGGCTTATATTACTCCATATAAATTGTAGAAATGATTTGATAAAGTAGGAATTATGTGAGAACAATTATGAACCTTGTCTTTGACAGTACCAAAGTGAATGGTTTTCTCTTTATCATACTAACCTATCTCATGAAGTTACGTTAAGTTTTGGGTGATTGAAGTTTTCAAGCTTTGGGTGAGATATCGATATGACGAGAATAAGGAGTAGAAAGACCCTAAGCTTGGGGATGCCCAAGGCACCCCAAGGTAATATTCATGGAATACTCAAGCGCCTAAGCTTGGGGATGCCCCGGAAGGCAGCCCCTCTTTCGTCTTCAAAACTATCGGTATACCTTACTTGGAGCTATATTTTTATTCGTCACATGATATGTGTTTTGCTTGGAGATTATTTTCAATTTTACTTGCTCTTTGAATAAAATCATTGGATCTGAAATATTGAATGAAAAAGAATCCTCCCATGGCTAGTTAATTATTTGACTACTCAGTGTTCTTCACTCATATATTTTGGAGTAGTTTGTCATTTACTCATGTGCTTCACGTATATCCTATGAGTAAATGGTTGAATAAATTGAATGTCATAAATCTGAATTTATATATGTTTCATATGCTTATAACATGGGGAGTAATGACTTCACACATAATAAGTATAGGTAGTAAACTTATTGAAAGTTAGCAAACGTAGAATTGGTCACTTGAACAATTCATGAAAGAATACTGAAGGAAGAGAGGTTTCACATATAAATATACTATATTGGAAATCTTTTATGATTGGGAGGACTCATTAAAATATGACATGCTAAAGATTTGATGTTGGACAAGGAAGACAACGTAATGGGTTATGTTTTATTATATCTGAAATAAAGTATATTGTCATGGATCATCCAGCATGTTGAGCTTGCCTTTTCCCCTCATGCTAGCCAAATTCTTTGCACCATGTAGAGATACTACATGTGCTTCCAAATACCCTTAAAACCAGTTTTGCCATGAGAGTCCACCATATCTACCTATGGATCGAGTAAGATCCTTCAAGTAAGTTTTCATTGGTGCAAGCAATAAAAATTGCTCTCTAAATATGTATGATTGATTGGTGTGGAGGAAATAAGCTTTATACGATCTTGTGATGTGGAAGAAATAAAAGCGACAGATTGCATAATAAAGGTCCATATCACAAGTGGCAACATGAAGAGACGTTCTTTCGCATTAAGATTTTGTGCATCCAACCCTGAAAGCGCATGGCGACATCTGCATCCCTCTACGAAGGGCCTATCTTTTACTTTTATCTTATACCTTATGCAAGAGTCATGGTGATTGAGGGAGTCCTGGATTAGGGGGTATCCGGGCAGCCGGACTATATACATCGTCCGGACTATTGAAGCGTGAAGATACAAGACTCAAGACTCCATCCCGTGTTCGGATGGGACTCTCCTTTGCGTGGAAGACAAGCCTGGCGATCCGGATAATATATTTCCTTCCTTGTAACCGACTCCATGTAAACCCTAGCCCTCTTCGTGTCTATATAAACCGGAGAGGATGGTCCTTAGAAGACCGATCACAATTACAATCATACCATCATAGGCTAGCTCTTATGGTTTAGCCTCTACGATCTCGTGGTAGATCTACTCTTGTACTACTCATATCTTCAATATTAATCAAGAAGGAAGTAGGGTTTTACCTCCATCGAGAGGGCCCGAACCTGGGTAAACATTGTGTCCCTTGCTTCCTGTTACCATCAGCCTAGATGCACAGATCGGGACCCCCTACCCGAGATCCGCCGGATTTGACACCGACATTGGTGCTTTCATTGAGAGTTCCTCTGTGTCGTCGCCGCAAGGCTTGATGGTGCCTTCAATCGTCAACAACATGGTCCAGGGTGAGACTTTTCTCCCCGTATAGATCTTCGTGTTCGGTGGCTTCGTACTGCGCGCCAATTCGCTTGGCCATCTGGAGCAGATCGACAGCTATGCCCCTGGCCACCAGGTCAGGTTCGGAAACTTGAACTACACGGCCGACATTCGCGGAGACTTGATCTTCGACGGATTCGGGCCTGTACTAGGAGCATATGACAGTCACGATGAGCACGGCTTAGACCTGCCGTCGGACAATGCTCGGGATATCAGCCCTGCAGTAGCCCCGGACCTAAATCCGGAGCAGGCTGTGTTACCGAAGGACGGTGGGATGGACCCCGCCCCACAGGCCGCACACTCATCGGCGTTGGAGCCGAACATAGGTCTCACCTCTGTAGAAGCCTGTGATTCCGGACCCCCGGACTCGTATCCGGTTGTAGGTTCCAGTCCGCGCGTTCCCGAGCCCGCCGAGCCTAGTTGGGCTCTGGTAATGGAGTTTACCGATGCGGATATCTTCCAGCACTCACCCTTTGGCGACATGCTGAACTCATTAAAGTCTCTCTCTTTGTCAGGAGGCTCTGGGCCGAACTATGTCCGGCTCGAGTGGGAAGCAGGAGATGAAGGAATTCATTGCCCACCCACCACCTACTTCATTGCCACGGTCGATGATTTAACCAACGTGCTTGACTTCGACTCCGAAGACATCGACGATATGGACGACGATGCAGGAGAAGAACATGAACCACCGCTCACGGGGCGGTGGACAGTAACCTCCTCCTATGATATATATATGGTGGACACTCCGAAGGAAACCAATGGCGATGAGGCAACGGAGGATAACCCCTCAGGGAGAAAAACAAAGCATGGGTGTCGTCAACGCCGCCCCAAGCCCCACCACAGTAACACCAGCCCAGGAGACGAAAACAATCCGGATGATGCCGAAGAGGAATACAACCCTGGTCAGCCCGCCTTCGAGCAGGCCGAGCAGGAAGATGAGCAGGTCAGCCCAGACGAACAGGCGACGGACAGATATCCGAATGAGGACAACTACACGGCCCCCTCCGAAGATGAGATTAGCCTCGGCGACGACGAGTTCGGCGTGCCTGAGGGTCCCGTAGAGCAGGAGCGCTTCAAGCGTCGGCTTATGGCCACTACAAGGGGCCTGAAAAAGAAGCAGCAGCAACTTCAAGCTGATCAAGACCTGCTCACAGATAGATGGACTGAAGTCCTGGCAGCTGAGGAATATGGACTCGAGCACCACACGGCTGACCAGCCACCTCGTGGCCGGGGTAAAACAGCGTATCAGCCCGAATACCAGCCAAGATCGATCTATGGATCACGGGGGCGCGCCCAAACGCGCGACAACGACCGTCACGCCGGACACACTATCAACAAGTCCGGCCGGGCCAAACACAGCCACCCAGAGCAATTCGAACTGCGTAGCCACATAGCCAAAGCCGAGGCGCGCGCGCATACGCTTCAGCGGCGAACGATGGATCATGAATTCCCAGAAGGGTTCAAACCCGTAAACATCGAATCATACGATGGCACAACAGACCCTGCAGTATGGATTGAAGATTTCCTCTCCACATTCACATGGCCCGCGGAGACGATCTACAGGCCATCAAGTATCTTCCCCTTAGGCTCAAAGGACCCGCCCGGCACTGGCTAAGCAGCCTGCCAGCAAATTCCATTGGCAGTTGGGAAAACCTGGAAGACGCATTCCTCGACAACTTCCACGGCACATATGTGCGAACACCGGACGCCGATGACTTGAGCCACATTACTCAACAGCCCGGAGAGTCAGCTAGGAAATTCTGGACTCGGTTCCTAACTAAAAAGAAACAAATAGTTGACTATCCGGATGCCGAAGCCCTGGCGGCTTTTAAGCATAATATCCGTGACGAGTGGCTCGCCCGACACCTCGGCCAGGAAAAACCCAAGTCCATGGTAGCTCTCACAACACTAATGACCCGCTTTTGCGCGGGCGAGGACAGCTGGTTGGCTTGCAGCAACACTACGCCACATTTTGGCACTTCGGATGGCCGCGACAATAGCGGCAAGCCACGGCATAACACACATAAGCGACGGAACAACGCGACAGCACGGAAGACACGACAGTCAACGCCGGATTCAGTGGATCCATGTCCGGTCAGCGGAAGAAGCCGTTCAAAAGAAACAATTAGGGACCGTCCAGTCTGGACCGTATATTGGAGCGCTCGTGCGAAATTCATGGCACCCCGGACAAGCCAGCCAACCACACCAACAGAGACTGCTGGTTGTTCAAACAGGCCGGCAAAATAAACGCCGAAAACAAGGACAAGGGGCTGCACAACGACGACGACGAAGGGCCCCGGCGTCTGAACACGGGGGGACAGAAGAAATTTCCTCCCAGGTGAAAGCAGTCAACATGATCTATGCCACTCATATTCCCAAGCGGGAACGGAAACGAGCACTACGGGATGTCTATGCGATGGAGCCAATCGCCCCCAAATTCAACCCATGGTCAGCTTGTCCGATCACCTTTGATCGTAGGGATCACCCTACTAGCATCTGTCACGGCGGCTCAGCCGCATTGGTCCTAGACCCAATCATCGACAGATTCCACCTCGCGCGAGTCCTTATGGACGGCGCCAGCAGCCTGAACCTGCTTTATCAGGACACAGTGCGGAAAATGGGCATTGATCCTTCAAGGATCAAGCCCACCAAAACCACCTTTAAAGGTGTGATTCCTGGAGTAGAGGCCCGTAGCACGGGCTCTATAACATTGGAAGTGGTCTTCGGATCTCCGGATAACTTCCAAAGCGAAGAGTTAATCTTCGATATCGTCCCTTTCCGCAGTGGTTACCACGCACACCTCGGACGAACCACATTCGCTAGATTCAATGCGGTACCACACTACGCATACCTCAAGCTCAAGATGCCAGGACCACGCGGGCTCATAACAGTCAACGAAAACATGGTCCGCTCTCTCCGAACAGAAGAGCATACTGCAGCCCTCGCGGTGGAAGTACAATGCGGCCTCCTCCGACAAACCAATCTGGCGACAACAACTTCGAGCACCTTCAAGCGAGTCCGGAGCACCCCGCAACAGGATCATCAGGCACGCCAAGAGCGCGACTAGCAGTCCGGCCTCCGCTCAAGCCCCATTAAAGCAGCATTCATGCCACGCCTACACAATTACGCAGTCAAAATACCATGGGCGTAGGCGGAGGCGCAACAATGACTCAGTCAACATTGCGGTATAACCGCTACATACCTTCATAACCCATCCTTATTATTTTTCAGGACATTGCTTCAGAGCAACCTCCTCAGAAGAGCCGGATTGTCGGACTTACATAGGAGAGAAAACTAAGGAGGCAACAGGCTTTGCGCAAAAAAGGAAACACCCAGGTGGAATCTGTTCACGATCGTTATACCTGTTTTACATACCTACATGCAGCCTGCCCTTGGATAGGACATGTTAAATAGTCCTATTTACTTCTGCTTAATGCTACCTGTCGGTGTCAAAACCGGCGGATCTCGGGTAGGGGGTCCCGAACTGTGCGTCTAGGCGGATGGTAACAGGAGACAAGGGACACGATGCTTTTAGCCAGGTTCGGACCCTCTCGATGGAGGTAAAACCCTACTCCTGCTTGATTAATATTGATGATATGGGTAGTACAAGAGTGGATCTACCACGAGATGAGAGAGGCTAAACCCTAGAAGCTAGCCTATGGTATGATTGTTGTTCGTCCTACGGACTAAAACCCTCCTGTTTATATAGACACCGGGTAGGGTTAGGGTTACACAGAGTCGGTTACAACGGTAGGAGATCTACATATCCGTATCGCCAAGCTTGCCTTCCACGCCAAGGAAAGTCCCATCCGGACATGGGACGAAGTCTCCAATATTGTATCTTCATAGTCCAGGAGTCCAGCCAACGGTGATAGTTCGGCTACCCGGACACCCCCTAATCCAGGACTCGCTTAGTAGCCCCTGAACCAGGCTTCAATGACGACGAATCCGGCGCGCTTTTTGTCTTCGGCATTGCAAGGAGGGTTCCTCCTCCGAATACTTCATACAAGATTTTGAACACAAGTATTGTGTCCGGCTCTACAAAACAAGTTCCACATACCACCTTAGAGAGAATAACCTTTGCACAGATCTGCTGACGTATTCCGCGGTGTGACATCACACCACGGCCAGGCCTTTATACGAATCGTTTTTAATGTTCCACCTCAGCGCGTTTAGCGAGGCGGTTTCCTTGGCACGTCTTATCAGAGCGGAGATCGTGCCCCCTTATTCCGGGATTCCCATCAATACGGACACGGGTAACCCAACCGCGCCATTGATTACGGCGCTTGGGAGATAAGCGAGTTTTACCAGGCTGGCGGGGGACGCATAGCTTCGTCCGCCCATATAAGGGATAAGGATCCACCTTTTAACCTCGCCTTCTTCCTCCTTTGCTTATCCATTTCCGCGCACTCGAGCTCCAGCGCCCAAGTCCACACATCCCTCCTCAACCTTCTCCAGCCATGTCCGGAGTGGGAGGCAAGTGGATGGTCTCCTCCATCACGGAGGGACAAGTCAAAAAGCTGCGGAAGGCCGGATACTTGTCCAGCGACATCGCGCACCGGCTCCTGACGAGGGCAGCTCATTCCCACCCCAGGCCCCATGAGAGGGTGGTGTTCCTTACCCACTTCCTCCGCGGACTAGGTTTTCCACTTCACCCATTTGTCCGGGGGCTCATGTTCTACTACGGCCTGGATTTCCATGATCTGGCCCCGAACTTCATCCTCAACATCTCGGCGTTTATCGTCGTGTGCGAGGCCTTTCTCCGCATCCAGCCCCACTTTGGCTTATGGCTGAAGACCTTCAATGTCAAGCCGAAGGTAGTGGGCGGCCGCCAAGCGGAGTGCAGAGGTGCCATAGTTGGCAAGATGGCCAAATTCCTATGGATCGAGGGCTGCTTTGTGGAGACCATAAAGGGGTGGCAATCGGGGTGGTTCTACATCACCAAGCCGCGCGGCTCTCAATGGGCGGCGGCCCCCGAATTCCGATCTGGCTTCCCCACACGGCTCACATCATGGAAAGAGGCGGGCTGGCGTGGGGTGATTCGGAAGAGCTGTCCGGACTCAAACCTGCGTCCGAAACCTGGTGGATAAGAATCTCAAGCTTGTCAACGTAGTCGGTGATGCTCATCCGCGGATTCTCCCATGCTAGCAACGGGCCTTCAATTTGTGGGAGTTTGATCGCACAGCACGAACCTTGAGCGGCTCTTGACACTACGTGCGAAGATGCGGAAGGTGCTGTTCAAGGCGCCAAGCACCGCATCCACTACCGAAGATCGCGGATTCAGCTCGCAGCGTCAAGCCAGCGAGGTAAGTTATTTACCCTTTAGGGACTCTTTTTCATAGTTTGACTCGTCGGGATCTAAAACTCCCTAACCTTTGACAGACTGGTGAAGGCGTCCGGACAGATTACCGTCCGCCCCCTTGCCGTAAGACCAGTGGGACTTCGATTGCCGGGGCTGCTGGCTCCGGCACCTCACGTGGTGCCGGAGAAGAAAACCAAGAAGAAGGCCACGGAAACTCGAAGGAGCTCCCGGCGCCAGGTGCTGTTGGACTCATCGTCCGACGACTCTGTGGCAGAATCCTCCCATGAGGATGAGGAGGAGGAAAAAAGCCTCTCCCAGTGAAGGAGAGAGAAAAGGAAGGCCGCCGGACCGGGAGGCCGGAGGAATCAAGAAAGGAAGGACCCTTCCTCCGGACTTCTCCACCAGCGCCGACAACAGCGAGGAGGAGTGGCCACCAAGGGACAAGCCTCTGGCGAGATCGTAAGTGTCTGGACTCCGGAATAGCTCATGACTTTTTATTTGTCGCATAGTGTCTTCTAACACCGAATATAACCATGTAGCCCGCCCAAGGACGAGCTCGCCTCTTCGTCGAGCGGCTCCCTGGATTCGTCGGATGTGAATAGCGCTTCACTTCCGACCGCCTCCTCTCCTCGTGATGCAGACGACACCGCGGTGGAGTCCCAAAAGGGGCCCCACCAGGAGGAGGTGGTCCCGGAGGCGCCGCAAGGGGACCTCCCGAACTCTGGGCAGAAAGGGGGCGAGACCCTAGAGGGCTCTAAGTCCGCCCCTGTGCGGACTCCGTGTGAGAACCTTGATGGTTCCCAAGTCCGACAAGCGGCCCCTTAAGTAAGAAGGGCAAGACTCTGACGCCGGTGACCTCCGTCCATCCGGAGGCACGGATAGCTTTGCTGGAGGCGCTTAACGGCGCCTCCATCGACGAGGAGCACCACACTGTTATGAGTGTGGTGATCTAGAAAGTTCGATCCGCCAAGAGCGGGCTGGTGAAGCCTATACCAGCCTTCTAACAGGCTTTGAGGTAAGTTTGGAATATGTAAAAATATTACCGCATAGGCGGTAGCCTGATGCTTAGTTCGTGTTCGGAAAGAAAAACCGGACTGAGGATCTAAAAGATATCATGCAGGAGACTAACATAAGTATGTCAATATGGGAATTCAGGCTGCGCTGCTGACCTCTGCTGCCTTGCTGCGGAGGTCAATGCATTGAAGCGAGCCTCGGCGGTCCGAGCAGGCTCGGCCTTGCCAAGCAGCTCGAAGACAAGGAAGGTAAGTAATACCTTCTTAAAGTAATACCTTATAGAAAGGATTTGGTTGCAAAAAATACAGGACTAACGTGGGTATTGTAGGGGCCACGAACGAGGTGGCGACCCTAAAGGAAGCGGTGTCCACGGCCGGAAGCAAAGCGGCCGTGGAGCGCACCGAGCGAGAGAAGCAGGAGGCGCGGGTGGAGGAGGTGCAGCAAGAGCTCCAGGCTCTCGTGGAAAAACACGAGAGTTTGGAGTGTGATTCGAAGAATCAAGAGTCCGAGCTCGCCTCGGCTCTTGAGAGTGCCAAAGCCGCTAAGGCCGAAGCCCAAAAAGCCCTCCAGGAAATTGAATCATTAAAGAAGATAGCGGCGGGTAAGACATTCTTTATGCAAAGCAAGCATGTGAAAGTGAATTATCTATTACTTACCCGAATCCGGAGCTCTCCAGGAGCATTCGCAGATCTGCCCCGTAGTGTGTCTGATGATGCCACGTAGAGGAGCTCGACGGAAAAGGTGTTCTGGTCTCAGTATGCTGAGTCCGGACATCCGGTGCCCCTAAGCGACCAGCTGAAGCAGCTGGTCGAGCTCCTAAGGTCGCCGAACAGGCCATGAAGGGCCTCATAATTGGCCGTGGCCATTGGAAGCCATGCACAGGAGCTACTTCGGGCTAGTCGGCGATCGTGGTGGGCCTTTGTCCATGGATTAGCGTCATCAAGCGCTCCGTCTGCATTGAAGGTGCCCGTCGGGCCTTGCCCGTGCTAAAGTGCACTGGCGCAAGATGGATGCTGAGAAGCTTGTGACGGATGGGCCACCGAAGGGCAAGGAGCATCGCAAGCCTGAAATGTACTATGAGGGCGTCCTGAAGGGTGCCCGCCTTATAGCGGGTGAATGCTCCAAAGATGTAATTTTTGAATAGACTCGCATTTGTTATCCTATATGCTGAAAACTTGTTCATATGCGTTAAGTAAGAGAAAAGCGGAGTCCTGAAAGTAAGAGAAAGAAGAAAGAAAAGAATGACACAATCGGGGCCCACAGTGCGGTTGAGCCGCGTGCAGGCGTGCCGTGGTCGTGCCCTCCCTTATGCCCATGGTATCTCGGGCGTAGTTATGTGCAGCGTAATCTTGGCTTTGCAATTTTGCGAGGGCTGGGGTTGGGGCCGGATTGCTACGCGTGCTCGGATCGTGCCAGGCAGTCTTGTTGTAGGTTACTCTTGGCACGCTTGACGGTGTCCGGACGTTTACTAGCCGGACTCGAGAATTGCTGTGAGAGACTGCTTTGCACCTCTGCCGCGAGGGCCGCCGTATGCTCCTCCGTTCGGAGAAAGCGTTCGGTGTTTCCATTGACCGTGATTACTCCTCGAGGGCCTGACATCTTGAGCTTGAGGTACGCGTAGTGCGGCACCGCATTGAACTTTGCAAATGCGGTTCGTCCAAGTAGTGCGTGTGTAACATCCCAAATTTCCCATTTGGAATGTTTTACAATTATAGCTAAGCATCTATGCATATTGTTTGAATTTGAGTGACATTTCAAGTTTCAGAAGATTTTGAGTTATTGGAATTTGAATTTGAATTGGCAGTTGAAATTTATTTCAAATCAATGCCTGACAAATACTTGAGAAAAAGTATGAGAGGAGTAAACATGACACTCCAAATATGTCAGAAGAAAACTTTGCCAAAAAGTTTGAATTCAAATTTGATTTTTATTTGGGATTTCTAGAAAATGAATTTTTTTAAAGTTTGAGTTTTGCCCCTGGAAAAATGTTCAAATTGTAGGGAATATTCCCCTGATCATTTTGATATATATATGTCCTATATAATATATATATATACATATTATATATTTTCTCTCTCTCTCTAATTCAAAAAAAAGGGGAAAAGAAACCCCAGGCGCCAGCCAGGTCAACCGGCCCATCCAGCGCCGAGGCGGCCCTTGTGGGCTGAAGCCACCCTGCCCACCGCATCCGAGCCACCCCCCGAGCCCCCTCGCCGAAACCCCTTCCCTTTTGCCAACCGACCGCAACCCTCTCCTCTCTCTCCCACTGACACCCCGACCCCACCCCTTCTTCCTCGCCAAGCCAACCCAGCGCCGCCGCCTCACGGAATCCGAAGAATCCGGGATCGCCTCCCGATCCTCCCGATCCGCCCCTCGCCCAAGTCGGCGCCCCCTATATACATACCGACCCCTCGACCCGTTCCCCACTTCCCCTCCCGACCCTCTCCTCGCCGCAATCGCTCGAAGGAGCCCAGCGCAGCCGCCGCCATTGCCACTGTCCGGCCATCCCGACCCCCGAGCTCCACCAACTCTACCCCGAGCCCCCTCGCTCCGCCGCACCCGCGGACATCTCCGCCGTCGCCCGGACCGCCCGTAGCCACCAGCGCCGTCGTCGCCCGAGCCGCCGTCGCCGTCAACCACCGCGGTGAGTCACCGGAGATCCCCGCCACCGTTAGATCTAAATCTAGGGTGTAGATTAGATTAGCGAAGGGGTATGTGTTTTTAATAGACCCGGTTTTAGTTACGGTTTATTTTGGTTAGTTAGCGGGTTAGTTGGACCGGCCCGACTCGGTTTGTTTTCTGTTAACCGCGTGCACGTTTTAGTTATTTAACGCCTGAGCGTTAGATAGGCCCATTAGCACCAGTTTTTCTTTTACTTATATTTTCGTTTCTGTTTTTTTTACAGAATAGTTTCAGTTTTGTAAAATCCATATCTTTTAATCTACTTAATATTTTTAATTGATTCTTTTTTTGTTGGTTTGCAAATTTGTTGTAGTTTCTGTAGAAAATATGTTTGGCCATGTTTAAATTATTAAAATTGTTTTATTTTAGATTTAGACAGATTAGTAATTCTGCTGTAAAATGAGTTAGGATTATTTTATTTTAGTGATTCTTTTGTCACTACTTTGTTTTGACCTTGCCTAACTATAGGAATTTATTTGGGCATTTTAGATTTAATAAAAAATAGTTTTAATCAAAATCATGTGGTCCTTATTTATTTAACTAGCTACTGTTTTCCTATTGTTTTATTTAGCAAATAATGTTATTTTTCCTATGTGATAGTTTATTCTAGGTTAGTTTCTGTAACCTTAGAACATGAACTTTTATTTACAATAAATAAAATTTTTATTTTATTCTTTCTTGCTAGGATTGTTATAGGCATAATAGGAGTTCTATAATAGCTTTTAAAGTGATTCTTTTTGCTCCTAGTTGTATGATGTTTTCTCTTCTGTTAGTTAGCAAAAACCCATGCTTAGGTTCTGTTAAGAAAAATTTGGTTGAGTAAAACTATTTCTTGGTTGTTGTTTGATGTGGTGAAAACATTGATTTGGATTTCTTCGAACTTTCTTTGGGCTTTGGTTCAATTGTTTTGTGTGTTATGTTAGCATGCTGTTATGTTAAGTGATCATATGTTTGTATGCTTATATGATTGTTGTTTGCCTCGGTAGAATTTCCGGAGTGCGAAGCTTGCTACCACGAGTCCCTAGCTTTCGAAGATCGTCAGCAAGGCAAGTCATTGATCATATTTCTTTTACTATACCTATGATTTTATTGCATTAGAATTATACCTCCCCACCATGCATGCAGTAGGAGAATTTTAAGTTATGTTCTTGAGTAGTATCATGAGGTAGGATGAACCCAATTCCCCTTGTTACCATGGCCCGGGACGAAGTAGTTTATTTTGCTATGCTCGTAGACGGGGTTGGTTGAGTGAATCATAAGGGAGATGTGAGAGTCAAGATGATGACAACCCCATGACTTCAAGCTCAAGATGGACTTGAAATTCACTCTTTGGGTGGAGGACGGTTGACGGGCACCCTGGAGAAAACCAGTGGTTGGCCGGGATGCATGGAGAAGCGCCATGACATCTTGCGGAAAGCTTCACCCAGCCACGAAGAGACGGATGGATACCCATTGACCGGAAGCTTACCTGTGCAGCCGCAAGCCATTATGGGCTCTGGCTTGGTCAACCCTAGGTGTGACTTTGGCCGGACGGTGCTACGCGATGTAGAAGAACGGTAGGATTGGATGGGTACTGGCAGTGGCCAGAGGAACTCTTCGGAAGACCCTGTTTCGTTCATCCCTTCTTCAAACACCATGAAGTGCGAAGACTTAAAGGAGGGAACGATTCTTGCGGGTAAAGTGAGCAAACCTCTGCAGAGTGAAGATCTAATCGGTTAGCCGTGTCCCGATTCTGGACAATTTGAGCCTCTGGAACTTGGAGTATTTCGGATATCTCAACACCAAAATTAATAAATTAATTGAGGGGATTATTTAATAATTGGGAATGAGACATTGGTTGGCGGAACCATCTCAATAACTACCAACTATTTTGTAGTATTTGCAAACAAGTCCATTGTTGTAGGGAAAAACACTGGCTTTTTCGCAAAACAATGAAACTTAGAGCCCCACAGCCAAATTGCATATAGTGTTAGTAATTTTTATTGTTATTCTCTCTTCATGACTTGCCGGCATATTCAAAATGCTGACCTACACAGCTGCAACGTCTTATGTTGCAGAGGAGTATTCCGATCAGGAGTGAGGCTACGATCCGCGCTTGGCGATTGCACTATGGAGTCGGATGTACTCGCTATTTCGTCTACGCTTCCGCAGCTTTATTTAGTTTATTTCTCATGAGTTGGCCTTCAGCCGAATTTATTCTATCGTAATAAAGACTCGATATGAGAACCGTGTAATAAATTCAGGTGTGATTGAACTTTGATTATTTCATTAATGTGCTGTGTGTGCCAGCATGATCTTGGGATGGTACAGCTACACAGATACTTGACCGATTTTGGGTTGGGTCGCTACAGAGATGGTATCAGAGCACACGCTGACCGTAGGACGTAACCCCTAGGATCGGAAAGCCATAGGAAGAGACTATTTATTTTATGTCCTTATCATTCCGTAATTCTCCCCTGTTCATTTCTGACTTCTCTCCGATTTTCAACATTCTAGATGGCCGCCGAGTTCACCCCAGTTTGCTACGGAGTTTTGCCGGCCAGATGAGGCGATGCCTCTCGGCAAGAAGCTGGTTCAGATCGTGAAGAAGCTGAAGATTGCTCTGCCCTCAATCACCGGAAGCCTACCAATGCACTTAAGCGGATACCGCTAGAGGATTGAGGTGCACATTCGAGGAGGACCTTGGAGGACATTGAGCCTATTGACTTTGAGTTTACCGATTTCAATTGGATCCTCGGAACAGACATGGCGATTTATCGTGCACTTGGACATCTCCGAGAAGAGTACAGGGCCGAGCTCGACCCATCAGACCTCGCCATGATTTCTCGCAGAGCTAGGAATGGAGATATCATCCGTACCGTAGAGGACGACTCCATTCTTTCATATGTCCAAGACTTGGAGTGTCTCCTCCGGAAACGGGAGATCCAGACTCACCGTAACTCGAAGGTACACAGGAGGTTGTTGTTCCGTGAACTAGAACTGGAGGAGAAAGCACACGCAGACTTCCTTGACCATGAAGAAGAAATCAAGGATTTCATGGAGAGAGTCGACAAGCTGAAGATGGATGTTGCCGCATTAGAGGAGAAGATGGACTTGGGAGAAGACCTTTTTCCGAGTGGAGACGACGGACCTCTCGTGAGCAATGACCAGGATTATGAAGAGAGCTCCACTGAAGAAAGCCGCAAGAGGAGGCGCCGCATCAGAGGACGCCACACCGGAGGACGCCGCACCAGAGGACGCAAGGATAATTGATGAAGACATTTAGTCGACCGCCATGTTATTTTATTTTTCCGTCGATCAGTTAGGCCGTTATTTTCGATTAGTCGTGAAATTTGTAATCCGAGATTGAACCATGTTTGAGTGGATTGAATAAATGATTGGTGTGATTATGATTGTGCATTCATAAGGGTAGTGATATTTTTCTCATTAGACCCTTGCTCTATTCTAATTTTCTCATCCACTCCAAAACACCAGATGCCTCCGAGACGTGACCCCGGTCTCAACTTTCCGCCGGAGCTCACCCAGCTGATCCGGCAGCAGAATGCCCTCATGCAGATGCTCATTCAGAACCAGAACAACAACAACAACAATCCACCGCCACCACCCCCTGTTGACAACTTGACCCGCTTCCTAAGGCTGAATCCGCGGTGTTCTCTAGCAGACCTTGGCGATTGTGGCCGATGATTAGCTCCGCAAGGTCGGAAGGAGTTAGCCACTGCTGGATGCACAGATCAGAGAAGGTGCGCTTTGCGCACATCAACTTGATGGACCTGCAGCCTCTTGGTGGGAGAACTACACCGCCACTTACCCCATCGCCACCATCACGTGGGATCAGTTCCAAGAGGCTTTCCGCACCGCTCATGTATCATTTGGAGCCATGAGTGCAAGAAGCGTGAGTTCCGCAACTTACGCCAGGGAACCGTCTTGTGGGGCGAGACGTGGATGAGTTCAACAAGTTAGCTCGCTATGCCCCGGATGATGTGGCCACAGATGCATAAAGTAGGAAAAGTTTCTCGAGGACTCAATGACGAGCTGGGAATGCAGCTAATGGTGGCTACCTTCAACAACTACCGAGAGCTGGTAGACAAGGCCACCATACTTGAAGGCATGCAGCAGCAGATTGATAGCGCAAGCGGAAGTATGGCCAAGGAAGTACAACTCTGGAGCTCAGCGAAGCCCGTTATGCCCCATACTGGGAGGCATACCCATCACACCATGGAGGACATAATCATGGAGGACATAACCATGGAGAAATGGGAACAACCGCAACCCGACAACAAGTCGAGGAAATGGAAGCGGCAATGGAAACCAGCATCGTCCTGCCCGGTTCGAAGGATCTGAGTCACATCACTGTTTCAAGTGCGGAAAACAGGGCACTATGCCACCGACTGCCGGAGGCCAAGCAGAGGAATGGAAATGGCAATGGAAGCTCAGCAAAGAAGCCCAACCCTTTTCCTCGTGCTCGGGTGAACCACATTGGCGTGGAGGGCGTCTATGATCAGCCGGAATCGTGGTTGGTAAGTTTTATTAAATTCACATCCAATATTGGTACTCTTTGATTACGGTGCAGCGCATTCATTCATATCAAGGGTAGTTGTGGAAAAATGCGGGTTGCCCACTAGAACCCTTAGAAGCCCTCTTCACGTTAGTTCCGCAGGAGGAGAAATGATGGCAGGCTTAGGCTGTCATGCAACCCTCAACATCGGAAACCATAAATTTCCTGCAGACCTCATAGTATTGGAAACCCAGACCTGGGATGTAATCCTAGGCATGGATTGGTTGACAAAGTTTGAAGGAAACATAGACTGTGCCCACAAGTCGATTGTCCTCACCACCCCGGAGCAGAAGAGGATCAAGTATGTATCCAGACGTATCCCGATGACAAATCAGGTAAATTCCCTCACGGGAGTTGTTCAGGAGGAAGTGCCGATGGTGCAAGATTTTCCGATGTGTTTCGGAGGAATTACCAGAATGCCACCGACAGAGACATTGAATTTCTGATTGAGTTATTGCCCGGCACAGCCCCGATATCCAAGAGACACTATCGGATGCCCCCGAACGATTTGAAAGAGATCAAGAATCAAATTAATGAGCTGTTGGAGAAGGGATATATTCGGCCAAGCTCGTCACCTTGGGGAGCCCCAGTTCTTTTGGTAGAGAAGAAGGATGGAACCCTGAGAATGGTTGTAGATTATTGTTCGTTGAACGACGTGACCATCAAGAACAAGTACCCTCTGCCGATGATTAATGACCTATTTGATCAGCTAGTTGGAGCCAAGGTATTCTCCAAGATCGATCTTCGATCAGGGTATCATTAGTTGAAGATCCGTGAAAAGGATATACCTAAAACAACATTCACCGCCAGGTATGGTTTATATGAGTATACCGTCATGTCATTCGGATTGACTAATGCCCCTGCATACTTCATGAATTTGATGAACAAGTTATTTATGGAATATCTGGAACAAATTTGTCGTGGTGTTCATCGATGACATACTGATTTTCTCCAAGAGCGAGGAAGAGCATAAGGAACATTTGCGTCTAGTTACGGAGAAACTCCGAGAACATCAGTTGTATGCCAAGTTCATAAATGTGAATTTTGGCTGAAGGAATTGATTCCTCGGACATGTTATTTCAGGAGAAGGAATAGCGATTGACCCGCCAAGGTTGTATCGATCACCGATTGGCGATCGCCCACCTCGATCAAGGAGATCCGCAGATTTTCTCGGACTCGCGGGATATTATCGGAGGTTTATTGAGAATTTCGAAGATTGCCAAGCCCATGGTGAGCTGTTGAAGAAGGGCGCCAAGTACATTTGGACCGAGGATTGTGAAGCCGGTTTCGAGGAATTGAAGAAAGCGTTTGGTTACAGCCCGATGCTGATTTTGCGGACATACACAAGGATTACGGTATATTGTGGCGCTTCTCGTCGGGGACTCGGAGGAGTACTCATGCAGGAAGGAAAAGTTGTAGCTTATACCTCCGGACAACCACGACCACACGAGATGAATTATGCCACACATGATTTGGAGTTAGCGGCCGTAGTGCATGCACTCAAGACACAGAGCATTTCCTTATCGAAAACCGTTGTGATGTTTACACAGATCATAAGAGCTTGAAGTATATTTTCACGCAGAAGAGTTGAACCTCGAGCGGAGGAGATGGCTAGAGTTAATCAAGGACTATGACATGAGATTGCATTACCACCCAGGAAAGGATAATGTTGTAGCAGATGCTTTGAGCCGTAAGAGTTATGTGAATACTCTTATAGCGGAGGATTACCCAGGAGTTAGTCGATGACCTCGAGAGATCTTCGACTGGAGATAGTTCCGAGAGGATATGTTGCAACTCTGGAAGTTCAGTCCACTTTGGCCGAAAGAATTCGTGAAGCTCAGAAGTCGGACAAGGAAATTGATGAGATAAAGAAAAGGATGAATGAAGGAAAAGCTAAAGGGTTTCATAAGGACGAATACGGAGCTATATGGTTCGAGGATCGTATTTATGTACCCAATGATCCCGAACTAAGGAAGCTAATTCTTGAGAGGCTCATGATTCACCATACTCGATTCACCCGGTAACACCAAGATGTATCTGGATTTGAAGGACAGTTTACGGTGGGCGGTATGAAGAAGGATATTGCGAGCACGTAGCGATATCGATGTTTGCCAGCGAGTAAAGGCGGAACATCGAAGCCAGCAGGGTTACTTCAACCTTTGCCGATTCCCGAGTGGAATTGGGAAAAACTTGGAATGGATTTTATGACAGGATTACCGGGACCCGTTCAGGTTATGATTCCATCTGGGTAGTGGTTGATCGATTGACCAAGGTAGCTCATTTCATTCCGTGAAGACTACCTATACCAGCGCTAAGTTAGCCAAGATATACATGACCAGGATCGTATATGCGCATGGAGTTCCGAGGAGTATCGTGTCGATAGAGAACACAATTTACCTCAAAGTTTTGGAATCGGTTACATGAAACTTTGGAGTGCGAGGCTGGAGTTGAGACAGCTTTTCATCCATGAGCAGATGGACAGACCGAGAGAGTCAACCAGATCCGGAGGACATGTTGAGAGCTTGTGCGCTAGACTATGGGTCTAGCTGGGATGATAATTTTCCATACGCGGAATTCTCGTACAATAACACTTATCAGACCAGTCTGAAGATGGCCCCTTTCGAAGCTCTATACGGAAGGAGGTGCAGAACACCATTGCTGTGGGATGGTGTTGGAGATCGAAAACTTTTCGGTCCTGATCTTATCAGAGATTCCGAAGAGAAAGTCCAGCTGATCCGAGATAGATTCAAGGTAGCCCAGTCGAGGCAGAAGAGTTATGCCGACAGTAAACGCAAGGAAGTAACTTACGAAGCGGGAGACCGGGCATATCTTCGTGTGTCTCCACTTGGTGGAATCAAGAGGTTCGGTGTTAAAGGAAAGTTAGCACCCCGATTCATTGGCCCCTACAAAATCCTCGAACGTCGTGGAGAAGTTGCTTACAAGTTGGAATTGCCAGAAAGATTGTCCGGAGTTCATGATGTCTTCCATGTTTCTCAGCTGAAGAAATGCCATGCCGACATGGCCGATATTCCGTTGAGAGATACAGTGCCCCTAGAGGCCATACAGCTCGGCGGTGATCGGTGATGAGGAGAAACCCGTCCAATTCTCGAGACTGCTAATGAGTCACCCGCAGCAAGATCATAAAGTTTTGCAAGGTGTTGTGGAGTCATCATTCGAGGAGGAAGCCACCGGGGGCGAGAAGAAGACCTCGCCGAGACCACCGCACCTATTTGCTAGCCAACCCGAATCTCGAGGGCGAGATTCATCTTAAGGTGGGTAGGTTTGTAACATCCCAAATTTCCCATTTGGAATGTTTTACAATTATAGCTAAGCATCTATGCATATTGTTTGAATTTGAGTGACATTTGAAGTTTCAGAAGATTTTGAGTTATTGGAATTTGAATTTGAATTGGCAGTTGAAATTTATTTCAAATCAATGCCTGACAAATACTTGAGAAAAAGTATGAGAGGAGTAAACATGACACTCCAAATATGTCAGAAGAAAACTTTGCCAAAAAGTTTGAATTCAAATTTGATTTTTATTTGGGATTTCTAGAAAATGAATTTTTTTTAAAGTTTGAGTTTTGCCCCTGGAAAAATGTTCAAATTGTAGGGAATATTCCCCTGATCATTTTGATATATATATATGTCCTATATAATATATATATATATTTTATATTTTCTCTCTCTCTCTCTAATTAAAAAAAAGGGGAAAAGAAACCCCAGGCGCCAGCCCGAATAACTGCCCCGACAAGCGCCGAGGCGGCCAGCCAATGGCAGAGCCAACTGCCCAGCCGCACCCGAGCCACCCCCCCGAGCCCCCTCGCCGAAACCCCTTCCCTTCGGCCAACCGACCACAACCCTCTCCTCTCTCTCCCACTGACACCCCGACCCCACCCCCCTTCTTCCTCCCCAAGCCAACCCGCGCCGCCGCCTCGCCGGAATCCCGAAGAATCCGGGATCGCCTCCCCGATCCTCCCCCGATCCGCCCCCTCGCTCAAGTCGACGCCCCCCCTATATATATACCGACCCCCTCGACCCGTTCCCCCCACTTCCCCCTCGCCCGACCCCTCTCCCTCGCCGCAATCGCTCGCTGGAGCCAGCGCAGCCGCCAGCCATTGCCACTATCCAGCCATCCCGACCCCGAGCTCCACCAACTCCAACCCCGAGCCCCCTCGCTCCGCCGCACCCGCCGGACATCTCCGCCGTCGCCCCGGACCGCCGTAGCCACCGCGCCGTCGTCGCCCGAGCCGCCGTCGCCGTCGACCACCGCGGTGAGTCACCGGAGATCCCCGCCACCATTAGATCTAAATCTAGGGTGTAGATTAGATTAGCGAAGGGGTATGTTTTTTTAATAGACCCGGTTTTAGTTACGGTTTATTTTGGTTAGTTAGCGGGTTAGTTGGACCGGCCCGACTCGGTTTGTTTTCTGTTAACCGCGTGCACGTTTTAGTTATTTAACGCCTCAACGTTAGATAGGCCCATTAGCACCAGTTTTTCTTTTACTTATATTTTCGTTTCTGTTTTTTTTACAGAATAGTTTCAGTTTTGTAAAATCCATATCTTTTAATCTACTTAATATTTTTAATTGATTCTTTTTTTGTTGGTTTGAAAATTTGTTGTAGTTTCTATAGAAAATAAGTTTGGCCATGTTTCAATTATTAAAATTGTTTTATTTTAGATTTAGACAGATTAGTAATTCTGCTGTAAAATGAGTTAGGATTATTTTATTATAGTGATTCTTTTTGTCACTACTTTGTTTTGACCTTGCCTAACTATAGGAATTTATTTGGGCATTTTAGATTTAATAAAAAATAGTTTTAATCAAAATCATGTGGTCCTTATTTATTTAACTAGCTACTGTTTTCCTATTGTTTTATTTAGCAAATAATGTTATTTTTCCTATGTGATAGTTTATTCTAGGTTAGTTTCTGTAACCTTAGAACATGAACTTTTATTTACAATAAATAAATTTTTTTATTTTATTCTTTCTTGCTAGGATTATTATAGGCATAATAGGAGTTCTATAATAGCTTTTAAAGTGATTCTTTTTGCTCCTAGTTGTATGATGTTTTCTCTTCTGTTAGTTAGCAAAAACCCATGCTTAGGTTCTGTTAAGAAAAATTTGGTTGAGTAAAACTATTTCTTGGTTGTTGTTTGATGTGGTGAAAACATTGATTTGGATTTCTTCGAACTTTCTTTGGGCTTTGGTTCAATTGTTTTGTGTGTTATGTTAGCATGCTGTTATGTTAAGTGATCATATGTTTGTATGCTTATATGATTGTTGTTTGCCTCGGTAGAATTTCCGAAGTGCGAAGCTTGCTACCACGAGTCCCTAGCTTTCGAAGATCGTCAGCAAGGCAAGTCATTGATCATATTTCTTTTACTATACCTATGATTTTATTGCATTAGAATTATACCTCCCCACCACGCATGCAGTAGGAGAATTTTAAGTTATGTTTTTGAGTAGTATCATGAGGTAGGATGAACCCAATTCCCCTTGTTACCATGGCCCGGGACGAAGTAGTTTATTTTGCTATGCTCGTAGATGGGGTTGGTTGAGTGAATCATAAGGGAGATGTGAGAGTCAAGATGATGACAACCCCATGACTTCAAGCTCAAGATGGAATTCGAAATTCACTACTGGGTGGAGGACGGTTGACGGGCACTGGAGAAAACCGGTGGTTGGCGGGATGCATGGAGAAGCGCCATGACATCTTGCGGAAAGCTTCACCCAGCCACGAAGAGACGGAAGGATACCCATTGATCGGAAGCTTACCTGTGCAGCCGCAAGCCATTATGGGCTCTGGCTTGGTCAACCCTAGGTGTGACTTTGGCGGGACGGTGCTACGAGATGTAGAAGAACGGTAGGATTGGATGGGTACGGCGGTGGCGGAGGAACTCTTGGAAGACCCTGTTTCGTTCGTCCCTTCTTCAAACACCATGAAGTGCGAAGACTTAAAGGAGGAGCGATTCTTGCGGGTAAAGTCGCAAACCTCTGCAGAGTGAAGATCTAATCGGTTAGCCGTGTCCCGATTCTGGACAATTTGAGCCTCTGGAACTTGGAGTATTTGGATATCTCAACACCAAAATTAATAAATTAATTGAGGGATTATTTAATAATTGGGAATGAGACATTGGTTGGCGGGAACATCTCAATAACTACCAACAATTTTGTAGTATTTGCAAACAAGTCCATTGTTGTAGGGAAAAAAACTGGCTTTTTCGCAAAACAATGAAACTTAGAGCCCCACAGCCAAATTGCATATAGTGTTAGTAATTTTTATTGTTATTCTCTCTTCATGACTTGCCGGCATATTGAAAATGCTGACCTACACGGCTGCAACGTCTTATGTTGCAGAGGAGTATTCCGATCAGGAGTGAGGCTACGATCCGCGCTTGGCGATTGCACTATGGAGTCGGATGGACTCGCTATTTCGTCTACGCTTCCGCAGCTTTATTTAGTTTATTTCTCATGAGTTGGCCTTCGGCCGAATTTATTCTATCGTAATAAAGACTCGATATGAGAACCGTGTAATAAATTCAGGTGTGATTGAACTTTGATTATTTCATCAATGTGCTGTGTGTGCCAGCATGACCTTAGGATGGTACAGCTACACAGATACTTGACCGATTTTGGGTCGGGTCGCTACAGCGTGATAGCCGCTGCGGAGCGGGACTATGTCCAAGATTAACTCTTCGCTACGGAAGTTATCCGGGGATCCGAAGACCACTTCGAGAGTAACTGAGCCTGTACAATTTGCCTCTACACCTGGTATGACGCCTTTAAATGTCGTCTTTGTGGGTTTAATCCTTGTGGGGTCTATGCCCATTTTGCGCACTGTATCCTGATAGAGCAGGTTCAGGCTGCTAGCGCCGTCCATCAGGACTCTAGTGAGGTGAAATCCGTCGATGATTGGGTCCAGAACCAATGCGGCGAATCCGCCATGGCGGATGCTTGTGGGGTGGTCTCTTCGATCAAAGGTGATCGGGCAGGAGGACCATGGGTTGAACTTGGCGATGGCTCCATCGCATATCGTCCTTAATGCGCTTCCACTCCCTTTTGGGTATGTGGGTTGCGTATATCATGTTCACCATCCGCACTTGTGGGGGGAAGCCCTTCTGTCCTCTATTGTTCGGCAGCCGGGGCTCCTCCTCGTCATCGCTATGCATCCCCTTGTCATTGAGTTCGGCATTTAACTTGCCTGCCTATTTGAAGACCCAACAATCCCTGTTGGTGTGGTTGGCTCGTTTTTCGGGGGTGCCATGTATTTGGCACGAGCGATCGAGTATTCGGTCCAGATTGAACGGGCCCTGACAATTTCTTTTGAACGGCTTTTTCCGTTGACCGGGTTTAGAGCCTCTGAATCTGGCATTGACTGCCGTATCTTCAGCATTTTCGCCGTTAATGCGGCGCTTTTGCTTGTTGCGACGCGACCTGCCATTACTGTCCTTTGTATCCGAACTACCAGGGTTTTTGGTCAAGTTGTTGCTACGAGCTAGCCAGCTGTCTTCTCCCACGCAAAAGCGGGTCATGAGTGTTGTGAGGGCTGCCATGGATTTCGGCTTTTCCTGTCCTAGGTGTCGGGAAAGCCACTCGTCGCGGATGTTATGTTTGAAGGCTGCAAGGGCCTCTGCATCTGGACAGTCTACGATTTGATTTTTCTTGGTTAGGAACCGTGTCCAGAATTGTCTGGCCGATTCTTCTGGCTGCTGAATTATGTGGCTGAGGTCATCGGCGTCTGGTGGTCGCACATATGTGCCCTGGATGTTATCAAGGAATGCCGCTTCCAGGTCCTCCCAACAACCAATTGATTCTGCTGGAAGGCTGTTAAGCCAATTTCGAGCTGGTCCTTTAAGCTTGAGTGGGAGGTATTTTATGGCGTGTAGATCATCACCGCGGGCCATGTGGATATGGAGGAGGTAGTCCTCGATCCAAACCGCAGGATCTATTGTACGATCGAATGATTCGATGTTTACGGGTTTGAAACCCTCGGAGATTTGATGATCCATCACTTTGTTTGTGAAGCATAGTGGGTGTGCGACGCCTCTGTATTGAGCTATATCACGACGCAGCTCAAATGAGCTTTGTCTACTGTCTTCGGCCCGGCCGGAATTGCTGTATCCGGCGTGACGGTTATCGTCGCGTGTCGTGGGGCGCCCACGCAATCCGTAGATCGATCTTGTTTGCCTTGCCTTGTCCTCCAATATGTCTCGCAGGTTTGGCGCGTTTCCGAGTGCCTTGGTACTTTTCGAGCGACACCGGGGTGCGGCTTGAATGGAGGGTCTAGAGGCCTCTCTGTCGCGACCACGGGGTGGCCAGTCGGCCGCATCATGAGCTGGTGATGTAGGTTTGGGTGCTGCTTCCTCTAATTGGGGTAGCAGCCTGCGTTTTGGGTATCTCTTGGAGGGGCGTTCGAGTTCGTACTCTTCGGCTACAAGGACTTGATCCATCTGTCGACTAGCAAGTCTTGGTCAGCTCTAAGCTCTGCTGCTTTTTCTTGAGGCTGCTTGCCGTGGCCATAAGCCTGCGTTTGAAAGCGCTCCTGTTGGCGGGATCCTCGGGCACGACAAATTAAGTGCGTCGAGGATTGCCTCATCTTCGGAGGAGGCATATAATTATCGTCCTCCACCTCCTGTCTGCTGCTCTATCATGAGGCTGGCTTCTCCCTCCTCTGTGCTGAATCCTCTTTGGAGGGGTTGTCTTCGACCGACCGGGTGTTATTATCTCCGTGCGGAATCACCGCTTTTGCTGTGGTGGGATTTAGGCGGCGCCCGACGCCTTGGCGCTTGGGCTGTTTCTTGGAGGGTCATCCTCCGCTGTTCCATCGCCCTTTTCATCTTTTGGGATGTCCACCATGTATATGTCGTATGACGAGGTGGCCTTCCGATTGCCACAGGCGCTGGTTCTTGGTCGTCTCCAGCATCATCGTCCATACCGTCGATGTCTTGGTCAAGTCGAGCATGTCGGTTAAATCATCGGCGAGTGGCTACAAAGTGGGTGGTGGGTGGGCGTTGAATTTCTTCGTCGTCCGCATCCCAACCTTCGACCGTAGTCCGCCAGGGCTCTCGATAAAGAGAGACTTTAGTGAATTCAGGATGTCGCCAAAGGGCGAGTGCTGAAAGATGTCCGCGACAGTGAATTCCATGACCGGCGCGCAATCGGATTCGATTGGCCGGGGCGCGGGAGGTTCGGAGTCCGGCACCTTGGAGTCACAGGATTTGAAAAGGACAAGGATGGTGTTCGGCTCAATCGCCGTAGAGATCGTAGCCCCCGAGGCGGTGTCCAGCCACTCGTCCACGATCGGCGGAGTCGGCTCCGAGCTAAAGGTCAGAGCGGACGCTGGTGCGGCCTACAGGGCACTGTTCGGTGGCAGAGCTAGATCGTGCCCATCGAGATAGTGCGGCGCACTTGGCTGCGGCTCGAATCCGTCGAAGATCAAATCTCCGCGGATGTCGGCCGTGTAGTTCAAACTCCCAAACCTGACCTGATGGCCAGGGGCATAGCTTTCGATCTGCTCCAGATGGCCAAGTCAGTTGGCCCGCAGTGCAAAGCCGCCGAATACGAAGATATGTCCGGGGAGAAAAGTCTCACCCTGGACCACGTCATTGTTGATGATCGAAGGAGCCATCGGGCCTAAAGATGACGACACAGAGGAACTCTCAATGAAAGCACCAATGTCGGTGTCAAAACCGGCGGATCTCGGGTAGGGGTCCCGGCGTGCGTCTAGGCGGATGGTAACAGGAGACAAGGGACACGATTTTTACCCAGGTTCGGGCCCTCTCGATGGAGGTAAAACCCTACTCCTGCTTGATTAATATTGATGATATGGGTAGTACAAGAGTGGATCTACCACGAGATCAGAGAGGCTAAACCCTAGAAGCTAGCCTATGGTATGATTGTTGTTCGTCCTACGGACTAAAACCCTCCGGTTTATATAGACACCGGGTAGGGTTAGGGTTACACAGAGTCGGTTACAACGGTAGGAGATCTAAATATCCGTATCCCAAGCTTGCCTTCCACGCCAAGGAAAGTCCCATCCGGACACGGGACGAAGTCTTCAATCTTGTACCTTCATAGTCCAGGAGTCCGGCCAACGGTGATAGTTCGGCTTCGGAACACCCCCTAATCCAGGACTCCCTCACTACCATTGTAAATATACGCTTAAACGTATTATTCATCAATGGGAAACAATATATAGCGTCAGCTTGTTATTCCTATTTGTGCATATTTCTTGCAAATGTTTATTTAATATTGCATCCATACACCTTGGTACGGCTAGTTTGCCAGGGGCTTCTTATGACACCTCATAATACGGCATAACAAGTCCCAACACTTTCAACAGTGGGGTACTCCGAACTTATAGCACTATATGCATCAGCTCTGAATCACGTCTTGGGTCAATTGTTGGGTTTGCCCGGCTCCCTTGTTTTGGTACCTTACGTTCCATTATATCGGCTAAGGTAGCGCAGGGAGAACTACTGCGATTGTTTCCCGGTTCTTCTGGACGAGCACCTGAGTAGAGAAAGCCGAAAACTGACTGGCATGATGCGGCGAGACCTGGTCGCTGTTCGAGAGGTCTTAAAATCCTTAAAGATTTTTTCCGCTTTAGGCGATGAATCGGCCTCGTCCGATTTAGTCGTATATAGCGCCCCAATTCGGCCCTCCAAATTCTAGGGGCTTCGCCGAAATTTAAAATTGTAGACTTCTATGGCTAAGTGAAAGTTATAAAGCCGCATAGTACGATTGCCTTGTTCGCTGCGCCGGATACCTCCTGAAGGGACCAAAAATTTGGATGAAGTGTATCCAGGTTTTTCCAGGAACACCCCGGTACTAGTTACGTGGGGGTGGAAGCCGACGACTGGCCTACTTTCAGAATTCTATAAACAGCCGCACAGAAGGTAATATTTTAAATCAAACAGTGCTACATAGCACAAGCAACTTCGTCTTTATATTACAATAGTCACAGAGGTACATTTATTCAAAGATCTTGTCCTTGGTACATTCATCGGCCATGAGACGAGTGCCCTTCATAACGCCATCGTAATACTTCTCGGGACAGCGATGCGCCTTGCCCTCCGGCGGCCCGTCCTTCACCAGCTTTTCCGCATCCAGTTTGCCCCAATGCACCTTCGCACGGGCAAAGGCACGGCGGGTACCCTCAATACAAACGGATCGCTTGATAACCTCAAGCTGCGGACATGCATTCACCATCCGCTTGATCAGGCCGAAGTAGCTTGTGGGCAGGGGCTCACCAGGCCACATACGGACTATGAAATCTTTCATAGCCACTTCGGCCGCCCTGTGGAGTTCGACCAACTGCTTCAGTTGGTTACTCAGAGGCATTGGGTGTTCGGCCCCAGCATACTGGGACCAGAACAGCTTCTCCGTGGAGCTCCCCTCCTCGGCACGGTAGAACTCCGCGACGTCTGAGACGCTGCGTGGCAGATCTGCGAATGCCCCTGGAGAGCTCCGAATTCGGGTAAGTAAAAGAAATGCCTCCTCCACATGTTTGCTTTGCGTAAAGAATGTCTTACCCGCCGCTATCTTCTGGGCCGCCTGGATTTCCTGTTGTGGCTTGTCGGCTTCGGCCTTGGCGTCTTTCATACTTGCAAGGGCCTTCGCAAGCTCGGCCTCTTTCATCTTAAGCTCATGCTCCATGGACTCGAACTTCTTGCCGAGCTCATGGAGCTCTTGCCATACCTCGCCCACTCTAGCATCTTGCTTTTCACGCTCCTTGCATTCCAAGGCCGCCTCGTTTTCGGCCTCGGACAGTGCTTTCTTCAGAGACGCCGCTTCGGTGGTGGCCCCTGTTACACAATCACGACGCTTCGTCGTTAGAATAACCAATTTTATCTATCCTTCATTACATGAGAGCAGGGAATCACTCACCTTTGTTCTCTTCAAGCTGCCTCTTTGTGAGGTCGAGCTCCCCCTGCGCCTGCTCCAGGTCCCGCTTTAGTCCGGCGACCTCGGCTGTGTGGACAGCAGCGGCAAGCAGCACAGCCTGCTTATTCAAAATACATACTTACTATTAGACTCCTGCGGATTATAATTGACCCTCTGTTCGGCTTTTCCTTCCGAACACCGAACAGAGTATCAGGGGCTACTACCTATCGGGTGGTAATTTTACATATTCCCTACTTACCTCAAAGCATGTTAGGAGGCTGGTGCAGGCTTCGGTTAGCCCGCTTCTGGCGGACAGAACCTTCTAAATCACCGCACTCATAAGAGTACGATGCTCTTCATCCATGGAAGCGCCGCGAAGCGCTTCCAGCAGACAATCCGATGCCTCTGGCATAATTGAAGTCTTCGGCACGGACGGCTCGCCCTCCCTAACGATGGGCTGCCCTCCTAAGTCTGGAACCATTCGAGGTTGCAGAACAGTATTCGGCTGAGAGACCGGCTTACCGCGGCTCTAATCAACACGATTCGCGGGGATCTTGAACCCCGCGTGTCCGACGTCTGGAATTCCCCCTTGGGGCGCCTCCAGAGTCACCTCCCCCCAATCTGGGAACCTTTGGGACAACATCTCCGTGTCATCCGCAGGCTGAGGAGTAGTGGCCCTCGGGAGCGAGTTCATCGCTGAAGCACTCAAGGACCCATCCGAAGACGATACCTAGGGATGGACCCTGGCCGGACTACATATATGTTCGGTGTTATAACAAGACTATGAAACAAAGTCGCGCTAGAAGTACAATAGAGAGCGGAGACTCACGATCTCGCTAGGGGCTTCCCCTTGGGCAGCCACTCTTCATCACTGTGAGCGGCCGTGGTGGAGTAGTCCGGAAGGGACGCCTTTCTCTTCTTGGACGCCCTGGCCTCCCCTTCTGGGGCGACTTTCCTCTTCTTCTCCACCCATTGCGGGGAGGGAGAACTACTTCATGTTTTCCCCCGCCTCCGCGGGAGGAATCTGTCTCGTCGTCTTCGGATGACGTTGGCATGACGGCCTTGCACCGGGGGCCTTTCCCGGCCCCCTGGTCTGCCTTCTCAGGCCCCCCGTCCTCTGCGGATGGGGCGGCCCCTTCTTCTTATTCCTCCCCCGAAGCTTGCCTCATCGACTTCAGACGAGGCTTCCGGTACAACCTTACGCCGGAGACCCTTCCTGGTCCCAGGGGCCTTCTTTTCGGCCTTCTTCTCCAGTGCCTTGTAGGGCGCCGGGACCAGCATCTCCGTCAAGAGAGCATCAGCCGGGCCTTCTGGAAGCGGAGCCGGACAGTCAATCCGCTCCGCTTTCTTCACATAATCCTGATTTAATACACACAATGACCTAAGACTCCCCCATGAATATATTAGGAAGAGCTGAATCCGGTGGTAGCCATAAAACTCACCGGACGGGGGGTCGCGCGGCATGAAGTCCGCGGTCCTCAGATGTGGGGGGAGGTACTTCGGAGGCCTTGAACATCACCTTCCATGCGCCTTTGTGCGTCATGTCGTAGAGCTTTCGAAGCATCTGGTGTTCGGCCGGGATGTACTCCCATAGATTAAATACCCGTCTTTGGCACGGGAGAATCCGGGGGACGAGCATGACCTGGACCACGTTGACAAGCTTGATGTTCTCGTCCTTCATATTTTTCATGCAGTTTTGGAGTCCGGTCAGCTCTGCAGGTTCGCCCCAGCTCAGGCCCTTCCTTTCCCAGGTGGTGAGCCGCGTAGGGGTTCCGGATCGGAATTCGGGGCTGCCGCCCAGTTGGCGCCGCGCGGCTCGGTGATGTAGAACCACCCCGATTGCCACCCTTTTACGGTCTCCGCAAAGGAGCCGTCAAGCCAGGTGACGTTAGGCATCTTGCCCACCATGGCCCCTCCGCACTCTGCTTGCTGGCCGCTCACGATCTTCAGCTTCACGCATAAGATTTGTAGCCACAAGCCAAAGTGAGGCTTGATGCGGAGGAAGGCCTCGCATACGACGATAAACGCCGAGATGTTGAGGACGAAATTTGGGGCTAGATCATGGAAATCTAGCCCGTAGTAGAACATGAGCCTGCGGACGAAGGGATGAATTGGAAATCCTAGTCCACGGACGAAGTGGGCGACAAACACGACCCTCTCTTGGGGTAGCGGAGTTGGAATGACCTTCTCGTCGTCCGGTAGCCGGTGCACTATGTCAGCGGCCAAGTATCCGGCCGCCCGAAGATTCGCGGTATGCTTCTCCTTCACAGTGGAAGCCACCCACTTGCCTCCCGCTCCAGACATATTTAGTTGTGCGGAGAAAACTTGGGCTAGGGCGCTTGAGCTCGAGGGGCAGGGGCGAGCAAGGGTGGAATAAGATGTGGGTAAAAATGGGGAACTCTTATCCCTTTATAGAGGCGACGAAAGCGGTGCGCCTCCCCAGTTACCCGTTGAGGATCGCTTGCTTCTCAAGCGCCACGATTGATGGCACGGTGGGATTACCCATACCCGTATTGATGAGAATCCCATGATAAGGGGACACGATCTCTGCTTTGACAAGACGTGTCAGGGAAACCGCCTCGCAATATGCGTTGTGGCCGGTTGTGGGAAAACGGTTTGAATAATGACCCGACTGTAAGGACATTTCACATTGCCTAATTAGTTGTCAGCAGATTGCATTTATGAAATATCATTCTCTCTACGGTGGTATGTAAAGATCATTTTGCAGATCCGGACACGGTTTAAGTGTTCGATATTTACTATGGAGTATTCGGAGAAGGAACCCGCCTTGCAATGCCGAAGACAAGACTGCGCGCCGGACTCATCGTCATTGAAGCCTGGTTCAGGGGCTACCGAGGGAGTCCTGGATTAGGGGGTATCCGGGCAGCCGGACTATATACATCGTCCGGACTATTTAAGCGTGAAGATACAAGACTCAAGACTCCGTCCCGTGTCCGGATGGGACTCTCCTTTGCGTGGAAGACAAGCCTGGCGATCCGGATTATATATTTCCTTCCTTGTAACCAACTCCATGTAAACCCTAGCCCTCTCCAGTGTCTATATAAACCAGAGAGGATGGTCCTTAGAAGACCGATCACAATTAGAATCATACCATCATAGGCTAGCTCTTATGGTTTAGCCTCTACGATCTCGTGGTAGATCTACTCTTGTACTACTCATATCTTCAATATTAATCAAGCATCAAGTAGGGTTTTACCTCCATCGAGAGGGCCCGAACCTGGGTAAACATTGTGTCCCTTGCTTCCTGTTACCATCAGCCTAGACGCATAGATCGGGACCCCCTACCCGAGATCCGCCGGTTTTGACACCGATAGTGATCTTCACCTTTCCTTTTTACATTTTATCCTTTGCAAGCACAAGATGTTGGAAGGATCCTGATATATATACCTAATTGGATGTAAGTTAGCATGAGCTATTATTGTTGGCATTACCCTTGAGGTAAAAGGTTGGGAGGCAAAACTATGAGCCCCTATCTTTCTCTGTGTCCGATTAAAACTCCATAACCACAAGTATTGCGTGAGTGTTAGCAATTGTGAAAGACTAAATTATTGTTGAGTATGTGTACTTGCTAAATCAAAGCTCTGACATAGTCTCTTCCTGAAAATAAGATGAATTGTACTTGTTTGATGACTGACAACATAGTTTGTTAGTTTTCAAGAAAGTTTGTGATCTATACTTTAACATGTGATTAGCTTGTTACTTTATCATGAGAAGTTCTATGAGATGAACTACTGTTATGACATGTAATGATGCTAGAAAAAGGGATTGGAATTATCATTGATCAAACTTAAGCACTTGCTAGCATTCACACTTCATAAATTATTTCTTTTATCATTTACCTACTCGAGGGCGAGCAGGAATTAAGCTTGGGGATCTTGTCGTCTCCAACGTCTCTATAATTTATGAAGTATTCATGCTATTATACTATCCTTCTAGGATGTTTTATATGCATTTATATGATATTTTATATGATTTTGGGACTAACCTATTAACCTAGAGCCCAAGTGCGGTTTACATTTTCTCCTTGTTTTAGAGTATCGCGAGAAAAGGAAAACTAAGCGGAGTCAATTGACGTGCCACTTGACGGAGATCATTTTTGGACCAGAAGAAGCCCACGGAGTACCAGAAGCAAGCCAGAAGAGTTCCGGGCTGCCCACGACGGTGGGGGGGCGCGCCCACCCACCTAGGGCGTGTCCCCCTGCCTCGTGGACAGCCCGGAGACCCCCCTGACGTGAAATCAACACAAAACTCTTGTATATATACCAAAACTTCCAGAAAGAAACCTAGATCGGAAGTTCCGCCACCGTAAGCCTCTGTAGCCACGAGAAGTCAATCTAGGCCCTCTCTGGCACCCTTCCGGAGGGGACCATCATCACCGGTGGCCATGGAGGAGTATCCCGGCGGGGCCATCATCCTCATGAAGGCCAATGACCAGAGGGTGGAGGCCATGGAGGAGGTAGCACAAGGGGGAGAACCTCTCCTCTCTTCCGGTGGCGCCGGAGTGCCATCGGGAGGGGAATCGTCGCCACGGTGATCGTCTTCATCAACATCACCATCATCATCACCATCCTCATCTCCTTTACGCGGTCCACTCTCCCGCACCCCGCTGTAATCCCTACTTCACTACAGGAATCAGCTATTTTGCCGTCTGCCATGGCGGACGGCAAAGGCAGAAACGACGGACGGCAAAGGTCTTTGCCGTCTGCCGCAGACGGCAAAAGGCTCCGGCAAAGTAAGGATCGACAAAGAGCTACTTTGCCGTCTACTTTCTGAGGCTGACGGCAAAGGGGCCTTTGCCGTCAACAGCTGACGGCAAAGAAAGCAGACGGCAATAATTACGTTGCTAGTCCGTTAGGTGGCTAACGGCAGCCATTACCGTCTGCTGCGGTAGGCAAAGCCTTTGCCGTCCGCTGCTGTAGGCAAAGTCTTTGCCGTCCGCCGCTGTAGGCAAACTGACCAAATGGGTCAGCCCCCAAGGAAGCACAGGTGGCCGCCGCGTGGCTTCTTTGCCGTCTGCTGCTGTCGGCAAAGGTGGCTTTGCCATCGATGGTCAAGGCAAAGATCTGCATTGCCTCTTTTTCTGTTTTTTAAATCCAACAATTTTCACAGCAAATATATATGACATATATATATATATATATATATATATATATATATATATATATATATATATATATATATATATATATATATATTTCATAGGGCTATTTAACAGCAAACATATGACATATCTAGCACATAAGTTTCATCGTACATACATATATAGTTCCATCCATTCATACATACCAAGTTGCGCATACACATTGTTCCATCCATACATATTACAGTGCAAAGTTTCATCAAGATAACAAGCTAGAAGAATACTTGAAGAGAATGAAAGAAAAAACAAGCACTCCATCATAGCAAGCAAGCTTCCGTGAAGTGAATGAAATCTGCAAAATGGCAAATAAGAAAGTTAGAAAAAGGTGACTACAAGAAGAAGTGTAGAAAAACAAGTATATGTCATTAATGAGCTAACTTAGGTGAAATGGATCATTTATGAGCTAATTAAGGTGAAATGGATCATTTTTGAGCTAATTTTGGTGAAATGGATTGTTTATGAGCTAACTTAGTTGAAAAGGATCGTTTATGAGCTAACTTAGTAAAAAGCATCATTTTAGAGCTAACCTAGGTGTGATGGGTCATTTTGGAGCTAACCTAGGTAAGATGGGTCGTTTTGGAGCTAACCTAGGTGAAATGGATCGTTTATGAGCTAATCTAGGTAAAATTGGTCATTTTAAAGCCAACTTGGGTAAAATGCATTATTTTAGAGCTAACCTAGGTAAGATGGGTCATTTTGGAGCTAACCTAGGTAAAATGGGTCATTTTAGAGCTAACATAGGTAAAATGTATCATTTAGGAGCTAATCTAGTTAAAATAGGTCATTTTAGAGCTGACTTGGGTAAAATGGATCGTTTATAAGCTAAGTAAGGTAAAAATGGGTCATTTTAGAGCTAACTTAGGTAAAACGGGATTGTTTATGAGCTAACTAACTTAATTATGCCATTTTTTTACATAAGTAAGCTAAGTACATATCGTTTTAGAGCTAACATAGGTAAAATGGATGGTTTTGGAGGTCAGTAAGCTTATTAAGTTATTTTGGAGGAAAAGAAGACTCTAAGTCATTATGGTAAGCATATTGGAGAAAATAAAGCTAAGTCTAGGTCTTTATGCATTTGTTAAGAAAAACACTAGAGACACTTACCGTGATCACGGAGGTGTAGTAGCGGGGTGGCTCGTGCCGGTAGCTGGAGAAGGATCGTGTGATGCTTGTCTAGAGTTACGCTGCACCAAAGATCATTCCCAATGTCTCGTTAGCATGATGACACTCAAATGTTAAGACTAGCAAGTAATGTCCATTCAAATTAAACTCACCGTGGTCCCAGGAGCAATCACTGGCATCGGCGGAGCGGTGCGAACAGACTTCTCGCACCTGCATCGCACATTTGGTTTTGACGACTTGGTCATACTAGTTAGTAATGAGACAAACACTACATGAATGTTTTGGCTAATGTGTAGAAAAAACTTACCACAAGGAGCTCGTACATGGCCCTTGCCTGCATGTCATTCCGTGCCCTCTCCTCCTCCAACATTTTTGTCGTCCTCTCCTCCAACTCCCGCTGCCTCTCCGCCGCCTCCGCCAGAAGTTTCTCCGTTCTATCTCTCTCACTTTGTATAGCAGCCTGCAACACCACTCCTTGTTACCATTTGTAATCATTGATGGAAGCGCACACAATGTAATGGAGAAAGATAGTTGAGTACGTATAACTACCCTTGAAGGCGAGTTGGACTGGCCGTTCACGAGGCCTTATCTCAGGAGCGGAGCTCGACTGGCGCGCCTTGATCTCCGGGGGAGTGCTAGGACAACGGATAAGTCCATCTCCCATGGCTATGGAGCCATGGGACCTCCCGCCACCAGATATCATCAGCAGCTCTGTATCAATGGGACCCTGGCTCGGGTTAAAGTCCTCCCCTTTCCTCGCCTTCCCCTGACCTCTATATTTCACGAGCTTGTTGTGGGAGGAGATGTTGGTGAAGTTTTTTGGATCATTGGGATCAGACGCAGAGAATGCCTTGACTTTCTTGTAAGAGCCAGTGTGGGCCATGGCATAAAGGGCGTACACCTCTGGCACCTTATCCGCCTTATTGTAGCGTGTCTGAGAGAGAGAAACAAAGTAAATTAGTAATTAAAGGGCTGAAGCTAGCATGAACAACGAATTGCATGAATCATTAAGCGAATCACATACCCAGTTCCGCCCGTACTAATATATGTTGGAGCTACCTTGATGGTGTGGCACACCTTCCATTTGGGCACGCTTGTCCTTGGCCTCATTGTGGAGGGCTAGCCATTCTTTTGAGCACCACTCATTGACCAACACCTCTCAACAATCTATCCGATCCGCACACCATCTCGGAGGGGCCTAAGTTAGGAAATAGAAACTTGAGCGCTATGGCTATGAATTACTAACTGAAGGAAGTAAAGTACAAGGCCTTAAGAATTACCTTCATGTACTCCTCCTTACTCAAGAACTTCTCGCGGCACGCCAGCTTGGTATTCTTGATACCACGCGAGGCGTAGTAGTCTCGAACAGCCTCGTGCCGTAAGTTCTGTACTAGGCGCTTGCAGACGTTATTGATAAAATTTGCCTTCTCCTCCTCGTATCCCTCCTCGCACCTGTAGAATGTCTGCAATCAAATGAGACAATATTGATTAGTACAATTAATAACTAGCTAGTTGAAGATTTTAAATTGTGTAAAGGAGAAATTACCCAGAACTTTCTAATCACCACGTCTGCCCTCGTCTTGCACAAGACACCGTCGATAATCTCACCCGCCGGGGCCGAGGCAGCCAAGTAGTGCTCCCAACTCAATCCAAGCTCTGGAAGCCGACCCTCACCAGGCAACGTGACAAACCCTGGGAAGTTTTGCCGTCAAAGAACTCCAAGGACGGAGTTGGGCCGGCGGACACTATGATGGTGGTCCCAACCCCTGCAGCATGACAAGGCCAACGCATTAGATATTTGAAGAAACGTGAATGCAGAAGGGTACAAAAAGATTAAATGCACTTACCTCTCCCCATCAGGGAAAATCAACCTCCTCTGCTCGCGGGTCGCCGGCATGTCCGGGAGCCGTGTACAACCACGCTGGTAGACGGTCCCCCTCCTCCTCAATATCAGTCGGCTCCCCGCCATCATCAGCATGGCCACTCGGCCCCTTAGGTTAATCCGGCAAGGTACTCGATCCAGACGTGTGTTCCTCCAGGGTCTCGTGGGCCGAACTCTCAAGGCCCGAAGGCCCGTCAACCCGAGGCTCGTGGGCCGAAGGCCCGTGGAACGTAGGCTCGTGGACCGGAGTCATGTGGTCGGGTGAAACAGCTGGGGGTGGCGGCGAGGAAAGCGCCCTGGCAGTCACCCTACCTCCTCTTCCGCGACCACGTGCTCCATCTCCTCTCTTCTTCTTACCTCGTCCCCCTTTCGGCACATGATCGGCGAAGAAGGCCCGGCGGTGTCGCCATACTGTCCAGCAACGCTCGACGGAGAGGTGCGTGTGGAATGGAAGACCTCACACCACGCGCCGACGAAGAAGGGTCCTCGGAGCGCTCCCGACCAGCGCCCACCATCTTTCAACACTAGCATGACAAAGAGTAAACGAAATTAGTACAACATAAAAAAATACCGACATGAATAATAATATGTATATCACTTAAGTGTATCATCATCAAGTACAACATAAAAAAATTGAATACCTGACACTACGTACTAATAATCTCGATCAGTATCATCAATAAATGCATAATCATCATCATCACTATAATCAATGACGGACTCAGGGGGGTCAGGGGGTCGGGGTGTCGGGGTGTGGTGTCGGGGTCGGGGTGTTGTGTTGGGGTCGGGGTGTCGGGGTGTGGTGTCGGGGTCGGGGTGTCGGGGTGTGGTGTCGGGGTCGGAGTGTCTGGGTCAGGGGTCAGGTGGTCGAGGTGTCGGGGTGTTGTGTCGGGGTGTCGGGGTGTGGTGTTGGGTAGTCGGGGTGTCTTTTTTCTACTTCTTTTCTTTGCTTCTTTTCTTCTTCTTCTACTTCTTCTACTTCTTTTCTTCTTATTATTTTTTCATCTTTTTTCTACTTCTTTTCTTTTCTTCTTTTCTTCTTCTTCTACTTCTTCTACTTCTTTTCTTCTTCTTCTTTTTGATCTTTTTTCTACTTCTTTTACTTCTTTTCTTTTCTTCTTTTATTCTTCTTCTACTTCTACTTCTACTTCTTTTCTTCTACATATTCTTTTTCTAACACTAGCACTAAATCTTCTTCTTTTCTAACACTAAATCTAACACTAACACTAATACTAACAATTAAACAACAATTAAAACAACAAAAAAAAAAAACAGAAAAAATACTCACCGGGCAGGCGACCTTGGCGCCTGTGGTGGTGGGCGGGTGGGGAGGGTGGGCGGGGGCACGGTCATGGGATGGCGAGGCGGCGGGATGGTGGGGCGTCGGCGTGTGGGGGGCGGTGGCGGGGCGGGGCGGCGGTGGGGCGGTGGCGGGGCGATGGTGAGGAGGGGGCGGCGGATGGTGGGCATCGGCGGGTGGCGGTGGCATGGGCGGCATGGGCGGTGGCGGTGGCGGTGGCGGGCGGCGGGGCCGGCGTGGTTGGTGGATGTGGGCGTCGGGGAGGAGAGAGGGAGAACAGAGAGAGAGAGAGAGTAACAGGCGGGGGGGAGGGGGAGGGGCTCGGCCGTTAGTTAGGTTAGTTAGGTTAGCCTTTGCCATCCACTTTTTTGTATCTTTGCCGTCCACTGCGGACGGCAAAGAGGGGGACGTTAAGTTTTTTCGTTAGTGGGTGCCACCTCCCTCTTTGCTGTCAGCCAGCGGATGGCAAAGATTCTTTGCCATCAGCCAGCGGAGGGCAAAGAAATGGCCGATGACAAAGACCTTCTTTGTCGTCTGCCAGTTGTTTGCCGTCTACTTCTTGGTAGCTGATGGCAAAGACCTTCTTTGCCGTCCGCTAGCTGACGGCAAAGAGATGGCAGACGACAAATTCCCTGATTCCAATAGTGCTCGAACATGGTGCTTTATGCCACATATTATGATCCAATGATGTGTTGCCATCCTATGATGTTTTGAGTAGATATCTTTTGTCTTTGGGTTGATTGATGATCTAGATTGGTATGAGTTGTATGCTTTACTTTGGTGCTGTCCTATGGTGCCCTCCGTGTCCCATAGCGTGAGGATTCCCGCTGTAGGGTGTTGCTATCGTTCTGATTAAGCTTATAGTGGGTTGGTGAGTGGTGAAACACAAACCCGAGTAAGAGGGATTGTTGCGTATGCGAATAAAGAGGACTTGATGCTTTAATGCTATAGTTGGGTTTTACCTTAATGATCTTTAGTAGTTGCGGATGCTTGCTAGAGTTCCAATCATAAGTGCATATGATCCAAGTAGAGAAAGTATGTTAGCTTATGCCTCTCCCTCGTATCAGTGGCAGATAGGGCTTGAGAGAATATTGATCTTACCTTTATCTCCTTGTGGGTTCGACACTCCATACTTATCACTTCCACGTTTGGAAGTTGCTACGATGATTCCCTGCACTTGGGGATTATCAATCACTAAAACAAATATGAAGAGTCTTGAGCTTTTGCCAATATTTGTCCTTAGCATTTTTAAGGGGTTCCACATTCTCTTGTCCTTGCCACACCATTGTTGAACTTGTCTGAAATGTACTAGATATAAACATTAGTCCAACAAGAGATATGTTGACATTAATTAGCAACATCATCTAGGGAGCAATTGTGCTTTCAACAGCCAGACTAATGTTCTTTTTTATTCGGGCATGTAAAGCCTCTTTCTGGTTTTAATCGGGCATGAGATCCGACATTGGTGTGATCCTGTTGGGGAACGTTGCATGAAAATCAAAAAATTACTATGAACACCCAAGTTCTATATTGGAGAAGCATAGCAATGAGAGGGGAGAGTGTGTCTACGTACCCTTGTAGACCATTAAGCGGAAGTGTATATCACACAGTTGATGTAGTCGTACTCGTCACGATCCAATCACTATCCAAACCGATGAAGTACCGAATGGACGGCACCTCCGCGTTCAGCACACGTACGGCTCAATGATGTCTCCTCCTCCTTGATCTAGCAAGCGAGGGAGGAGAAGTAGATGGGATCGCCAGCAGCACAACAGCATGACGACGATGGTGGTGGAGTGATTCTGGCAGGGCTACGCTGAGCGCTACCGAAACAATGAAGACAGAGGAGTTACGAAGTAAAGGGAGAGAGAGGGGGGCCAAGGGCTAGTGTATCCTCTTGGGGGGAGCCCCTGCCCTCTATATATAGGTGGAGATGTTGGGGAACGTAGCATGCAATTTCAAATATTTTCCTACGATCACGCAAGATCTATCTAGGAGATGCATAGCAACGAGAGGGGGAGAATGTGTCCACGTACCCTCGTAGACCGAAAGCGGAAGCGTTAGATTAACTCAGTTGATGTAGTCGAACGTCTTCGCGATCCAACCTATCAAGTACAGAACGTACGACACCTCCGAGTTCAGCACACGTTCTGCTCGATGAAGTCCCTCGAACTCTTGATCCAGCAGAGGGTCGAGGGAGAGTTTGTCCGCACGATGGCGTGGTGACGGTGGTGGTGATGTGATCCGCGCAAGGCTTCTCCTAAACACTACGTGAATTTGACGAGGGGAGTAAACCATGGAGAGAGACGCCGCACACGGCTTGCAACAATTGGTGTCTCTGCAAGGGTGCCCTGGCCACGTATATAAAGGAGGGAGCGGAGGAGGCTGGCCACCATGGGCGTGCCAAGGAGAGAGGAGTCCTACTCGGACTCTGAGTCCTAGTAGGATTCGCCCCCGAGTCTAGTAGGATTCGCCCTCGCTTTTTTTCCTTCTCATGAAGGGGAAAGAGGGAAGGGGGAGAGGAGAAGGAAAGGGGGGCGTGCCCCGTCCCCTAGTCCAATTCGGACTCCCTATGGGAGGGGGGCGCGGCCACCCCTTGTGGGCTGCCTCCCCTCTCCCTTATGGCCCATATAGGCCCACTACTCTCCCCGGGGGGTTCCGGTAACCCCTCGGTACTCCGATAAATATCCGAAACGTCCCGAAACCATTCCGGTGTCCAAATACTATCGTCCAATATATCAATCTTTACCTCTCGACTATGTCGAGACTCCTCGTCATGTCTGTGATCTCATACGGAACTCCGAACAATCTTCGGTCACCAAAACACATAACTCATAATACAAATCATCATCGAACATTAAGCGCGCGGCCCCTACGGGTTCGAGAACTATGTAGACATGACCGAGACACATCTTCGGTCAAAAAGCAATAGCGGAACCTGGATGCTCATATTGGTTCCTACATATTCTACGAAGATCTTTGTCGGTCAAACCGCAATAACAACATACGTTATTCCCTTTGTCATCCGTATGTTACTTGCCCGAGATTCGATCATTGGTATCATCATACCTAGTTCAATCTTGTTACCGGCAAGTCTCTTTACTCGTTCTGTAATGCATCATCCCGTAACTAACTCATTAGTCACATTGCTTGCAAGGCTTATAGTGATGTGCATTACCGAGAGGGCACAGAGATACCTCTCCGATGCTCGGAGTGAGAAATCCTAATCTTGATCTATGCCAACTCAACAGACACCTTCAGAGATACTTGTAGAGCATATTTATAATCACCCAGTTACGTTGTGATATTTGATAGCACACAAGGCGTTCCTCTGGTATCCGGGAGTTGCATAATCTCATAGTCGAAGGAATATGTATTTGACATGAAGAAAGCAATAGCAATAAAACTGAACGATCAACATGCTAAGCTAACGGATGGGTCTTGCCCATCACATCATTCCCCTAATGATTTGATCCCGTTCATCAAATGACAACACATGTCTATGGTTAGGAAACTTAACCATCTTTGATTAACGACCTAATATAGTAGAGGCTTACTAGGGACACGGTGTTTAGTCTATGTATCCACACATGTATCAAGTTTCCAGTTAATACAATTCTAGCATGAATAATAAACATTTATCATGATATAAGGAAATATAAAATAACAACTTTATTATTGCCTCTAGGGCATATTTCCTTCAGTCTCCCACTTGCACTAGAGTCAATAATCTAGTTCACATCGCCATCTGATTTAACACCAATAGTTCACATCTTTATGTGATTAACACCCATAGTTCACATCACCATGTGACCAACACTCAAAGGGTTTACTAGAGTCAATAATCTAGTTCACATTGCTTATGTGATTAACACCCAAAGAGTACAAAGGTGTGATCATGTTTCGCTTGTGAGAGAAGTTTAGTCAATGGGTCTGCCACATTCAGATTCGTATGTATTTTTCAAATTTCTATGTCTACAATGCTCTGCATGGAGCTACTCTAGCTAATTGCTCCCACTTACAATATGTATCTAGATTAAGACTTAGAGTCATCTGCATCGGTGTGAAAGCTTGCATCGGTGTAAACCTTTATCACGAACTCTTTGTCACCTCCATAACCGAGAAACATTTCCTTAGTCCTCTTTAGGTACCGAAGGATAATTTTGACCGCTGTCCAGTGATCTACTCCTGGATCACTATTGTACCCCCTTGCCAAACTCATGGCAAGGTACAATAGTTTTGGTATACAGCATGGCATACTTTATAGAACCTACGGCTGAGGCATAGGGAATGCCTTTCATTCTCTCTCTATCTTCTGCTGTGGTCAGGTTTTGAGTCTTAGAGAATCTCCAGCAGTTGAGCCCCCCATGAGGCAGTTTTTTCGCTGCTTGGGTGGCTGCAGGTGAGAAGTTTAGCCTGGGAACCAAAAAAATCTCCCGCAGCTGCTACCCCCGTCCTCGCCTCCGCTGCTGCCCCCGCCCGCTATGGCCGCCGCTGCTCACGCCCGTGGCCGCGCCCGTCCAGGAACTCGCCGAGACAGACGGAGCAGTCGGTGGCGCCGCCCCGCGTCCGGCTCCTACCACGCCCGTCCAGGAACTATGCCTTAGGCCCCAGCCACGATCTCACGGCCGCCCGTGATTCTTTTTGAAGCGGCGCGGCTGCGGCGACCGAAAGGACGTTCGGCCACGACAAGAACTGCCGCCGCACGTGAGAAGACCGGCTAGATCCGGAAGCCACCCGCGTCGGCGTGCCCCACCTCCAGCCGCTCCGCGCCGCTCCACCTCTGCCCCGGCCACGCGCGCTCCTCCTCCGCCCCAGCCATGCCTGCTCCGGCTTCGCCAGCCCCAGCCTCGCCCGTCCGGCCTTGCTCTGCTCGGGTGCGGCCCGCCTCGCCAGCTCCGGCGGCGCCCGCCCCGGCCTCGCAAGCCCCGGCCACGCACGGCGAGCTCCGGCCTCGCCCGCTCGTAGTACATGGAGAGTAGAAGTCGCGGGGGAGAAAGGAAGTGTGGGCGTGGAGAGGATAGAGGGAGTGGGCTGCACGTGGGTGGGCCTGGAGAAGAGAAAGGGGGGATAGAGAGTCTGGCAAGTGGGGCAGCGCCTGCAAAAAGCTAATGCCGGCATCTCCAGCTGCCCCCCGGCAGGCTGGGTGCGGGGTGGGCGTGCTGGCGCTAACTTTTGCAAAATCCGGCGCAAAACGACGTCTTGGGGGCCTGGCTGGGATGTTTTTTACCTGCTGGTGCTAAAAAAAGGTGCTTGGGGGGGCATCCTGGGGGCCCTAGTGGAGATGCTCTTACTCAACTTCATACCTTACAACTCAGGCAATAACTCCTTCTTTGACTGATCCATTTTGAACTGGTTGATTTATCTCTATTGATCTTGATATGTACTCATCGAAAGTCTTATCAACCGTCTTGATTTATCTCTATAGATCTTGATGTCCAATATGTAAGCAGATTCACCGAGGTGTTTCTTTGAGAGAACTCCTTTCAAACACTCCTTTATGCTTTCCAGAAAATTCTACATCATTTAATATGTCATTCACATATACTTATCAGAAAGGTTGTAGTGCTTCCACTCACTTTCTTGTAAATACAGGCTTCTCCAAAAGTCTGTATAAAACAATATGCTTTGATCACCTCATCAAAGCGTATATTCCAACTCCGAGATGCTTGCACCAATCCATAAATGGATCGCTGGAGCTTGCACACTTTGTTAGCACCTTGAAGGTCGAAAAAACCTTCTGGTTGCATCATATTCAACTCTTCTTTAAAAAATCCATTAAGGAATGCAGTTTTGACATCCATTTGCCAGATTTCATAAAATGCGGCAATTGCTAACATGATTCAGACAGACTTTAAGAATCGATATGAGTGAGAAAATCTCATCATAGTAAACACCTTGAACTTGTCAAAAACCTTTTTCAACAAGCCGAGCTTTGTAGATAGTAACACTACTACCAGCGTCCGTCTTGCTCTTGAAGATCCATTTATACTCAATGGCTTGCCGATAATCGGGCAAGTCAACCTAATTCCAGACTTTGTTCTCATACATGGATGCTATCTCATATTTCATGGTCTCAATCCATTTATCGGAATCTGGGCTCATCATCGCTTCTTCATAGTTCGTAGGTTCGTCATGGTCTAGTAACATGACCTCCAGAACAGGATTACCATACCACTCTGGTGTGGAACATGCTCTGGTTTGAGCTACAAGGTTCGGAAGTAACTTGATCTGAAGTTTCATGATCATCATCGTTAGCTTCCTCTCTAGTTGGTGTAGGCATCACGGGAACGGTTTTCTATGATGAGCGACTTTCCAATTCGAGAGAAGGTCCAATTACCTCATCAAGTTCTACTTTCCTCCCACTCACTTCTTTCTCTAGAAAGGATCCATTCTTAGCAACAAAGATCTTGCCTTTGGATTTCGATAGAAGGTGTACCCAACAGTTTCTTTTGGGTATCCTATGAAGACGCACTTCTCCGATTTGGGTTTGATCTTATCAGGCTGAAGGTTTTTCACATAAGCATCACAACCCCAATCTTTAAGAAACGACAGCTTAGGTTTCTTTCCAAAACCACAGTTCATACGGTGTCGTCTCAATGGATTTAGACGTGCCCTATTTAACGTGAATGCAGCTGTCTCTAATGCATAACCCAAAAAGATAGTGGTAAATTGGTAAGAGACATCATAGATCGAACCATATCTAATAAAGTATGGTTATGATGTTCAGACACACCATTATGCTGTGGTGTTCCAGGTGGCGTGACTTGTGAAACTATTCCACATTATTTTAAATGAAGGCCAAACTCGTAACTCAAATATTCGCCTCCGCGATCAGTTGTAGAAACTTTATTTTCTTGTTACGATGATTCTCCACTTCACTCTGGAATTCTTTGAACTTTTCAAATGTTTCAGACTTGTGTTTCATCAAGTAGATATACCCATATCTACTCAAATCATCTGTGAAGGTCAGAAAATAACGATACCCACCGCGAGCCTGAACACTCATCGGACCGCATACATCAGTATGTATTATTTCCAATAAGTCATTAGCTCGCTCCATTGTTCCTGATAACGGAATTTTAGTCATCTTGCCCATGAGGCATGGTTCGCAACTATCAAATGATTCATAATCAAGTGATTCCAAAAGACATCAAATATGACCTAAACGGCAGTGCCATGAATATGTAGCACTATCATTATCAACTTTGCAACTTTTCGCATCAATATTCTGAATATGTGTATCACTACGATTGAGATTCAATAAACCATTTACATTGGGTGTGTGACCATAGAAGGTTTTATTCATGTAAACAGAACAACAATTATTCTCTGACTTAAATGAATAACCGTATCGCAATAAACATGATCCAATCATATTCATGCTCAACACAAACACCAAATTACATTTATTTAGGTCCAACACTAATCCCGAAGGTAGAGGGAGTGTGCGATGGTGATCTTATCAACCTTGGAATCACTTCCAACACACATCCTCACCTCGCCCTTAACTAGTGTCTGTTCATTTTGCAACCCCTGTTTCGAGTTACTAATCTTAGCAACTGAACCGGTATAAAATACCCTAGGGTTACTATGAACACTAGTAAAGTACACATTAATAACATGTATACCAAATATACCTTTGTTCATTTTGCCATCCTTCTTATCCGCCAAGTATTTGGGGCAGTTCCGCTTCCAGTGACCAATTCCTTTGCAGTAGAAGCACTCAGTTTCAGGCTTAGGTCTAGCTTTGGGCTTCTTCATGGGAGTGGCAACTTGCTTGTCATTCTTCTTGAAGTTCCCTTTCTTTCCCTTGCCCTTTTACTTGAAACTAGTGGTCTTGTCAACCATCAACACTTGATGCTCTTTCTTGATTTTTACCTTCGCCGATTTCCGCAGCGCGAAGAGCTCGGGAATCGTTGTCGTCATCCCTTGCATATTCTAATTCATCACGAAGTTCTAGTAGCTTCGTAATAGTGACTAGAGAACTCTATCAATTACTATCATATCTGGAAGATTAACTCCTACTTGAGTCAAGCGATTGTAGTACGGAGACATTCTGAGCACATGCTAACTAGTTGAGCTATTCTCCTCCATCTTGTAGGCAAAGTACTTGTCAGAGGTGTCATACCTCTTAACATGGGCATGAGTCTGAAATACCAATTTAAGCTCTTGGAACATCTCATATGCTCCATGGCGTTCAAAACATTTTTTGAAGTCCCGATTCGAAGCCACAAATTATGGCACACTAAACTATCAAGTAGTCATCATATCGAGCTTGCAAAACGTTCATAATGTCTGTAACTGCTCCTGCAACAGGCTCGTCATCTATCAGTGCATCAAGGACATAATTCTTCTGTGCAGCAATGAGGATAAACCTCAGATCACGGACCCATTCCGCATCATTGCTACTATCATCTTTCAGCTTATTTTTCTCTAGGAACATATCAAAAAAGCATAAGGAGCTATAATGCGAGCTATTGATCTAGAACATAATTTGCAAATACTATCAGGACTATGTTCATGATAAATTAAAGTTCAATTAATCAAATTACTTAAGAACTCCCACTTAGATAGACATCCCTCTAGTCATCTAAATTATCACGTGATCCATATCAACTAAACCATGTCCGATCATCATGTGAGATGGAGTAGTTTTCAATGGTGAACATCTCTATGTTGGTCATATCTACTATATGATTCACGTTCGACCTTTCGGTCTCAGTGTTCCGAGGCCATGTCTACATATGCTAGGCTCGTCAATTTTAACCTGAGTATTCTGCATGTGCAAAACTGTCTTACACCCGTTGTATGTGAATGTAGAGCATATCACACCCGATCATCACATGGTGTCTCGGCACGATGAACAGTAGCAACGGTGCATAATCAGGGAGAACACTTATACCTTGAAATTTTAGTGAGGGATCATCTTATAATGCTACCGCCTTACTGTCGGTGTGGTGAAAACCAGGGCTACACTAACCGCCGGGCATGGGCCACGACTGTATGCAATTACACTAAAGAGGATCCATCTTCATCGACAAGCGCTACACCGGCAAGCTACACTCAAGCCACCTTCCCGGCAAGGAGCATCCTGCCCTACCAGGGAGGACAGATACAAGGCAAAAAGAAGCAGCCAAGCCTGAGAACCATAAGACAAGATGACCGCAAGGCTCCTTGCCGAGGATGCCCACGAGGCCTCGGCAAGGCCACTTGCCGAAGACGGGTGCAAGGCCCCGGCAAGCCTCTTACCGAGGGCGCTCGCAAGGCCCCGGCAAGACCCTTGCCGGGAAGATACGCAAGACCGCGACAAGCCCTTGCCGAGGACATCGGTGGGGCCGCAGCCGCGCCCACACCTACCAAGACTCCACCGATGTCCCCATGCAGCTGCCAGCTCGACCAGTTGAGCAGGCACCCGCGTGGTGACGTGCAGTCTCTACACCGATCAAGCAAGCTCCTACGTGGTGGCATGCAAGTCTTCCTGAAGACTCCACCACCCGCGCCAGCCCAGCAACCAGCCAACGTGGCGCTACAACGCCTCGTCAGCTCGGACACGCGTCAAGGCCAGGAGAGGCGGCGACAGCTGGGACGAGCTTCCTTGTCGTCCCCATAAAGCAAGAGGACGCATAAGCGGCTCATTGAATGCGTTTGTCCTGTGATATCAGGCGATAAGCTTGTACACTATAGGTACCTTCCACCTCCTGTGTGCCACTGTGGCGACCCCTTTGACATATAAAAGGAGGCCCGAGGCATACTTTGGAAGGGGGGGGGGATCGGACTCCGGACCCTCAAAGGATTAGGCTCTTTGGAGCTCCTCACGCCCCATTGCTAGTTCAAGAACACAAATAAACAAACCACCAAAGCAGGAGCAGGGTTTTACGCATCCTCGTGGCCCAAACCTGGATAAGGAAACCGTGTGCTATCTGTTTGATCCGCTCTTTTCACGACCCCGCGCCCCGCGACCGTAGTAGGGATTCTTGTGATCCCATAGGTGTCGTTCCCACCGACATCTTTGGCGCGCCAGGTAGGGGGCGCAATTGTGAGAATCCGGTCTAGCAGTTGACCCAGCGGTTCTTCATCGCCATGGTTCCTAAGAAGCAGGCAGCCAAAAGAACGACGCCGGTGCGGCAACAGAAAAGCTAAGTCATGCGAAACTTTAGATATTTCCTTTTTATATAAGTTTATTCCCCTCGGAGATCTCGTTCTTTGTATGGAAAACCTGCATGCAAAGGGGCCCTCCCACAATTGGCAACGCCCTTGTTCTGTTTCGAGTCCACTCAACAGCTCAGGCGGCTGCATCCAGAGTGGCAGGGTAGCCTTCCGCAATTGGCAACGCTCTCGATTCTGATTCGAGTCTAGCTCGACAGCTCGAGCGGCTGCGTTAAGGGCGGTAAGGTGGTTCGCCCGGCGGCAAGCACACCCGGCAGGCCATTGGGGATCCGTCCCAAGAGGCGCCGCCACTGGTTTACGCTACCGCAAGCCTACCCGATAAGCGTGGGGTGGGCGTACAAAGAGAGGTTGAACAGGAAGATAGCATGCACTATTTATTTGAGATTTCTGCATAGACCTGTATGCCAAGGAACCTTCTCGGGGTTAGTTGTGCTCCATGTTGCCCCGAGTCCGCTCGACAACTTGTGCGGTTGCGCTAGAGCCAAGAAGGTAAACCTTTCCGGGAGGCGACAATCCCTAATAGCCGCTAAGGGCCCGTTCCGTCAAGCGCTGCTGGCTGGATCGTACGCACCGGAAAGCATTCCAGCAGGTATAGGGAATATGTAGCAGAAGTAAAAATTTACAAGTGATTTAAGTGCACTTCAGATGCTAATCACTTGTCATGTTTAAACATAGTTATGGCCCGGGGGCTGGCAACGCCCTTAGGACCAATCTTCTTGGTGTCAAGAATGACAAAGTTCTTCGCCATAAACCTTTCCGGCAACGATCTTGCCGGGAGCCGGTGTCAAGAACAACAAAGTTCTTCGCCATAAGCCTTCCCGACGACGATCTTATCGGGGGCAGGTGTCAAGGACGACGAAGTTCTTCGCCATAAGCCTTCCCAGCGGTGTCGAGAACTCCGGAGTTCTCCACTGAAATCGGGCATCGAGAACGTCAAAGTTCTCTGCTGAAGATAAAAGCCTTCCCGGCAACAAGCTTGCTGGAAGCCGGAATCGAGAACGTCAAAGTTCTCTGCTGAAGATAAAAGCCTTCCTGGCGACGAGCTTGCCGGAAGCCTGCATCGAGAACGTCAAAGTTCTTTGCTAAAGATAAAAGCCTTCCCGGTAACAAGCTTGCCGGAAGCCGGCATCGAGAATGCCAAAATTCTCTGCTGAAGATAAAAGCCTTCCTGGTGACGAGCTTGCCGGAAGCCGGCATCGAGAACGTCAAAGTTCTCTGCTGAAGATAAAAGCCTTCCAGGCGACAAGCTTGCCGGAAGCCGGCGTCGAGAACGTCAAAAGTCTCTGCGAGGAACATAAGACTTCCCGGCAACAGCCTTGCCGGGGGCAAGAAAGGAAATAAAACCACACTCTAGCATCAAGATCTATAGAGATCTCTGCCAGAAAATTTCCATGGAAGTAGGCTCGGGGGCTGGCAGCTCCTTTGAGTGCAACAACAACTGTGACCCATGCCAAGCTTGGTCCCGTCTCCAGCGTCGAATTCATGAAGTTCTCTGCTGCAGCCGGGCCCGGGGGCTACTGTCGGTGTAGTGAAAACCAGGGTTACACTAACCGCCGGGCATGGGCCACGACTGTATGCAATTACAATAAAGAGGATCCATCTTCGTCGACAAAAGCTACACCGGCAAGCTACACTCAGGCCACCTTCCCGGCAAGGAGCATCCTGCCCTGCCAGGGACGACAGATACAAGGCAAAAAGAAGCAGCCAAGCCTGAGAACCAGAAGACAAGACGACTGCAAGGCTCCTTGCCGAGAATGCCCACGAGGCCCCGTCAAGGCCCCTTGCCGAAGACGGGCACAAGGCCCCGGCAAGCCTCTTGCCGAGGGCGCTCACAAGGCCCCGGCAAGACCCATGCCGGGAAGATACGCAAGACCGCGACAAGCCCTTGCCGAGGACATCGGTGGGGCCGCAGCCAGGCCCACACCTACCAAGACTCCACTGATGTCCCCATGCAGTTGCCAGCTCGACCAGCTGAGCAGGCACCCGCGTGGCGACGTGCAGTCTCTACACCGATCCAGCAAGCTCTTGCGTGGTGGCATGCAAAGTCTTCCTGAAGACTCCACCACCCGTGCCAGCCCAGCAACCAGCCAACGTGGCGCTACAACGCCTCGTCAGCTCGGACACGCGTCCAGGCCAGGAGAGGCGGCGACAGCTGGGACGAGCTTCCTTGCCGTCCCCATAAAGCAAGAGGACACATAAGCGACTCACTGAATGCGTTTGTCCTGTGATGTCAGGCAATAAGCTTGTACACTGTAGGTACCTTCCACCTCCTGTGTGCCACTGTGGCGACCCCTTTGACATATAAAAGGAGGCCCGAGGCATACTGTGGAAGGGGGGATCGGACTCCGGACCCTCAAAGGATTCGGCTCTTTGGAGCTCCTCACGCCCCATTGCTAGTTCAAGAACACAGATAAACAAACCACCAAAGCAGGAGTAAGGTTTTACGCATCCTCGCGGCCCGAACATGGATAAGGAAACCATGTGCTATCTGTTTGATCCGCTCTTCTCACGACCCCGCGCTCCGCGACCGTAGTAGGGATTCTTGTGATCCCATAGGTGTCGTTCCCACCGACACTTACTAAGCAAAATAAGATGCATAAAATATAAACATCACATGCAATGAAAATATGTGACATGATATGGCCATCATCATCTTGTGCGTTTGATCTCCATCTCCAAATCACCGTCATGATCTCCATCATCACCGGCTTGACACCTTGATCTCGATCGGAGTGTCGTTGTCGTCTCGCCAACTATTGCTTCTACAACTATCACTACCTCTTAATGATAAAGTAAAGCAATTACATGTCGATTGCATTTCATACAATAAAGCGGCAACCATAAGGCTCCTGCCAGTTGCTGATAACTTTTACAAAACATGATCATCTCATACAACAACGTATATCACTTCATGTCTTGACCATATCACATCACAACATGCCCTGCAAAAACAAGTTAGCCATCCTCTACTTTGTTGCTGCAAGTTTTACATGGCTGCTACGGGCTTCTAGTAAGAACCGTTCGTACCTACGCATCGAAACCACAATGATTTTTCGTCAAGTGTGTTGTTTTAACCTTGAACAAGGACCGGCCGTAGTCAAATTCGATTCAACTAAAGTTGGAGAAATAGATACCTGCCAGCCACCTTTATGCAAAACAAGTTGCATGTATGTCGGTGGAACAGGTCTCATGAACATGGTCATGTAAGGTTGGTCCGGGCTGCTTCATCCAACAATACCGCCGAATCAAAATAAGACATTGGTGGTAAGCGGTATGACTATGATCGCCCACAACTCTTTGTGTTCTACTCGTGCATATGATGCACACATAGACCTGGCTCTGATACCACTGTTGGGCAATGTAGCATGCAATTTCTAAAAATTTCCTACGATCACGCAAGATCTATCTAGGAGATGCATAACAACGAGAGGGGGAGAGTCTGTCCACGTACCCTCGTAGACCGAAAGCGGAAGCGTTAGGTTAACGCGGTTAATGTAGTCGAACGTCTTCGTGATCCAACCGATCAAGTACCGAACGTACGAGACCTCCGAGTTCAGCACATGTTCTGTTCGATGACGTCCCTCGAACTCTTGATCCAGCAGAGGGTCGAGGGAGAGTTTCATCAGCACGACGGCGTGGTGATGGTGATGGTGATGTGATCCACGCAGAGCTTCGCCTAAACACTACATGAATATGACCGGAGGAGTAAACCATGGAGAGAGACGCCGCACACGACTTGGAACAATTGGTGTCTCTCCAAGGGGTGCCCTACCCACGTATATAAAGGAGGGAGAGGAGGAGGCCGGCCACCAGGGGCGCGCCAAGGAGAGGGGAGTCCTACTAGGACTCCAAGTCCTAGTAGGATTCTGCCTCCCCTTTTATCCCTTCTCATGGAGGGGAAATATGGAAGGGAGAGGGAAGAGGAGAAGGAAAGGTGGGTGCACCCCCTCCCCTAGTACAATTCGGACTCCCTATGGGAGGGCGGCGCGGCCGCTGATACGTCTCCGTCGTATCTATAATTTTTGATTGCTTCACGCCAATATTATACCACTTTCACATATTTTTGGCAACTTTTTATATGATTTATTGGACTAACCTATTGATCCAGTGCCCAGTGCCAGTTCCTGTTTTTTGCATTTTTTTTGTATTGCAGAAAATCCATATCAAGCGAAGTCCAAATGCAATAAAATTTCATGGAGAATTGTTTTGGAATATATGTGATTTTTGGGAGTTGGAATCACCGCAAACGGAGTCCCGTGGTGGGCACAACCCACCAAGATCCGACCCCTGAGCCAGGCGCGTGGTGGTGGGTTGTGCCCACCTCTTACATAGGTTGGAGCTCTACTTCGGGCGCATGGAAGCTTATATCCGGAAAAAAAAATTTGTTAAAATCTCAACGCAATCGGAGTTACGGATCTCCCGGAATATAAGAAATGGTTTCGGCCAGATCTGGGGGAACGCGACACAGGAGAGAACAGAGAGGGAGATTCAATCTCGGAGGGGCTCTCCCCCTCCGGTGCCATGGAGACCAAGGACCAGAGGGGAACTCTCCTCCCATCTAGGGGGGAGGCATAGGAAGAAGAAGAATGAGGGGGGCTCTTTCTCCCCCTCGCTTTTGGTGGCGCCAAAGTGCCACCAGGGAAACAATCGGGACGATGATCTACATCAACAACCTTGCTACGTACACACCAACTTTCTCCCCCTCTATGCAGTGGTGTAGCACCTCTTTCCCCCGCTGTAATCTCTACTTAAACATGGTGCTCAACTCCATATATTATTTCCCAATGATCTATGGTTATCCTATGATGTTTGAGTACATCCGTTTTGTCCTATGGGTTAATTGTGATCTTGGTTGGTATGATTGTATATTTTATTTATGGTGTTGTCCTACGGTGCCCTCCGTTCTCACGCAAACGTGAGGGGCCCCCGCTGTAGGGTGTTGCAATATGTTCATGGTTTACTTATTGTCAGTGTTGCGGGGGATGAAAGCAGCCCAAACGCGGATAAGTGGGTTATGGCGTATGGGAGTAAAGAGGACTTGATACTTAATGCTATGGTTGGGTTTCACGACCTTAATGATCTTCAATAGTTGCGGATGCTTGCTAGAGTTCCAAACATAAGTGCGTATGATCCAAGTAGAGAAAGTATGTTAGCTCATGCCTCTCCCTCATAAGAAATTACAAGAATGATAACCAGTACTTGTTATCGATTGCCTAGGGACAAATAACTTTCTTGTTGAGACAAACCCTTATACTAAACAACTAACTTTTATTATCTTGCAAAGTACTTCGAGTTTTATTCTTGCGAAGTAGTTCTATCATCACACCTACAAAGTACTTCCAGTTTCATACTTATTTTCGGTAAAGGAAACGTCAAGTGTGCGTAGAGTTGTATCGGTGGTCGATAGAACTTGAGGGAATATTCGTTCTACCTTTAGCTCCTTGTTGGGTTCGACACTCTTATTTATTGAAGAAGGCTACAAATGATCCCCTATAATTGTGGGTTATCAAGAACTTTTTCTGGCGCCGTTGCCGAGGTGCAATAGCGTGGGGTGAATATTCTCGTGTGTGCTTGTTTGCTTTATCACTAAGTAGTTTTGATTTCCTCTTCTAAGTTGTTCTCTATCTTTAGTTATGGATATGGAACATGAAACACCAAAAAAAATTGTGGTACTTGCTACTCATGGAGATGGGGAACCTCCTAAAACCCTCGATGCTCGTTATGTGAAAAATATTATACACTACTTTGATAATGCTGAGAAAACTCCATTCAACTTGATAATGGGAGTAATGTTGGATCAACGCGAATCCTTTAGGGATTATCGCTTGACTCAAAAGGGAAACCTTTTATGGGATCAAATTCATATGTTGCATTGGTATGCTTGGAATTTATGTCAAAGAGATGGTTTTACTTGTTGCTCTAGGATTAATACTCCACATCTTCCCTTTTCATGCGAATTTAATGATAATGAAACCTTAGCTTCTTATGCTAATGGTATATATGATTAATATGATGTGGAACGAATAGAAGAATTTGTTGCTTTTAAGGGTGCAAATGAAATTGAATCTTTTTTTGAAAAGTTTGAAATATTTGATGATTCAGTTTATAGAATTGAAAATTTTGCCATCCTTAAATATTGCTATGATAATAATAAATTCAATTCCGATATTGATGAATTTATTGAGAAAGTTTACGCTGTCCAAGAAGAGACTAATATTTTGTAGGAGTCTATGGAAGAAGGAATTGATGAAACTGTGAGCTCATTGGATGAAAAAGATGAGGAGGAGAGCGAAGAACAAAAGGAGGAAGAGCGGATTGATCACCCGTGCCCACCTTCTAATGAGAGTAACTCTTTATCTCATACATTATTTAATGCCCCTTCGTTCTTACCGAAGGATGAATGCTATGATAATTGCTGTGATCCCGATGATTCGTTTGAAATATCCCTTTTTGATGAACTTGATGCTTGCTATGCTTGTGGCCAAGATGCCAATATGAATTATGCTTATGGAGATGAACTTGCTATAGTTCCTTATGTTAAGAATGGAATTGTTGCTATTACACCCACACATGATAGTCCTTTTATCTTTTTGAATTATCCCAACTACACTATATCGGAGAAGTTTGCTCTTGTTAAGGATTATATTGATGGGTTGCCTTTTACCGTTGCACATGATGGTTTTGATGAATATATTATGCATGTGCTTGCTGCTCCTATTTGCAATTATTATGGGAGAGGAACTACATCTCCGCCTCTCTATGTTTTCAACATGATAGAATAGCAAGAAATTTCTTATATTATGCATTGGCCTTTACTTGATGTTCATGAATTGTTCTTGTATGGCATGCTGATGCATAGGAAGAGAGTTAGGTTTCGTCATTGCTTGATATATGTTGCTTTGTTCTCACTACTAAATGCTAAATCATTGTTGATTCAAATTGGCTTTGATATACCTTGGGATCCGGATGGATCCATTACTTGAGCACTTTATGCCTAGCTTAACGGCTTTAAAAAAAGCGCTGCTAGGGAGACAACCCGGAAGTTTTAGAGAGTCACTTATTTCTGTTGAGTGCTTTTATGAAGTTAAAAAAATATAGAGGGGAACTTAAAACTTCACAAAAACAAAAGTGAAAGTGAGAAGGATGAGCACCATGGAAGCGGGAGCATGCATTGAACTTTGTTCATGCCCATGGAAACTTTGTGAATCTTGAATTGCAGAAACTTTTTAAAACAAATAATTATCCCCTTGTACAATTACCTTGTATTATAAAAATAACGTGTCAAGGTTTGCCTTTAGGATGTTTAGATTGCTTGTTGGTTTGTGCGGTGCAAAACAGAAACTTTGGTTGTAGTGCGCGATTTTACAATTTTTACTGGAACGTCAAACGGTTCTGAAATGTTTTGCACTATCTTTCTATACAAATTGTTTATTTTACCTAATTGTTTAAGAATTTTTGGGATACCAGATGTATGGTGAATGTTCAGATTACTACAGACTGTCTTGTCTAAGATAGATTCTGTTTTTGATGCATTTTTTTGCTTGTTTTGATGAAACTATGAATTTCTATCAGTGGATTAAGCCATGGAAAAGTTATATTACAGTATCTACAATGCAAAAACAAAATATAAATTGGTTTTCAACAGTACTTAGAGTAGTGATTTGCTTTATTATACTAACGGATGTTACCGAACTTTCTGTTGAGTTTTGTGTGGATGAAGTGATCAAAGATCGAGGAGGTTTCGATATGAGGAGAAGGAGGAGAGGCAAGAGCTCAAGCTTGGGGATGCCCAAGGCACCCCAAGTAAATATTCAAGCAGACTCAAGTGTCTAAGCTTGGGGATGCCCCGGAAGGCATCCCATCTTTCTTCAACAAGTAACGGTATGTTTTCAGTTTCGTTTCGTTCATGTGATACGTGCCAATCTTGGAGCATCTTTTGCATTTAGTTCTTCCCTTTTTATTTTATGCACCATGCTGGTATGAGATAGTCCATGGTTGATTTATAGAATGCTCATTGCACTTCACTTATATATTATGATTGTGGCTTTATAGAATGCTTCATGTGCTTCACTTATATCATTTGAAGTTTGGATTGCCTGTTTCTGTTCACATAGAAAATCGTTGTTTGAAGAATGCTATTTTGCTTCACTTATATTTGTTAGATCATGGTATTTTGTAGAAAGAACTAAAGTCTCATGCTTCACTTAGATATATTTAGAGAATCAACAGGAATTGGTCAATTGCATGGTTAGTCATAAAATCCTACATAAAACTTATGGATCACTGAATATAATATGTTTGTTTCCTTGCAATAGTTTTGTGATATAGAGATGGAATATGTGGGAGGTACTAGTAAATGGTTGTGTTTAGTAAGAATATTGGTGTTAAGGTCCGGGACGAGCGATGGTCTTTTCCTACCAATCTATCCCCCTAGGGGCATGCGTAGTAGTACTTTGCTTCGAGGGCTAATAAACTTTTGCAATAAGTATATGAGTTCTTTATGACTAATGTGAGTCCATGGATTAAACGCACTCTTACCATTTCACAATTTGCTAGCCTCTATGGTAGCGTGCATTGCCCTTTCTCACATCGAGACGTGGTGCAAACTTCGCAGGTGCGTCCAAACCCCGTGTTATGATACACTCTATCACACATAAGCCTTATTATATCTTCCTCAAAACATCCACCATACCTACCTATTATGGCTTTTCCATAGCCATTCTGAGATATATTGCCATGCAACTTCCACCGCATCCATTTGATGATTTGAGAATTCATTGTCATATTGCTTTGCATGATCATATAGCTGACATAGTAGTTGTGGCTTAGCGACCGTTCACCATTTTTCATACATGTTACGCTAGATCATTGCACATCATGGTACATTGCGAGAGGCTTTCATATAGAGTCATATTTTGTCATAGGGATCGAGTTGTAATTTTTATTTCTTTTGACTTATAAGTAAATATGAGTGTGATGATCATCATTATTTATTTTAGAGCAGTGCCCCAGTGAGGAAAGGATGATGGAGACTATGATTCCCCCACAAGTCGGGATGGGACTCCGGACAATGAGAGAAAAAATATATGAAAACAAGAAAAAAAGAAAAAAGGAAGAAGAAAAAAAAGAAAAAGAAATAAATAAACAAAGAGACAAGGGGCATTGTTAGTATACTTGACCACACTTGTGCTTCAAAGTAGCACCATGTTTTTCATATGGAGAGTCTCCTATGTTGTCACTTTCATATACTAGTGGGAATTTTTCATTATAGGGTTAGATGCACACCCACTTAATTTTCATATTGAGCTTTCATACACTTATAGCTCTTAGTGCATTCGTTGAATGGCAATCCCTACTCCTCACGTTGATATCAATTGATGGGCATCTCCATAGCCCGTTGGTTAACCGCGTCGATGTGAGACTTTCTTACTTTTTTGCCTTCTTTATATTTACCCCTATCATCATACTCTATTCCACCCATAGTGCTATATCTTGGCTTGCGCTCATGTATTGCGTGAGGGTTGAAAAAGATGAACCATGTTAAAAAGTATGAACCAGTTGCTCGTCTTGTTATCGGGGTTGAGCATGATAAATAATTTGTGTTAAGAAGACAGAGCATGACAAGACTATATGATTTAGTAGGGATAGCTATCTTTAGCGTTGATATTTTGGAAGACATGATTGTTTGTTGGGATGCCTGAGTATGATGTCTTTATGTCAAATTATAGACTATTGCTTTGAATCACTTATGTCTTAATATTCATTCCATGACTAGATATATGATCAAGTTTATGCTAGGTAGCATTCCACAACAAAAATTATCTTTTTTATCATTTACCTGCTCGAGGACGAGCAGGAATTAAGCTTGGGGATGTTGATACGTCCCTGTCGTATTTACAATTTTTGATTGTTTCATGCCAATATTATACCACTTTCACATATTTTTGGCAACTTTTTATATGATTTATTGTACCAACCTATTGATCCAGTGCCCAGTGCCAGTTCCTGTTTTTTGCATGTTTTTTGTATCGCAGAAAATCCATATCAAACGTGTTGGGGAATGTAGTAATAATTCAACAAAATTCCTACGTGTCACCAAGATCAACCTAGGAGATGATAGCAACGAGAGAGAGGGAGTGCATCTTCATACCCTTGAAGATTGCAAAGCGGAAGCGTTACAAGAACGCGGTTGATGGAGTCGTACTCGCGGTGATTCAAATCGCGGAAGATCCGATCCAAGCGCCGAACGGACGGCGCCTTCGCGTTCAACACACGTACAGCCCGGGGACATCTCCTCCTTCTTGATCAAGCAAGCGGATAAGATAAGTTGAGGGAGAACTCCGTCAGCACGACGACGTGGTGGTGGAGCTCGTGGTTCTCCGGCAGAACTTCGCTATGCTCAACGGAGGAGGAGGAGGTGTAGGAGGGGGAGGGCTGCGCTAGGGGCAAGGACCTCCCCACTATATATAGGGGTGGAGTGAGCTAGTTTCTTGCCCTCCAAGTCCATTGGGGCGTTGGCAAAGGTTGTAGGAAAGAAATCCCATCCTTTCCCTTCCCCACCGATTGTTATCCCCCTTTTTAGGGATCTTGATCTTATCCCTTTGGGATATGATCTTGTTCCTTCTAAGGGGGATCTTGGTGCGCTTTGACCAGGGGTGTGTGGCCTTGACCCCACTACCCACGTTTATGTGGGCACCCCCATGCACGTGGGCCCCAATCCGATACCTTCTAGAACCTTCCCGGTACAATACCGAAAAATCCCGAACATTTTCCGGTGGCCAAAATAGGACTTCCCATATATAAATCTTTACCTCCAGACCATTCTAGAACTCCTCGTGACGTCCGGGATCTCTTCCGAGACTCCGAACAACTTTCAGTGACCACATACAATTTCCATTACAACTCTAGCGTCATCGAACCTTAAGTGTGTAGACCCTACGGGTTCGGGAACCACGCAGACATGGCCGAGACACCTCTCCGACCAAGAACCAATAGCGTGATCTGGATACCCATATTGGCGCCCACATGTTCCACGATGATCTCATCGGATGAACCGTGATGTTGGGGATTCAATCAATCCCGTATACAATTCCCTTTGTCCATCGATATGTTACTTGTCCGAGATTCGATCGTCGGTATCCCCATACCTCGTTCAATCACGTTACCGGAAAGTCTCTTTACTTGTTCCGTAACACATGATCCTGTGGATAACTTCTTAGTCACATTGAGCTAATTATGATGAGGCATTACCGAGTGGGCCCAGAGATACCTCTCCGTCATATAGAGTGACAAATCCCAGTCTCGATTCGTGCCAAACCAACAGACACTTTCGGAGATACCTGTAGTGTACCTTTATAGCCACCCAGTTACGTTGTGACGTTTAAATACACCCAAAGCATTCAAATGGCACCCGGGAGTTGCACAATCACATGGTCTAAGGAAATGATACTTGACATTAGAAAAGCTATAGCAAATGAACTACACGATCTTGTGCTATGCTTAGGATTGGGTCTTGTCCATCACATCATTCTCCTAATGATGTGAACCTGTTATCAATGACATCCAATGTCCATGGTCAGGAAACCATGACCATCTATTGATCAACAAGCTAGTCAACTAGAGGCTCACTAGGGACATGGTGTGGTCTATGTATTCACACATTTATTACGGTTTCCAGTTAAAAAAATTATAGCATGAACAATAGACAATTATCATGAACAATGAAATATAATAATAACCATATTATTATTGCCTCTAGGGCATATTTCCAACAGTCTCCCACTTGTACTAGAGTCAATAATCTAGTTACATTGCGATGAATCGAACACCCACAGAGTTCTGGTGTTGATCATGTTTTTCTCGTGGAAGAGGTTTAGTCAACGGATTTGCGACATTCATAACTATATGTACTTTACAAATATCACATGTAGATGCTGCGACGACGCTTTGCTTGCAACTGCACCAGCTGACTTCCCCACCATTGAAAATATACATGTATCCGGTTTATGACTTGGAGTCATCCGGATCTGTGTCGAAGCTAGCATCGACGTAACCCTTTACGACGAGCTCTTTGGCACCTCCATAAATGAGAAACATATCCTTAGTCCTTCTCATATACTTCAGGATTTTCTTGCCCGCTATACAGTGTTCCATACCGGGATCACTTTGGTACCTCCCTACCAAACTTATGGCAAGGTTCACATTAGGTCTGGTACACAGCATGGCATACATAATAGAGCCTATGGCCGAGGCATGGGGGATGAGGCTCATCTTTTCTCGTTCTACTGCCGAGGTCGGGCGTTGAGCTATGCCAATCTCACACCTTGCAATACAGGCAAGAACCCCTTTTTGGACTGATCCATATTGAACTTCTTCAATATTTTGTCAAGGTATGTGCTTTGTGAAAGACTAATGAGGTGTCTCGATCTATCTCTATAGATCTTGATTCCTAATATGTAAGCAATTTCTCCAAGGTTCTTCATTGAAAAACACTAATTCAAGTAGGCCTTTATGCTTTGGAAAAGTTCTATATCATTTCCCATCAATACTATGTCATCCACATATAATATGAGAAAAGCTGCAGAGCTCCCACTCACTTTCTTGTAAATACAGGTTTCTCCATAAATCTTTATAAACCCAAACGCTTTGATCATTTCATCAAAGCGAATGTTCCAACTCGGAGATGCTCGCACCAGCCCATAGATGGAGCGCTGGAGCTTGCATACTTTGTCAGCATTCTTAGGATCAACAAAACCTTCTGGCTGCATCATATATAATTCTTCCTTAAGGAAACCGTTAAGGAATGCCGTTTTGCCGTCCATTTGCCAGATCTCATAATCATAGAATGCAGCAATTGCTAACATGATTTGGACGGACTTCAGCTTCACTACGGGTGAGAAGGTCTCATCGTAATCAACCCCTTGAACTTTTTGATAAGCCTTAGTGACAAGCCGAGCCTTATAGACGGTCAGATTACCATCCACGTTAGTCTTCTTCTTAAAGATCCACTTATTCTCTATGGCCTGCCGATCATCGGGCAAGTCCGTCAAAGTCCATTTGTTTTCATACATGGATCCTATCTCGGATTTCATGGCTTCAAGCCATTTGTTGGAATCCAGGCCCGCCATTGCTTCTTCATAGTTTGAAGGTTCACCATTGTCTAACAACATGATTTCCCGGACAACGTTGCCATACCACTCTGGTGCGGAGCGTGTCCTTGTGGACCTACGAAGTTTAGTAGCAACTTGACACGAAGTTTCATGATCATCATCATTAACTTCCTCTCTAGTCAGTGCAGGCACCACAGAAACATCTTCCTGAGCTGCGCTACTCTTTGGTTCAAGAGACGGTACCTCATCAAGTTCTACTTTCCTCCCTCTTACTTATTTCAAGAGAAACTCTTTCTCCAGAAAGGATCCATTCTTGGAAACAAAGATCTTGCCTTCGGATCTGAGGTAGAAGGTATACTGTAACGCCCCGGATTCGATGCGCTAGGTGTCCGCCAGTTATTCGTCGTTGTGGCCATGTCATTTGCTTGCGTGTTGCACTTTGCCATGTCATCATTTGCACTTCATATCATGTCATCATGTGTTTTTCATTTTGCATACATGTTCGTCTCATGCATCCGAGCATTTTCCCCGTTGTCCGTTTTGCAATCCGGCACTCCTATGTCCCCCGGCGCCCTCTTTTACCTCTTTTCATGTGCGGGTGTTAAACGGTCTCGGAATGGACCGAGGTTTGTCAAGCGGCCTTGGTATAGTACCGGTAGATCGCCTGTCAAGTTTCGTGCCATTTGGAGGTCGTTTGGTACTTCAACGGTTAACCGGGTAACCGCAAAAGCCTCTTTTGTGTTGCAGCCCAACACCCCTTCCTAAATGGCCCAAAACCCAGCAAACTCCCCTCCATGCTCTCGGTCGGTCGATCACGATCGCGTGGCCGAAAACCGCACCTCATTTGGACTCTCCTAGCTCCCTCTACCTATATATACACCTTCCCCTCCGAAAATCGCAGTCCAAATCCCCCGAAACCCTAAAAATTCCCTCCGCGACGCACCGGACATGTCCGTCCGCTGCCGGACGCTTCGCCGCCGCCGCCCGCAGCCAACGGGAGGCTGCCACGTCGCCTGCCCCGCCGCCTCCCACGCCGCTGCCGCGGCACCGGATCGGGCCCACATGAGCAAGCCGCGCCGCCTCCCGGCCAGCGGCGCTGCCGCCGCCGTCGGCCGCCCGAGCACCCGCTTCGCCCCGCCGCCAGCTGGCGCGCGCCTGCGCCGCCGCCTCGCCTTCCCGCCCGGCGACCTCGGCCCTGCCGCCTCGCCTCCGCCGCCTCCGCTTGGCGTGCCTCGCTGGTGCCGCCCGGCGCGGCTCCCTCTCCGCCGCTGGCCTCGCCTCGGCCCCCCGCGCCGTGCTCCTCCGCGCCGCCGCCTCCCGGCCGGTCGCCGCCACCGCCGGCTCGCGCCGCCCGGCCGAGCTTCGCCCGCGCCGCGCCGTCCTCCGGTGGCGCGCTCCTCCTCCGCGCCTCCCCGTCATATTCACCGCATCATTTATCTGCTATATTTTGTTGCATTTTCACCGCATCATAACTCTCTGCATATAGCTCTGTTTTGTGCGTATAATATGTCAAATTGTTCGTCTCGAAGAGTAGATCATTTCATCTCATTGCATCATTTTAATTTGAGCTCATCTTGATGCCCGAAATGCTGTTAGAAGAGGGCTATGTGATGTTAGTTTCTGATTCTTATCAGAACTTGCACTTTTGTCATTTTTGCCACGATTGATGTGTGCATCCTATGAACTTGAGTCCTACATGTGTTTTGTAATATGCCATGCCATCTTTACAGGGGTGTATGCCATGTATTTTTGTGATCAATGTGGTGACTAGCACAAGCATTCAAACTAGGCTTCATGATGTTGCTGATTTCAGCCCTGTTTTGCTGATATTTTTATGCCATGTTAACTTGATGCTACCGAGAGATCCATGCTTATTTTGAGATACTTCAGTAAGGATGTTTTGTTCTACATGTCTTGCTCTATCCATCCATGCCCTTGTTTGCAATTATAGAGTGCCATAGCTTGAGTCAATCGAGCTCTACTTTTGCTATAAAATGTTTCCTGGCAGGTTGTTTAGATGTTATTCAATTTTGCCAAGGTTGTTGTAGTTGATCCTTGCATGCTATGATGTTGTTCTTGCCATGTATAGCTTCTATGCCATGTCTTCTTACTGTGAGTTGCCTTGCCATGCCATGTATTGCTCTGCGGTGAGTGGTTCAAGCTCACCAACATGCCTACTTATCGTTGTTCCTGCCATGTTTAAATCTGTAATAAAACTTGCCATGTTTACATGGGTGCCATCATATTTTCTTATCCTTTTTGGCTTATGGTCAGTAAAGGACTTTTGATCTATGCATTTAGTAGTATCATAACATGCCTTTTTTTGCCATGATAAGTTCCTGTAACATGTTGTTTGATAGCTCTAAACATTGCAACCTGATGTTATTTCTGCCAATGCCTGAAACTGTTATTATTTGCAATCTTGCCATGTCATTTTGAGCATGTTCTAGTGATTTCTGGAGATAGCTCAGTGTTTACCTGTACTTCATGCCCATGCCTTTTGTTATCATGTTAAGATGTTGTAGCATGTTGTTTTGGTGCTTGCAATATGCCTAGTTGCTGTTTTGGACAGATTGTTGCTATAACTTGTTTCATGTGTATGTGTTGAACCGTTGCTCCGTTTTGAGTGTGCTCTATATGAAACTTGCTTGATTTTGCATGTAGTTCCATATTATCATGTTGCATCCTTGTTTTGAGGTGTTTGCTTGATGTTTGTATGCATTTTGCATCAATGCCATGTTTATCTTGTTTTGCTCATATCTTCTAGGCCGTAGCTCCGAATCTAATGAACTTTATATGTAACTTGACTAGAATTTCGTGTAGATCATCGTGGTGCATTTTAACTTGCTGTTTAACAACTTGAATATAAGGTTTATTCAGATCTGGACCAATTTCGAAATTTGCATATGAGGACTTACCGGAATTGTTCTATGTTGTTTCCGGCCTCATTTAACCTTGCTTTGATGTGTTGTTCTTGTTTGCATCATCTCTTGCCATGAGTAGCCTCATGTAGCTTTGTCATGCATCATGCTTGTTTTGCATCATGTCTTGTCTATGTGTGGCGTGTTTACTATGTTGTGTGCTTCTTCTTGTTAGTTCCTGTTTCGTTGCGATCGTGAGGATTCGTTCGTCTACGCTTGGTTCATCTTCGTGGCTTCATCTTCTTCATGGACTCGGTCTTCTTCCTAGCAGGATTTCAGGCAAGATGACCGCTACCCTGGATCTCAATACTATCATTGCTATGCTAGTTGCTTCGTTCTATCACTATGCTGCGCTACCTATCACTTGTTGCTCAAGCCTACCTAATTGCCATGTCAGCCTCAAACCTTTGTTACCCTTCCTAGCAAACCGTTGTTTGGCTATGTTACCGCTTTGCTCAGCCCCTCTTATAGCGTTGTTAGTTGCAGGTGAAGATGAAGTTTGTTCCTTGTTGGAACATGGAGATGTTGTTCCTTGTTGGAACATGTTTACTTGTTGGGATATCACAATATATCTTATTTAATTAATGCATGTATATACTTGGTAAAGGGTGGAAGGCTCGGCCTTATGCCTGGTGTTTTGTTCCACTCTTGCCGCCCTAGTTTCCGTCATATCGGTGTTATGTTCCCGGATTTTGCGTCCCTAACGCGGTGGGGTGATTTATGGGACCCCCTTGACAGTTCGCTTTGAATAAGACTTTTCCAAAGAAGGCCCAACTTTGGTTTTACCATTTGCCTCACCTATGCCCTTTTTCCCTTTGGTTTCGGAGCCCGAGGGTCATCTTTATTTTAGCCCCGGGCCAGTTCTCCTTCAGTGCTGGTCCAAACCGAAGCGATGTCCGCGCCCCTCGGGCAATCAGGGTTTATGCCAACCCGACGTCTGGCTCATCCGGTGTGCCCTGAGACCGAGATATGTGCAGCTCCTATCAGGATTTCTCGGCACATCCGGGCGGCTTTGATGGTCTTGTTTTATTGCTGTCGAAATGTCTTGTAGCCGGGATTCCGAGACTGATCGGGTCTTCCCGGGGAGAAGGAATATCCTTCGTTGATCGCGAGAGCTTATCATGGGCTAAGTTGGGACACCCCTGCAGGGTATAAACTTTCGAGAGCCGTGCCCGCGGTTATGTGGCAGATGGGAATTTGTTAATATCCGGTTGTAGTAAACTTGAAGCAAACTCTTCTAAAATACACCAACCGTAAAGCGTAACCGTGAGTGTCTCTTTTCGGGTTGATCGAGAGGAGAACACGGTTTCTGGGTTATGTCTGATGTAAGTAGGAGTTCAGGATCACTTATTGATCATTACTAGTTGACGACCGTTCCTTTGTTTCTCTTCTCGCTCTCTTTTGTGTATGTTAGCCACCATATATGCTTAGCCGCTGCTGCAACCTCACCACTTTATCCCTTCCTTTCCCATTTAGCTTTGCTAGTCTTGATACCCATGGTAATGGGATTGCTGAGTCCTCGTGGCTCACAGATTACTACACCACCAGTTGTAGGTACAGGTTGTGCGATGATCTTGACGCGAGAGCGATGTTTGCTTGTTTGGAGTTCTTCTTCTGCTTCTTCTTCGATCAGGGGATAGGCTCCAGGTCGGCAGCCTGGGCTAGCAGGGTGGATATTGTTTGAGTTTCTGTTTATGTTTCATCCGTAGTCGGATGTTGTTCTTGTATATGATGTTGATGTATTCTTGTGGCATTTGTGCCTTATGTATGTATCCCCACTATTATGTAATGTTGATGTAATGATATCCACCTTGCAAAAGCGTTTCAATATGTGGGTCTATCCTTGGTGGGACCTTCGAGTTCCTTTTGGATAGGGTCGCATATTGGGTGTGACATATACCCAATAGTTTCCTTAGGGTATCCTATGAAGACACATTTTTCTAATTTGGCTTCGAGCTTTTCAGGTTGAAATTTCTTGACATAAGCATCGCATCCCCAAACTTTCAGAAATGACGGCTTAGGTTTCTTCCCAAACCATAAATGATACGATGTCGTTTCAACGGATTTAGAGGGTGCCCTATTAAAGTGAATGCGGCAGTCTCTAAAGCATAACCCCAAAATGATAGCGGTAGATCGGTAAGAGACATCATAGATCGCACCATATCCAATAGCGTGTGATTACGATCTTCGGACACACCATTTCACTGAGGTGTTCCAGGCGGCGTGAGTTCTGAAACAATTCCACATTTCCTTAAGTGTGTGCCAAACTCGTGACTCAAATATTCTCCTCCATGATCTGATCGTAAGAACTTTATTTTCCTGTCACGTTGATTCTCTACCTCGTTCTGAAATTCCTTGAACTTTTCAAAGGTGCCATACTTGTGTTTCATTAGGTAGACATACCCATATCTACTTAAGTCATCAGTGAGGGTGAGAACATAACAATAGCCACCGCGAGCCTAAATGCTCGTTGGACCGCATACATCAGTATGTATTATTTCCAATAAGTTGGTTATTCGCTCCATTGTTCTGGAGAACAGAGTCTTGGTCATTTTGCCCATGAGGCATGGTTCGCACGTGTCAAATGATTCATAATCAAGAGACTCCAAATGACCATCTGCATGGAGTTTCTTCAAGTGTTTGACACCAATGTGACCAAGGCGGCAGTGCCACAAGTATGTGGGACTATCATTGTCAACCTTACATCTTTTGGCACTCACACTATGAATATGTGTAACATCACGTTCGAGATTCAATAAAAAATAAACCATTGACTAGCGGGTCATGACCATAAAACATATCTTTCATATAAATAGAACAACCATTATTCTCGGATTTAAATGAGTAGCCATCTCACATTAAACGAGATCCAGATACAATGTTCATGCTCAAAGATGGCACTAAATAACAATTATTGAGGTTTAAAACTAACCCTGAAGGTAAATGTAGAGGTCGTGTGCCGACGGTGATCACATCGACCATGGAACCATTCCCGACGCGCATTGTCACCTCGTCCTTCGCCAGTATCCACTTATTCCGCAGCTCCTATTTTCAGTTACAAATGTGAGCAGCCGCACCGGTATCAAATACCCAGGAGCTACTACCAGCGCTGGTAAGGTACACATCAATAACATTTATATCATATATACCTTTGGTGTTGCCGGCCTTCTTATCCGCTAAGTGCTTGGGACAATTCCGCTTCCAGGGACCATTTCCCTTGCAATAAAAGCACTCAGTCTCAGGCTTGGGTCCATTCTTTGGCTTCTTCTTCTCAGCAACAGACTTACCGGGGCGCTAACTCCCTTGCCGTCCTTCTTACCCTTGCCTTTCTTGAAAGTAGTGGTCTTATTCACCATCAACAATTGATGTTCCTTTTTGATTTCCACCTCCGCTGATTTCGGCATTGAATATAACTCAGGAATGGACTTCTCCATCCCTTGCTTATTGTAGTTCATCACAAAGCTATTGTAGCTAGGTGGAAGCAACTGGAGGATTCTATCGATGATCGAGTCATCTGGAAGATTAACTCCCAGCTGAGACAAGCGGTTGTGCAACCCAGACATTTTGAGTATATGCTCATTGACAGAACTATTTTCCTCATCTTACAGCTGTAGAACTTGTCGGAGACTTCATATGTCTCGACCCGGGCATGAGCTTGGATAAGCATTTTCAGCTCTTGGAACATCTCGTATGCTCCGTGCTGCTCAAAACGGGTTTGGAGCCCCGGTTCTATGCTGTAAAGCATGCCGCACTAAACCAGGAAGTAATCATCAATACGCGACTGCCAAACGTTCATAACGTCTTCAGTTGCTGGGAAAATGGGTGCTTCACCTAGCGGTGCTTCAAGGACATATGCTTTCTTGGTATCTATGAGGATGATCCTCAAGTTCCGGACCTAATCCGTATAGTTGCTACCATCGTCTTTCAGCTTGGTTTTCTCTAGGAACGCGTTGAAGTTGAGGACAACATTAGCGTGGGCCATTTTGATCTACAAGACATATTTTAAAGATTTTAGACTATGCTCATGATAATTAAGTTCATCTAATGAAATTATTTAATGAACTGCCACTCAGATAGACATCCCTCTAGTCATCTAAGTGATACATGATCCGAGTCAACTAGGCCGTGTCCGATCATCACGTGAGACGGACTAGTCATCATCGGTGAACATCTTCATGTTGATTGTATCTTCTATACGACTCATGTTCGACCTTTCGGTCTTCCGTGTTCCGAGGCCATGTCTGTACATGCTAGGCTCGTCAAGTCAACCTAAGCGTATAGCATGTGTAAATCTGGCTTACACCCGTTGTATTCGAACTATAGAATCTATCACACCCGATCATCACGTGGTGCTTCAAAACAACGAATCTTCGCAACGGTGCACAGTTAGGGGAACACTTTATTGAAATTAATGCGAGGGATCATCTTACTTAAGCTACCGTCATTCTAAGCAAATAAGATGTAAAACATGATAAACATCACATGCAATCAAATAGTGACATGATATGGCCAATATCATTTTGCTCCTTTTGATCTCCATCTTCGGGGTGCCATGATCATCATCATCACCGGCATGACAACATTATCTCCATCATCACATGATCTCCATCATGGTGTCTTCATGAAGTTGTCTCGTCAACTATTACTTCTACTACTATGGCTAACGGTTTAGCAATAAAGTACAGTAATTACATGACGTTTATGTTGACACGCGGGTCATAAATAAACTAAGACAACTCCTATGGCTCCTGCCGGTTGTCATACTCATCGACATGCATGTCATGATTCCTATTACAAGAACATGATCAATCTCATACATCACATATATCATTCATCACATCCTTTTGGCCATATCACATCACACGACATATACTGCAAAAACAAGTTAGACGTCCTCTAATTGTTGTTGCAAATTTTTTTACGTGGCTACTATAGGTTTCTAGCAAGAACGTTTCTTTCCTACGCCAAAACCACAACGTGATATGCCAATTTCTATTTACCCTTCATAAGGACCCTTTTCATCGAATCCGATCCGACAAAAGTGGGAGAGACAGACACCCGCTAGCCACCTTATGCAACTACTGCATGTCAGTCGGTGGAACCTGTCTCACGTAAGCGTACATGTAAGGTCGGTCCGGGCCGCTTCATCCCACGATGCCGCCGAATCAAGATAAGACTAGTAATAACAAGTAAATTGAAAAAATCGACGCCCACAACAACTTGTGTTCTACTCGTGCATAGAAACTACGCATAGACCTAGCTCTGATACCACTATTGGGGATCGTTGCAGAAATTAAAAAATTCTACGCATCACCAAGATCAATCTATGGAGTAACTAGCAACGAGAGAGAGGGGAGTGCATCTTCATACCCTTGAAGATCGCAAGACGGAAGCGTTGCAAGAACGCGGTTGAAGTAGTCGTCCATGTAGCGATTCAGATCGCGGTCGAATCGGATTTTAGCACCAAACAACGGTGCCTCCGCGTTCAACACACGTGCAGCTCGGTGACGTCTCCCGCGCCTTGATCCAGCAAGGAGGAGGGAGAGGTTGAGGAAGAGGACACCAACAGCAGCACGACAACGTGGTGGTGACGGAGTGGCAGTTCTCCGGCAGGGCTTCGCCAAGCTCTTGCGGAGGAGGAGAGGTGTTGGGGAGGGGAGGGATTGCGCCTTGGATGTGGTGTTGCAGCCCTCCCCTCGCCCCTCTATTCATAGGGAGAAGGGGAAGGGGGCCGGCCCCACTAGATGGGATCTAGAGGGGGGGCGGCCAAGGGGGAGTGGGCTTGCCCCCCAAGCCAAGGGGGGCGCCCCCTTTAGGGTTCCCCCTACCCTAGGCGCATGGGCCCTAGGGGGGTTGGCGCCCCAGCCCACTTGGGGCTGGTTCCCTTCCACCTACAGCCCATAAGGCCCACCGAGACAGGTGGACCCTCCCGGTGGACCCCTGGAACCCCTCCGGTGGTCCCGGTACAATACAGGTATACCCCCGAATATTTCCGGCGACCGTATGATGACATCCCATATATAAATCTTCACCTACGGACCATTCCGGAACTCCTAGTGACGTCCAGGATCTCATCCGGGACTCCGAACAACGTTCGGTAATCACATACAAATCTTCCTTATAACCCTAGCATCATCGAATCTTAAGTGTGTAGACCCTACGGGTTCGGGAATCATGCAGACAAGACCGAGACATTTCTCCGGCCAATAACCAACAGCGGGATCTAGATACCCATGTTGGCTCCCACATGTTCCACGGTGATCTCATTGGATGAACCACGATGTCGAGGATTCAAGCAATCCCGTATACAATTCCCTTTGTCAATCGGTACGTTACTTGCCCGAGATTCGATCGTTGGTATCCCAATACCTCGTTTAATCTCGTTACCGGCAAGTCACTTTAATTGTTCCGTAATACATGATCCCGTGACCAATTACTTAGTCACATTGAGCTCATTATGATGATGCTTTACCGAGTGGGACCAGAGATACCTCTCCGTCATACGGAGTGACAAATCCCAGCCTCGATTCGTGCCAACCCAACATACACTTTCGGAGATACCTGTAGTTCACCTTTATAGCCACCCAGTTACGTTGTGATGTTTGGTACACCCAAAGCACTCCTACGGTATCCGGGAGTTGCACAATCTCATGGTCTAAGGAAATTATACTTGACATTAGAAAAGCTCTAGCAAACGAACTACACGATCTTGCGCTATGCTTAGGATTGGGTCTTGTCCATCACATCATTCTCCTAATGATGTGATCCCGTTATCAATGACATCCAATGTCCATGGTCAGGAAACCGTAACCATCTATTGATCAACGAGCTAGTCAACTAGAGGCTCACTAGGGACATGTTGTGGTCTATGTATTCACACATGTATTACAATTTCCGGATAACACAATTATAGCATGAATAATAGACAGTTATCATGAACGAGGAAATATAATAATAACCATTTTATTATTGCCTCTAGGGGATATTTCCAACAGTCTCCCACTTGCGGATCAAGTCCCCGCGGATGTCGGCGGTGTAATTCAAGTTCCCAAACCTGACCTGGTGGCAAGGGGCATAGCTCTCGATCTGCTCTAGATGGCCAAGAGAGTTAGCCCGCAGAGTGAAGCCGCCGAATACGTAGATCTGTCCGGTGAGGAAAACCTCACCCTGGACCATCGGACAGTCGGACTATATCCTTTGGCCGGACTGCTGGACTATGAAGATACAAGATTGAAGACTTCGACTCGTGTCCGGATGGGACTCTCCTTGGCGTGGAAGGCAAGCTTGGCAATACGGATATGTAGATCTCCTCCCTTGTAACCGACTCTGTGTAACCCTAGACCCCTCCGGTGTCTATATAAACCGGAGGGTTTAGTCCATAGGACAACAACAATCATACCATAGGCTAGCTTCTAGGGTTTAGCCTCTATGATCTCATGGTATTTCAACTCTTGTAATACTCATATCATCAAGATCAATCAAGAAGGAAGTAGGGTATTACCTCCATCTAGAGGGCCCGAACCTGGGTAAACATTGTATCCCCCGCCTCATGTTACCATCCGCCTTAGACACACAGTTCGGGAACCCCTACCCAAGATCCGCCGGTTTTGACACCGACATTGGTGCTTTCATTGAGAGTTCCACTGTATCGTCATCATAAGGCCTGATGGCTCCTTCGATCATCGATCGAGAGCTACGCCCCTGGCCACCAGGTCAGGTTCGGGAACTTGAATTACACTGTCGACATCCGTGGGGACTTGATCTTCGACGGATTCGAGCCCATGCCAGGTGCGCCGCACGATCACGACGAGCATGATATAGCTCTGCCGTCGAACAGTGTTCGGGAGATCGTGCCGGCAACCACTCCGGCCTTCAATCCAGACCAAATTGCGCCATCCAAGGACGGGTGAATAGACCTCAGCGGCGATAGAGCCGGATACTGACTTTACCCCTCACAATTAATAGCCATGATGCCGAACCACTGGGTTCATCTCCGGCCACGGACTCCGAGCCGCCTGCGCCCGTGCCCATCGAATTCGATTGGGCGGTGTCAAGTCAAAACCAGCGGATCTCCCTATCCAAGTCTGGTCCTTAGACGCACTGTCCGGAGACCCCCTAATCCAGGACTCCCTCACTCCCCCTCCGACACCATGGAGACCAAGGACCAGAGGGGGAACTTTCCTCCCATCTAGGGGGGAGGCCAAGGAAGAATAAGAAGGAGGGGGCTCTCTCCCCTCGCTTCCGGTGGCGCCGGAGTGCCACCGGGGCAACGATCGGGACAACGATCTACATCAGAAACCTTGCTACCGTCCACACCAACTTTCTCCCCCTCTATGCAGCGGTGTGACACCTCTTTCCCCCACTGTAATCTCTACTTAAACATGGTGCTCAACTCCAAATATTATCTCCCAATGATCTATGGTTATCCTATGATGTTTGAGTAGATCCGTTTTGTCCTATCGGTTAATCATGATCTTGGTTGGTATGATTGTATATTTTATTTATGGTGCTGTCCTATGGTGCCCTCTGGTCTCGCGCAAACGGGAGGGCCCCCCGCTGTAGGTTATTGCAATATATTCATGGTTTACTTATTTTCAGTGTTGCGGGGGATGACAACAGCCCAAACGCGGATAAGTGGGTTATGGCGTATGGGAGTAAAGAGGACTTGATACTTAATGCTATGGTTGGGTTTCACAACCTTAATGATCTTTAGTAGTTGCAGATGCTTGCTAGAGTTCCAATCATAAGTGCATACGATCCAAGTAGAGAAAGTATGTTAGCTCATGCCTCTCCCTCATATAAAATTACAAGAATGATTGCCGGTACTTGATATCGATTGCCTAGGGACAAATAACTTTCTTGTTGACACAAACCCTTTTACTAAACACCTAGGTTTTATTATCTTGCAAAGTACTTCTAGTTTTATTCTTGCAAAGTAGTTCTAGCATCACACCTACACTACTAGGAAAAGGCCTACTAATGGCACACCGGTTTTGCCTACTAATGGCGCACTACCGGTGCGCCATTAGTAGCACGCCATTAGAATTTTTTACTAATGGTGCACCATTGGTGCGCCATTAGTATCTGTTATACTAATGGCGCACCTGGCAGTACGTCATTAGTATGTAACTCCATGCGCCATTAGTATGCCTCCCGGGGGGCCATATGTAACCATGTGCTTTGTCACACTAATGGCGCACTCTGCCTTGATGCGCCATTAGTATCCTTTGGCATACTAATGGCGCACTCTGCCTTGATGCGCCATTAGTATGAATATTTGTTTTTTTTGCTTTTCTTATTTTTGCACAGGTTACAAAATATATTATTGGACAGAATATAGACAGCAGCACACAGCAACATCAGATTCATCGAATAAAATAGAAGATTAGTCTCCGAATACAATTCATCATATTAGTCTCCGAATTCAAAAGACCGAACAAAGATAAAACATTACAAGTCTCAAGACTGCGAGTATCGAGTTTGTCTTCACATTAGAAGTCGATATCGATCATCTAATCTACCATCACATAAAAGAGAGTTGTGGTCATCACGATGAGCATCATCGCGATCAAACTGGTCCTCATCCGGTTCCTCCAACGCTCCCTCCTCTCTCCCGCTAGATAGCGGGCATATCTAGATTCGGCCTCCGCCCTAGTGGTGTACCCTTTGTAACTGTTACCGCTGAAATGGTGAACCTGTCTCCGACACTCCTCCCTACCGTCGAGACTCGGGAACCTTACCCTTGTACACGACATACGACGGCATCTCTATGCACAAGCCAAACAACAGACAATACATAAGCAATATGTAAGTATGCAACAAAAGGATCAAAAGAGAAAAGCAAGACATTAATAGCACGATTCATGGTCCTACTAATAAATAGCATCGATTACATCTAAGTTGAACGACTGTCCAAACCAAAGAGACATACGAATTCATTAAAGTTTAATTACAACATGAGCTAATCAATGTTTCAGAAAGACACATCACTACGACTCATCGGACAGGAGCGTGGATGAAGCCGCCGTCTGTCGTGATGGTCGTGAAATCGCGGTCGCTGTCACCCTGCATTTGTAGCGTTTCATCTACCTCACTGTTGGACGGTTGATATCTGACGAAGAACTGCCCCGAGGTATGAAGGACATCTTGATGGATGATGTCCGCAACCTCCGACTGGATGCGAAAGAATTCTTGTCCGACGTCTGCGTCTGGACTGCCGACAAGCTCGCGCCCAATCTTTTGATTATCTGGTAGCGAAGTTGATGATGGTCCTCACGACGCCCACATGTGATGGAGGGCGTAGTAGGCATCCTTCGACCGCCGGTGGCTGCTTGACACAGCAGAACTTCGTATTGTGTGAGAACATGTGCTTGCCGTACTTACGAACTGCCCTGGTGAAGGTGCCTCCAGATTTGGCGTAGCCGGGGAGAACATCATCAAGAACTTTCTTGACATTTGTCTAGTCTATCTTGGAGTTACGGTTCAGGTCGAAATACATGGCCATGGAATATTTCGGGCTTAAGAGGATGAGTGTGCAATGTGTGTCAACGCACGAATACGAATGTTAGAAAAAAGAACGATCAAAATCTAAGAAATCATATGTTACGGGCGGTTAAGGGATGACTTACTCGGAAAGTAAGCCACAAGGAAGTTATCCTTATCGGGTTTGCGAATGACGCCGAGGTGTAAACTTCGCAACTTGGCGGTCCCAGCGCTGTTCAAGTGCTTGGCACGCATGTAGAAGGGGTCGACTATCACGATGTCCGGGGTCTTGTCTCTAATGATCCGCATCTACATACTCAGCGAAAACAGCCGAACGAAGGTGTAGTGCAGCGGATGAAGGTTAAACATAGCAAAGATGTCATCAAACCGCAGGACGATCGTACCCCCGATGTCGCCATCCGCAAAGCCCTTGCCCTCTGGCACCTTGGCCACGAAAACCGGGTATGCCACATCATTCTCTCTCAGACGCCACTTCTCCAAAGAAAGAACACTGTCGTGCAGACTCCGCATAGCACCGGTTGCAGCATTCAGCATATTTGGTGGTAGCATCGCCCTACCCGCCACATGCACCCTCCTCGAGATATCCTTAGGTGAAGGTGGCCCGTCCTGAGCACGGATCAAATTCGGTGCCGGCTGGCTCGCACCGGCGCCCTGTTAGTCTTTCGTTTCCGTCCCTTCTTCTTGAACTCCTGTAATGGGACCGAGTTCTGCTCACAGACCGCTTTCTTGAGCGTGTTGGGGCTGATAATACTTTGCACCTCAGCTATCTGAGGCTCGGTGAAGGCGGGGCCTGAGGCGTCTCTCGATAGCTGAACGCATGAGGCGACGCCTATTGCAATTGGATTTCTCCGCCGTACCAGCTAGATTGCGGTCGTCTTGGTTGGAGTTCTTGAGAAAGAGGCCCGCAGAACTCGTCAGCGTACCCATGTTCGGCAAAGTACTTATCGACTTTGGTAAATAGCGTTTCACGGACGTGCGCGTCCATGATCCCACGGATTGCAACTAGAAGTATCTGCGTCATCAGCACGTGGATCGTCGTGAGACTTCATCCCGCTGAACTTCGCCCGTTGGGTCTAGGTGTTCGCTTATCTTCCCGCATAACCGTAAGGAAGTTTTACTCCTAGGAGGCAGGTGAAAACTGCTCGATCTCCTCCTGACTTAGAGTGAAGCACGCGGGAGGGTAGTCATTTCCGGTCTTCTTGGCCTTTTTGCCTTTGCGACGACTTTCTGTGTCCTGCTTCGCCTCATCATCATCATCATCATCATTAGCGTGAAGCTCCTGCCTGATGCCCATTGATTTCAAGTCTGCCCTTGCTTTCGGCCCATCTTTGGTCCTCTTTGGCATGTTGAGCAGGGTACCAAGCAGAATCTCGCACATGTTCTTCGTGATATGCATGACATCAAGGCTGTGAGGCACACGGTGGATCTTCCGAGACGGCAAGTCCCGTAAAATAGACCTCGTTTTCCATACCTTCAGCATGCGCTCGCACCTTCGCTTTTTCCGGCTCTGGCGCCTTTTTCCCGGCAGTGGGCAGTCTTTCCAATTTTTCAACAGCTCGTCTATTTCCTCGCCGCTCCTCGTACAAGGGCATTTTCGGGGTTCGGTTTCACCATCGAACAGATCCTTGCGTTTCCTCCACGGGTCATCGTCGCGAAGCCACCTTCGATGTCCCATGAACACGGTTTTCGAAGACCCGGGATCTCTATCCAGCTGGCGATACGTTGTGTCATCCATGCACCTTACGCATCCAGAAAATCCGTGGAGTACCTGCCCCGCGAGATATCCGTAACCGAGATAGTCGTGCACCGTCGTGAGCAGTGCAGCTCTCGTAGGGAAATATTCTTTCTCTGCAGCGTCCACGTATTGGCTGGCGTTTTCCACAGCGTGTCTAGCTCCTCCTTCAGCAGCCCCAGATACAGATTGATGTCGTTCCCTGGTTGTTTCGGCCCTTCAATTAGCATACTCATGTGAATGTACTTCCTCTTCATGCACAACCAGGGGGGAAGGTTGTACATCCACACAAACATAAGCCAGGTGCTATGTGTGCTTCTCTGGCTGCCAACCAGATTGACTCCATCGGTGCTCGCGCCCAGCACGATGTTCCTTTGATCCTTCCCAAATTTTGCTAATCCAAAGTTCAACGCTTGCCACTACCTCGCATCCTTAGGGTGACTCAGCATCTTGTCTTTTTATTTATCTCCGGATCATTTCCGTCATCTTCCCGCTTCTTCTCCTCCCTATCCGCGTGCCAACGCAGGAGCTTTGCTACCTTAGTGTCCGCGAAATACCGCTGCAGACGAGGAGTGATCGGAAAGTACCACACCGATTTTCGAGGAGCTTTCTTCCTCTTCTTGTATCGAGTGACACCGCACATCGGACATATGGTAGACTCCGCGTGCTCATCCCGATAAATGATGCAATTGTTCATGCACACATGGTATTTCACGTGCGGTAAATCCAAAGGACACACGATTTTCTTCGCCTCCTCGAAACTGGTCGGGCACTTGTTCCCCTTGGGAAGACGTTCGTGCCAGAATGACAAGTTCTCGTCGAAGCATGTGTCGGTCATTTTGTGTTTTACCTTCATCTCCAGAGCCATGAGCGTTACTTTCAGGCGGGTATCCTCGAGCCTGCATCCTTCATACAATGGAGTAACCGCGTCTATCTCCAGTTGATCTAGCTTGGCTTTCTCTCGGGTGGCAGCTCTTGCGTTATCCGTCTGCTTGCGAAGCAGCTCTTGAATATGAGGGTCCTGCTCCCAGCCTCCATCATCGTCTCCTCCGGCATCTTCATCTTCATGATCATGCCCTTCGTCTTGATCTTCCTCATCATCATGTACGACATCTTCTACGTGATGATTGTGTACATCATCACCGTCGTGATCATGTCCTGGAGATTCTTCGTCTTCTCGCCCGCCCTCGCCGCGGTGGTTGTCTTGTTGCCCTTCCTCATTTCTTGCCCGGCCCCCATGGACGACTTCATAGTCATCTTCATCACCTTGCCACCGATAGCCATCCATGAAACCACGCAAGAGCAGGTGGTCCCGCACCTGCCCGGAATCCGGATCCGCAATAAGGCTCTTCAGCTTGCATCTTCGACATGGACATCTATCTCCGTCTCGTTCTTTTGAAGCATCTCGGCCTTCGCGGGGCTCAAAAACCTATTCATGATGCCTTCGGTCATCATGCGGACCATGGTCGCTCAAGGGTAGAGCAAAACGATATTTTAGAACCAAGAAAAATTTGGCATGACCTTCCTAAAAATAGGACCAAAAAGAATGCATCGTGCCAAAATTCTGCTTGAAACGAAATGAATCAACATTCCGGCAAAATATTGGCAACTATCGCATTTCAAATACCGGTACCTGCAAACACAAACATATATGCAACACCACAAACACAAGCAACACCACAAACATACATAGATCTAGCTAGGCCACAAAAAGTGCATTTGCACGTTGTTGGAGCGGGCTAGGGAGAAAAAAAGTAGATCTACAACATGAAGATAGCTTTCCCCTTACTTACCTATCAAAAAAAGGTAATTTCACCACTTAATTTTGATGAATCTATGGTGCAAATGAGGTGAGGAGGAGGAGGCAGCCGACAAGCTTAGAGAAGGAGGTGGGGGGAATGAAGTGGGGAAAGTGAGTGTGTAGGTGTGGCTGTCCAAAAATATCTAGCTGGTCCCAGGTTACTAATGGCGCACCACTAAGCCATACGCCATTAGTAACCCAACATACTAATGGCGCACCACAGAGACATGCGCCATTAGTAGTTTTGCAAAAAAGTAAAAATAATAATTTTTATGATAATGGAGCACCGTGGCACAAGTCGCCATTAGTAGTTTAAACTACTAATGGCGCACTTTGGCATAATGCCATTAGTAGGTTTGCAAAAAGTAAAAAATTATATACTAATGGCGATTGTCTTGGTCGATGCGCCATTACTAGTTCTAACTAGTAATGGCGCACTTTGCCATCCATGCGCCATTAGTTTGTATGGAAAAATGGGAAAACAAATCAATAGTAGTGGCGCACCGCGAGCACGGTGCGCCATTAATGTCTTCCACACTAATGGCGCACGAGCAAACGGTGCGCCATTAGTATATAGTAGTGGCGCACTACTTACCTGGTGCGCCATTAGAATCAGTCCTATCTATAGCCCTTTTCCTAGTAGTGCTACAAAGTACTTCTAGTTTCATACTTGTTTTCGGTAAAGCAAACTTCAAGTGTGCGTAGAGTTGTATCGGTGGTCGATATAACTTGAGGGACTATTTACCTTTAACTCCTCGTTGGGTTTGAGACTCTTATTTGTCGAAGAAGGCTACAAACGATCCCCTATACTTGTGGGTTATCAGCCACCACTTGTGGGCTGCCTCCCCTCTCCCCTATGGCCGATGTAGGCCCATTATTTTTTGGGGGGGTTCCGGTAACCCCTCGGTACTCCGATAAATATACGAAACGTCCCGAAACCATTCCGGTGTCCAAATACTACCGTCCAATATATCAATCTTTACCTCTCGACTATTTAGAGACTCCTCGTCATGCCCGTGATCTCATCCGGGACTACGAACAATCTTCGGTCACCAAAACACATAACTCATAATAAAATCGTCATCGAACATTAAGCGTGCGGACCCTACGGGTTCGAGAACTATCTAGACATGACCGAGACACATCTCAAGTGAATAACCAAAAGCAGAACCTGGATGCTCATATTGGTTCCTACATATTCTACGAATATCTTTATCGGTCAAACCGCAATAACAACATACGTTATTCCCTTTGTCATCGGTATGTTACTTGCCCGAGATTCGATCGCTGGTATCATCATACCTAGTTCAATCTCGTTACCGACAAGTCTCTTTACTCGTTCCATAATGCATCATCTCGTAACTAAATCATTAGTCACATTGCTTGCAAGGCTTATTGTGATGTGCATTACCGAGAGGGCCAAGAGATGCCTCTCCGATACTCGGAGTGACAAATCGTAATCTCGGTCTATGCCAACCCAACAAAACACCTTCGGAGATACCTGTAGAGCATCTTTATAATCACCCAGTTATGTTGTGAATGTTGATAGCACACAAGGTATTCCTCCGGTATCCGGGAGTTACATAATCTCATAGTCGAAGGAATATGTATTTGACATGAAGAAAGCAATAGCAATAAAACTGAACGATCAACATGCTAAGCTAAAGGATGGGTCTTGCCCATCACATCATTCCGCTAATGATGTGATCATGTTCATTAAATGACAACACATGTCTATGGTTAGGAAACTTAACCATGTTTGATTAACGAGCTAGTCTAGTACAGGCTTACCAGGGACACGGTGTTTTGTCTATGTATTCACACATGTATCAAGTTTTCGGTTAATACAATTCTAGCATGAATAATAAACATTTATCATGATATAAGGCAATATAAAATAACAACTTTATTATTGCCTCTAGGGCATATTTCCTTCAGGAGGGGCATGGTGGCCAGCCCTCCAAGCCGAGGGGCGCACCAAGGGGGGGGGGGAGTTGGACTCTGTCGGTGTCAAAACCGGCGGATCTCGTAGTAGGGGTCCTAAGCTAGGCGTCTTGGAGCGACGGTAACATGGTCACGAGGTTTTACCCAGCTTCGGGCTCTCTTGATGACATAATACCCTACATGCTACTTTTGATTGTATTCATATGGGTGTAGTACATCGTACATGTATCTACCACGAGATTGTAGTAATGGATATGAGATTGTCTATTGACTAGCCCGGCCTCGGTTTATATAAGACACCAGAGGCCTAGGGTTTAGGAGAGTCCTTGTCTTGGACGCCAAGTCTTGTGGAGTCTTCCTTGTATGCGGCAGGCGTTGTCCGAACTGGCCCATGAGTATGCGGCCAAGGGGTCCTCGGCCCAATCTAACTAATCGGGAGACGACGTGCTGAGTACTTCCTAATCTAGGACACCGTCAGTAGCCCCGTGAACTGGTCTTCAAGTTGGGGACGCTCCTCGATTCTTCCGAACTATTCTTCATCTTCCGTCGTCGGTCTTGAAAACTGGTTCAACAAACCTTTCCATCTTCGATCTTGAGGATCGCCAAAGTGAGTCTGAAGAGTTTATATGTCGGGTATCCGAGAAGCCCCTTTAAGTTTCCGGCCTTTATTAATGCCTTGTTATTTTTATGCCACACCTCGGGTTTGCAGTTGTTCCCGGGTGGCAGTGTCCTCTTGCGTCCGAGCTCCAACACGGGACTGCATTCGAGGTATCTTTTGCAGCCGAGCGCAAACGCCGGTCTATATCCGAGCTCCAACGCTGGACGGTATCCGAAGAGAATTGTTATAGTCGAGTTCCAACACCAAACTACATCCGAGCTCCAGCGTCGGACTGTATCCGAGCTCCAACGCCGGACTATGTCCAAGCTCCAACGCCGGACTATGTCTGAGGTATCATAGATCACCTTGGTTCAGAAAGGTGTTTAGCCGAGCTTAATGCCGGAAATTCCCTCTAAGGAGCCAGGCACTTGCATCCCAACTATATGCAGAACTGCTTCCGAGGTGGCTCAGCACCTCGGTCATGAGCTGATTGTTTGTGGGATTTATTTCCGATGCGCATAAATTTATTTGCTGACGAGATGTAGTGCCAGTAGCCCTCAAGGTGCGTGTTGGCCTAATATCCGAGATGCACCTGAAGGAAAAATCAAACCGCTGACCCTAGTAGCCCCTAAGACTCAGGTCGATTCATAAAATCAGCCTGTGGATCAATTCCCAGCTCGGCAGCATACTTAGGAATAGAAACGTGGTGTGCAAAGTCCTCGAGACTCAGGTTGGGTGCTGCCGACCAACCTAGGATAATAATCTCCTCAAAAACTATATTGCACTTTAAATTTTCTACATTGGATTGTCAATGTAGTAGCCCCCGAGAGACTGGTCGGGTGGCAACACCAGATCAGGGGATTGATGTACCCCTTTAATATTTGTAAATAACAAGCACGAAGCCCAGTAGCCCCCGAGCCTTAATGTGGGCACGGGTGGCCGAATTAAGTACCGATATCCAAAGTAAAATCACAAATTATGTGTAATGATTATATGTATCCAAATACTTTACCTCATCAATGCTCGGATCCGCATTGTACAAAACTTTGTTGACCAACCATCGGCTTCCACCTCCTTGGCCAGTACCGAGGAGTGTTTGTCCTACTTTATAAAGCCTTTACAAGGGCAAAGATTTACGACAAACAAGGCAATCCGGCCATACAATTTTATAAACAAAGGTACACAGAGAGATATGTTGTATTACTGTTTAATGCGAGAAACATCTTCCAAAGAAAATAGTCCCGCTATCGGTTCCTTTTTTTTGGGTTGTCATGCCAACCATGATCATGAAACCTCACCTCCGACCAATGCAGGAGAAAATTATTGAGGATTTAGTTCAGGGAAAGTTTATTTTGACTCTGTTGCGACCGTTTATCAGTTGAAAGTGGCCCATCGTCAGCTTCTACTCCTTTGTAGATACTACGCAGGGTGTTTCCGCAATAACAAGACAACCCTTAGCCGACGTCTCGGTGCCCGAAGGCGGTTGTGTTAGCAGAAACGAGGCAATCAGATATGCGGGCTTTATAACTTTCACTTAGTCATAGGAGCTTAAAGTCGGGAGGCCAGTTACTAGCCCCCGGTTAGTGTTCGGCGACAGCCGAGGTCAAGCCGTAAACACTTCGGCCAATGTTATGAACGACCCATCATTTAACATAGTCATCGGATCACTGACCAGTTTTCACTTATTGTGACAGTCAGTTTTCGGCTTTCTCCACTAAGGTACTTAACCATGCAAGCTGGAAGCACAATTGCAGTGGTTCTCCTTTTGCACACCTAGCCGAACAACGCGGAACGTAGGTGGCAAGCATAGGAGTCGGGCAACCCAACTATTTACCGAAGACACAATTCAAAACCAATGCACGTATAGCAATATCCGGGAATGTTTGTGCCGAATCTCTAAAGGTGTTCGGCATTGCACTGCGAGACTTATGCGGGAAACACCCAAATAGTTTAAAAGTGCCATAGGCTTGGAAAACCAAAAAACGTCAGTAAAAACTTGATGTCCGAACAAGATCAAGTGTTCGGTGCCAATCCGGAATTTGGTCTTAGAAAAAAAAGGGTGCTTATGTTGTGCTTTAATATGACACATCCTATCTCAAGACTTCAAGCGGGTCAGCCTACGGCTTCAACCTCCTATCCCTAAGACGGGGTACTTCTCATCAGGCCAATTTAGCAAACTAAACTCTAGCAGCTTTGAGAGAGAAATTATGCTCCACGGCTATTGACCACACACTCGCGTCGAAAAAGGAGTGATAGAAAAAGACTTTGCAACGACTAGGAAGAAATCATTTATTATAAAACGGCTCATATAAATTTAAGAGCACCCAAGTGACTTGGGTAAAAGAATTTTATGTATAAGGATTGTATGTACCAAAGTACTTAGATCATATCTATGTTCACCCGAACTTTATACGCGTGTTAACCAACCGTCGGATTCTCCCTCTTCGGTCAAGGACCGGAAAGTGTTATGTACTCCACCTGTCGAGAATATCGACGGTGTTTCCCATAACCAGGCAATCAGGCCATAAGGCTGTAACACACAAAGCGCGCTCAGGGAACTTATGCTATATTACTGACAAAGTGTAAGAAGCATCTTCGAAGAAAATAGTACCCCCACCGATACCTTTCTTCGGTGCTCATTGTTACTATGAGACTTGTGCAATAGATTTTTTGTACTCATGAGTTCCGTTGTGTGCCGACCATAATTGAAAACAATAAGAGCGCTAGCTTTCGGCTTCACCCAGTCTGAGGTCCGGCTCGGATGACCCGATCGTGACAATCACAGAGGTTCCCCATTTACTCCCTAGCCGAACAATTGGGAACATAGGGGTAAACACAGGAGCGAGGCAACCCAGCCCGCAAATCGCTTAAGTCAACATGGTGCATATTGTGGCGTAATACACGAACAAGGAACAAAGCCATACAAGTATAATCATTTGCAAGAGGAAAGACTTCGTAAAGGAAGCCCCCAAGTAAACGGTGTATTTGAATTTATGTGTCACAAACAAAGTTTTGACAACGAAGTTTTCCACAAACGACTTTTCGCCAGAAAAGCATAATGCTTGGTCGAACCGAACAAAATTTAAAACTGAAAGTTTTTGAGCATGAAAGCGACTTAGCTGGTTAGTGTGCTCGGTGTTGATGATGAGGTCCGAACTTATGGTGGGACGAAGACATAGTCCTCGGCCTGGCCGAGGTCCCAGCCCCCAAGCTGGTTCCAAAGTGTCCGAGAAAAGAGCTCGGCTTGACGAATTGGCGAGATAGCGCGGTTGATGTGTTGAGGAGCAGCCCCCGGTCCAGCCGAGCTGACGAAGCTGGTCGGCTGATCATGCCGGAGTCCCCAGAGTAGGTTTCATGAAGAGATGGCAAAGCCCCCGGTCCAGCCGAGGTGACACGGTAGGTCGCTAAGGCGACGACGGAAACCCCACATCAGTATGTCGGTACGCTGAAGTGTCAGCGTGACGCAATCGAAATCGATTACCTGCACACATAGAATAGTGCAAGCCAAAAGTAATAACAAAAAATAAAAGATCTTCCACTTAATTCATTTAAGCGAAGTAAAAAATTGAATAAATATGGCCTGGGCGACAAGGTCAGCCCGGCAGAGCGGCAATGCGGAAAAGCCGGCACCACGTCTTGGTCGACACAGGCGGGACGACGACTTCGGCTTGCCGAGGTGTTAGCACGGTCCAACCTAAATGGATTGCCTGCACACACAAAGTAGTGCAACCAAGAAATAATAAGGAAAAAGGTGCATAATCTATGCGAAGTGAAAAAGTTTTGGTAAAATATGGACTAAGCGTCGAGGTCGGATTAATGGCGTGACGGTGTTGTGGCACGGCGATGTCGACATAGGTCAGCCGGCCTAGGTCATGATGAGGGGCTGGCCAAGTCGACAACACGCACAAGCGTAGGAAGAATATCTCTGCAAAAATAGTGCGGTACAAACCAACACAAAATATTCTGCATATAATGATTTTACGTGCTAAACAAAGAGTTTAGGAAAAATAAAACCTGTTTGACGGCGGCGATGACCACAATAGACCGAAGCAGATGAAATAAAAATCGATCCGGGTCAGTGGACAGATAACTTTGTCCTTGATCTTTTTAGGAGGATTCGCCAATACGCGAGATAGCAGAACTAGCAACTGAATTACTAGAATTTCATCGACTGGACCTCAATGGGTTTATTAGTACTGTTAATCTATGCATCTTTCCAGCAAAAAGTGCAGGATGACAGCGCAAATACTAGATGAAAAATAAAGAGAAGAAAAGCTTCCCTGATGGTTCACGTGGAGAGAAACTTACCAGTCCGTGGTTTACTGCTTTCATACGTTCGCTACACAGAGCATCTTCTCGAACCGTGTGTTGTTGGACAATCTAGTGTCCAATTCACCTCGTGTGTAGCTACATCGGCCACCGGCCGAGGTGCTTCATTCACTGCACGTAGCCCATGATCCTGGGGACCCACTTCGGCCAAGAAATTGCAAGCGATTGTTGCTGCGACCATGCGGCTTGGCGCTCGCGGCCATGGTTAGGGCATCGCCTTACACCACGTGTGGCGGCCCCCGTCCAAGTTCTTTCAAAGATCGATCTTAAAGAATCCTGTGAGCAAAAAATATGCCTGTGGACAGCGACAACTTTGCCAAAGAACATAATTTATATGGAACCAATCTAATTGAAAAAATAACACTTGATTTGGCGTTGGTTGAAGATTCCGTCGCACCGGGACGAACACCCAGCAGGCTCTCAATGAAAGCACCAATGTCGGTGTCGAAACCGGCGGATCTCGTAGTAGGGGTCCTAAGCTAGGCGTCTTGGAGCGATGGTAACATGGACACGGGGTTTTACCCCGCTTCGGGCTCTCTTGATGAGATAATACCCTACATGCTACTTTTGATTGTATTCATATGGGTGTAGTACAGAATACATGTATCTACCACGAGATTGTAGTAATGAATATGAGATTGTCTATTGACAAGCCTGACCTCGGTTTATATAAGACACTGGAGGCCTAGGGTTTAGGAGAGTCCTTGTCTTGGGCGCCAAGTCTTGTGGAGTCTTCCTTGTATGCGGCAGGGGTTGTCCGAACTAGCCCATGAGTATGCGGTCACGGGGTCCTCGGCCCAATCTAACTGATTGGGAGACGACGTGCTGAGTACCCCCTAATCCAGGACACCGTCAGACTCCTAGTCCAATTCCCTCCTTTTCCATACACTGGTGGACTTTCACCTCTCCCAAGCCACATGGGCCTTGAGGGACTTGTGCGCCTAGCCCAATAAGGCCAGGGTGCCTCCCCTCAGCCCATGTTGGCCCTTGGGACGTGGTGGAACCCTTGGTTTGCTTCCGGACTCCTTTGGAAGTTTCCGGAACCTTCTGGAAGCTTCCCGATACAATACCAAAAAAACTGAAACTTTTTCCAAAACCTAAAAACAACTTTCCATATATAAATCTTTACCTCTAGATCATTCTGGAGCTCCTCGTGATGTTCCGAATACCATCCAAGACACTGAACAACATTCTCTCACCAACATGCATATCCCAATATTACTCTAGCTTCACTAAACGTTAAGCGTGCGGACCCTACGGGTTCGCATGACGGAGACACCTCTTCAGTCAGTAACCAATAGCGAAACCTCGATGCCCATATTGGTTCCTACATATTCCACAAAGATCTTTTATCAGTTGAACCACGATGTCAAGGATTCGGTTAATCCCGTATGCAGTTCCGTTTGTGCAGCAATATGTTACTTGCCCGAGATTCGATCGTCGGTATCTCCATACCTAGTTCAATCTCGTTACTGACAAGTCTCTTTACTCATTCCGTCATACAAGATCTCGTGACTAACTCATCAGCCACATTGCTTGCAAGCTCTTTACGATGTTGTATTACCGAGAGGGCCCAGAGATATATCTCCGTCACATGGAGTGACAAATCCCAGTCTCGATCCATGCCAACCCAGCAGACACCTTCGGAGATATGTAAGTGCATCTAGTGCCCCTTAGTGATTTTGGTGTATAAAAAACTTATAGGTTAAGGGACTAACAAGTTGGTGAGTGTACACAGGTCTATAAGTCTATGAGGAGTTTGATATTTACGATGAAGGTAGACCCCTAAAAATGAATGTCTTCAACTGAAGACTTTGGCTTTCTTGAAAACTTTGGAAGTGAAGAAATTGGTGTGACCATGAAAACTTGATAATCATGCGAGGATTATGAAGCATGAAGACTTTTGTTTTTGTAGTTTCATTTTATCTTTCTTGAGGATTATGAAGGGGGTTGAGGTAAAACTAAGGAAAAGTTTCCAAGTGATGCCCATCTCAAAATCCTACACCACCCAATTCTTTCGAGTGAAGCCATTGGAAATCTCACACAGTTCAGTCAATTTCTTCAGTGAAAGATATGGAGATCTTCTGTTCTCTGAGGAATTTGTTCTGACCGAGGAGTTAAGAATTCGCCAGTGTTGATTGAATACAAGTGAGGAACATGATAGCCTCGAGGAATTTGATAGATCAAATATCCGACCGTTGTTGTGCTATGCGCCAGCTGTCCTAAAATATCTACCCACCTAATGGTCATATCATTGAAAGGCATTTATGTCTTATCATGTTGGGCTCCTCCCTAGGCTATAAATAGCAAGCCCCTACAAACACTAGTTGGTTGGCTGCTCCGAGAGAAACTGACACTTGTCATTGAGAGCATCCCATCCTCCGAGGACTTTGAGCGAAAATCATCAAGTGAGGAAAACCCAAACCCAAACACCTACAAACCCAAAGTGATTGAGCATCACTGAAGAGATTGTTCCTGTGTGGAACCGATGCTTGTTACCTTTGAGGACTGTGCATCCTCCAGACAGTCAGGCGTCATGGTATAGAGCATTCAAGAGGAAATTGTGGATCACCGAGTGACCGAGTCTGTGAAGGTTTGGAAGTCACCTGAAGACTTACCATGAGTGATTGGGCGAGGTCTATGAGATCTTAGCTCAAGGAGAATACGGTGAGGACTGTGTGTCCTCAGGTTTCAATACCTAGACACCCCAACCAGACATACGACTGCCACAACAGTTGGAACTGGTCTACCAAATCATTGACTTCTCCAAGCCACTGGTTCTATTTCCTCAACCCTTTAATTTCCTCATTCATATGCTGTTTTACTTGATCGTTACTATTTGAAGACTTTGACTTAAGACTTTATCAATTTCCTCAATCCTATTTCTTCAGTCAGTTTGTCTTCAGCCTGCTTATCCTGATTACTCACTACTTGTACTCCTTGCTTGATTTCATTTCATCATGATAACGGTGCTTCTGTTCTGTTATGCATGCATATGAGTACTTATTCTGCTGCTAAGTAGTTCGTTGCATAGGAATTACCTCACGTTGAAATTCCTCAGTGACGGATTTGTAAAAATCGCCTATTCACCCCCCTCTAGTCGATATAACACACTTTCAAATGTTATCAGAGCAAGGTACTCCCTTGTTCTGTGTGATTTTGGTTTAACCACCTAGAGTTTTAGTTATGTCGACTGCAGGCATGATCAAAGTCTCAGCTGGGTGTCCTACCTTCGATGGGACGGATTACCCCTACTTGAAGAATAAGATGTGCATGCATCTTGAGGCAATTGACAATGATTTCTGGTATGTTGTGGAAAATGGCATTCCTTCTGTCACACCTTCCGTGAACGTTGTTGATGTGAAGAGATTCAAGCGCAACTCGATTCTCAAGCGAAGAATATCATATGTAGCCATCTGCGCAAAGGACAGTACGGCAGAGTGAGTGCTTTGGAGAAAGCAAAGCTTATCTGGGATAGGTTGTCCAAGGTCAACGAAGGAGTCTGAACTCAACATGACACTCGAGTTGACGTTCTTTGCAATCTCTTCAACCGCTTCAAAAGACTCGACAATGAAAATGTTGAGCAAACCTTCAATCGCCTTACAGACATCTCAAATGAGCTTCAAGCACTTGGTACCGCTGACATCACCAACCATGAGGTGGTGAAGAAATTGCTGAGATCGCTCGATTCCTCATTTGACACTCTTGCACTGATGATTCAAGAGCGTGGAGACTACAAGTTACTTGATCCTACTGATATCCTCGAGAGGCTGAATACTCATGAGTTCCAGCTTGCTGAGAAGAGACATCTCTACGGACCAAGCTACGGTCAGTATCGCGCACTGAAGGCCAAGGCAATCACTGAATCTGAAGGTGAAGATTCTGGTAGTAGCCTTGGTGATCCTGAAGAACTGAGCCAGGAGCTAGCAATACTCATGAGGCAATTCCAGCAGTACCCAAAACATGGTTGCTTTGGTAAATCCTCAAGGGGTGATGACGTGGGATCAGATTCTTCATCCCGTGACTACAAGAAGAGAACTTGCCACAAATGCAAGAAACCTGGTCACTACATTACCGATTGTCCTCAGTGGGAGAAGGAATCAAAGAAGAAGAATTACAAGGATGACAGTTCTGATGACTGAAAGAAGAAGAAGAAATCTTCAAAGTCCTCACCATCGAAATCTTCAAAATCTTCATCTCACAAGAAGAGCAGCTCCAGAAAGGCTCGGACATTCATTTGCAAGGAAATGGACTCTGAAGCTGAACCTGAGGAAAATGAGGAAGACGAGGCATCTCAGGAGTCAGACTCTGGTGTGGCGAGCCTAGCTCTCGCTACTGCTTTCGTCAGCAAGTCCATGTTCAACTCTGACGAAAGTGACTTCCCCAACACTGCTGACGATGGCGATGATGACTACGCTCCCACCTATTGCTTCATGGCAAAAAGTGCCAAGGTGCTCAAATACCCCTCCTCTGAATCAAGTGAGGATGAATCTGATGAAAACCTCAAGCCCAACTATTCTAAACTTGCTAAGATCTTTGTAAAGCAACAAAAGGCTTTTGAAAAGGTTCAAAATATGCTAGACAAATATCCCTCCTCTGAATCAAGTGAGGATGAATATGATGAAAACCTGAAGCCCAACTATTCTAAACTTGCTAAGATTGCTGTAAAGAAACAAAAGGCTTTTGAAAAGGTTCAAAATATGCTAGACAAAAGCGATGACCTGTTGGATGAAGAAATGGATCAAACTCAAACTCTGACTGATAATCTTCTGACTTCAGTCTAAGTTTGATAACCTTCAAAGTCATCATAACACTCTCTTAGCCGATCATGAGAAGCTTTCTTATGAATTTCTTCAAATAAAGCAAGATCTTGAGAAGCTAAGGGCGAGTTATGAAGATCTTCACAAGGAGCTAGATTCATTGCTTGCTCAACAGATCAGTTCTGCTCAGGATGAATTCATTCGACCATGTTTGAAATGCATTGAACGTGAACCTGCTAATTCTTCACCTGAATGTTCAAATGCTTCTGTTGCTGCAAATTCTTCAACTGTCTCTGTGGTCACAAATTCCTCATGTGAGGATACCACAAGTATCACTGACAATGCAGGATTGAAGGAATTGTATGTGACAGGCATGTACAAAATCCTCAAAGGGCATCAGGCTCTTTGTGGAAGATCCTCAACAGGAACCCTAGGAAAAGGGTATTGCCTTTGAGAGGAAACTCAATGCTGATGGGACGTACTGGAAACCTGAGCAGTATCCCAAAACCTCATGGGTTGCTGCAAAGGGACCTCCCGTAGATCCATCCACTTTATCTGGCTTTAAATGTGAATCTTCATATTCTTCTGATGATTCATTTGACTCCAACTATAAACTGTTCAAATATCAGAATGGTGAAGTATTTGCTGGATATATTGGCACTAATTAACTGCAGGAATGGTCCCCCTATGAAGAAAATCTGGGTTCCCAAAAGGTGCCTTGAAAGTCTTCAGGTGAATGTCATCATGACACCACCTGTGAAGAATAGGAACCCCAGATCAAATTCTTCATATGGACCAAAGTCTTCATATGGATCCAAGTCCTCATACGGACCAAATTCCTCATATGAATCCAAATCCTCATACGAACATCATCGTGCTAACACTTCTGTTTCGCAAGGAAGATCAAAGGGCTATGTATATGTGCATTATTCTTCAAACCATTATGTTCATAAGTCCTCAAAGAATTTCTGTCCTTATTCATATGCTTACTCTAACCCCTCTTATGTGAAACGAAGTGGACTGGCTTCTATGACACCTTTCTTATGGAGCTCGCAGAATGATGAACTCTTTGCCACCTCTCTAGATGTGGGTAGTGAAGAAAAAGAATTATCTCTTTTGCAGGGTCAGGTCTCCAGACGAACTTGAACGTCTGATGAATTGCTGGAGACCTGAATATGCTTGAAAGGACGCCAGCTAATCATCAAGAAATGGATTGTCATTTCTCACGTCCTATGTTGAAAGTGTGATTACTATAAAAGTGGCACTAGTTGAAGCATAGACTCACAAATATAAGCATTCCAATTTCTTAATGGGAAAAGGTAGCAAGACGGTTTCTAACCACCTGTTTGAAGGAATAAATAAGGCAACAGCGGCTGATGTTAGAAAGTCATATATAGTTCTTTCTTAAAGAATGATCGATTCCTGACCTTTCCTCTTCTTTTAAGCATATTTTGTGTAGATCAACTAAAAAAATGCCATCACCGCCTTGACAATTTAGTGACACTGTACAAAAGGAAATGACTTAACATTACATCATGATGTCAGGTATGTAGTCGACAGGCATTAGAGACAAACTTATAGAACTCATACTGCTATATCTGTTGTATTGCTTGATGAAATTGATCTGATGATTTGATATCATATTGTTCAGTGATGAAGTATATGAGTTCGTAAGATGCACTAATTCATCTGCAGGATGAACAACCCAAAGCTACTAAGTGGGTCCTCGACAGTGGATGTACAAATCACATGACCGGTGACAGGAACTTATTGATGGGCACTGCTTTATCTCCATCTCATCTGAAGCATATCACCTATGCTGACAAAGGCAAAAGCAAGGTATTCGGTCTAGGTAGGGTTGCGATCTCAAAGGATCGACACACGGACAAAGTCATGCTTGTCGAGTCCTTCGGATTCAACCTCATGTCTATCTCAATGCTTTGTGATCTTGATATGGTTGTTGCCTTTGGCAAGTATCGTTGTGTTGTGATCATGGAAGCTGACCATTCCGAAGTCTTCGAAGGCTTTAGGAGAGGAGACTTGTATATTGTTGATTTCTCTACAGGACCACAACCTGCCACATGTCTACTTGCAAAAGCTTCAGAGGGCTGGTTATGGCATCGTCGACTAGGTCATGCTGGCATGAGGAACTTGCACACACTCTCGAAGAAGAAGCACGTCATTGGCAACGAGGGTGTAAAATTCGTGAAGGACCATCTATGCGGAGCTTGCGAGTCTAGAAAGATGACCAAGTCCAAGCATCCCTCGAAGACTATCATGACTACCACTCGTGCATTTGAATTGCTTCACATGGATCTCTTCGGCCATACTCATTATGCCACATTCACTTGTGCTACATACATATATGGCTTTGTTATTGTTGATGTCTATTCTCATGACACATGGGTGCATATCATCACTTACAAAACTGAAGTCCAGGAAGTCTTCAAATGATTTTCCTCGAGGGCTTCAACCAACTTCGGTGTTAAGATCAAGCACGTTAGGAGTGACAATGGGACCGAGTTCAATAATACTGGTCTTGATGACTATCTTGATGAACTTGGTACTACTCACGAGTTATTTGCCCCTTATACTCCTTAGCAAAATGGCGTCGTGGAGCATAAGAACATGACTTGCTGAGATAGCTTGCACTATGCTTGACGAATACAAGACACCTCCTTGTTTCTAGCCTGAGGTAATTGATAATGCGTGCCACGTCATCAACAGGTTAGATCTTCACAAATTCTTCAAAAAGACCTCCTATGAACTCCTCACTGACAAGAAACTAAATGTGAGTTATTTCGAAGTCTTCGGTGCTATATGTTGGATTAGAGATCCTCATCACAATTCTAAATTTGCATCGAAAGCACATGAAGGTTTTATGCTTGGGTTATGGAAAGGACTCACACACCTACAAAGTCTTCAACACCGTTCATCACAAGGTTGTTGAAACTGTAGATGTGTGGTTTGATGAAACCAAAAGAGAGCACCTACCTCCTATGCTAGATGAAATGTCACCTGAGGAATCCATTAAGTTCAAGGCTACTGAGGATGTCATTCCTACCGAAGAATCTGCTGAAGAAGTCATTCCAGAACGTGAAGAACATCATGCAGGTGCACCTGAGGAAAATGGCTCTGAAGAAAATGTTGAGCCCACTCAACTCGTCAACCTGCTCATCCTCACGTTGCAAATGAAGTGCAGATCAAGAAAATCATCAACGACATCAACGCACCAAGTCCTCTCACATGCTCAAAAGCTTCACATTTGTCTAACTTTTGTGGGCACTTTGCCTTTGTCTCTATCACAGAGCCCACCAAAGATGATGAGGAATTTCTAGAGCCTGAGTGGATACAAGAGATGCAAGAGGAATTACATCAATTCGAGCTCAACAATGTCTGGGAACTTGTCAAGCGACTAGACCCATGCAAGCACAATATCATCGGCACCAAATGGATCTACCACAACAAGCAAGATGAAAATGGCCTTGTGGTGAGGAATAAGTCACGACTTGTAGCTCAAGGCTACACACAGGTTGAAGGGATTGATTTCGATGAAACTTTTGCACCTGTTGCTAGACTTGAGGCTATTCGCATATTGCTTACTTATGCTAACCATCATAATATCATCTTATATCAAATGGATGTGAAAAGTGTATTCCTCAATGGTAGGCTTGAGGAAGAAGTATATGTTTCTCAACCCCCGGGTTTTGAAGATCCAAAGGATCCTGACAAAGCCTTCGGAGTCAATAAGGCCTTCTATGGCCTCAAGCAGACCCCTAGGGTGTGGTATGATACTTTGAAGGAATTCCTCATGAAGAAAGGCTTCAAACCCGGTTCACTTGATCCAACTCTTTTCACCAAAACCTATGATGATGAATTATTCGTGTGCCAAATATATGTTGACGATATTATCTTTGGCTGTACTAACCAACGTTATAGTGACTAACTTTCCTATATGATGAGTGAGGAATATCAAATGTCTATGATGGGAGAATTGAAATTCTTCTTAGGCGCCACCGGGAGAGAGGGGGAGAGAGCTCCCTCCTTCTTCTTCTTCCATGGCCTCCCTCCTAGATGGGAGGAGGGTTCCCCCTCTGGTCCATGGTATCCATGGAGGCGGAGGGGCGGGAGCCCCTCCGAGATTGGATCGCCCTCTCTGTTCTCTTCTTTTTCGCGTTCCCTCGATCTAGAAGAAAACTGTTTCTTATATTGCGGGAGATCCGTAACTCCGATTGCGCCGAGATATTAACACGATTTGTTTCCGGATATAAGTTTCCTTGCGCCCGAAGTAGATCTCCAACCGACGTTCAAGGAGGGAACAACCCACTACCGCGTGCCAGGGCCGGGCCTCTGGCGCGCCCTAGTGTCTTGTAGGCTGTGTGGGCCTCCTTTTGTGGTGATTCCAACTCCCAAAAATTACATATATTCCAAAATAATTCTCTGTGAAATTTTATTGCATTTGGTATTCGTTTGATATGGATACTCTGCGATACAAAAAACACGTAGAAAACAAGAACTGGCACTGGGCACTGGATCTACAGGGTCCAATAAATCATATAAAATTTTCCAAAAGTATGTAAAACTTGTATAATACTGGCATGAAACAATCAAAAATTATAGATACGACAGAGACCTATCAGCATCCCCAAGCTTAATTCCTGCTCGTCCTCGAGTAGGTAAAAGATAAAAAAGATAATTTTTGATGTGGAATGCTACCTAGCATATACTTGATCATATATCTAATCATGGCATGAATATTAAGACATATGTGATTCAAAGAAATAGTCTATAATTTGACACAAAGACATCAATACTCAGGCATCCCAACAAACAATCATGTCTTTCAGAATATCAAATGCTAAATAACGTTATCCCTATTAAATCATATAGCCTTGTCATGCTCTGTCTTCTCAGCTCAAAGTATAAATCATGTACTACCCCGGTGTCTGCCAAGCAATTGGTTCATAGTTTTTAACGCGCTTCAGCATTTTCACTCTCACACAATACATGAGCGCAAGCCATGGATATAGCACTACGGGTGGAATAGAGTATGATGATAGGGGTAAATATAGAGAAGACAAAAAAGTAAGAAAGTCTCACATCGACGCGGCTAACCAACGGGCTATGGAGATGCCCATCAATTGATATCAATGCAAGGAGTAGGGATTGCCATGCAACGGATGCACTAAGAGCTATAAGTGTATGAAAGCTCAATATGAAACTAAGTGGGTATGCATGAAACTCTACTATGAAAAATTCCCACTAGTATATGAAAGTGACAACATAGGAGACTCTCTATATGAAAAACATGGTGACACTTTGAAGTACAAGTGTGGTATTTGCATGCCCCTTCTCTTTTTTCTTTCATTCATTTTTTTATTTTTTTATTTTCTTTCTTTTTTTCCGGAGTCTCATCCCGACTTGTGGGGGAATCATGGTCTCCATCATCCTTTCATCACTGGGACAATGCTCTAATAATGAATAATGATGATCATCACACTTCTATTTACTTATAACTCAATATTACAAAATATGACTCTATATGAATGCCTCTGGCAGTACCAGTATGTGCAATGATCTAGCGAAACATGTATGAAAATGATGAACGGTGGCTGAGCCACAAATGCTATGTCAGCTATATGATCATGCAAAGCAATATGACAATGAATGCTCAAGTCATCAAACGGAAGCGGTGGAAGTTGCATGGCAATATATCTCGGAATGGCTATGGAAAGGCCATAATAGGTAGGTATGGTGGCTATTTTGAGGAAGATATACTAAGGCTTATGTGTGATAGAGCATATCATATCACGAGGTTTGGATGCACCGGCGAAGTTTGCACCACGTCTCGAGGTGAGAATGGGCAATGCACGGTACCGTGTGTTGTGTTCTACCGTAGGGTGCGTCGACTACAAATTAAAATTTTCCTACACGCAGAACAACTAGGAACATGCTACGGGAGATGGATCACAGTTCGTTACCACTAGACGCGCAGTGCCATGCAGTGGAAGAAGAGTTGGGGTAGCGCGTCTGGGTGGATCGTCTCCTCCTCGTCTGATCTCCCTCGAACAGTCGGTCGTTGATTCCCACGTACAGGTTCGCCGGAGCGGTGCAAGTGCACCGCCTCTAACGGTATCCGCGCGTGCGGGAGGAACGTCGTGCGGTGGATGATACGTCCATTGTGCATCATGCTTTTATATCAATATTTATTGCATTATGGGCTTTTATTACACATTATATCTCAATACTTATGGCTATTCTCCCTTATTTTACAAGGTTTACTATCAAGAGGGGGAATGCCGGTAGCTGGAATTCTGGCTGGAAAAGGAGCAAACGTTGGAAACCTATTCTGCACATCTCCAGAAGTCCTGAAACTCCACGAAACAACTTTTTGGAATTTATAAGAATTTATGAGCAAAAGAAATAGGCCAGGGGCCCACACCTGTCCAGAGAGGCAGGCGCGCGCCCCCTGTATGCGCGCCCCTATCTCTGGGCCCTCGGTGGGCCGCCGGTGACCTTCTTCTGCTATATCATCACTTTTACCCTGGAAAAAAAATCGGGGGCAAGCTTACGAGACGAAACTCCGCCGCCACGAGGCGGAACCTTGGCGGAATCAATCTAGGGCTTTGGCGGAGCTATTTTGCCGGGGATACTTCCCTCCGGGAGGGGGAAATCATCGTCATCATCATCACCAACGATCCTCTCATCGGGAGAGGGAAATCTCCATCAACATCTTCACCAGCAACATCTCATCTCCAAACCCTAGTTCATCTCTTGTATCCAATTCTTGTCTCCAAGTCCGGGATTGGTGCTAGTAGGTTGCTAGTAGTGTTGATTACTCCTTGTAGTTGATGCTAGTTGGTTTATTTGGTGGAAGATCATATGTTCAGATCCTTTATGCATATTATTACCCCTCTGATTATGATCATGAATATGCTTTGTGAGTAGTTACGTTTGTTCCTGAGGACAAGGGAGAAGTCTTGCTATTAGTAGTCATGTGAATTTGGTATTCGTTTGATATTTTGATGAGATGTATGTTGTCTAGCCTCTAGTTGTGTTATGTGAACGTCGACTACATAACACTTCACCATTATTTGGGCCTAGAGGAAGGCTTTGGGAAGTAATTAGTAGATGATGGGTTGCTAGAGTGACAGAAGCTTAAACCCTGTTTATGCGTTGCTTCGTAAGGGGCTGATTTGGATCCATATGTTTCATTCTATGGTTAGGTTTACCTGAATACTTTTGTTGTAGTTGCGAATGCTTGCAATAGAGGTTAATCATAAGTGGGATGTTTGTTTAAGTAAGAACATCACCCAAGCACCGGTCCACCCACATATCAAATTATCAAAGTACCGAACGCGAATCATATGAATGTGATGAAAACTAGCTTGATGATATTCCCATGTGTCCTCGGGAGCGTTTTCCTATTATAAGAATTTTTCCAGGCTTGTCCTTTGCTACAAAAAGGATTGGGCCAACTTGCTGCATGCTATTTAATTTATTTACTTTTTGTTCGTTACTATTTATCTTATCACAAAACTATCTGTCACCTACTATTTCAGTGCTTGCAGAGAAAACCTTACTGAAAACCGCTTATCATTTCCTTCTGCTCCTCATTGGGTTCAACACTCTTACTTATCGAAAGGACTACGATAGATCCCCTATACTTGTGGGTCATCAAGATACTTTTCTGGCGCCGTTGCCGGGGAGTGTAGCGCTTTTGGTGAGTGGAACTTGGTAAGGAAACATTAATATAGTGTGCTAAAATTTTCTATTACTTGTCACTATGGAAACTAATCCTTTGAGGGGCTCGTTTGGGGTATCTTAACCCCAACCGGAAGAGCAAAGAGATGCTCCTCAACCTACTGAACTTTATGAAAATATTCACTTTGAGATTCCTTCGGGTATGATAGAAAGACTGCTAGCTAATCCTTTTGCAGGAGACGGAACATTGCATCCCGACTTACACCTTATCTTTGTGGATGAAGTTTCTGGATTATTTAAGCTTGCAGGTATCCCCGATGATGTTTTCAAAAGGAAGGTCTTCCCTTTATCTTTGAAGGAAGATGCATTGACATTGTATAGGCTATGCGATGATACGGGATCTTGGAATTATAAGCGATTGAAGCTGGACTTTCACCAGAAGTTCTATCCTATGCATCTTGTTCATCGTGATCGTAATTACATATATAATTTCTGGCCCCGCGAAGTAGAAAGCATCACTCAAGCTTGGGGGAGGCTTATGTCAATGTTATATTCATGCCCCAATCATGAGCTCTCCCGGGAAATGATTATTCAGAATTTTTATGCCCGGTTCTCTCTTAATAATCGCAACCTGCTCGACACATCCTGTGCTGGTTCTTATATGCTGAAGACTATTGATTTCAAATGGGACGTATTGGAAAGAATTAAACGCAACTCTGAAGATTGGGGTTCCGACGATGGTAAGGAGTCAGGTATGACACCTAAGTTCGATTGTGTTAATTCTTTTATGGATAGCGATGCTTTTCATGGATTTAGCGCTAAGTATGGACTTGACTCTAAGATAGTAGCTACTTTTGTGAATCTTTTGCTACTCACATTGATCTCCCTAAAGAGAAGTGGTTTAAATATAATCCTCCTATTGAAGTGAAAGCAGTTGCCCCTATTACAGTTGAAGAAAAAACTATTACATATAGTGATCCTATTGTTCCTACTGCTTATGTTGAAAAAACTCCTTTTCCTGTTAGGATAAAAGATCATGCTAAAGTTTCGACTGTTGTGCGTAAGAGTAATACTAGAACTTATACACCTCTGAGCAAATCAAGGTTGAACCTAATGTTGCTATTGTTAAAGACATCTTGTCTGATAATATTGATGGGCATGTTATTTATTTCTGCGATGAAACTGCTAGAATTGCCAAACCTTGTGCTAAAGATAAACATAGACCTGTGGTTGGCATGCCTGTTATTTCTGTTAAAATAGGAGATCATTGTTATCATGGCTTATGTGATATGGGTGCTAGTGCTAGTGCAATACCTATCGACTTATACAAAGAAATTATGCACGATATTGCACCTGCTGAATTAGAAGACATTGATGTTACTATTAAGCTTGCCAATAGAGATACTATTTCACCAATAGGAATAGTTAGAGATGTTGAAGTCTTGTGTGGGAAAACTAAATATCCTGCTGATTTCCTTGTTCTTGGCTCCCTACAAGATATTTTTTGTCCCATTATATTTGGTAGACCCTTCCTGAACACCGTTAATGCTAAGATAGATTGCGAAAAGGATGTTGTTACTATGGGTCTAGGTGATATGTCTCATGAGTTCAATTTCTCTAAATTTCGCAAACAACACCGCGAAGAGGAATCACCTAGTAAGGATGAAATTATTGGTCTTGCTTCCATTGCTATTCCCCCTACTGATCCGTTAGAACATTATTTGTTAGACCATGAAAATGATATGTTTATGAAGGAGAGGGAAGAAATAGATAAAGTGTTCCTTAAGCAAGAACCTATACTGAAACATAACCTTCCCGTTGAAATTCTTGGGGATCCCCCTCCACCCAAGGGTGATCCCGTATTTGAACTCAAACCTTTACCTGATAATCTTAATATGCTTATCTTGATGAAAAAGAAATATATCCTGTTATTATTAGTGCTAACCTTTCAGAGAAAGAAGAAGACAGATTATTGAAAACTCTGAAGAAGCACAGGGCTGCTATTGGATATACTCTGGATGATCTTAAGGGCATTAGTCCCACATTATGTCAACACAAAATTTCAGTGGAGAAAGATGCCAAACTAGTTAGAGATCCTCAAAGACGATTAAATCCCAAAATGAAGGAAGTGGTAAGGAAGGAGATTCTTAAACTTCTTGAGGCAGGTATTATTTACCCCGTTGCTGATAGGTAATGGGTAAGCCATGTCCATTGTGTTCCCAAAAAGGGAGGTATTACCATTGTTCCTAATGATAAAGATGAATTGATTCCGCAAAGAATTATTACAGGTTATAGGATGGTAATTGATTTTCGTAAGTTAAATAAAGCTACTAAGAAAGATCATTACCCCTTACCTTTTATTGATCAAATGCTAGAAAGGCTATCCAAACACACACACTTTTGCTTTCTAGATGGTTATTCTGGTTTCCTCATATACCTGTGTCAGCAGAGGATCAATCTGAAACTACTTTCACTTGCCCTTTTGGTACTTTTGCTTATAGACGTATGCCTTTTGGTTTATGTAATGCACCTGCTACCTTTCAAAGATGCATGATGGCTATATTCTCTTATTTTTGTGAAAAGATTTGTGAGGTGTTCATGGATGATTTCTTAGTCTATGCATCCTCTTTTGATGATTGTTTGAGAAACCTTGATCGAGTTTTGCAGAGATGCGAAGACACTAGTCTCGTCCTGAATTGGGAAAAGTGTCACTTTATGGTTAATGAAGGCATTGTCTTGGGGCACAAGATCTCCGAGAGAGGTATTGAAGTTGATAAAGACAAAGTTGATGCTATTGAAAAGATGCCATGTCCCAAGGACATAAAAGGTATAAGAAGTTTCCTTGGTCATGTCGGTGTTTATAGGAGGTTCATTAAGGACTTTTGTAAAATCTCAAGGTCTCTGACTAATTTATTGCAAAAAGATATTCCTTTTTGTCTTTGATGATGATTGTGTAGAAGCATTTGAAACAGTTAAGAAAGCTTTGATCACTGCACCTATTGTTCAGCCACCTGATTGGAACTTACCTTTTGAAATTATATTGCGATGCTAGTGATTATGCTGTAGGCGCTGTTTTTGGGCAAAGAGTCGATAAGAAATTGAATGTTATCCGGTATGCTAGTAAGGCTCTTGATGCTGCCCAGAGAAATTATGCTACTACTGAAAAAGAATTCTTAGAGTTGTGTTTGCATGTGATAAGTTTAGACCTTATATTGTTGATTCTAGAGTTACTATTCACACTGATCATGCTGCTATTAAATATCTGATGGAAAAGAAAGATGCTAAGCCTAGACTCATTAGATGGGTTCTCTTGCTCCAAGAATTTGATTTGCATATTATTTATAGAAAAGGAGCTGAGAACCCCGTTGCAGACAACTTGTCTAGGTTAGAGAATGTTCTTGATGACCCACTGCCTATTAATGATAGTTTCCCTGGAACAATTAGCGGTTGTCAATGCTTCTCGTACTGCTCCTTGGTATGCTGATTATGCTAATTACATTGTTGCTAAATGCATACCAACTAGTTTCACATACCAGCAAAAGAAAAAGTTCTTTTATGATTTAAGACATTACTTCTGGGATGATCCACACCTTTATAAAGAAGGAGTAGATGGTATTATTAGATGTTGTGTGCCTGAGCATGAACAGGGAAAAATCCTACGCAGGTGTCACTCTGAATCCTATGGAGGACACCACGCTCGAGATAGAACTGCACACAAGGTACTTCAATCTGGTTTTTATTGGCCTACTCTTTTCAAAGATGCTCGTAAGTTTGTCTTATCTTGTGATGAATGTCAAAGAATAGGTAACATTAGTAGACGTCATGAAATGCCTATGAATTATTCCCTTGATATTGAACCGTTTGATGTTTGGGGCTTTGATTATATGGGACCTTTTCCTGCCTCCAATGGTTATACACATATTTTAGTTGCTGTTGATTATGTTACTAAGTGGGTAGAAGCTATTCCAACTAGTAGTGCTAATCATAATACTTCTATTAAAATGCTTAAAGAAGTTATTTTTCCGAGGTTTGGAGTCCCTTGATATCTTATGACTGATGGTGGTTCACACTTTATTCATGGTGCTTTCCGTAAGATGCTTGCTATGTATGATGTCAATCATAGAATCGCATCTCCTTATCACGCGTAGTCTAGTGGTCAAGTAGAGTTGAGCAATAGAGAGCTCAAATTAATTTTGCAAAAGACTGTCAATAGGTCTAGAAAGAAACTTGATGATGCATTATGGGCCTATAGAACTGCATACAAAAATCCTATGGGTATGTCTCCATATAAGATGGTTTATGGAAAAGCATGTCATTTACCTCTCGAACTTGAACATAAGGCATACTAGGCTATTAAGGAGCTCAACTATGATTTCAAACTTGCCGGTGAGAAGAGGTTGTTTGATATTAGCTCTCTTGATGAATGGAGAACCCAAGCATATGAAAATGCCAAGCTTTTCAAAGAAAAAGTCAAACGCTGGCATGATAAGAGGATACAAAAGCGTGAGTTTAATGTAGGAGATTATGTGTTATTATTCAACTCTCGTTTATGATTTTTCGCAGGGAAACTTCTCTCAAAATGGGAAGGCCCCTACGTTATCGAAGAGGTCTATCGTTCTGGTGCTATAAAAATCAACAACTTCGAAGGCACAAATCCGAGGGTTGTAAACGGTCAAAGAATTAAACATTATATTTCAGGTAATCCTATTAATGTGGAAACTAATATTATTGAGACCATAACCCCTGAGGAATACATAAGAGACACTTTCCAGAACGTTCCAGACTCCGAAAAGGCATAGGTATGTGGTATGGTAAGTAAACCGACTCCAAAACAACTCTAATGGCAATTTTTATTAGTTTTGGATTATTTAAGAATTTTAGGAAGAAATAAGTAGTCCGATAGGGACACGAGGCTCCCACGAGAGAGGAGGGGGCCCCCCCTGTAACGCCCCGCATCCGATTCGCCAGGTGTCTGCCAGTTATTCGCCGTCGTTGCCATGTCATGTGCTTGCGTGTTGCATTTTGCCATGTCATCATCTGCATTTCATATCATGCCATCAGGTGCATTTCATTTTGCATACGTGTTCGTCTCATGCATCCGAGCATTTTCCTCGTTGTCCGTTTTCCAATCCGGCACTCCTATGTCTCCCGGCGCCCCCTTTTGCCTCTTTTCGTGTGTGGGTATTAAACGTTCTCGGAATGGACCGAGGTTTGCCAAGCGGCCTTGGTATAGCACCGGTAGACCGCCTGTCAAGTTTCGTGCCATTTGGAGGTCGTTTGATACTCCAACGGTTAACCGGGTAACCGTAAAGCCCTCTTTTGTTTGCAGCCCAACACCCCTTCCAAAGTTGCCCAAAACCCAGCAAACTCCCTCCATGCTCTCGGTCGTTCGATCACGATCGCGTGGCCGGAAACCGCACCCCATTTGGACTCTCCTAGCTCCCTCTATCTATAAATAAGCCTCCCCCTCCGAAATCCCGGGTCTTCTTCCTCCCGAAACCCTAAAAATCCCCTCTCCGCGCACCAGACATGTCCGTCCAGCCGCCGGACATGTCCAGCCGCCGCGCCCGCGCCAATCGGGTGACGCCACGTGTCCCCGCCGGCCTCCTCTCTCTCCCCGCGCCGCGCCCGCCCGCCCACGGAGGCCCGCCCGAACGCGGCCGCCCAGCGCCTCGCCGCCTCCACCGCCGCCGCCCGCCGCGCCGCCCGCCCAGCGCGTCCGCGCCTCCGCCGTCGTCCCGAACCCAGCGCCGCCGCCGCCCAGCGCGCCTCCTCGGCCTCCCGCCGCCTGGAGCCCGCCCTCCCTCTGCCGCCGAGCCTCCGACCGCCCGCTCCTTGGCCGGCCGCCGGCGCCGTCCGAAGCTTCGCCGCCCGCCCGGCGCGCCGCCGCTTAGTCGTCCGGCCTGCTCCGCCCGCGGCGCCGGATCTGGTCGGATCCGGGCGGATCCGTCCGCCCCGGACCTCCCCGGCCTTCTCCCCGTCCAACTCCGGCGAGCCACCGCCCCGTCTCCGGCCAACCTCGAGCTCCGGCCCGATCCAAACCTATGGTTGACTTTTTCCCCGAGGTCCATATTTCTCTAAGTCCCCGAATCTGCTAATATTTTTATGCATTTTCATCGCATCATAACTCTGCATCCGTAGCTCCGTTTCATGCGTGTAATATGTCAAATTGTTTGCCTCGACGAGTACATCACTTCATTCAATTGAATCATATTCATTTGAGCTCATCTTGATGCCCGAAATGCTGTTAGAAGAGGGCTATGTGATGTTAGTTTGTGTTTCTTAACACAACATGCACTTTTGTCATTTTTGCCATGATTGATGTGTGCACCCTATGAACTTGAGTCCTACATGTGTTTTGTAATATGCCATGCCATCTTTACAGGGGTGTATGCCATGTATTTGTTTGATCTCTGTGGTGACTAGCACAAGCACGCAAACTAGGCTTCATGATGTTGCTGATTTCAGCCCCTGTTCTGCTGATATTTTTATGCCATGTTAACTTGATGCTATAGAGAGATCCATGCATATTTTGAGATACTTCAGTAAGGATGTTTTGAACATGTGGTTATTCTCTATCCATACATGCCCTTGTTTGCAATTATGGAGTGCCATAGCTTGAGTCAATCGAGCTCTACTTTTGCTATAAAATGTTTCCTGGCAAATTGTTTACAGGTCATTCAATTTTGCCAAGGTTGTTGTAGTTGTTCCGTGTATACTATGATGTTGTTCTAGCCACGTATAGCTTCTATGCGATGTCTTCTTACTGTGAGTTGCCTTGCCATGCCATGTATTGCTCTGTGGTGAGTGGTTCAAGCTCACCAACATGCCTACTTATTGTTGTTCCTGCTATGTATGAATCTGTAATATAACTTGCCATGTTTACATGGGTTCCATCATATCTTCTGATCCTTTTTGGCTCATGGTCAGTAAAGGACTTCTGTTCTATGCATTTAGTAGATTCATGCCAGGCCTTTTTTTGCCATGATAAGTTCCTGTAGCATGTTGTTTGATAGCTCTAAACATTGCAACCTGATGTTATTTCCTGATAAGTCTGAAACTGTTATTATTTGCAATCTTGCCATGTCCTTTTGAGCATGTTCTAGTGATTTCTGGAGATAGCTCAGTGTTCATGTTTTGTAATACTTTACCTGTAAATCATGCCCATGCCTTTTGTTTTCATATTAAGGTGCTGGAGCATATTGTTTTGATGCTTGCAATATGCCTAGTTGCTGTTTTGGACAGATTGTTGTTATGTCTTGTATAGGGTGTATGTGTTGAACCGTTGCTCCGTTTTGAGTGTAGCGACCTGACCCAAAACCGGTCAAATCTCTGTGTCTGTACCATCCCAAGATCATGCTGGTACTCACAGTACATCGATGAAATAATCAAAGTTCAATCACACCTGAATTTATTACACGATTCTCATATAGAGTCTATTACAATAGAATAAATTCGGCCGAAGGCCAACTCATGAGAAATAAACTAAATAAGCTGCAGAAGTGTAGACAAAAAGCGAGTCCATCCGACTCCAAGGGCAATCGCCAAGCGCAGAGTGTAGCCTCACTCCTGATCGGAATAAATCTCTGCAACATAAGACGTTGCAGCCGTGTAGGTCAGCTTTTTGAATAAGCTGGCAAGTCATGAAGAGAATAACAATAATAAAATTTACTAACACTATATGCATTTTGGCTGTGGGGCTCTAAGTTTCATCATTTTGCGAAAAGCCAATTTTCTCCTACTACAGTGGACTTGCTTGCAAATTACTACAAATTGTTGGTAGTTATTGAGATGGTTCCGCCAACCAAGGTCTCATTCCAAAATTATTAAGTCATAACCCCTCAAATTAATTCATTAGTTTTAGTGTTGAGATTTCCGAATACTTCCAAGTTCCAGAGGCTCAAATTGTCCGTAACCGGGGACACGGCTAATCGATTAGATCTTTAACTCTGCAGAGGTTTGCGACTTTCCCGCAAGAATCATTCCCTCCTTTTACGTCTTCGCACTTCATGGTGTTTGAAGGCGGACGAATAAACAGGGTCTTCCAAAGAGTTCTTACGCTACTGCGGTACCCATCCAATCCTACCGTTCTTCTACATCTCGTAGTACCGCCCAGCCAGCGTCACTACTAGGGTTGACCCAGCCAGAGCCCATAATGGCTTGCGGCTGCAGAGTAAGCTTCGGTCATGGGGCATCCATCCGTCTCTTCGTGGCTGGGTGAAGCTTTCCGCAAGATGTCATGGCACTTCTCCATGCATCCCGGCCAACCACTGGGTTCTCCGAGGTGCCCGTCAACCGTCCTCCACCCAGTAGTGAATTCCGAAGTCCATCTTGATCTCGTAGTTCATGGGGTTGTCATCATCATTGACTCTCACATCTTTCTTATGAATTTCACTCAACCAAAACCCGTCTACGAGCATAGCAAAATAAACTACTTCGTCCCGGGGTCATGGTAACAAGGGGATTGGTTCATCCTACCACATGATACTACTCAAGATTAATAACTTCAAAATTTCAACTACTGCATGCATTGTGGGGTGGTATAATTTCTAATGCACAAAATCATAGGTATGAAAATAACATGATCAAAGACTTGCCTTGCTGATGATCCTCGTAAGCTAGGGATTCGTAGTAGCAAACTTTGCACTCCGGAAACTCTACCGAGACAAACAATAATCACAATAAGCATATAGCATATCATCACTTAACACAATAGCAATAGCATCATAACACACCAAAACAAACAAGTCAAAACCCAAAGGAAAACTCAAAGAAAACCAACTCAAAGTTTTTCCTACTTCAAACAACAACTAGAAATAGTTTTATATAACAAAAAATTTCTTAACATAACCTAATCATGGATTTATGTTAACTTAACAGAAAAGAATGCATTAAGCAACTAGGAGCAAAAAGAATCAATTTAAAATCTATTATGAAACTCCTATTAGGCCTAATTCAATTTCTATTAAGAAAAATAAAATAAAAGTTTTATTTATTATAAATAAAAGTTCATCCTATAAAGTGACAGAAACTATCCTATAATAATCAATCACATGTGAAAATTAAATTGTTTTACTAATTAAAATAATAGGAAAACAGTAGCTAGTTAATTAATTAGGATTAACAAGATTCTGCTTAAAACTAACTTTTTATTAATCCTAAAATACCCAAATTAATTCCTATGGTTAGGTAAGGTCAAAACAAAGTTGGGACAAAAAGAATCATATAAAAATAATTTTCCTAACCCATTTTATGGCAGATTTACTATTCTGACTAAATCTAAAATAAAGCAATTTTAATTAATTTTAACATAGCTAATAATATTTTCCACAGAAACTATAGAAAATTTGCAAACCAACAAAAAAAGAATCACTCAAAAATATTAAGTAGAATAAAAGATATGAATTTTTCAAATCAGGAACTATTCTATTAAAACAGAAAAACGAAAATAAAGAAAAAATGTCTAAATGGGCCTAACTAACGCACTGCGCGTAAAATAACTAAACGGGCCCTAGGGTTAAACGAATCGGGCCGGGCTAAATAAAAAAAACCCTACTTAATATAAATCGTAAACGAACCGGTGAAAACCCGGTTTTTTTATTAAAAAGAGGATACCCCTTCGGGTTCTAATCTGGACCGCACAAACAAGATCGGACGGGGATGCTCCGGCGGCTCACCGGCGTTGGACGGCGGCGGCGGCTCGGTGGCGAAGTCGTCGGCAGCTCCGGTCGTCGGGGAGGCGGCGGAGTAGTCCGCGAGTGCGGGACGACGAGGGGGTGTCTGGTGGAGTCGGCGAGGCTCGGGAGGTCTAGGCGACGACGGCGATGAAAATGGCGGGGCGGGTTCGCAAGTCCGCGACGGCGTGGGGGAGGAGGGGTTCAGCGAGTGGCGAGGGGTGGGGAATGGGGTGCGGGAGGGCTTTATAGGGGCGCCTCGGCTTGGGCAGGGAGGCAATCGGGAGGATCGGATCCGGATCCGTCGGGATCCGCGATCGGCGGCAGCGGGTGAGGCGTGGGCGAGGTTGAAGGAGGTGGTGGCCCACTGGCGAGAGAGAGGAGGGTGTGGTGGCGGTCGGGCGACCGAGCCGAGAGGTTTCAGGCGAGGGGGTGCGTCGGTTGGCTGCTGGGCAGCTCGGACCGGCTCATTGGCCCTGGGCTGGCTCGGTGGGCTGGTGGGCTGGTGGGCGATGCTTTGGTGGCGCCTGGGGTTTTCTTTTTTTAATTTATTTTTAATAAAATAAAACAGAGATAACTTATAAAATATAAATATTTTATATAGGACATATATATACCAAAATGATCGGGGAATATTCCTATCATTTGAACATTTTCCAAAGGCAAAATCCAAACTTTATAAAATTCATTTTTTTCAAATTCCAATAAAACTCAAGTTTGAATTCAAAACTTTTGGCATTGCTTTCCTCTGATATTTTTGGAGTGTCATGTTTACTCCTCTCATACTTTTGATCAAGTATTTATCAGGCATAGTTTTTGAAATGATTCCCACTTGCCAAAGTTTGAATTCAAATTCAAAACTCAAAATCTTCTGAAACTTCAAATGGCACTCAAATTCAAACAGAATGCATAGATGCTTAGCTATAATTGTAAAACATTCCAAATAGGAAATTTGGCATGTTACAAACCTACCCACCTTAAGATGAATCTCGCCCTCGAGATTCGGGTTGGCTAGCAAATAGGTGCGGATGGTCTCGAAGAAGGTCTTCTTCGCGCTCCCAGGGGGCTTCTTCCTCGGAGTGATGACTCCACAGCACCTTACAAAACTTGATGACCTTGCCGCGGGTGACTCTGCTCGCAGTCTCGAGAATTCGGACGGGTTTCTCCTTATAAGTCAGATCACTGTCAAGCTGTATGGCCTCTAGGGGCACTGTGTCTCTCAACGGAACATCAGCCATGTCGGCATGACACTTCTTCAGCTGAGAAACATGGAAGACATCATGAACTCCGGACAATCCTTCCGGCAATTCCAACTTGTAAGCAACTTCTCCACGACGTTCGAGGATTTTGTAGGGGCCAATGAATCGGGGTGCTAACTTTCCTTTGACACCAAACCTCTTGATTCCACGAAGTGGAGACACACGAAGGTATGCTCGGTCTCCCGCTTCGTAAGTCACTTCCTTGCGCTTACTGTCGGCATAACTCTTCGGTCTCGACTGTGCTATCTTGAGTCTGTCTCGAATCAGCTTGACTTTCTCTTCGGAATCCCTGATAAGATCGGAACCGAAAAGTGATCGATCTCCAACACTATCCCACAGCAATGGTGTTCTGCACCTCCTTCCGTATAGAGCTTCGAAAGGGGCCATCTTTAGACTGGATTGATAACTGTTGTTGTATGAGAACTCTGCGTATGGCAAATTATCATCCCAGCTAGACCCATATTCTAGCACACAAGCTCTCAACATGTCCTCCAGAATCTGTTTGACTCTCTCGGTCTGTCCATCTGTCTGCGGATGAAAGGCTGTACTGAACTCCAGCCTCGTACCCAAAGTTTCATGAAACTGCTTCCAAAACTTTGAGGTAAACTGTGTTCCTCTATCTGACACGATTTTCCTCGGAACTCCATGCAGACATACGATCCTGGTCATGTATATCTTGGCCAACTTAGCACTGGTATAGGTAGTCTTCACGGGAATGAAGTGAGCTACCTTGGTCAAACGATCAACCACTACCCGGATAGAATCATAACCTGAGCGGGTCTGGGTAATCTGTGATGAAATCCATTCCAAGTTTCTCCCATTTCCAATCGGGAATCGGCAAAGGTTGAAGTAACCCTGCTGGCTTCTGATGTTATGCCTTTACTCGTTGACAAACATCGCATACTGCTATGTACTCGGCAATATCCCTCTTCATACCTGTCCACCAGAAACTTTCCTTCAAATCCAGGTACATCTTGGTGTTACGGGGTGAATCGAATACGGTGAATCATGAGCCTCTGAAGAATTAACTTCCGAGCTCGGGTTCATTGGGCACATAAATCGATCCTCGAACCATATAGCTCCGTGTTCATCCTTACGGAATCCTTTAGCTTTTCCTTCATTCATCTTTCGCTTTATCTCATCAATTTCCTTGTCCGACTTACGGGCTTCACGAATCCTTTCGGCCAAAGTGGACTGAACTTCGAGTTGCAACATATCCTCTCGGAACTATCTCCGATCGGAGATCTACGAGGTCATCGACTAACTCCTGGGTAATCCTCCTGCTGTAAGAGTATTCACATAACTCTTACGGCTCAAAGCATCTGCTAAAACATTAGCCTTACCTGGGTGGTAATGCAATCTCATGTCATAGTCCTTTATCAACTCTAGCCATCTCCTCTGCCTGAGGTTCAACTCTTTCTGCGTGAAAATATACTTCAAACTCTTGTGATCTGTGTTGTCAGGACCCCGATCCTAAGTCACACCAATCTAGCATGTAACACATCATATCACTTTGCGGCCTCACGCACGGTATTCCCACGGGTGTCGCCTTACCATGGCCCGGGACCGTTTGCGTCTTTTGGCTCACGTATATGATAGTGTCGCTAGCATCCATATGACAAAGAACCCGGGCCGACATGGCTAGTCGTGAACCCAAAGCGGCGCTAACCTATGGGGACAGGCATACATGAATCACATCGAACATGTCGGTCATCAACGTATATATTCGGGCTGTAGCACTTTGGGCTAACAGGACTCGGTATCCCGGCTGTAGCAGCTAGGCAGGACTCCGAATAACACCGCGTGACATTTCCCCGAAGGGACAGACATAGGAACGAAGTGAAACACATGCCGGCCAGTCAAGTGTCCAAGCAGTAGTGCTGGGCTAGCAGGACTCCGGTGAACCGGGCTGTAGCGGACTACTATCGCTCGGAGGCACGAGACTACATTTCCCCATATGAGAGGCTGCCAAGGATAAACAACTAGTTTGTCGGATCCCACACATACCAAGCATTTCAAACATACACACAATATGCTCAATATGTGTAAATACGACGTGGCATCACAACATAACTCTCGACTCAGATATTATTCATTAGGCTCGAAGAGCGAGATATTACAAACATGGGTCTCATGACCCAACACTCGAAAGCATACAAGTCAAAGCACAAGCGGAAGCTAAACATGTGCGAGTACGACAACTATAAATGAAAAGGCTGAGAAGCGACTATCTACGAGATCTGCCGAGGGCACAAGATCGTAGCTGAGGTAACAAGCTAAGCGTCGAAGTCCACGTGGAACTACTAGCGAGACCGCGTCTCTCGCAAAACATAAAATAAGCAAGCGTGAGTACAATTGTACTCAGCAAGACTTACATCAGAACTAACTACATATGCATCATTATCAAAAGGGGTGGTGGAGTTTGACTGCAGCAAGCCAGCTTTGACTCGGTGGCTATCTGAACTACATTGCAAGTAACTCTTTTGAGGTGGCGCACACGAGTCCACATATTCACCATATCAATACACCACTATGGACCCGCTCCCGTCTACCTACGAGAAACGCCATCCATAGCACTCACGCTTATCTTGCGTATTTTAGAGTATCCACTTTCACTTGTCTATGAACTATGCAAGGGGTCCAAGTTTCCATATCCGAGGAATCCGGCTATTCGAATAGATAATGATAACCCTGCAGGGGTGTACTTCTTCACACACGCTCTCGCCACTTATCGCCCTGTACACGTCATGTACCTCGGCAACCTTCAAGCGGAAGCCGGGCGAGGGAGTCGGCCACGACCGACTAACCACACAAGTCTCTCGTCGGGTTTATCGCCTATTCGGGTTCCATCCGCAAGGAGATCCGGCGGGGTGTCGCCACGGCCACAAACGATGTGAGCAGGGTTCCCAAGCCCACCAATCGGGTGCCACTTGGTACACCGTGCCACTGTGCCTAGTCTGTCCCAAGCCCACCTGTACCGGGTGCCACTTGGTAGACTACTAACACTACCTACAAACACTAGAAACTAGTTGCAACTCCTGGACAGAGATCAAGTTGATTAATAAGTCGAGAGGGGTCGAGTTACCGGAACCCAATGTGTGGTAGTAACTGTTCATGGATCACAAACACAGAACTCAGTTCCTGAGGACGGTTTCAATGAGACAACCCACCATGTACTCCTACATGGCCTCTCACCGCTACCTTTACCAAATCGTGTTCACACACTTAGTTCACACACGGTAGAACATGTTCACCACTTTCCAATTCATTACCGATGAATCAGACCTGACTCAGCTCTAAGCAGTAGCAGGCATGACAAACAAGCATGAATGAGTAGGCACAACAGGGCTCAAACAACTCCTACTCATGCTAGTGGGTTTCATCTAATTACTGTGGAATGACAGGTCATGCAGAGGATAAAGGGGTTCAGCTACCGCAGCAAGTAACACATGAGTCGTTGTTGTCCTAATGCAGTAAAATAGAGCAGGAGCGAGAGAGTGGGATTATATCGGAATGAACAAGGGGGTTTTGCTTGCCTGGCACTTCTGAAGATAATATAGTTCTTCATCGGTGTCATCGAACTCATCGTCGGTACATCGCTCTACGGGAGGGAATAATTACCGCAAACAAGAGAGAACACAATCAATGCAATGCACATTCACATGAATGACATGTCATATTAAGGTACTGAATTCACCTAATGCAATAATAATCCAAGTTAGTTGAAGTGGAATTCAAACAAGGTTGAACTCCAACTCCAAATGCTATTTCATAAATTACCCTAATCATGATTTATCCTATTCAGTGAGGTTAACTTGTTCAAACATGCATGATCATGGCATAAACAGATTCTTCATATTTTTCTGATCATTTTTCATATATAAATCTTTGCATTTGGAGTTATAGATTAAAAGTTATAGGCATTTGAAATTTGAATTATATTCTGGAATTTACTATATCAAAATAAATCCAGAATTCATTTATTGCGTCAGCATGAGGTCAGCGTGACGTCGGGGTCAACGGGTCGTCCAGGTCAAACCGACAGTGGGACCCGCATGTCGATGAGTTAGTTTAACTAATTAACTTTAGTTAGAACTAATCTAATTAGTTAACAGGGGTCCACTGTCATTGACTCGAGCAGATCAACAGGCCCACCGATCAATGGTCGTGGTCAACTCGCGGCGTCTAGCCGCCGGGCGAGGCCAGCAGCAATGAGCAAGTGCTTTTTGCGTTCCGCCACCAAATGGGGCGCGGAAGGCATCTACGTGGAGCTGGAGATGAACCGCAGCTCCTGGTGGAGTTAGCTGGGGTCGGGGTGGCCGGAGTTGGCGCCGGCGACGAGTTTGGCGGCGGCCGGGCTCGGGTGATCTCGGACTCGTCGCTAGGGGTCAAGGTGAGGCAGCGTGGAGTGCAGGGTTGGACCCAGCGCAAGCGTGGTGAGTGCGATGGACACGGTGGCGTGGCGTTGGGTGGCCGGAGCCTCGTCGGCGACGAGCTCCGCGGCGGTGCGTTCGGGCGAGCTTCGTGTGCTCGTTGTGGTGCACGAGAAAGAGAGTGGAGAGGATGGGGAGGTAGCCAGGCTCACAGCGGTCTCGTAGAGCCAGACGACGTGGTCGGGGACGATCGATGCGGCGGCGGCGGTGAAGGGATCTCCGCGGTGGCGGAGTCGGGCGAGGTCGGTCTGCGGGGCAGGCGAGCAAGCGCCGGGCTCGGCTTGTTCGGCGAAGTCGACGACGGCAAGCGATGGACACGGTCTCGTGGCGGGGACGACGGTGGCTACGGCTACGATGGTGGAGCGGCGACGGTGGCGTCGGCCATGGCGAGGGGGAGCGAGGAGAGAGGCAGGGGCGAATGGCGTGTCCGGGGTCGGGCGACGGCGTGGAGGCCGTCCAGGCAGCGAGGCGGCGAGGAGGTGAAAGCGGCGGCCAGCTGCGTGGCGCGCACCGAGCTCGCCATCGGGCACTGGCTGCTGCTGGCGAGCCAAGCAGCTGTTGGCGGGCGCGGCTGTTGGCTGGGCGGCAGGTGGGCGCACAGGCGTCGAGTAAGGGTTTCCCATTTTTAAGCTTTTCTAATTTCCTGCAACTTGGTGGGGTTTTCTAAAATACCAAAACTGTTTTAAAAATCACCAAAAGCTCCTGGTCCCTTGTTGGAATATTCCCAACATGAAACATTTTGGTTTGGCAATTTTGAACATTTAAAATATTTTATATAATTTAAAAAAGCTCAAGTTCAAAACTTGTGGATTAATCCTAGAACCTTTAGATGTCCTAGAAAATGATACACCTCCTTTGACATGGGTTCGAACCAAAACAAAGAGGATGAGCATTTTGAAGGGCATTTCGGATTCATTGAAATAATTTTTAGTAAACCCTAGTTATTTTAAGGGGGGGGGGGGTGTTCTGGGGTTTCCTGCCTTCCCCATTTCAAATTTCATGGAAAATAAACATGATGCATGGATGCAATGCTACTAGTTACAAGCAAGCTCTAGGGCTGTGACAACTCACCCCCACTAAACAAGAATCTAGCCGAGATTCAAGATGTGAGTAAGAGGAGAAGGGAGTCACAAACTATCACAATCTTCATGATCCATTTGCCCTTCTCGAAGATGTTGATTCATTCCATCATCTTAGTCTTGACGTCTTCGAGATCTTTACCTGACACGACAACGTAAAGAAGGAAAACCCTACATGATTCGATCTTCATGAAGATCGGTAAACATGATCAACTCACGGACTGAGGCGGTGACACATCTCGAGTTGAGACACAAAATACATCGAGGGGATGGAAGAACAACAACGGGGTTTGATTGGTGGCAACAATTCCACGCTTAGGGAGATGGTGGATGGTGTCAAGGTGGCGAGGGAATATTTATCATGATCCCGTAACGGGACACCTCGAGAAAGGTGACGCAAGAACTATTCCTTTAAGTGGCAAAAAGAATTACTTTTGATCCATAGATCATTGGAACTCTTTATACCAGCCTAAGGCAATCACAAGCGATCACGTGGTGGAATGCAAAGGAGTGGTACACCCGGACTATAATGGATGATGTGGACTACCTTGTTGAAGACAACGCAATGGATGATTTTGCTTATCATCGAAGGTGGGGGGGACCCATGGTAAGTCCACTTTTGAGGATGATCCTAGGCAAGAATTACTAAGAAAGCAGCCCATAGTGAAATGGCACAAGGACGGTGCAAGCTGGGAACGAAATGCAACTGTTGGAATGTTCCAACCATCATATCTGCCTGAGATTCAGATCCGATTGGGGATGGGATACTTCAGACTCAGCATGTCCGAACAGGAAAGGTTGCAACACAAATCGGCGAGATGGCGTTGCGAGATTCTCGGAAGTGAACTAAGGTAGCAAGCTCCAAAACATGGCGGTTCTGCTACAAACAGGTGAACACGTTGTCCCGGACAAACATGACCACGTAGTAGTCTTATCAAAAAAACACTACCGAGTTCAGGTTGGGAATCATCATCGAGGATATCGAAGTCCTGGTATAAAACCGCGGTCTTAAGAAGGAGCTTCTTCTCCTTGAACAAATCAATCAGTGGCTTGGTGTGCTAGGAAACAGATATGGAGTGGAGGCGGCCAACCTATCAAACCATAGGGCACTTCGCACGTGCATGACTAACTTGGGAGGATTCCGGAGGAAACGAAACAAACCTTTCTCAATTTCAGGCGGCAACTTACACCTAAAGCACATGAATTCGAGGAAGTCACTTCAACCATCCAAGCATAAGCTTCATGAACGGATCACGAAGAAATGCTTACACAAATTTCCAATACTAGGTTGATGTTCAACATGACTCATGGGGGAGACAAGATGCTGCTGATGGGCTCAACAACAACTCGTCGGAATTTCCATACCACTGGACTTCCACCATCATGTGAACACGGTGTTAACATTGGTCAGACCAAAGATGTAATGGGTATGCTCGAGGGATTAACCACGGGTAAGACAACATCACGAATATCGTTGGTTCTGATTTGACTCGACAATGGCCCATACTCGAATCAAAGAGTTGATAAGACAATAGGTCCAGCAACTGATCACAGGGACCAATCGATGAAGATATCATCCTTCTTCAACACACACTACACAAGAATATCCCTTTGGAACGAACTAAGTTGGACAAGCTTTTATCTTCCAACTCTCCAAGTTGTTGTCTAGCTTAACCGACTAGCTCAGGGGTATCCAGCACAGATTCTTGGAGAAGGGGTGGTTCACAAGAAACCAACTTGATCACGAGCTCAACATAACAGTCAGGGAACAACCCGGTAACACTTCTAAGAAGATATTTGGAAAGTCACGACCCACCGTATGTTACTAAGCTCGAGAACAATCTTGCTTTTCAGGGCAAGACGAAATGATCAAATGAGTGAGGACTTGACACAATCCTAACTCATCAATCGAAGTGTGCACCAGAAGTAAGGACTAGGTAGCACGATCAATCTTAGGATGATGGTTTAATAACCAACACGCTAAGAATGAGAATATTGTCCATTCACTACCAAGCAACAAGTTGCTCGGGGTATTGATTTCACACATCACAATTCACTTGTCGGCTTTCCGGTTGCATCAACACGGAACCGAGAAATGAACAATGATGGTGAGAAGTATCACTGCATCAAGAATTCCTAGGAGGTTGTGCAATTCCCATGACATTCTTGACATAAGATGGCAATACTTCAGGGTAGAACCGAACAAAAGCTGAATTGGCATCTTGATCTGCGGAATACAACTGCTTTGACCCAATCCTGGATATGGATGAGGTACTGGAGTTTGTTTCTCCTAGTCATTCTGGAATAGAATGGCTTGACGGACCACAAGGATAAAATGCATCGATGAACACAAATGCACACATACCCTTGGCTATCAATTGATAGATGGAGGTCAGAAGGCATCTAAGAGAACAACTCAAAGGAACATATAATTTTCTGAGTTGTGGATGCACAGATTAGTATGTCGAGCGAGCTCAACATTTCTTCCGGATAATCCATGCAGAAAAGGTAGAATTGGTAGAGTCACAATATGAATGGAGTACTCCTCAAGAGCACTCTTATTGTGATCTTTTGGCTCAAAAGAACTTCTGCCATAAGCGGTTCGTAGTATTTGGAAGAAGGAAATACCACGGACCTTGAGGACTATCGCAAGGTTACTAATATCCTAAATGCACTAGCAAATACTAACAACATGAAGTAGGATGAATCTCGGGTTCAACAACCCAGGAGTAGAATACCTACTACTAAATGGCATCACGGGATGCTTTCGAAATGATGGCCAGAATCATCACACTAGGGATACAAAAGCATTGCTAAATTGCTAGGTGACTTCCTAAACACCTAGGGTCGTAATAATAGTTCCAACATATATGTCAAGGCAATAAATTACCCCAACGCACCGGTTAGTGTGCTTATTCTGACCCAAAGGGACATCAGGAACGGAAGAAGGGATTTGCAAATGCATCAGACTATTTAGAGACCTGGGATGACTCGGACAACATAACGGCTGTAAATGCTCAAAATGATTTGAGACATCCTGCAAAAATGGTGGCATAACCACTCAACAACATCATAACAAGATTCTGAGATCAACAGATATCATATAGAAATAGTAGGAACTGAACTGGGGATTAAAACCAACAATCTTATAAGTCTATGGATTAGTAACACGTCATCCTAATAGATAGATGAGAAGCCTAGTTCTTAAACCCCGTGGAAGAGAAGAGGATGACTCGGATCAGAAGGCCATGAGGTATAAGGAGTAAAAGAGCCTTACGTTCCCTTCCACAATCAATTCCCTTATATAACTAAAGCATTTCTAGACACAACTTCGACCAGTTTGGCTTGGTAATCCTCTGAGCGATCGAGGCTCGATACCAACGCTGTCGGGACCCGATCCTAAGTCACACCGATCTAGCATGTAACACATCATATCACTTTGCGGCCTCACGACGGTATTCCACAGGTGTCGCCTTACCATGGCCCGGGACCGTTTGCGTCTTTTGGCTCACGTATATGATAGTGTCGCTAGCATCCATATGACAAAGAACCGGGCCGACATGGCTAGTCGTGAACCCAAAGCGGCGCTAACCTATGGGGACAGGCATACATGAATCACATCGAACATGTCGGTCATCAACGTATATATTCGGGCTGTAGCACTGGGCTAACAGGACTCCGGTATCCCGGGCTGTAGCAGGCTAGGCAGGACTCCGAATAACACCGCGTGACATTTCCCGAAGGGACGGACATAGGAACGAAGTGAAACACATGCCGCCAGTCAAGTGTCCAAGCGGTAGTCTTTGGGCTAGCAGGACTCGTGAACCGGCTCAAGCGGACTACTATCGCTCGGAGGCACGAGACTACATTTCCCCATATGAGAGGCTGCCAAGGATAAACAACTAGTTTGTCGGATCCCACACATACCAAGCATTTCAAACATACACACAATATGCTCAATATGTGTAAATACGACGTGGCATCACAACATAACTCTCGACTCAGATATTATTCATTAGGCTCGAAGAGCGAGATATTACAAACATGGGTCTCATGACCCAACACTCGAAACATACAAGTCAAAGCACAAGCGGAAGCTAAACATGTCCGAGTACGAGACAACTATAAATGAAAAGGCTGAGAAGCGACTATCTACCAGATCTGCCGAGGGCACAAGATCGTAGCTGCGGTAACAAGCTAAGCGTCAAGTCCACGTGGAACTACTAGCGAGACCAGCGTCTCTCGCAAAACATAAAATAAGCAAGCGTGAGTACAATTGTACTCAGCAAGACTTACATCGAACTAACTACATATGCATCATTATCAAAAAGGGGTGGTGGAGTTTGTTGCGCAGCAAGCCAGCTTTGACTCGGTGGCTATCCCTGAACTACATTGCAAGTAACTCTTTTGAGGTGGCACACGAGTCCACATATTCACCATATCAATACACCACTATGGACCCGCCCCGTCTACCTCACGAGAAACGCCATCCATAGCACTCACGCTTATCTTGCGTATTTTAGAGTATCCACTTTCACTTGTCTATGAACTATGCAAGGGGTCCAAGTTTCCATATCCGAGGAATCCGGCTATTCGAATAGATAATGATAACCCTGCAGGGGTGTACTTCTTCACACACGCTCTCGCCACTTATCGCCCTGTACACGTCATGTACCTCGGCAACCTTCAAGCGGAAGCCGGGCGAGGGAGTCGGCCACGACCTGACTAACCACACAAGTCTCTCGTCCAGGTTTATCGCCTATTCGGGTTCCATCCGCAAGGAGATCCGGCCGGGGTGTCGCTCACGGCCCCAAATGATGTGAGCAGGGTTCCCAAGCCCACCAACCGGGTGCCACTTGGTACACCGTGCCACTGTGCCTAGTCTGTCCCAAGCCCACCTGTACCGGGTGCCACTTGGTAGACTACTAACACTACCTACAAACACCAGAAACTAGTTGCAACTCCTGGACAGAGATCAAGTTGATTAATAAGTCGAGAGGGGTCGAGTTACCGGAACCCAATGTGTGGTAGTAACTGTTCATGGATCACAAACACAGAACTCAGTTCCTGAGGACGGTTTCAATGAGACAACCCACCATGTACTCCTACATGGCCTCTCACCGCTACCTTTACCAAATCGTGTTCACACACTTAGTTCACACACGGTAGAACATGTTCACCACTTTCCAATTCATTCCCGATGAATCAGACCTGACTCAACTCTAAGCAGTAGCAGGCATGACAAACAAGCATGAATGAGTAGGCACAACAGGGCTCAAACAACTCCTACTCATGCTAGTGGGTTTCATCTAATTACTGTGGAATGACAGGTCATGCAGAGGATAAAGGGTTCAGCTACCGCAGCAAGTAACACATGAGTCGTTGTTGTCCTAATGCAGTAAAATAGAGCAGGAGCGAGAGAGTGGGATTATATCGGAATGAACAAGGGGGTTTTGCTTGCCTGGCACTTCTGAAGATAATATAGTTCTTCATCGGTGTCATCGAACTCATCGTCGGTACATCGTCTACCGGGAGGGAATAATTACCGGCAAACAAGAGAGAACACAATCAATGCAATGCACATTCACATGAATGACATGTCATATTAAGGTACTGAATTCACCTAATGCAATAATAATCCAAGTTAGTTGAAGTGGAATTCAAACAAGGTTGAACTCCAACTCCAAATGCTATTTCATAAATTACCCTAATCATGATTTATCCTATTCAGTGAGGTTAACTTGTTCAAACATGCATGATCATGGCATAAACAGATTCTTCATATTTTTCTGATCATTTTTCATATATAAATCTTTGCATTTGGAGTTATAGATTAAAAGTTATAGGCATTTGAAATTTGAATTATATTCTGGAATTTACTATATCAAAATAAATCCAGAATTCATTTATTGCGTCAGCATGAGGTCAGCGTGACGTCAGGGGTCAACGGGGTCGTCCAGGTCAAACTCACAGTGGGACCCGCATGTCAGTAGTTAGTTTAACTAATTAACTTTAATTAGAACTAATCTAATTAGTTAACCAGGGGGGGTCCACCTGTCATTGACTCGAAGCGATCATGAGGCCCACCGATCAATGGTCGTGGTCAACTCGCGGCGTCTAGCGCCTTGGCGAGGCCAGCGCGCGTGAGCAAGTGCTTTTGCACGTTCCGGCCACCAAATGGGGCGCGGAAGGCATCTACGTGGAGCTGGAGATGAACCGCAGCTCCTGGTGGAGTTAGCTGGGGTCGGGGTGGCCGGAGTTGGCGCCGGCGACGAGTTTGGCGGCGGCCGGGGCTCGGGTGATCTCGGACTCGTCGCTAGGGGGCAAGGTGAGGCGCGTGGAGTGCAGGGTTGGACCCAGCGCAACGTGGTGAGTGCGATGGACACGGTGGCGTGGCCGTTGGGTGGCCGGAGCCTCGTCGGCGACGAGCTCAGCGTGGCGGTGCGTTCGGCGAAGCCGTGTGCTCGTTGTGGTGCACGAGAAAGAGAGTGGAGAGGATGGGGAGGTAGCCAGGCTCACAGCGGTCTCAGAGAGCCGAACGGCGTGGTCGGGGACGATCGATGCGGCGGCGGCGGCGAAGGGGATCTCGGCGGTGGCGGAGTCGAGGCGAGGTCGGTGCGGTGGCCAGGCGAAAGCAAGCGCCCGGGGCTCGCTTGTTCGGCGAAGTCGACGACGGCGAAGCGATCGACACGGTCTCGTGGCGCGGGACGACGGTGGCTACGGCTACGATGGTGGAAGCGGCGGCAGTGGCGTCGGCCATGGCGAGGGGGAGCGAGGAGAGAGGCAGGGGGGCGAATGGCGTGTCGAGGTCGGGCGGCAGCGTGGAGGGCGTCGAGGCAGCGAGGCGGCGAGGAGGTGAAGCGGTGGCGGCGGCCAGCTGCGTGGCGCGCCTCGAGCTTCGCCGTCGGGCACTGGCTGCTGCTGGCGAGCCAAGCAGCTTCGGCAGCGGCTCTTGGGCTAGGCTAGGCAGGTGGGCCGCACAAAGCGTCGTAAGGGTTTCCCATTTTTTAAGCTTTTTCTAATTTCCTGCAACTTGGTGGGGTTTTCTAAAATACCAAAACTGTTTTAAAAATCACCAAAATGCTCCTGGTCCCTTGTTGGAATATTCCCAACATGAAACATTTTGGTTTGGCAATTTTTGAACATTTAAAATATTTTATATAATTTAAAAAAAGCTCAAGTTCAAAACTTGTGGATTAATCCTAGAACCTTTAGATGACCTAGAAAATGATACACCTCCTTTGACATGGGTTCTGAACCAAAACAAAGAGGATGAGCATTTTGAAGGGCATTTCGGATTCATTGAAATAATTTTTAGTAAACCCTAGTTATTTTAAGGGGGGGGGGGGTGTTCTGGGGTTTCCTGCCTTCCCCATTTCAAATTTCATGGAAAATAAACATGATGCATGGATGCAATGCTACTAGTTACAAGCAAGCTCTAGGGCTGTGACATGTGTAGACATCACAACGGTTTCTGATGAGGAAATGCCTCCAGGTCTTGAGTGCATGCACTACGGCTGCTAACTCCAAATCATGTGTGGCACAATTCATCTCGTGAGGTCGTAGTTGTTTGGAGGCATAAGCTACAACTTTTCCTTCCTGCATTAGTACTCCTCCGAGTCCTTGACAAGAAGCGTCACAATAAACCTGATATTCCTTGTGTATGTCCGGCAAAATCAGCACTGGGGCTGTAACCAAACGTTTCTTTAATTCCTGAAAACTGGCTTCACATTCCTCGGTCCAAACATACTTGGCTTCCTTCTTCAACAGCTCAGTCATAGGCTTGGCAATCTTCGAGAAGTTCTCAATAAACCTCCGATAATATCCTGCGAGTCCGAGAAAGCTGCGGATCTCCTTAACTGAGGTGGGTGACTGCCAATCGGTGACTGACTCAACCTTGGCGGGGTCAACTGCTATTCCTTCTCCTGAAATAACATGTCCGAGGAATCCAACTTCCTTCAGCCAAAATTCACATTTGCTGAACTTGGCATACAATTGATGTTCTCGAAGTTTCTCCAGAACTAGACGCAAATGTTCCTTATGCTCTTCCTCGCTCTTGGAGAAGATCAGTATATCATCGATGAACACCACGACAAACTTGTCCAGATATTCCATGAATACCTTGTTCATCAAATTCATGAAGTATGCAGGAGCATTAGTCAATCCAAATGACATGACGGTATACTCATATAAACCATACCTGGTGGTGAATGCTGTTTTGGGTATATCCTTTTCACGGATCTTCAACTGATGATACCCTGATCGAAGATCGATCTTAGAGAATACCTTGGCTCCAACTAGCTGATCAAACAGATCATTAATCATCGGCAGAGGGTACTTGTTCTTGATGGTTACTTCGTTCAACGCACGATAATCCACAACCATCCTCAAGCTTCTATCCTTCTTCTCTACCAAAAGAACTGGGGCTTCCCAAGGTGATGAGCTTGGCCGAATGTATCCTTTCTCTAGTAACTCATTAATTTGATCCTTGATCTCTTTCAACTCGTTCGGTGGCATCCGATAGGGTCTCTTGGATATTGGGGCTGTGCCGGGCAATAACTCAATCAGAAATTCAATGTCTCTGTCCGGTGGCATACCTGGTAATTCCTCCGGAAACACATCGGGAAATTCTTGCACTACTGGTACTTCCTCCTGAACAACTCCCGATAGGGAATGCACCTGATTCTTCATCTGGCTATGCCTGGCTACATACTTGATCCTCTTCTGCTCCGGGGTGGTGAGCAGAATAGACTTGCGGGCACAGTCTATGTTCCCAGCAAACTTCGTCAACCAATCCATGCCTAGGATTACCTCCAAGGTCTGGGTTTCCAACACTATGAGGTCTGCGGGAAATTTATGGTTCCCGATGTTTAGGGTTGCATGACAGCCTAAGCCTGCCATCATTTCTCCTCTGCGGGCGACGCGAAGGGGCTTCTAAGGGTTTTAGTGGGTAACCGTACTTTTCCACAACTACCCTTGATATGAATGAATCGTTGCACCAGAATCAAAGAGTACCAATATTGAACGTGAATTCAATAAAAACTTACCAACCACAGTGTCTGGCTGATCATAGACGTCCTCCACGTCGATGTGGTTCACCTGAGCATGAGGGAACGGATTGGGCTTCTTCGCTGAGCCTCCATTGCCGTTTCCATTCCTCTGTTTGGCCTCCGCGCAATCGGTGGCATAGTGCCCTGTCTTCTGGCACTTGAAACAGGTGATGTGGCTCAGATCCTTCGGAGCCGGGGCAGGACGATGCTGATTGCCATTACTGTTTCCATTGCCATGGCCATTGCATGACTTGTTGTCCTGGTTGCGGTTGTTCCCATTTCCTCCATGGTTATGGCCTCCATGGTTGTGATGGGTGTGCCCTCCTGAGTATGGTGCATAACGGGGCTTCTGCTGAGCTCCTGAGTTGTGCTTCCCCTGGCTGTACTTCCGCTTGCGGCTTTCAATCTACTGCTGCTTGCCTTCAAGTATGGTGGCCTTGTCTACCAGCTCCTGGTAATTATTGAAGGTAGCCACAATAAGCTGCATACTTAGTTCATCATTGAGTCCCTCGAGAAATTTCTCCTTCTTTGCGGCATCTGTGGCCACATCATCCGGGGCATAGCGGGCTAGCTTGCTGAACTCATCCACGTACTGCGCCACAGTACGGTTTCCTGGCGTAAGTTGCGGAACTCACGCTTCTTCAGACTCATGGCTCCAGCTGAAACATGAGCGGTGCGGAAGGCCTGCTGGAACTGATCCCATGTGATGGCACCGATGGGATAAGTGGCGGTGTAGTTCTCCCACCAAGAAGCTGCAAGTCCATCAAGTTGATGTGCGGCAAAGCGCACCTTCTCTGCATCAGTGCATCCAACAGTGATTAGCTCTCTTCCGACTTTGCGGAGCTAATCATCGGCCACAATCGGCTCAGTGCTGCTAGAGAACACTAGCGGATTCAGCCTCAGGAATCGAGTCAAGTTGTCAACAGGGGGTGGTGGCGGTGGATTGTTGTTGTTGTTCTGATTCTGGATGAGTATCTGCATGAGTGCATTCTGCTGTTGGAGTAGCTGGGTGAGCTCTGGCGGAAAGCCGGTGTCACGTCTCGGAGGCATCTGGTGTTTTTGGAGTGGATGAGAAAATTAGTATAGAGCAATGGTCTAATGAGAAATAACACTACACATATGAATGCACAATCATAAACACACCAATCATTTATTCATTCCACTCAAACATGGTTCAATCTCGATTACAAAAGCTCATGACTAATCGAAAATATCGGCCTAACTGATCGACGAAAAGTAAAATAACATGGTGGTCGACTAAAAGTCTTCATCAATAATCCTTGCGTCCTCTGGTGCGATGTCCTCCAGTGTGGCGTCCTCTGTGGTGGCGCCTCCTCTTGCGGCTTCCTCCAGTGGAACTCCCTTCATAATCCTGATCATTGCTAACGAGAGGTCCATCATCTCCACTCGGAAAAAGGTCCTCTCCCAAGTCCATCTTTTCCTCTATCGCGACAAGCTTCATCTTCAGGTCGTCGACTCTCTCCATGAAGTCCGCGATTTCTTCCTCATGGTTAAGGAAGTCTGCGTGTGCCTTCTCCTCCAGTTCCAGTTCATGGAACAATAGCCTCCTATGTGCCTTCGAGTTACGGCGAGTCTGAATCTCCCATTTCCTGAGGAGACACTCCAAGTCCTGGACATAAGAGAGAATGGAGTCGTCCTCAACGGTACGGATGATATCTCCATTCCTTGCTCTGCGAGAAACCATGGCGAGGTCTGATGGATCGAGCTCGGCCCTGTACTCCTCTCGGAGATGTCCGAGGGCACGATAGATCACCATGTCCCTTCCGATGATCCATTCGAAGTCGGTGAACTCAAAGTCAATAGGCTCTGTGTGTCCTCCGAAGGTTCTCCTTGGAATATGCACCTCAATCCTGTAGCGGGTGTCCGTCGGAAGTGCATTGGTTGGCTTCCCGGTGATCGAGGGCAGAGCAATCTTCAGTTTCTTCACCATCTGGACTAGCTTCCTGCCGAAGGGCATCGTCTCATCGGGCTGGCAAAACTCCGGTAGCAAAACTGGGGTGAACTCGACGGCCATCTAGAATGTTGAAAATCGGAGAGGAGTTAGAAATGAACAGGGGAGAATTACGGAATGATAAGGATATAAAGTAAATAGTCTCTTCCTATGGCTTTCCGATCCTAGGGGTTACGATCCTACGGTCAGCGTGTGCTCTGATACCATCTCTGTAGCGACCTGACCCAAAACCGGTCAAATCTACGTATGCATACCATCCCAAGATCATTTGGTACTCACACGGTACATCGATGAAATAATCAAAGTTCAATCACACCTGAATTTATTACACGATTCTCATATAGAGTCTTTATTACAATAGAATAAATTGGCGAAGGCCAACTCATGAAATAAACTAAATAAGCTGCGGAAGCATAGACAAAAGCGAGTCCATCCGACTCAAGGGCAATCGCCAAGCGCGGGCGTAGCCTCACTCTGATCGAATAAATCTCGCAACATAAGACGTTGCAGCCTTGTAGGTCAGCTTTTTGAATAAGCTGGCAAGTCATGAAGAGAATAACAATAATAAAATTTACTAACACTATATGCATTTTGGCTGTGGGGCTCTAAGTTTCATCATTTTGCGAAAAGCCAATTTTCTCCTACTACAGTGGACTTGCTTGCAAATTACTACAAATTGTTGGTAGTTATTGAGATGGTTCCGCCAACCAAGGTCTCATTCCCAAATTATTAAGTCATAACCCCTCAAATTAATTCATTAGTTTTAGTGTTGAGATTTCTGAATACTTCCAAGTTCCAGAGGCTCAAATTGTCCGTAATCGGGACACGGCTAATCGATTAGATCTTTAACTCTGCAGAGGTTTTGCACTTTCCCGCAAGAATCATTCCCTCCTTTTAAGTCTTAGCACTTCATGGTGTTTGAAGGCGGGAGGAATGAAACAGGGTCTTCAAAGAGTTCTTCAGCTCTGCCGTACCCATCAATCCTACCGTTCTTCTACATCTCGTAGTACCGTCCAGCCAGCGTCACTACTAGGGTTGACCCAGCAGAGCCCATAATGGCTTGCGGCTGCCTGTAAGCTTCGGTCATGGGGCATCCATCCGTCTCTTCGTGGCTGGGTGAAGCTTTCCGCAAGATGTCATGGCACTTCTCCATGCATCCCGGCCAACCACTGGGTTCTCGGGGTGCCCGTCAACAATCCTCCACCAGAGATTGAATTCAAGTCCATCTTGATCTCGTAGTTCATGGGGTTGTCATCATCATTGACTCTCACATCTTTCTTATGAATTTCACTCAACCAAAACCCGTCTACGAGCATAGCAAAATAAACTACTTCGTCCCGGGGTCATGGTAACAAGGGGATTGGTTCATCCTACCACATGATACTACTCAAGATTAATAACTTCAAAATTTCAACTACTGCATGCATGGTGGGGTGGTATAATTTCTAATGCACAAAATCATAGGTATGAAAGTAACATGATCAAAGACTTGCCTTGCTGATGATCCTCGTAAGCTAGGGATTCGTAGTAGCAAACTTCGCACTCCGGAAACTCTATCGAGACAAACAATAATCACAATAAGCATATAGCATATCATCACTTAACACAATAGCAATAGCATCATAACACACCAAAACAAACAAGTCAAAACCCAAAGGAAAACTCAAAGAAAACCAACTCAAAGTTTTTCCTACTTCAAACAACAACTAGAAATAGTTTTATATAACAAAAATTTTCTTAACATAACCTAATCATGGATTTATGTTAACTTAACAGAAAAAGAATGCATTAAGCAACTAGGAGCAAAAAGAATCAATTTAAAATCTATTATGAAACTCCTATTAGGCCTAATTCAATTTCTATTAAGAAAAATAAAATAAAAGTTTTATTTATTATAAATAAAAGTTCATCCTATAAAGTGACAGAAACTATCCTAGAATAATCAATCACATGTGAAAAATAAATTGTTTTACTAATTAAAATAATAGGAAAACAGTAGCTAGTTAATTAATTAGGATTAACAAGATTCTGCTTAAAACTAATTTTTTATTAATCCTAAAATACCCAAATTAATTCCTATGGTTAGGTAATGTCAAAACAAAGTTGGGACAAAAGAATCATATAAAAATAATTTTCCTAACTCATTTTATGGCAGATTTACTATTCTGACTAAATCTAAAATAAAGCAATTTTAATTAATTTTAACATAGCTAATATTATTTTCTACAGAAACTATAGAAAATTTGCAAACCAACAAAAAAGAATCACTCAAAAATACTAAGTAGAATAGACGATATGAATTTTTCAAATCAGGAACTATTCTGTTAAAACAGAAAAACGAAAATAAAGAAAAAAATGTCTAAATGGGCCTAACTAACGCACTGCGCGTAAAATAACTAAACGGGCCCTAGGGTTAAACGAATCGGGCCGGGCGAAATAAAAAAAAACCCTACTTAATATAAACCGTAAACGAACCGGTGAAAACCCGGTTTTTTTATTAAAAAGAGGATACCCCTTCGGGTTCTAATCTAGACCGCACAAACAAGATCGGACGGGGGGGGGGGGATGCTCCGGCGGCTCACCGGCGTTGGACGGCGGCGGCGGCTCGGTGGCGAAGTCGTCAGCAGCTCCGATCGTCGGGAGGGCGGCGGAGTAGTCCGGCGGTCTTGGGCGACGAGGGGGGTGTCTGGTGGAGTCGGCGAGGCTCGGGGAGGTCTAGGGCGACGACGGCGATGAAAATGGCGGCGACGGGGTTCGGCAAGTCCGGCGACGGCGTGGGGAGGAGGGTTCGGCGGGGGAATGCGGTGCGGGAGGGCTTTATATAGGCGCCTCGGCTTGGGCAGGAGGCAATCGGGAGGATCGGATCCGGATCCGTCGGGATCCGCGATCGGCGGCGCGGGCGAGGCGTGGGCGAGGTTGAAGGAGGTGGTGGCCCACCTGGCGAGAGAGAGGAGGGGTGCGGGCGGTCGGGCGACCGAGCGGAGAGGTTTCAGGCGGGGGGTCGTCGGTTGGCTGGGCCGGCTCGGCTGGTTATTGGGCTGGCTCGGTGGGCTGGTGGTATTGGCTGGGCGATGCTTTGGTGGCGCTGGGGGTTTTATTTTTTTAAATTTATTTTTAATAAAAATAAAACAGAGATAACTTATAAAATATAAATATTTTATATAGGACATATATATACCAAAATGATCAGGGAATATTCCTATCATTTGAACATTTTCAAAGGCAAAATCCAAACTTTATAAAATTCATTTTTTTTTAAATTCCAATAAAACTCAAGTTTGAATTCAAAACTTTTGGCATTGCTTTCCTCTGATATTTTTGGAGTGTCATGTTTACTCCTCTCATACTTTTGATCAAGTATTTATCAGGCATAGTTTTTGAAATGATTCCCACTTGCCAAAGTTTGAATTCAAATTCAAAACTCAAAATCTTCTAAAACTTCAAATGGCACTCAAATTCAAACAGAATGCATAGATGCTTATCTATAATTGTAAAACATTCCAAATAGGAAATTTGGGATGTTACATTGAGTGTGCTCTTTATGAAACTTGCGTGATTTTGCATGTAGTTCCATATTATCATGTTGCATCCTTGATTCGAGGTGTTTGCTTGATGTTTGTATGCATTTTGCATCAATGCCATGTTTATCTTGTTTTGCTCATATCTTCTAGGCCGTAGCTCCGAATTAAATGAACTTTATATGTAACTTGACTAGAATTTCGTGTAGATCATCGTGGTGCATCTTAACTTGCTGTTTAACAACTTGAACATAAGGTTTATTCAGATCTGGACAAATTTCGAAATATGCATATGAGGATTTACCGGAATTGTTATATGTTGTTTCCGGCCTCATTTAAACTTGCTTTGATGTGTTGCTCTTGTATGCTTCATCTCTTGCCATGAGTAGCTTCATGTAGCTTTGCCATGCATCATACTTGTTGGTGCATCATGCCTTGTTCATGTGTGGTGTGTTTACTATGTTGTGTGCTTCTTCTTGTTAGTTCCTGTTTCGTTGCGATCGTGAGGATTCGTTCGTCTACGCTTGGTTCGGCTTCATCCATTCATCTTATTCATGGACTCGTTCTTCTTCCTTGCGGGATTTCAGGCAAGATGACCGCTACCCTGGATCTCACTACTACCATCGCTATGCTAGTTGCTTCGTTCTATCGCTATGCTGCGCTACCTATTACCTGTTTGTCAAGCCATCCCAAATTGCCATGTCAGCCTCTAACCTTTGTTACCCTTCCTAGCAAACCGTTGTGTGGCTATGTTACCGCTTTGCTCAGCCCCTCTTATAGCGTTGTTAGTTGCAGGTGAAGATGAAGTTTGTTCCTTGTTGGAACATGGAGATGTTGTTCCTTGTTTGAACATGTTTACTTGTTGGGATATCACAATATATCTTATTTATTTAATGCATCCTATCTAGATTCTTTGCTTCTTCTTTCAGTTCTTGTTTCACCTCATCCCTTTTTCCCTTCCGTCTCGGTCCTAAGATCTCGGGACGAGATCTCTTGTTAGTGGAGGAGTGTTGTAACGCCCCGGATCCGATTCGCCAGGTGTCTGCCAGTTATTCACCATCGTTGCCATGTCATGTGCTTGCGTGTTGCATTTTGCCATGTCATCATCTGCATTTCATATCATGCCATCAGGTGCATTTCATTTTGCATACGTGTTCGTCTCAAGCATCCGAGCATTTTCCCCGTTGTCCGTTTTGCAATCCGGCACTCCTATGTCTCCCGGTGCCCCCTTTTGCCTCTTTTCGTGTGTGGGTATTAAACGTTCTCGGAATGGACCGAGGTTTGCCAAGCGGCCTTGGTATAGCACCGGTAGACCGCCTGTCAAGTTTCGTGCCATTCGGAGGTCGTTTGATACTCCAACGGTTAACCGGGTAACCGTAAAGCCCTCTTTTGTTTGCAGCCCAACACCCCTTCCAAAGTGGCCCAAAACCCAGCAAACTCCCCTCCATGCTCTCGGTCGTTCGATCACGATCGCGTGGCCGAAAACCGCACCCCATTTGGACTCTCCTAGCTCCCTCTATCTATAAATAAGCCTCCCCCTCCGAAATCCCGGGTCTTCTTCCTCCCGAAACCCTAAAAATCCGCTCTCTGCGCACCGGACATGTTCGTCCAGCCGCCGGACATGTCCAGCCGCCGCGCCCGCGCCAATCGGGTGACGCCACGTGTCCCCGCCGGCCTCCTCTCTCCCCCGCGCCTGCTTCGCTTGGCGACGGAGGGAGGCCCGGGCTGGCGCGGCCGACCCGGCGCCTCGCCGCCTCCCACCGCCTCCGCCCGCCGCCCGTAGCGCGTCGCCCCTCGCCGTCGTCCCGAACCTCGAGCGCGCCGCCCCAGCCGCGCCTCCTCGAACCTCCCGCCGCCGAGGAGCCCGCCGCCCCTCCGCCGCCGAGCCTCCGGCCGCCCGCTCCTTCGCCCGGCCGTCGGCGCCGTCCGAAAGCTTCGCCGCAGCGGCGAAGCCGCCGCTCGTCGTCCGGCCACAATCGCCCCCTGGCGCCGGATCCGGTCGGATCCGGCGGATCCGTCCGCCCCGGACCTCCCCGGCCTTCTACCCGTCCAACTCCGACGAGCGCCGCCCCGTATCCGGCCAACCTCGAGCTCCGGCCCGATCCAAACCTATGGTTGAGTTTTTCCCCGAGGTCCATATTTCTCCAAGTCCCCGAATCTGCTAATATTTTTATGCATTTTCATCGCATCATAACTCTGCATCCGTCGCTCCGTTTCGTGCGTGTAATATGTCAAATTGTTCGCCTCGACGAGTACATCATTTCATTCCATTGCATCATATTCATTTGAGCTCATCGTGATGCCCGAAATGCTGTTAGAAGAGGGCTATGTGATGTTAGTTTCTGTTTCTTAACAGAACATGCACTTTTGCAATTTTTGCCATGATTGATGTGTGCACCCTATGAACTTGAGTCCTACATGTGTTTTGTAATATGCCATGCCATCTTTATAGGGGTGTATGCCTTGTATTTTTGTGATCTCTGTGGTGACTAGCACAAGCATGCAAACTAGGCTTCATGATGTTGCTGATTTCAGCCCCTGTTCTGCTGATATTTTTATGCCATGTTAACTTGATGCTACAGAGAGATCCATGCATATTTTGAGATACTTCAGTAAGGATGTTTTGAACATATGGTCATTCTCTATCCATCCATGCCCTTGTTTGCAATTATGGATTGCCATAGCTTGAGTCAATTGAGCTCTACTTTTGCTATAAAATGTTTCCTGGCAGATTGTTTACAGGTTATTCAATTTTGCCAAGGTTGTTGTAGTTGTTCCGTGTATACTATGATTTTTTTCTTGCCACGTATAGCTTCTATGCCATGTCTTCTTACTGTGAGTTGCCTTGCCATGCCATGTATTGCTCTGTGGTGAGTGGTTCAAGCTCACGAACATGCCTACTTATTTTTGTTCCTGCCATGTAGGAATTTGTAATATAACTTGCCATGTTTACATTGGTTCCATCATATCTTCTGGTCCTTTTTGGCTCATGGTCAGTAAAGGACTTTTGTTCTATGCATTTAGTAGATTCATGCCATGCCTTTGTTTGCCATGATAAGTTCCTGTAGCATGATGTTTGATAGCTCTAAACATTGCAACCTGATGTTATTTCCTGATAAGTCTGAAACTGTTATTATTTGCAATCTTGCCATGTCCTTTTGAGCATGTTCTATTGATTTCTGGAGATAGCTCAGTGTTCATGTTTTGTAATGCTTTACCTGTACATCATGCCCATGCCTTTTGTTTTCATATTTAGTTGCTGTAGAATATTGTTTTGATGCTTGCAATATGCCTAGTTGCTGTTTTGGACAGATTGTTGTTATGTCTTGTATAGGGTGTATTTGTTGAACCGTTGCTCCGTTTTGAGTGTGCTCTATATGAAACTTGCGTGATTTTGCATGTAGTTCCATATTATCATGTTGCATCCTTGATTCGAGGTGTTTGCTTGATGTTTGTATGCATTTTGCATCAATGCCATGTTTATCTTGTTTTGCTCATATCTTCTAGGCCGTAGCTCCGAATTAAATGAACTTTATATGTAACTTGACTAGAATTTCGTGTAGATCATCGTGGTGCATATTAACTTGCTGTTTAACAACTTCAACATAAGGTTTATTCAGATCTGGACCAATTTCGAAATATGCATATGAGGATTTACCGGAATTGTTATATGTTGTTTCCGGCCTCATTTAAACTTGCTTTGATGTGTTGCTCTTGTATGCTTCATCTCTTGCCATGAGTAGCTTCATGTAGCTTTGCCATGCATCATAATTGTTGGTGCATCATGCCTTGTTCATGTGTGGTGTGTTTACTATGTTGTGTGCTTCTTCTTGTTAGTTCCTGTTTCGTTGCGATCGTGAGGATTCGTTCGTCTACGCTTGGTTCGGCTTGATCCGTTCATCTTCTTCATGGACTCATTCTTCTTCCTTGCGGGATTTCAGGCAAGATGACCGCTACCCTGGATCTCACTACTACCATTGCTATGCTAGTTGCTTCGTTCTATCGCTATGCTGCGCTACCTATTACCTGTTTGTCAAGCCATCCCAAATTGCCATGTCAGCCTCTAACCTTTGTTACCCTTCCTAGCAAACCGTTGTGTGGCTATGTTACCGCTTTGCTCAGCCCCTCTTATAGCGTCGTTAGTTGCAGGTGAAGATGAAGTTTGTTCCTTGTTGGAACATGGAGATGTTGTTCCTTGTTTGAACATGTTTACTTGTTGGGATATCACAATATATCTTATTTATTTAATGCATCTATATACTTGGTAAAGGGTGGAAGGCTCGGCCTTATGCCTTGTGTTTTGTTCCACTATTGCCGCCCTAGTTTCCGTCATATCGGTGTTATGTTCCCTGATTTTGCGTCCCTAACGCGGTCGGGTGATTTATGGGACCCCCTTGACAGTTCGCTTTGAATAAGACTTTTCCAGCAAGGCACAACATTGGTTTTACCATTTGCCTCACCACCACCTAGTTTTCCCTTGGGAGTCGCTCTCTCGAGGGTCATCTTTATTTAGCCCTCCCCGGGCGGTGCTTCTCTAAGTGCTGGTTCGAACCGAGCTGCCTGCGGGGCCACCTTGAGGCAACCCGAGGATTGGTTTTACTCGTAGCTAGTCTCATCCGGTGTTGCCCTGAGAACGAGATATGTGTAGCTCCTATCGGGATTGTCGGCGCATCGGGCGGCTTTGCTGGTCTTGTTTTATTGCTGTCGAAATGTCTTGTAGCCGGGATTCCGAGACTGATCGGGTCTTCTCGGGGAGAAGGAATATCCTTCAATGATCGCGAGAGCTTATCATGGGCTAAGTTGGGACACCCCTGCAGGGTTTGAACTTTCGAAAGCCGTGCCCGCGGTTATGTGGCAGATGGGAATTTGTTAATATCCGGTTGTAGTAAACTTGAAGCAAACTCTTCTAAAATACACCAACCGTGTGCGTAACCGTGAGTGTCTATTTTCGGGGTTGATCGAGAGGAGAACACGGTTTCTGGGTTATGTCTGACGTAAGTAGGAGTTCAGGATCACTTCTTGATCATTACTAGTTAACGACCGTTCCTTTGTGTCTCTTCTCGCTCTCATTTGCGTATGTTAGCCACCATATATGCTTAGCCGCTACTGCAACCTCACCACTTTATCCCTTCCTTTCCCTTTAAGCTTTGCTAGTCTTGATACCCATGTTAATGGGATTGCTGAGTCCTCGTGACTCACAGATTACTACACCACCAGTTGCAGGTACAGGTTTGCGATGATCATGACGTGAGAGCGATGTTTGCTTGTGTTGGAGTTCTTCTTCTGCTTCTTCAATCAGGGGATAGGTTCCAGGTCGGCAGCCTGGTCTAGCAGGGTGGATGTCGTTTGAGTTTCTGTTTATGTTTCATCCGTAGTCGGATGTTGATCTTGTATATGATGTTGATGTATTCTTGTGGCATTGTGCCTTATGTATGTATCCCCATATATTATGTAATGTTGATGTAATGATTTCCACCTTGCAAAAGCGTTTCAATATGCGGGTCTATCCGTGGTGGGACCGTCGAGTTCCTTTTGGATAGGGTCGCATATTGGGCGTGACACCCCTCCCCCCTACTGGACACCTAGTGTGCCTCCTGGACTCCGTTTTCTTGTATGTTACGTATTTTGGTCGGTAAAAATTCATTATATATACTCCCGAAGGTTTTGACCACCGTATCACGCAAATATCGTCTATTTTTGTTTCGAGCTGTTTCTGTTGCAGATCTAGAACATTATGTCATCTCCAAGCCCCCCCCTAGGACAAATTTTTTGGGAGAGTTATCAACCCCTATCTCGCGGAGGTGCTGCATCATCCTCAAACCATTGAGGTACGTGATGGGGTGCTGCACATCCGCGATGTGGAGGGACCGAAACGTAGCGGGAGCGTGGAGACCAAGCTCGAAGCCATGGAGCAAGAAGTTTTCAAGTGTCAAGGGATGGTGGAGCATGGACTCAACGCCAACCAGATGATGATCACGGAGTTCGCCAACAACCACAAGCTGGATGCCAAAGTCATCGGGGAAACCATCTTCAAACTTCAAGAGAAAATCGAGCACCTCCAAGCCCTGATCTATGACCTGCAAAACCAGAACTATGAGTATGAATATAGATTCAAGGGAATGAGTTTGGCTGCAGATTGAAGGATCCCGGAGACTCGATCATCCTTTTATGATGTTGAGCCGATGCCCTGGAAGACAGACGACAAGCCTAAATCATCAACAACTCCTACTGCGCCACCTCCGAAGAAATAATCACATGGGTATGGGCACTCCCCTTGGCAACTGCCAAGCTTGGGGGAGGTGCCCCGGTATCGTATCACCATCACACTCCTATCTTTACCGCTTTATTTAGTTCGATCCTTTTAGTAGTATCTTGATCAAGTAGATTAAAGTTTTGTTATCAAGTAGTTTTGAGCTTTGCTTTGTGATCTCTTTATGTAAGCGAGTCCGTGTGCTATCTATAACAAAGATTAGTGTTGAGTCAAGGGCTTTGCTATGATGCTATGATCTTGAGAGAGTAGAAAGAACAAAATCCATATATGTTGTTCTTACTAGAATGATCATGATGCCCTCATGTCCGTATTTTATTTTTATCGACACCTCTATCTCTAAACATGTGGACATATTTTTCGATTCGGCTTCCGCTTGAGGACAAGCGAGGGCTAAGCTTGGGGGAGTTGATACGTCCATTTTGCATGATGCTTTTATTTCAATATTTATTGCATTATGGGCTGTTATTACATATTATATCTCAATACTTATGGCTATTCTCCTTATTTTACAAGGTTTACCATGAAGAGGGGAATCTGGTAGTGGAATTCAGGTGGAAAAGGAGCAAACGTTGGAAACCTATTCTGCACATCTCCAAAAGTCCTGAAACTCCACGAAACAACTTTTTGGAATTTATAAGAATTTATGAGCAAAATAAATAGGCCAGGGGGCCCACACCCTGTCCAGGAGACAGGGGGGCGTGCCCCCCCCCTACAGGGCACGCCCCTATCTCCTGGGCCCCATGGTGGGCCTCCGGTGACCATCTTCTGCTATATAATCACTTTTACCCTGGAAAAAAATCGGGGGCAAGCTTATGAGATGAAACTCCGCCGCCACGAGGCGGAACTTTGGCGGAATCAATCTAGGGCTCTGGCGGAGCTATTTTGCCGGGGATACTTCCCTCCAGGAGGGGGAAATCATCGTCATCATCATCACCAACGCTCCTCTCATCGGGAGAGGGAAATCTCCATCAACATCTTCACCAGCACCATCTCATCTGCAAACCCTAGTTCATCTCTTGTATCCAATTCTTGTCTCCAAGTCCGGGATTGGTGCTAGTAGGTTGCTAGTAGTGTTGATTACTCCTTGTAGTTGATGGTAGTTGGTTTATTTGGTGGAAGATCATATATTCAGATCCTTTATGCATATTATTACCCCTCTGATTATGATCATGAATATGCTTTCTGAGTAGTTACGTTTGTTCACGAGGACAAGGGAGAAGTCTTGCTATTAGTAGTCATGTGAATTTGGTATTAGATTCGATATTTTGATGAGATGTATGTTGTCTAGCCTCTAGTGGTGTTATGTGAGCGTCGACTACATAACACTTCACCATTATTGGGCCTAGAAGAAGGCATTGGGAAGTAATAAGTACATGATGGGTTGCTAGAGTGATGAAGCTTAAACCCTAGTTTATCGTTGCTTCGTAAGGGCTGATTTGGATCCATATGTTTCATGCTATGGTTAGGTTTACCTGAATACTTTTGTTGTAGTTGCGGATGCTTGCAATAGAGGTCAATCATAAGTGGGATGTTTGTTCAAGTAAGAACTGCACCCAAGCTCCGGTCCACCCACATATCAAATTATCAAAGTACCGAACGTGAATCATATGAATGTGATGAAAACTAGCTTGATGATATTTCCATGTGTCCTCGGGAGCATTTTCCTATTATAAGAATTTGTCCAGGCTTGTCCTTTGCTACAAAAAGGATTGGGCCAACTTGCTGCATGCTATTTACTTTATTTACTTTTTGTTCGTTACTATTTATCTTATCACAAAACTATCTGTCACCTACTATTTCAGTGCTTGCAGAGAAAACCTTACTGAAAACCGCTTATCATTTCCTTCTACTCCTCGTTGAGTTCGGCACTCTTACTTATCGAAAGGACTACGATAGATCCCCTATACTTGTGGGTCATCAGTGGACTGCTAGGTCCGATCACACAACCGGCGGCGAGTGGAGGTGTCTATTCGCAACACATGCAAACCCTAGTGAAAGCGCCGAAGCGATCAACCACATGAGTGTGCCGCACCACACTTTATATAAGCGTCAGTCGCGGGCTCAACACTTGGGCCTCGCACGGACCCTAAAGCCCTTAAGTCTACTTGGCCACAATCCGAATACAGCTCGGATCACATCCAACGAGTGTCCTCGGATCCGACCTCGTAGGTTCCTTCCCTTAAGCGCGCGACCCCTTAGGTTCAAGTCGGCTTGGTCACAGTTCGGATCACCTATGAACTTTATGGCTGGCAGCGGCCTCTAGCAAGGCATGCCGAACACCAAGCAGACTATGAAGGTGGTTAGCGAACCGGTACATCACACTTCTATTCCTTTTGCCACACGATATGTTGTCGAGCTCAAGGCGAGTCTGTCATTCTTGTGCTAGCCCGACCTCTTTCTTGTTCCAGTGATGCCGACCAGTAACCGGATTATCTCATAATCCTTGTCGCATGGCCATGCTTATCCTGGTCGGATCACACGAGGGGCCCAAAGTATATCTCTCCTAGTCAGAGGGGCAAATCCCATCTTGCTTGACCATGTCTCGCGGCATGGGTCTGGACAAGCCTGAAACCTACCTTTGTAACTACCCAGTCACGGAGTAGCGTTTGGTCGGCCCAAATCAGGTCTGTCACCATCCCGAGTACACGTGCCAGCTCAGGTCTTAGGACATAGAACGTATGTTGTACTAGAGACTCAAAGATGACATATCGCTGCGTCTCATAGTTGGGTCTGTCCGACTCGGACCTTATCTCGACTCGGATCCGACTACGTCGAATCCGACCAAACCTTTCCAAGTCCATATTATCCGTTTAGCATCCAATGCTCCATGGCTAGTGAGACCAAGCCATCGACCGTGTCATATGCTAGTCTAGTTAGTTGCGCGTCCACACAGCCCTTTCGACTAGGGACCTTTTAGGACAGTCATCATACAATGCATAGTCCCACAAACAAGTCACGTACTTGCTGATACACATCATTCACAATGTCCAAGGACTATCTTTATTCATAAACACATAGGAAATATCATCATACATGATTGCCTCTAGGGCATATCTCCAACAGTCTCCCACTTGCACTAGAGTAAATCAAATAGACATCGAATGCCCATACCTCTAACGTGCCCCTCATGTTTAGGTTGTGGAAGCGGCTTAGTCAACGGATCTGCAACATGTGCATCCGTGTGAATCTTGCATAACTCTACAGCACCATTCTTTACGATGTTTCGTATCAGGTGATATTTCTGATCTATGTGTCTGGCCTTGTGGTGATTCCTCGGCTCCTTGGCTTGTGCGATGGCACCAGAATTATCACAATAAAGGTCCAACGGTTTTACCGAGGCTAGGAAAATACCAAGATCATCCAAAAGGTTCCGGATCCAAACACCTTCTTTCGCAGCTTCACAAGCCGCAACTTATTCGGCTTCTATGGTAGAATCAGCCACCGTATCTTGCTTGGAACTCATCCAGCTTACTGCTCCTCCATTCATGACGTACACGAATCCGGAGTGTGATAGACAATCATATCTATCGGTTTGGAAACTAGCATCGGCGTAACCCCTTACGACGAGCTTTTCCTCACCTCCATAAACTAGGAACATCTGTTTAGTCCTTTTCAGGTACTTCAAAATAGTCTTTACCGCTGCCGAGTGGCTCTCACCTAGGTTGGCCTGGTATTTGCTTGTTAGGCATATTGCAAAAGCAACATCAGGCCTTGCACATATCACGGCATACATGATGGATCCGATTTCCGAGGCATACGGAATCCTACTCATCCTGGTTCGCTCATTAGATGTCGAAGGATTCCGAGTCTCGCTTAGCCTTATACCATGTGAGAGTGGCAAGAACCCTTTCTTTGCCTCACTCATGTTGAACCGCTTCAACAATTTATCTATGTACGTTGTTTGGCTTAAGCCGAGCAGCCTCCTCGATCTATCTCTATAGATATTCATGCCTAAAATGTACATTGCCTCACCAAGGTCCTTCATCGAAAACTTGCCATTGAATGACTCCTTGACCGAGTTCAGCATCGAAACATCATTTCCGATCAGTATTATGTCATCCACATACAAGATCAAAAACACTATTGAGCTCGCACTTAACTTCTTGTATAAACAAGAGTCCTCTTCGCTTTTGATGAAGCCAAAACCAATGACGACCTCATCAAAATGAATGTTCCATCTCAGAGATGCTTGCCTCAACCCATAAATGGATCTCTTGAGCTTGCATACTTTACTAGTGTTAGTCGGATCGACAAAACCCTCGGGCTGTATCATATACACGTCCTCGGTTAAATTTCCGTGAAGGAAAGCCGTCTTGACATCCATCTGCCATATCTCATAATCAAAATATGAAGCTATAGCTAGTACGATCCTCACCGACTTCAGCATTGCTACCGGCAAGTAAGTATCGTCGTAGTCAATTCCTTGAACTTGTCCATAACCCTTAGCGACAAGCCAAGCTTTATGGATCTGAACATTTCCATCCACATCGGTTTTCTTCTTAAAGACCCATTTGCAACCAATGGTCGTTACGCCAGGCGGCGGATCAACCAAGTCCCAGACTTGATTCTCATCCATGGACTTTAACTCGGATCTCATGGACTCCAGCCATGCCTCGGAATCTGGGCTCACCATCGCTTCCGCATATGTAGCCAGCTCGTCGCTTTCTAGCAACAATACATCACGCATTTTGCGCAATCTCTCCGACCTCAGTGGTTCCGGTGCCGCTTCCACTATGGGTTCCCTGACTGACTCCGGTATGATCTCATCACCAGCCGAGCCATCCACGAGTGGTCCTCGAATTTCTTCGAGTCGACCGTCCTCCCACTGGCCTCCCGACTGAGAAACTCTTTCTCAAGGAAAACCCCATTCCGAGCAACAAACACTTTGTTCTCTTCCCGGTTGTAGAAGCTATATCCCAAGGTTTCCCTCGGATATCCCACGAATATGCATTTATCCGACTTAGGTGTAAGCTTGTCTGACATAAGTCGCTTGACAAATGCTTCACAGCCCCAAATCTTTAGAAAAGACAAACTGGGACTCTTTCCGGTCCACATCTCATGTGGTGTCTTGTCTACGGATTTTGATGGTACCCTGTTAAGTGTGAAAGCTGCAGTTTCTAGAGCGTATCCCCAAAATGACAAGGGTAAATCCGATTTGCTCATCATTCACTGGACCATGTCCAACTAGGTCCTATTCCTCTGTTCCGACACGCCGTTTCTCTCAGGCGTACCCGGAGGTGTGAGCTGAGGTACTATACCTCAGCTTTTCAGATGATCATTAAACTCCTGGCTCATGTACTCACCTCCACGATCTGATCATAGACGTTTTATAGTCTTGCCGAGCTGATTCCCAACCTCGTTCTGAAACTCTTTGAACTTTTCAAAATTTTCCGACTTGTGCCTCATCAAATAGATATATCCATATCTACTCAAGTCGTCGGTAAAAGTCACGAAGTACTGATAGCCACCTCTGGCAGTTGTGCTCAGTGGTCCACACACATCACTGTGTATCAGTTCCAACAGCTCGGACGCCCTTTGGCAACTCTTTGCGAAAGGAGACTTAGTCATCTTGCCGAGCAAGCATGATTCGCATGTCTCGAACGACCTGAAGTCAGACGAAGTTAGGAGCCCATCATCATGGAGCTTCTTCATACGTTTTAGACTAATGTGTCCAAGCCGGCAGTGCCAAAAGTATGTCGGATTTATCTCATTAAGCTTATGCCTCTTGACATTCACGTTATAGACCGGTTCCTGTTCTAGATTCAATATAAATAGCTCATCCACAATGGGTGCATACCCGTGGAACATACCATTCAAATAAAACAAACAATCATTGTCTATTAAATTGAATTCATAACCCTAAATCATCAAACATGAGGCAGAAATAATGTTCCGACTAAGTGCAGGAATGTAATAACAATTATTCAATTCCAAAATAAATCCAGAAGGAAGCTGGAGCTGCATCTTGCCGACCTCCAATGCAGCAACTCTTGCATTGTTGCTGACCCTGATGTCAATCTCCCCTTGTGCCACACGCCTAGTTCTTACCAGCCCCTGCATCGAGTTGCAAATATGAACAACCGATACAGTATCAAATACCGAAGAGCTACTAGGTATGTCAGCAAGGTAAATGTCTATAACATATGCAACAAGTGTACCTTTGCCTGCAGAAGCATTTCCGGCCTTCTTGCCATGCTCTGCAAGCCACTAGCTACAGTTCCTCTTCCAGTGACAGGTCTCCTTGAAATGATAGCAAATGGTCTTCGAGTCCGGTGCAGACTTCGGCGGAGTGACGGAGGTTACCGTCTCCGTGCCCTTTGCCTTAGCCATCTTCTTAGACCAACTCTTCTTGAACTTAGCCGATTTCGGCACCATCAACACTTGATGCGTGCCTTTCTTAATACCCTGCTCTGCCACTTTGAGCATCCCATACAATTCAGTGAGCTTGTTATCCATGCCATGCATATGATAGTTCGAGATGAACGTCCCATAGCTGGGTGGAAGAGAACCCATAACTGCATCAGTAGCCAGCTCATCCAAGAGCGGGAAGCTCAACCGATCCAAACCTTGCACATATCCGATCATCTTGATCGCATGTGGGCTCAGTGGATCACCTTCCTTCAGCTTGCAATCCATCAAGGATCGCCAGATGTTGAACCTTTCGGTCCTAGCCTGTTGAGGGAGTCCTGGATTAGGGGGTATCCGCACAGCGGGACTGTATACAACGTCCGTACTATTGAAGCGTGAAGATGCAAGACTCAAGACTTTGAACCATGCCCGGATGGCAGTTTCCTTGGCGTGGAAGGCAAGCTTGGCGATCCGGATATTATATTTCCTTCCTTGTAAACGACTCCATGTAAACCCTAGCCCTCTCCGGTGCCTATATAAACTGGAGAGGTTGGTCATTAGAAGGCCGATCACAATTACAATCATACCATCATAGGCTAGCTTCTAGGGTTTAGCCTCTACGATCTCGTGGTAGATCTACTCTTGTACTACTCATATCTTCAATATTAATCAAGAAGGAAGTAGGGTTTTACCTCCATCAAGAGGGCTCGAACCTAGGTAAGCAATGTGTCCCTTGCTTCCTGTTACCATCAGCCTAAGACGCACAGATCGGGACCCCCTACCCGAGATCCGCCGGTTTTGACACCGACATTGGTGCTTTCATTGAGAGTTCCTCTGTGTCGTTGTTGCAAGGCTCTATGGCTCGTCTCGTTGTCAGGGACAACATTACCGCGGGGGGAGCTCTGGCTGTAGGCCAAACTCTCCGACTAGGCGGCTTCGTCATGACTGCCCCATCGGCTGTCACGCCGACGATGGCCTCTCGGGTCATCACGCATAAACTTAACGTCATTTCGGAACTTGTCGAACAGATGGATCCGATAGAGCTCTCTTCTCTCATTGAGTTCTTCGATCGCATCTCCGCAATGGGAGTCACAACGGACTATGACCGGATCGGGCTTAAACCCGACCAAAGGGACATTAAATCCCCGCCAGCCACCCATGAGATAGCGGTATCGGAGGAACCACACAAGGAGTATCCCTCTATTTTGAGGACGAATTATGTCCGGATCACCGAGCTCCCGGAGCCGGACACCCACCCGGGGGAAGATATGACCAGGGTCCCGGACTTAGAACCGGGCACGGGGCCGGAGAAATTGGGCAGCGTCCCGAATCCCGAGCTGTTGAACTCGGAAGCTTCCATGCCCCGGGGTGCAAGATCGGATCAGAATCCGGATTCAGCTATAACCACCCACGCGGACTTAAATCGTCTCTCCCATATCAGGCAAGAGCCCCAGGAGATAGTGCATCATTACTGGGCCAGATTCCTCCTTGCGCTAAACAAGATCGAGGACTGCCACGAGGAGGACGTAGTCTCACTCTTCTGCAAAAACTGCACGGACAAAGGAATCCTTAATGCTATAAGTCGCCATGACATAGTATGCTTTGCAGACTTAGCAATCATAGTACAGAAGTACTGTGCGATGGAAAGCGTCTGGAAAACTCAAGCCGAATTTTGGGACAGTCCGGCTTTCACCAAAACCTTTGTCCGAACTAAATGGGTAAACTCTTGTAAGTCGGCTGATCCAACCCCCAAGAAACCAAAGCCCACCCCAGGGCGGGGAACCGTATTGGAAAAATGGCTCAATGGGCCATGTAAACTCCACGACACTCCGGACACAGCACCAACTCATAGCCTTAGGGCATGTTGGATACTCCGGCAGGTTGCAAAAAGTGGCAAGGATCTTCTTACAGAACAACATCCCGCCAACGATCTGTCTGGTACTAACAGTCTTCGAGACTTTTGCCTCAAACAGTAGGCGCAAGCGAGCTCATCGAAGCTCCGCGGAAATTGGCCATATGGCTAAAATAAGCCCCTGGAACGACACTGCTATAACTTTTAATGCCAGTCACGAACCTCAATTCCACACTGTCCGGGCACCAGCCGCTCTGGTTCTTAGCCCAATCATGGACGGCTTTCGGCTCACTAAAGTGCTCATGGATGGCGGAAGCGGATTAAACTTGATCTATGAAGAGACACTCAGCAAGATGGAAATTGACAAAGGCCACATTGAACAAAGCGGCACAACCTTCAGGGGAATTATCCCTAGTCGGGAAGTGCGGTGTGCAGGAAAAATCACACTCGATGTGGTATTCGGCACCCAGGAGAATTATAGGTCCGAAGAAATCACATTCCAAGTGGCCCCTTTTAGCAGCAGATACCACGCCCTTCTAGGGCGGGACGCGATTACAAGCTTTCAAGCTATACCCCATTACGGGTACATGATGCTTAAAATGCCCGGGCCCAATGGAATCATCACTCTAGCCAGTGATCCGGACGTCGTGCTTTGCGCCGAAAACAAAACCGCATCACTAGCCCTGGAGGCATTATCCGAGGCCCTAGCAGCCGAAGAATTAACAACACTGTGAGCCACAGTGGACAGGGACGGCGTGATACTCGACAAGCGACCCAAGTCCACCTCATCTAAACCCGCAGACGAGATAGTCAAATTCCAAGTCCATCAACCGGACCCCACGAAGACAGCTTCCGTTGGGACACAGCTGAGCCCCGCGATGGACGCCGCACTGCGAGACTTCTTACGCGAGAATTGGGATATCTTCGCCTGGCACCCATCGGACATGCCAGGCATCCCACGCAGATTGGCCGAACATAGCCTCAATATACTAAAAGGATACAAATCAGTCTTGCAGACTCTAAGACGGTTTTCAGAGCCTAAACGGCAAGCTATGGGGGAAGAGCTAGCCACACTACTCGAGGCCGGATTCATCAGCGATATCAAGGATCCGGATTGGCTGGCAAACCTGGTAATGGTACCAAAGAAGGACAAATCCTGGCGCCTATGTGTCGACTTTAAAGACCTCAACAAGGCTTGCCCCAAGGATCCCTTTCCCCTCCTTCGCGTCGATCAAATCATTGATGCCACAGCAGGACACGACTCGCTGTGTTTCCTCGACGCATACTCCGGATACCATCAAATAAAGATGGCAGAGTCTGACTAAGCTGCAACAGCTTTCATAACGCCAAATGGCCCTTTCCTCTTCAACACTATGCCTTTCGGGCTTAAGAACGCCGGTGCAACCTACCAACGCATGATTCAAACATGCCTGGAAAAGCAAATCGGCAAACAATGGAGGCATACATGGATGACGTGGTCATAGAAACTAGACACGTCGAAACCCTAATAGATGAATTTAGGCTTACATTCGACAATCTCCGAACATACGACATCAAGCTGAACCCAGAAAAATGCATTTTTGGCGTCCCCTCGGGGAAACTACTCGGCTTCATCGTTTCCAACATATGAATTGAAGCGAATCCGGCAAAGATCCGAGCTCTGTCACAGTTGGCTATACCAACATACCTCAAACACATCCAAAAACTAGCCGGATGCATGGCTGCTCTAAGCCGCTTTATCTCCAGGTTAGGAGAAAAGGCATTACCTCTTTACCGCCTTCTTCGGCGCACCGAACACTTCGTGTGGACGGATGCAGCCGTGGCCGGACTTGATGAAATAAAGGCCTTATTGGCCAGTAACCTAGTACTAACAGCGCCGAATATTGACGAACCTATGTTGTTGTGCATAGCTGCAACACATCAAGTGGTAAGCGCAGTGCTCGTCGTTGAACGAGAGGCTGACGGATACAAATTCCCGCTCCAGAAGCCGGTTTACTACGTATCCACGGTCCTAACCCCATGCAAATCCCGATACCCACACTATCAAAAAATAGCATACGCGGTTTTCATGGCATCCCGGAAGCTACGACACTACTTTCAAGACTGTTCGATTACGGTGGCCTCCGAAGTACCACTCAATGACATAATAAATAACAGTGATGCTACAGGCCGAATTGCCAAATGGGCCATTGAGCTCATTCCGTTCGACATAACATACAAACCACGGAGGGCCATCAAGTCGCAAGTATTGGCTGACTTCATCGCTGAATGGAAAGAAGCCGAACTCCATAAAGAGTACGACGCATATTCAAACTGGATCATGCATTTCGACGGCTCTAAAATGCTGGCAGGATTTGGAGCACGCGTAGTCCTGACGTCTCCCACCGGAGACACGGTCCAGTATGTCCTCCAAATATTATACACAGACTCCAACAATGCAGACGAATATGAGGCTCTGTTGCACGGTCTTCGGATAGCAGTCTCCATGGGCATTCAACGCCTGGAGGTGCGCGGGGATTCAAACCTTGCAATATCACAAATAAATGGAGATTTTGATGCCAAGGATCCGAAAATGGCAGCCTACCGTAATGCCGTCCTCAAAATGTCAGCTCGGTTCGAGGGGCTCGAATTCCACCATGTGGCTCGAGAAAACAATCAAGCGGCGGACGTCCTCGCTCGCATCGGCAATAAACGCGACCCTGTCCCACCTAACATATTCTTGGAACGGTTGTTCAAGCCATCCATAGTATGGGAAGGGGAGTTCGGCAATACCAGCATGGATCCGAATACACCTCCAGATTCCGAACCATCAGACATAGTCGGAGGTTCTACCACCGAAATAAAGTCCACGACCCACGAAATCATGGTTGTAATCGCCCCGTGGACAAAGCCTTTCTTAGCCTACCTAAATAGGCAGGAGCTCCCTAAAGACCAAAATGAAGCACGCTGCATCCTCCGGCGCTCTAAATCTTACAAAGTCTACGAAGGGGAACTCTATAAGAAAAGCGCTACCGGAGTGCTCCAAAGATGCATCTCCGAAGAGGAAGGGCGGCAGCACTTGGCTGAAATCCATGCCGGACTGGGCGGGCACCACACCGTGGCTCGAGCATTAGTCAGCAAGGCCTTCCGTATAGGTTTCTACTGGCCGACTGCCCGAGCAGACGCACAGGACCTTGTCCAACATTGTGTTGGTTGCCAGCTCTTTGCCAATCAGAGTCATATGCCCCCTACCGCTCTCCAAAAAATCCCCATAACTTGGCCCTTTGCGGTCTGGGGGCTAGATATGGTCGGACCTCTTAAAGGGGGAAGCCATAAGAAAAAATACTTATTGGTCATGGTGGACAAATTCACCAAATGGATAGAAGCCAAACCAGTCAAAAAGCCGAATCCGGACCAGTAATAAACTTCATATCCGGGGTCGTACACCGATACGGTGTCCCCCACAGCATCATCACTGATAATGGCTCAAATTTCACAGCCAACAAAGTGAAAACTTGGTGCGCAAAAATGGGCATTAAGCTTGATTACGCTTCCGTCTACCATCCCCAAACAAACGGCCAGGTAGAGCGGGCAAATGGTCTCATCATGAGCAGCATCAAACCTAGACTAGTGCGATCCTTGACAGAGTCGGATACGCACAGGGTCGAGGAGCTCGACTCTGTACTCTGGGGGCTGCGGACCACGCCGAATCGCACCACCGGATATGCACCATTTTTTAATGGTGTACGGCGCGGAAGCAGTATTACCCTGCGACATAATACATGATTTGCCACGCGTACGCATGTACGAAGAGAAGGAAGCCGAGTTAGATCGGCAGGATAACTTGGACGCCATGGAGGAGGAGCGCGACGTCGCAAAAGCCCGCTCCGCATTCTATCAGCAGCAGGCTCGACGATATCAAAGCAGAGAAGTGCGGGCCAAAGCTTACAATATTGGCGAACTCGTTCTACGCCTACCGGAGAAGAAGAAGGACAAGCTCAAACCCAAGTGGGAGGGTCCTTTGTCATTGACAAAGTTCTCACCGGAGGAGCGTACCGCTTACGTAATGCATCCGATGACAGACTCGAGCCGAACCCATGGAACGCGGCCAGACTCCGGAGATTCTACGCCTAACGCCGAACTCAATGTCCGTCTCCTAACCCCTCCTTTTCAATTATGCTCCATCCATTTTTCCTTTCTCGACCTTTTTCCTCTTCACACAAAGTATTCAATATAGTGCGGACTCTCGGATCACTCCGGCTGCACTATGTGTGTACGCAATACCTGGGGCTTCCTATACAGAATCTAAAAATAATTACTCACATAGCTTTTTGCCCATCACATATGCATTATTTTTCCATATGTGCCTTTTCTTCACCACTATATGCATCGATATGACTTAAGATGTTGCCAAGCTGGGTTGCCTGGCTCTTGTTTTTATGCCCTGCGTTCCCATTAATTCGGCTAGGGCATAAGGGGAGCACCTCTGTGATTGTTACTGCAGGTTCAGCCGGATGTGTACCTCAGACTGGGTGAAGCCGAAAGCTAGCTTCCTTAAGAGAATATTCGATCGGTGAACAAAAGATGTATTCGTTTATGATGACATAAATCCCCAGAAGTCTTGAATCCTGCGCCATCATTCGCGGTCCGGACATGTGCATTGTCGCATGCGTACCCTGGGAAAGGAACCCCTAACGGAACTATTCTCCCTGGAAGATGTTTCTTACTATCCATGTAATATAACATAACTAGTTGGGTACTTGTCTGTTCAAGCACTTATGACCCCTACGCCTGGTTTCCAAGCATACCCTGGTTTTGTATAACTGAGTGGGTATTCGGACACACCCCGGACTGTAGGATCCGGGGGCTGAAGCGAAAAGGTCCGCCATGACAAATGATTTTAATCCGGCTAGGGGCTAATTATGTCCATTAAATTACACAATCACTTGGACTGACTATATTCCTCCTCTATACCATCCAACAGGCTATCTAGCTTACAATCCTATTGAGAATACTTGGCAGCTAACGCTACCTAGTCATACACTAGACTCACGGGAATTTCTTGCTTATCAGGCCCCGCCGGTCCTACTTCGGCCATATGGTTCGGGTCCAGCTTGGTGTAGCGCGTCTTCACCATAGCCCAGGCTTCTCTTGCGCCTTGCCGGCAAGCGGACATCTTCCACAATCGGAAGCGCCACCGTGCTCCTTGAAGCATATCCACAAGCTCCCCCATGCCATTCGGCAGCAAGCTTGATGGCCACAAAGCCTGAGCAACACCCTGCATCACTTGCCGAGCTCGCTCGTGCAGTTGCGAAAGGTCTTGCAGTAAATCACTTGCAGATGAGGGCATCTCCTCCTCAGAGCGACCCGTTAACATTCCTGCAAGCAAAATTCTTTCAATATACTTCCTCGCCGAACTATACTACAGTTCGTCTAGGCACTTACCATAAATGCCGCGTCGAAGCCTTTTGTTCTCCTTCACGGAGTCCGCCAGCTGAGCGCAGAGATCTTTTAACTCCACGTCCAGCTGGACTTTGGCATCTTGAAGATTGTTCTTCTCCTGCCTAACTCGCGTAAGAATGCGCTCGCCAGCCTCCAGCTGCCTTTTGAGATGCGATGCGTCCTCTCTTACACCCTCCGGATTCACTCCGGGAGTGTCTGCAGAAATTTCTGTTAGACTTGTCATATCAGCCATTTACTAACTGGTGCATCTTCGTACAATTGCGACAACTGTTACTAGATGAGGGCTTTTGGGATTCCTCTAACTTGGCTGCGCGCCCTCGGCCTCGCCTTGCACTCCTCCAGCTCCCGAGACAATTGCTCATTCTTATCTACAAGGACCTGTGCATAAATTGATTCTTAAAACAGTTGTTCCAACCGTTTCAAGTCTCAGGGGCTACTGCTACACATGCTTATCTAATTTTCTTACCTGTATATCTTTGGTATACTGGTCCGTCGCTCGGGCAAGCCTGCCTTGAGAAGCTCGGATGTATGTGTCCCCTGAATTGAAGGCGTTAAATGCCTCTTCGGAAAAGATGTTGTTCCGAAGTATGGCCTGTCGGCGCCGGTGATTCATGGCGATCTCTACTTCAGAATTCTTGGCCGAGAGCATATCCGCATTCTCTGTTGGAGAACTATGCGGAATCGGCCCCGCTCCCGCCTCCGCTCTCGAAACCGGTTTTGGAATCCGGCTGGTGGAGGCGTGGTTGGCAGGATCCCCGGATATAGTCTGGCTGCTCCTCTTCCTGCCAGGACACAAAGGGTGCTGTCATACTTCAAAATACCATAATCACAACACAAGTTTTTGCCTTACCTCTATAGCGGTGAGTCGACCCTTACCGCCTTCCTCTTGAGCCTGCCCGATCCGGGCGCCCTTGGCCGACGAGTCCCTAGGGGCTCGGCCCCACGCTCCGACAGTCGTCTCTACAAAAACACAACACTTCAAGGGTAAGGCATGACATTTGAAGTGAGTCCTCTTCGGAGGATAGGGTTTTTCGACTTGGCTTACGCGTGACGTAAGAAGTGGTCCGGGATAGTCGGCAGTAATGGCCACTAAGGCGCCATCGCAGCTCGCTTGATAAAATATCCCATTGACAAGCTCCACGGTAATATCTGGATCTTCTTCGAGACCTGGATCTAGGGCCCTTCCGTGTTCCTCTGGCTGCTGGGAGGGTGTCGGTGTCAAAACCGGCGGATCTCGGGTCGGGGGTACCGAACTGTGCGTCTAGGCGGCTGGTAACAGGAGACAAGGGACACGATGTTTTTACCCAGGTTCGGGCCCTCTCGATGGAGGTAAAACCCTACTCCTGCTTGATTAATATTGATGATATGGGCAGTACAAGAGTAGATCTACCACGAGATCAGAGAGGCTAAACCCTAGAAGCTAGCCTATGGTATGATTGTTGTTCGTCGTACGGACTAAAACCCTCCGGTTTATATAGGCACCGAAGAGGGTTAGGGTTACACAGAGTCGGTTACAATGGTAGGAGATCTACATATCCGTATCGCCAAGCTTGCCTTCCAGGCCAAGGAAAGTCCCATCCGGACACGGGACGAAGTCTTCAATCTTGTATATTCATAGTCCAGAGTCCGCCAAAGGCTATAGTTCGCCATCCGGACACCCCTAATCCAGACTCCATCAAGAGTAGCCTGAACCAGGCTTCAATGACGACGAGTCCCGCAGATATTGTCTTCGGCATTGCAAGGCGGGTTCCTCCTCCGAATACTTCATAGAAGATTTTGATCACAAGGATAGTGTCCGGCTCTGCAAAATAAGTCCCACATACCACCGTAGAGAGAATAATATTTACACAAGTTCAAACTGCTGATGTGTTCCGCAGCGTGATATCACAACACGGCCAAGCCTTTAATCGAATCGTTTTTACTGTCCCACCTCAGCGCGTTTAGCGAGGTGATTTCCTTGGCACGTCTTGTCAAAGCAGAGATCGTGTCCCCTTATTCCGGGATTCTCATTAGTACGGGCGTGGGAAACCCAGTCGTGCCCGTTGGCACGCCTCCTCTATCGAAGGCGAGTCCTGAACGGTCACGGGGAGGGCTCCTGGTATTCAACCTTTTTATAAAGAGACCAAGGCCCCGCTCCTTTTTCTCAATCTCAGTCGAATCCGCACCTCGCCTCAAGTTCCAACACTCAAAGCTCCAGATTCAGGCGCTCCGGACCTTCGATGATGTCCGGCTCCGACCTTCAAGGCCGGTGGATGCCTTCCTCCATCACGGAAGAAGACGTCCTAAAGCTAAGAGATGCCAGGTATCTGACCGGCGAAATCTCGCATAGGCTGCCTGCCCAAGGGCAGGTTATTCCCACTCCCAAGCCCGGTGAAAGCGTGGTGTTCGCGTCTCACTTCCTTCGGGGGCTAGGCTTCCCGACGGACCCCTTTGTGAGGGGGCTCATGTTTTATTACAGGCTGGAATTTCACGATTTGGCTCCGGAGTCCATCCTCCACATCTCATCGTTCATCGTCGTATGCGAAGCCTTCCTCCGCATTACCCCTCACTTCGGATTGTGGCTCAAGACCTTCGAGGTGGAGCCGAAGATGATCAAGGGGCAACATGCAGAGTGCGGAGGGGCTGTTATAAGCAAGAATGTTGTCGCTTCATGGACCGAGGGCTCTTTTTAGGAGGAGCTCAGTCTATGGCAACAAGAGTGGTTTTATATTACAACTCCCAGGGGCACCAAATGGGTGGTGCCACCTGCCTTTCACTCGGTTCCTCCATCGCGGCTGGCGTCATGGGTCAATAAAGGGCTTGACTGGGGGCCGTCCAAGGACGTGTGAGGGAGTCCTGGACTAGGGGGTGTCCGGATAGCTGAACTATCATCTTTGGCTGGACTCCAAGACTATGAAGATTCAAGATTGAAGACTTCGTCCCGTGTCCGGATGGGACTTTCCTTGGCGTGGAAGGCAAGCTTGGCGATACGGATATGTAGATCTCCTACCATTGTAACCGACTCTGTGTAACCCTAACCTATCCGGTGTCTATATAAACCGGAGGGTTTTAGTCCATAGGACGAACAACAATCATACCATAGGCTAGCTTCTAGGGTTTAGCCTCCTTGATCTCGTGGTAGATCTACTCTTGTACTACCCATATCATCAATATTAATCAAGCAGGAGTAGGGTATTACCTCCATCAAGAGGGCCCGAACATGGGTAAAATCATCGTGTCCCTTGTCTCCTGTTACCATCCGCCTAGACGCACAGTTCGGGACCCCCTACCCGAGATCCGCCGGTTTTGACACCGACAACGTGCCCTTGTTGTAGGGTCGTATTCGAGACCTCCTAGAGAGAGAGAGAGATCAATCTATTCATAGTAGCGCAGGTCATGCTGATTCATCGCATCCTGCCCTGCAAACGTCGCCCCCTCCGCCTGTGGAAGTTCAATCCGGAGGGACCACGAGCCCTCCAACATTTTATGGGCGCAACGCCCGTGGAGATGTACAAAGTGTTCTTCGGATCACAAGCAATGTGTCCGGACTTGACCAAGGACGCAGGTCTGAGCTTCAATCGCCCGGATATTCAAGTAAGTAGTCCTGTACCCGGACACGCTATCTGTATATTTATCATAAACTTGCCCTTAAAAGAGCTGTCCCTTAAACAGGAGTGGATAGTGAAAGCAAAACTTATCAGGTGTCCGGCCCCCCTCCTTGAGACCACGCCGGATCCCGTGTTAACCAAGATGCTGGAGGCTGCACCTTTGGAAGAAGGCGAAGGGGGGAATAAGGAAGCTACTGCCTCCGAGAAGGAGGTTATCAAGAAAGGAGGGATCGAGAATCCCTCCATCCAAGGGGAGAAGAGGACCGCCTCTGAAGATCCGGATACCAAGTCCTCAAAGCGGGGGAAGAAATCTTCGCCAGAGGGTCCTGCGCCGGGAGATGCCCCGGCCGCACTATTTCCCCAAGGAGATCAGCCCTCCAGCGAGCCGTAAGTAGAGAGAGGAGTTTTAAAATAAGAGACGTCCCTGTTTTATTTCTGAAGATGACCGAAATTTTACCTTGTAGTCCGGATCTCAGCCCGTCTCAGCAGAGCTCGTCTTCAGGGGATCTTCTTCCGGAGATGATGGAGAGCGGAACACCTCCCCCTGCCGTACCGCCTAGCGAGGCGGACGATCCTGAGGTGTCGTCAGGGAGGGTTTCTCCGAATCCGGCAGGGGCGGAGGGCGGTCGTAGGGCCCCCCAAAGCCCTCCGTGTCCGCCTTCAAAAAGGCCATCGACGAGTCCGCACCTCCCGGTGCACGGTCGGAGGAGTTGAAGGATCTGCTCGGGCGGCGTCTATCTCGAGAGGATCACCGTGCATTGATGGGTACGGTGATTGAAAAATTTTCCGCATGGAAAGCGGGTTGTACGAGGCCGCCAGAGTTCTTCGACGGGTTTTGAGGTACGTGCAATGATGTACCTTTTGACAGTTCCGCATATATAAGGTGCGCCCTGTGTAGATAGTAGCCCCTGAGACTCGGTGCGTTGTCAAAAATGACAGTGTGCCGAGGATCATAATCCCAGCTATAATATGTCGCCCTTCCTATGTAGGTGGCGGAGCGTCCGGTGGCTAGCCGGACTGATGAATTTGCCGAACTAAAGTGGCAACTTGACGTGGCGGATGCCAACATCGCGCTTGTCAATAAGCGGCTTGACGAGTCACAAGGTATGTAGTTTCTCCGCGGACACCTGGTAAGGGAGCTTGATGCCCGTGCCTTACAACATGTATGCTTGATGCAGATGGTGCCGCTGCCATGGAGAACCTTCGGGCGGAGCTTGCTCGAGCCGAGGAGCAGGCAAGAAAAAGTGGTGCGGCTGCCTTAAAGGCGCCCGAAGAGCTAAAAGCCGAACAGGCTGCTCACTGCCGAAGCAAGAAGGAAATGGCCGAGATGGCCGTGAAATTGAAGAATGCTACCGACCGCTGCGAGCTTCTTGAAAAAGAAGGTCGAGCAGAGCAAGAGGACATGAAGAAGGCCACCACCGAGGCCAAGGATGCTCGCTCTGCGATGAGAGCTATGAAGGAGGAGCTACGTCAGGCCGGAGATATCGCGTCTAGAAAGCCCTTTCTGCTGCGGACGAAGTTCACGGATCCTAAATATGCTCAGTTGGACCGGCTGTGGAGTGCGGAGGATTCTTATCTGGACTTGGCGGCGAGTGCCGCAGACGCGGCCGAACACTTCGGAGATCAAAAGGATCACGAGATGGAAGAGCTTTTTTTGTCGCAGTTCCGTAATCCAGAGCGTCCACTTCCATTAACCGATCGTTTGGCCGAATGGGCGGAGCTGAATAGGTTGTCCGAACTTGCCATGAAGGATGTCGTGACTCATTTGTGGCCGAAAAGGCCCGAGCCGAAGAGTTATTTTGGCTTGGTGCAGCAGTTCCTTGGTGCGGTGCCGCATATCAAAGCAATGAGGTGGTCAGCATGCATAGAGGGTGCACGGATGGCTCTTGCCCGTGTCAAGACATACTGGGCGGAGATGAAGGCCACCGATGTTGCATCCCAAGATTCGGACGGAAGCCGAGTACCTGTCGAGCATTATTTTCAGGAAGTTCTGCAGGGCGCTCGTTTAATAAAGACATAGTGCTCGAAGGATATTATGTTCGAATAACATGTATTATTGTGAAACAATGTTTCGATGGAATATAAAAGCTTTTTATACTTGTGCCTTCAAGAATAAAAATACCTCATGTGCGGCCGTTAATGTATATGTGTATATAACCTGAAAGATGGCATTCTTTGGCTTCAGCCCCCACGCATATTATGCGGGGGTGTTTGCAGAAAGCGCCTTTTCACACTTGATCCAACGTCTTGGTCCTACAAAGGAGGTGATAGCGTAGCAAACTAGGCAACCAGACTATAATGCTTTATCACTTTCACTTAGCCATTGGAGTTCGATAGTGGGGCTACTATATAGCCCCTAGGGGCACCGCGCTCACCCGAATCCGGGGCGCGTTTGTGCCTAGCTGGGAAACGGCCCTTCGTCAATGCGGAGGAATTCTAAAGATTCCAGCGGGTCATCGAGTGGTTGACCAGTCTCACGCTATATTATGACAGTCAGTTTTCGGCTTTCTCTACTGAGGTGCTCGCCTAGCCGAACCGGGGCACAATCGCAGTAGTTCTCCTGGTGCCGCATTAGCCGATAGAGAGGAATGTAAGGCAGCAAAACACAGGAGCCGGGCAAACCCAACATTTGACCAAAGACATGATTCGGAGCTGATGCATATAAGGCCTAACTCGAGATGCCGAACACTCCCTAAGGTATTCGGTCTTTATTAAAACGGGCCGAACAACGCCCTTGGTAATAAGCCCCAGGTGTCCAGGTACGTGCAAAATTCTGACGTGGCCTATGCCAAAACGCCAGCCTCCTCCACAGTTATAGCAAGCAACCGGGGGATGTGTATCAACAATAGACAGTAAAAAAGGTTTACGCAGGGTCTTAATCTAAAAATAATCCTTGCAATGGGTCCCTACTGCACGTCTGCGCATGTGTCTCTGTTGTGACGTATCCTGGACGGGTGTAGCACAGTGTTCATCTGTAAAAGAGAGGAACTTAGTTGAAAAAGATCGTTCGAAAATGTACGTTATATTAAATAAACGAAGTACAATTCAAAAAATCAATAATTCAAAAAATGAATAAAATTGAGCTTTATTGTCTCTTGTTGTGCATGCGCGGAGCCCCTTGTACAGGGGTATGCGTCTAGTAAGCTCTTGTATGTTTACGCCGGACTCGTCCAGCCGTGTCCGGGGTCTGGACGACCTCTCTAAGTGATTTTATTGGTGAAGCCGGTTTATTGTGTGGCTGTCAAGGCAACCGCACGATTTTTCGGACTCGAGGAACCCTTGATGTTTCCCTTTAACGAGATGATGTCACGTGGACTGGGCATTTTAAGTGTAAGAGATGCATAATGCGGTATTGCGTTAAAGCGGGCGAAAGCTTCACGATCCAATAGTGCTTGATAGCTACTTGTAAATGGGGCAAGGTGGAAGGTTAACTTTTCGCGACGGAAGTTGTCGGGTGAGCCGAACACAACTTCTAGCACTAGAATGCCCGTACAATGGGCATATGGGCCTGGCATTACCCCTTGAAAGGAAGTGTTGCTATGGTGAAATTTGGTTGGGTCTATCCCCATTTTGCGTATTGTGTCCTGATATAGCAGGATTAGATCACTGCCGCCATCCATTAGGACTTGAGTAAATTGTAGTCCGCCAATTATCGGATCTAATATCAAGGCAGTCCAACCTGCATTCTGTATACTTCTAGAGTAATCCTGATGGTTGAAGGTGATTGGTTTTAACAACCAGTGGCGGTACTCCTCTGGGATAGGCCGTATGGCGCGTACCTCTATGGGCGCCGCTCTATTTTTCCCTTTTGTCACGTGAAGTGAGTTTACTGTTTTGATTTCTTGTGGGAAATTTTTTTGTTATCTGGTGCTCTGCTTGTGGGGTTCGTCATCGTCCTCGCTTGATGTGTCGAGCCCCTTGTGTTCGGTGTTGGGTTTGCCGGACTGCTTGAAGACCCAACAATCTCTGTGGGTATGGTTTGCGGGCTTCCCAGGAGTACTGTGGGTTTGGCATATCTTGTCCAAGATTTTGTTTAAGTTAGATAGCTCGTCCCTGTCATCCTTAAGGGGCAGCTTTTTATGATTCTGCCGAGAGCTTTTGAATCCGGCATTGACTGCCGTGATCTACGGGCTGTTTCCCTTGGTCCGACGCTGGTCCTTGCTGCGTCGTGGTTTCTTGTTTCCATCCCTGACTTCGGATGTACTTGGGTCGCTGGTACTGCATCTTGCCAGCCAGCTGTCCTCTCCCGCGCAAAAGCGGGTCATGAGGCTTGTTAACGCAGCCATTGTTCTTGGCTTTTCTTGGCCGAGGTGTCTGGCGAGCCATTCATCTCGGACGTTGTGTTTGAAAGCTGCTAAGGCTTCGGCGTCCGGACAGTCGACTATTTGGTTCTTTTTAGTAAGGAATCTATTCCAGAATTTTTGGGCTGACTCTCCGGATTGGTGGGTTATGTGACTTAAATCGTCTGCATCCAGAGGTCGGACATAGGTCCCTTGAAAATTTGCCCGAAAAGCATCCGCGAGCTCTTCCCAACTTACAATGGTGTTTTCGGGGAGGCTTTTAAGCCAATGCCGGGCTGGCCCTTTGAGCTTGAGGGGTAAGTATTTTATGGCGTGGAGGTCATCTCCTCTATACATGTGTATGTGGAGGATGTAATCCTCAATCCAGACTCCAGGGTCCGTTGTTCCGTCGTATGCCTCTATGTTTACGGGCTTGAATCCCGCTGGAAATTCGTAATCCAGCACCTCATCGGTGAAACATAGGGGGTGTGCGGCGCCCCTATATTTAGGTGTACCGTGATGTTCGTGTACTTGATGTTTTGCGTTGCTTACTAGAGCTTGCTTTCTTGGCCCGTAGATAGATCTAACTGGGCCATCTTTTTGATGCGAATCCTTGTGCGGATCGCGTGCCGGCTTGTGTGCGGCGCCGTTTGCCGCTCTATGTTTGCCATGGGGTCGTCTATCCGACCGGGCCTCCTTGTTCTTTGATTGCGGGGGCTCTACGGCCTCCTCATCAAATTCGGGCTGTAGTTTTTGCTTTGGGTAGCTCTTTGTTTGGCAACTTTCGCCGTATTTGTCAGCGGTGTTGAGTACTTTGCTCCATCTGATTCTGAGTGGATCTTCTTCTGTTTTGAGCTTCCTCTTCTGCTTTTTCAGGCTATGTGCAGTGGCGACGAGCCTTTTGTGGAGGTTCTTCTACTTCAGCAACTTGTCCGGCGTGAGATCGTCCGGACTGTTATCTTCGCCAGGGACGGGTTGTTTATCTAGGTTGTCCTGTTCGTACGGTTGCTCGATAGCATGTTCGTCGTCCACCGGTTCGGCCTGCTCTATGGCTGGGTCTGTATGGCTGTTGTCTTTGTCGAGGCAGGACTTTGAGCGGCGCTTACGTCGCCGTTTTGACTGCTTTTCGAGGGAAAGATCCTTCGTAGCGTCCCGTTGTTTCTCGTCGTCGCTTCCTTTAGGTGTGTCCACCATGTATACATCATGAGATGAGGTGGTTCTCCAGTGCCCTATAGGTGCTGGATCATGTTCCTCCCATACATCGTCGTCCATACCGTCGATGTCTTCGGAGTTGAAGTCGAGCATGTTTATTAAATCATCGAAAGTGGCTACGAAGTGGGTGGTGGGTGGGCATTGAATTTCTTCGTCGTCCGCGTCCCAGCCTTGCTGACCGTAGTTTGGCCAGGGCTCTCCTGATAAAGAGAGAGATTTTAGTGAATTCAGGATGTCCCCAAAGGGCGAGTGCTGAAAGATGTCCGCGGCGGTAAACTCCACGATCTGCGCCCAATCGGATTCGATTGGCGTGGGCGCGGAAGGTTCGGAGTCCGGAGAGGAGTCCGGCACCTTGGAGTCACGAGCTTCGCAAAGGACCGGGTAGGTGTATGGCTCAACCGCCATAGAGATCGCAGCCCCTGAGGCGGTGTCCAGCCACCCATCCTCGATCGGCGTAGTCGGCTCCGAGCTAAGGGTCGGAGCGGACACCGGTGTGGCCTCCAGGACACCATTCGGCGGTAGATCTAGATCATGCCCCTCGTGACAGTGCGGCGCGCTTGGCTGTGGCTCGAACCCGTCGAATATCAAGTCTCCACGGATGTCAGCCGTGTAGTTTAAACTTCCAAATCTGACCTGATGTCCAGGGGCGTAGCTTTCAATCTGCTCTAGGTGGCCAAGCGAATTGGCCCGCAGTGCAAAGCTGCTGAATACGAAGATCTGTCCGGGGAGAAAAGTCTCACCCTGGACCGCATCGTGGTTGACGATTGGAGGAGGCATCGGGCCTACAGATGACGACGCAGAGGAACTCTCAATGAAAGCACCAATGTCGGTGTCAAAACCGGCGAATCTCGGGTAGGGGGTCCCGAACTGTGCGTCTAGGCGGATGGTAACAGGAGACAAGGGACACGATGTTTTTACCCAGGTTCGGGCCCTCTCGATGGAGGTAAAACCCTACTCCTGCTTGATTAATATTTATGATATGGGTAGTACAAGAGTAGATCTACCACGAGATCAGAGAGGCTAAACCCTAGAAGCTAGCCTATGGTATGATTGTTGTTCGCCCCACGGACTAAAACCCTCCGGTTTATATAGGCACCAAGAGGGTTAGGGTTACACAGAGTCGGTTACAATGGTAGGAGATCTACATATCAGACGCCAAGCTTGCCTTCCACGCCAAGGAAAGTCCCATCCGGACACGGGACGAAGTCTTCAATCTTGTATCTTCATAGTCCAGGAGTCCGGCCAAAGGCTATAGTCCGGCTATCCGGACACCCCCTAATCCAGGACTCCCTCAGAGGGGCTGGAGATTCCTTCTACGGCCGTCCTCAGTTCCTGCTCGGGAATATCGAGGCAGATGATCTTAGCGAAGAACGCCACAATGAGTGACGTAGGGAAAGGAATGACAACTTACCTAGTTTGGGGGGTTGTACATGGAGAATCCATCTCGCGGTTTGATGTGAAGGAATTCCTCCTCTTCCCCTTTGTATAAATTGGGACAGTGTCCTTGCGTAGCGATGGCGGAGTCCGACCTTACGGCCCAAATGGGTGGCATCATCTTCCCGCTGAAGTGCCACATGGGCTTCCCCGATATTGAAGCGGTTGCACTCCCAGATTATGCATATTGCCATAACCTCGACTATCGTCAGTCCGGATTTGGCCAGTAACTTTATCCTGCTCATCAGGTAATATATTTCCCTGGTATCTTCCTCTTGGAGGCCTCGGAGGCGCCTTCTTAGACGTGCCCTCGGTGGGGCGTTACTGAACTGGGGGAGACCTGTCCGGACTGGATCCGGAAGGGGAACTTCGTCAATGTAGAACCACTCTGAAGGCCAGTTCTCTGGTGCCTTCTTTGGAGTGCCGGATAGGTATCCCGTCTCGGCAATGCGCCATACTTCGGCCCCGCCCACCTGACATTGGGATTCTCCCTGGTTGTGGGGGATAAGGCAGAACAGCTTCTTCCATAACCCGAAGTGAGGCTCGCAGCCTAAAAATAGCTCGCAAAGGCCAACGTACCCTGCTATATGTAGTATAGAGGCAGGGTAAGATTGTGTAATGGAGGCCGAGAACCCCAAAGAGTCCAAGGAACGGGTGGATAGGAAACCCGACGCCCCTTAGCAGATGCGGGATGAGGCATATTCGCTCCTCTGAGATGGATTGGGAGATCTCTCCGCTTGCTCCCCGCCATTATAGGTGGCTATTCTGGCTCGGACGGGGACCTGAATGCAGTTGGAAGGAACCATTGGGTTTGTAACTCAATCAAACGGCTATGGGGAGCCGAACACTCTTCCCAGTCCCCCGGCTTGGAGCGAGGAGAGCGAGCAGAGGAGCTGTGACGACCGGCCATGTTGGAGTGGATTTTCTGGAGCGCTCTGTTGGATGCTTGCTCGAGGGGGAAGAGTGAGGTTTGGATCCGAGAATCCCCTTCTCTTCAAATAGGCGGTCAGCCAAAAAGATTGAGGGTGGCAAATGCGAAAAATACCTCGGCTCCTTGCATTTGCTCGACACGTGGAGATGGTCATTATTGAGGCACTGAAGCCAAGGAATGCAACATTGATGGAATTCCGGACAGTATTCGTCGTAATAGGTACTTTGGAGTATTCGGAGATGGAACCCGCCCTGCAATGCCGAAGACAAGACTACGCGCCGGACTCATCGTCATTGAAGCCTGGTTCAGGGGCTACTGAGGGAGTCCTGGATTAGGGGGTATCCGGACAGCTGGAATGTATACAACGTCCGGACTATTGAAGCGTGAAGATGCAAGACTCAAGACTTTGACCCGTGTCCAGATGGGAGTTTCCTTGGCGTGGAAGGCAAGCTTAGCGATCTGGATATTCTATTTCCTTCCTTTTAACCGACTCCATGTAAACCCTAGCCCTCTCCGGTGCCTATATAAACCGGAGAGGTTGGTCCTTAGAAGGCCGATGACAATTACAATCATACCATCATAGGCTAGCTTCTAGGGTTTAGCCTCTACGATCTCATGGTAGATCTACTCTTGTACTACTCATATCTTCAATATTAATCAAGCAGGAAGTAGGGTTTTACCTCCATCGAGAGGGCCCGAACATGGGTAAACATTGTGTCCCTTGCTTCCTGTTACCATCAGCCTAAGACGCACAGATCGGGACCCCCTACCCGAGATCCGCCGGTTTTGACACCGACACCTGTGTCTGAAACATGCTCTTGAGACTCTCGATCATATCGTAATCCTCAACATTTTCAAAATGCTATTGCAAATCAGGCTCCATACAAGCCAGCATCAGACAGCTGATCTCTGTTGATTCATCATCGAGTTTCTGGTAGGCATTCTTAGCAGTGGCACTAGCATTATCGGCAGGTTCCTCTGGAAGTGGATCCTCTAGATTATATTCCTTTTTATCATGCTTGAGAACAATTCTCAGATTTCTATACAAAGTGGTAAAGTTTGTTCCATTCAGTTTATCCTTTTCCAGAATTTATTTCAATGCAAAGTTGGGTTGAGCTGGTGGTGCCATTAATCTACAACAGAAAATATGCAATCACTAAGCAATGTGTTTGTGTAGAGTAATTCTAGCCTTAAACAAAAATACTCCGACTGAAGTTGGCATCCCTCCGCAAACTTTCAGTGATTCAGGATCCGACTAGCACATGCGACTAGTGAGCTTTAGCATCACTGCTAGACAACATGCCTATCCGGTAAGCAACTCCTTGCTAATCGTATCTTTATACGACTCCTGTCGGTCGGGGAGGTATCTCATACCCCGGCCCACAACCTTCTTTGCCACAAGGTCCAAAACCATTTTGATAGCTTTTCAAGTTAACATGATGCAGTGCATGTCCGTGTCCGACATGAACCCTTCAGTTCAAGGACACCCAGCAGCACCTCAATTTTATGAGCCCACTACTAGACGTACTTGATGTGCGAAGGTGCAACGTCCGGGATGGCAATTCTCTTGATATTCATGAGGGATCTTTCTACCATTATAATATGCATAGAAAACAAGAAGCATAACAATCACAAATAAACATATATTGTGAAATAGTATGGCTCCTTCATGGATGTTCTTCTAGGTCGGCTCCGACTCCGATGACCATCTAGGAACTCCATCTAGTTTGTCACGTCGGGACGCCAAGCCACCAACCTGATCTCTATTATCCAACTACTACAACTAGTAATGAATTTTACATAGAGTTAGAAGTCGACATGCAGGTCGTTATACAATATAATGACAACACTTTGGCTCCTGCCGGCTGACAAACATGACACGCAGGCCATGTATAATCTACACACATGCATCACATACATATGAGCCATACTATTCACATCAAACCCTGCAAATTAAAGTTATGCATAGAATCGCATTCTACCGGTTTGTGTGTCGGGTATGAAATACAAGGCGCTACACATACGCAGGCCATGTTTTCGGAAATCACAGATCATATCTGAACTCTGATCACGCCGAATTTTCTGATCTGACCGATCTCATCGATCATGGCTAGTCCGATTTGGATTTACATTTCACTGTTAACCCCGGTGGCAGATAACCGACCGGTAGGGGTAGGTTGTGTCATGACCTCAACGATCCCCATGTGCAGTTGATCACATCAACCGTGCACATTGCCGATCTCTTCAACGACAACAGATCTCATCTGCCGCCTGATGAAGTCATGTACCTGGGGTAGGGTCATAGACCTGCCCAAAGGTACCTTCCACAAGGACACTCACAAGAGAAGCAGCCTTCCAGTCAACCTGGTAGACTCCCACTCGACAGATTCAAAGACACTCGACTATGAAGACCCACTCGACCACCAAGAGTCCAAGAGCCACTCGGTGTCCAAACGGTCTGTAGTTAAATAGTCTTTATGACCTTAATGACACTTTATGTAAGGCGTTACCAGTAACGCCTAGCCTTAACGTACCTTAAACCCTCTACTGCGTGGGCTGGCTGGGGTCCTGGCGTACTCTATATAAGCCACCCCCCTCCACAGGTAGAAGGGTTCGCACCCCTGTAACACATACGCAGATAATCCAGTCGACCGCCTCAGGGCTCCGAGACGTAGGGCTGTTACTTCCCCCGAGAAGGGCCTGAACTCGTAAATACCTTGCGTATACAGCTACTCCATAGCTAGGATCTTGCCTCTCCATACCTACCCCCCATTCTACTGTCAGACTTAGAACCACGACAGTTGGCGCCCACCGTGGGGCAGGTTTTCTAGCGAATTGTTGGAGAAGTTGGGATTCTCTCGCTCTCCGGCATCATGGTCGACGGCCACGAGATCCGTCTCGGTGCGCTCACGTTCGTCGCCGACGACTCCGCTTGGCTTCAGGAGGCTCCACTCGACGTGGACGCGCTCCCCATCCGCGGGGCGACGCACTTTCGCGCATGTGTCCGCAGCGTCCTCCTGCGGCAACCGTCGACCCAGTATGGGTCGGCTCCTGCGCCGTCTTCACTCCTAGTCTCCCACCGGCACAAGCGTTCTGGTCGGTCGAGGCTTCATCGGTGGGTGAGGCATGCGGTGGCCCGCCAGTCGGCCATCCACCAAGTCGCGGCAATCGAGCCCGATGAATCTCTCTACGGCCTGTTCGACCTGTCGACTGGCTCCGTAGAGACCGCGTCCGAATGCGATAGCAGTGACCCGGTGGCAGAGGTTCTGATGGTCGATGGACCACGCAGTCCCCCTGGATTCACCCGCACCAACGAAGGTGGCGGTGGAGGCGATCCGGCGCGAGCCCACGAAGAGTACTTGCCCGAGCAACGAAGGTTTCTCTTCCATAGACTCCTGCAAAATATTAGTCTCTTCTTGGACAATGGAGACTTTATCAATAAATGCATCAATATCATAATTACATTTATAATTATCATAGCAATATTTAAGGATGGAAAAATTTTCAGGTCTATAAACATCATCATCAAAAGCTTAATATTTTTCAAACAAAGATTCAATTTCATAAGCACCCTTAAAAGCAACAAATTCTTCTATTCGTTCCACATCATAGTAATCATATATACCATTAGCATAAGAAGCCAAGGTTTCATTATCATTAAATTCACATGAAAAGGGAAGATGTGGAACATTCATCCTAGAGCAACAAGTATGATCATATCTCAACCATAGCTCCTGAGCATACCAATGCAACATATGAATTTGATCCCATAATAATTTACCTTTATGAGGCAAGCGATAATCCTTAAAGTATTCACGTTGATCCAACGTCACTCCCATTATATAGTTAAGCGGGGTTTTCTCAGGGTTATCAAAGTAGTGCATAATATCTTATATATAACGAGCATCGAGGGTTTTAGGACGTTCCCCATATCCATGAGTAGCACGTACCACTTATCTTTTTGGTGTTTCGTGTTCCATATCCATAACTAAATATAGAGAACAACTTAGAACAGGAAATCAAAACTACCTAGTGATAAAGCAAAAAAGCACACACAAGAATATTCACAACACGCTATTGCTCCCCCGCGACGGCGCCATAAAAAGGTCTTGATAACCCACAAATATAGGGGATCGTTTGTAGCTGTCGGTATCAAAACCGGCGGATCTCGGGTAGGGGGTCCCGAACTGTGCGTCTAAGATAGATGGTAACAGGAGGCGGGGAACACAATGTTTACCCAGGTTCGGGCCCTCTCGATGGAAGTAATACCCTACTTCCTGCTTGATTGATCTTGATGATATGAGTATTACAAGAGTTGATCTACCACGAGATCGTAGAGGCTAAACCCTAGAAGCTAGCCTATGATTATGATTGTTGTTGTCCTACGGACTAAACCCTCCGGTTTATATAGACATCGGAGGGGGCTAGGGTTACACAGAGTCGGTTACAAGGAGGAGATCTACATATCCGAATTGCCAAGCTTGCCTTCCACGCAAAGGAGAGTCCCACCCGGACACGGGACGAAGTCTTCAATCTCGTATCTTCATAGTCCAACAGTTCGGCCAAGGTATATAGTCCGGCTGTCTGAGGACCCCCTAATCCTGGACTCCCTCAGTAGCCCCTGAACCAGGCTTCAATGACGATGAGTCCGACGCGCAGATTGTCTTCGACATTGCAAGGCGGGTTCCTCCTCCGAATACTCCATAGAAGATTTTGAACACCAGGATCGTGTGCGGCTCTGCAAAAAAAATTCCACATACACCATAGAGAGTACAATATTCCACGAATCTAATCTGCTAACAACTTTTCCTAATGTGGCATCATGCCACGACCCGGTCTTTATTCAAACAGTTCTCCCTAACAAGCTACTGCGCAGTTTACGAGGTGGTTTTATGGGCATGTCTTATCGAAGCAGAGATTGTGTCCTCCTATCTTGGGATTCTCATCAATACGGGTATGGGTTATCCAACAGCGTCTTCAGCGCGACGCTTGGGGAATAAGCGAGTTTACCGGGAAAGTGGGGAGGCGCTGGATCCCTGCCGCCTTTATAATGAGATAAAGACTCCCCTTTTTCACCCATGCCTTCGTCTTATGCTTATCCATTCCCCTTTGCTCGAGCCCCAGCGCCCAAGCGTTTTCCTTCTCCGCCCACAAAGGCCTTCCGAAAATTGTCTGGATCCGGAGCAGGAGGCAAGTGGATGGCCTCTACCGTCCGGGAGAAGGATATCAAAAAGCTTCGGGAGGCCAGGTATCTGGCCCAGAAAATCAGCCGCCGTCTCCCGACGGCAGGACAGATCGTCCCTACTCCGGAACACCACGAGAAGGTTGTTTTACTCCCTCATTTTATCCGCGGGCTGGGGTTTCCCCTCGACCCATTCGTTCGCGGCATCATGTATTACTATGGTATCGATTTTCATGATCTATCCCCCCAATTCCTTCCTCAACATCTCGACGTTCATCGTCGTGTGCGAGGCCTTTCTCCGCATCTCGCGACACTTTGGCTTCTGGCTGAAGATCTTTAATGTGAAGCCCAAGGTAGTGGGCGGTGACCACGCCGAGTGCGGAGGCGCCATGGTGAGCAAGATGCCCAATGTTACATGGCCAACAGGGACTTTCAATGATTCCGTCAAAGGGTGGCAGCAGCAGTTGTTTTACATCACTGAGCCGCGCAGCACGAAATGGGTCACTGCTCCTGAATTCCGATACGGAGGCCCCCTGCGGCTTACGTCCTGGCCCAAGAAGGGCCTGGATTGGTCTTCATCCGACGAGTTGTCGGCGCTCCAGACGCGCGTCAAGGATATGGAAGACAAGATTATCAAACTTGTCAATGTAGTCCAGGTGATGTTAGTTCGCCGGATCAATCCTTGTCAACACCGGGCCTGCAATTTATGGGAATTCGACCCGGCCAAGCATTAGAACCTGCGAGAGCTCTTTGGCTCCTCACACAAAGACATCTGGAAGGTGCTTGTCGGTGTCAAAACCGGCGGATCTCTGGTAGGGGGTCCCGAACTGTGCGTCTAAGGCGGATGGTAACAGGAGGCGGGGGACACGATGTTTACCCAGGTTCGGGCCCTCTCGACGGAGGTAATACCCTACTTCCTGCTTGATTGATCTTCATGATATGAGTATTACAAGAGTTTCTCTACCACGAGATCGTAGAGGCTAAACCCTGGAAGCTAGCCCATGGTATGATTGTTCTTGTCCTACGGACTAAACCCTCCGGTTTATATAGACACCGGAGGGGGCTAGAGTTACACAGAGTCGGTTACAAGGGAGGAGATCTACATATCCATATTGCCAAGCTTGCCTTCCACGCCAAGGAGAGTCTCATCCGGACACGGGACGAAGTCTTCAATCTTGTATCTTCATAGTCCAACAGTCCGGCCAAAGGATATAGTCCGGCTGTCCGGAGACCCCCTAATCAAGGACACCCTCAGTACCCCTGAACCAGGCTTCAATGACAATGAGTCCGGTGCGCAGATTGTCTTCGGCATTGCAAGGCGGGTTCCTCCTCCGAATACTCCGTAGAAGATTTTGAACACAAGGATAGTGTCCGGCTCTGCAAAACAAATTCCACACACCACCGTAGAGAGAATAATATTCCCATAAATCTAATCTGCCGACCATTTCTCATTATGTGACGTATTGCCTTGGTCTGGTCATGATGAATCGTCTTTCTCAACCAGCCTACCACTTCATATTTTGCGAGGTGATTTTATTGGCAAGTCTTGTCGAAGCAGAGATCGTGTCCCCCTTATTACGGGATTCTCATCAATACAGATGAGGGTAACCCAATCGTGCCCGTTGGTATGACTCCTCGATTTTAGGCAAGTCCCAAACGGCCACACGGAGGACGCTTGATATTCATCCCCTTTATAAAGAGGCCAAGGCCTGTCCTTTTTCTACTTGCGCTCAATCGAATCCTTCCCCCCACCCCGAGTTCCAACACCCAAGGCTCAGGTCAGACGCTTCGGACCTTCAACCATGTCCGCATCCAACCTTCAATGTCGGTGGATGCCTTCCTCTGTCGCAGAGGAAGACATCAAGAAGCTAAGAGAGGCCAAATATTTGACTTGCGAAATCTCGCACAGGTTGCCTGCTCGAGGGCAGGTCATTCCCACTCCTGAACCCGGCGAGAGCGTTGTATTCATCTCTCACTTCTTCCGAGGGCTTGGCCTTTCTCTAGATCCCTTTGTAAGGGGGCTCATGTTCTATTACGGGCTGGATTTCCATGACCTGGCCCCGGATTCTATCCTTCACATCTCGCCGTTCATCGTCGTGTGCGAAGCCTTCCTCCGCATTACCCCACACTTCGGCATGTGGCTCAAAACTTTCAATGTGGAGCCGAGTATGATTGAGGGGCGAAACACAAAGTGCGAAGGTGCCGTAATAAGCCAAGGCGCCAATGTTCCATGGCCGAAGGGTTCCTTCCCGGAGGTATCCATTTTATGGCAACGGGAGTGGTTTTATATCACAGCTCCCCGGGGCACCAAGTGGGTGGCCGCCCCTGCCTTTCACCCGGGCCCCCCACCCCAACTGACGTCATGGATTAACAAGGGGTTGGACTGGGGGCCAGTGAATGATGTGCCGATATTGCAGAGTCGCATCCGAGATCTCCTCGAGAGAGATGTCGGCCTGCTCACGGTAATGCAAGTCATGCTAGTTCGTGGGGTCCTGCTTTGCAAACGTCGACCCCTCCGAATGTGGGAGTTCAACCCGGAAGGACCGCGAGCCATTCGGCACTTCTTTGGCATGACGCTCGAAGAGATGTACAAATTGTTCTTCAGACCACAAGTAAGGTGTCCGGACCTCACCGAGGATGCGGGTCTAAGCTGCAATCGCCCAGACACCCAAGTAAGTAATCCCATGGCAGAATACGTTGTCTTTTGATTTATCACAACATCATTCTAGAAAGTCACTCTTTGACCAGGACTGGGTAACAAAGGTGAAGATGATCAGGTGTTCGGCACCCCTTCCCGAAGGATCAGTGGATCCAGTTCAAGCCCGATTGCTAGAGCCGGCGCCTTATCAGGCGCCCTCCAGGGAAGGTGAAGGGGGAAATAAAGAGGCTGAAAGCGGGCCTCACTCGTTGTTCATCCAAGCCGGGGGAATTAACGCCTCCGCGAAGGGGGACAACCGGGGAGGAGGATCTGAAATCCCCGCCCAAGGAAAGAAGAGGACCACCTCTGACAACCGAGAAACAAAGGTATCCAAGCGGGGGAGGAAATCTTCGCCAGAGGGTCCTGCCTCGGAGGGTACCCTTGCCGCACAGTATCCGCAAGGGGATCAGCCTCCCGCCGAGCTGTAAGTAAACAAAAGGTGCTTAATAGTAACAATATCCTGCTTTACCTGTGAGGACAATAACCGAAACATATATCTTGTAGTTCGGATCGTAGCGCTTCTAGACAGAGTTCGTCTTTGGGGGATTTTCTTCCGGAGATGATGGAGAGCGAAACACCTCCCCATGCCACCCTGCCTCACGAGGCGGGTGGCGCTGAAGTGTCATCGCGAAGGGCTTCTCCTGATCCGCCAAATCCAGAGGGTAATCCCTCGGCCACCCGGAGTCCTCAGCATTCGGCTCCTTGGGAGAGCCACAGAAATAGTCTGGAACAGTCTGGTGTGCAATCGGACGTTCTGAAGGATCTTCTAGAGCAAGCGGCTATCTCAGAGGCGCATCGTACGCTAATGGGTACGGTGATTCAGAGGATTTCATACAAATTTATTTGAAGGTTTAGAGTTTTGCACATACAAATTTACTTGGAACGGCAGGTAGATACCGCATATAGGAAGGTATGGTGGACTCATATGGAATAACATTGGGGTTTAAGGGATTTTATGCACAAGCAGTATTCCCTCTTAGTACAAGTGAAGGCTAGCAAAAGACTGGGAAGCGACCAACTAGAGAGCGACAACAGTCATGAACATGCATTAAACTTAATAAACATTGGATGCAAGCATGAGTAGGATATAATCCACCATGAACATAAATATCGTGAAGGCTATGTTGATCTGTTTCAACTACATGCGTGAACATGTGCCAAGTCAAGTCACTTAAATCATTCAAAGGAGGATACCACTCCATCATACCACATCACAACCATTTTAATAGCATGTTGGCACGCAAGGTAAACCATTATAACTCATAGCTAATTGAGCATGGCACAAGCAACTATGATCTCTAATTGTCATTGCAAACATGTTTATTCATAATAAGCTGAATCAAGAACGATGAACTCATCATATTTACAAAAACAAGAGAGGTCGAGTTCATACCAGCTTTTCTCATCTCAGTCAGTCCATCATATATCATCATAATTTCCTTTCACTTGCATGACCGAACGAAGTGAATAATAATAAGAGTGCACGTGCATTGGACTAAGCTGGAATCTGCGAGCATTCAATAAGCAGGAGAAGACAAGGCAATACGGGCTCTTGGTTAAATCAACAATAATGCATATAAGAGCCACTTCAACAATTTAATCATGGTCTTCTCCTATCGACCCCCAAAGAAAAGAAACGAAATAAAACTATTTACACGGGAAAGCTCCCAACAAGCAAAAGAAGAACGGGAAATCTTTTTTTTGGGGTTTTCTTTTTAATTATTACTACTACAGCAAGGTTAGTAAACTAACTAAAAGTTACTACGAATTTTTTTGGTTTTTCTTAAAGTTTAACAAACACACAAGAAGAAAGCAAGAAAAAGAAAATAAACTAGCATGGATATTACAATGAAAAAGTATGAGCACCGACATCTAGCAATGAGAGTGTGTAACATAAATGTAATGTCGGTGGGAAATACGTACTCCCCCAAGCTTAGGTTCTTGGCCTAAGTTGGTTCATTGCGAGGGATGGCCTGGCGGATATCCGTAGGTGTAGCTGGGGTCGTACTGAGATGAAGAGGACTCTCACTGCCACTGGCTGGCAGCCACCTCCGGATCCCAAAAGTTATCAGACTGTCATGGAGGCTCAAATTATGGCTCCGGCTCCGGGGCTGGTGTAGGGCTCCGGTAGGCTTGAATGGGAGCCCACGGAACGAGATAAGGACCTTCAGATAAATGAAACAAGGAAGGAGTAGTCAAGGTAATAGTCTCAGGGTGGTGTTTATGAAAGAATGATTTGTATTTAAGCTCCCCTTCCCGTCTCTTAACAATAAAGGCATGCGCTAGGATACTCTTATAATGTAAATAAGCATTGGGCAGCAATTTTTCTTCTTTCTCATAAGGTCTAATAGGTATTTTAAAATGTGCAGCTAGGAGTGAAGCATAAATACCTCCAAAAATGGGGCCCTTTGTACGGTTCAAACTTAACCGTTTAGCAATAATTCCGCCCATACTAACAGTGTTATCACGGAATAAATCATGGAACAAAATGATAATATCAGGAACACTAAGGTTTCCACAGTTTCCACGACCAATCAAGCAACGACTAGCAAATATGGCAAAGTAGCTAAAACAGGAAAATGTATGCTAGTGATTCTTGCATCGGGAACCTTCCTGGTTTCTCTCACAGTGATGGTGTCAATAAATTCTTCCACATCTTTACGGTGTGGTTCATCTAAGGTACCCTCAAAGGGTATTTTGCAAACCTTGCAAAGTTCAGCTAATGGCATCTTCTTAACAACATCATATAAATGAAACTCTACTGAAGGGGTGATTCCTTAGGAAAATAGCAGAAGTTTTGCACAAAAGTATTAGTGAGTAAGAGATACTGATGACGTTGGTCGCGGAGGAAGTCGGTGAGGCCAACGTTCTTAGCCAATGAATAGAAATCCTCATAAATCCCGGCTTGTCTCAAGAAGTCATCGGAAGGCCATTCACATGGCCGGACCTCCGCGGTACGAGGCAAATTATATTTGGGCCTCTGTGCTTCTTCATTTTGCTTTTCATTCGAGCTTCGGCTCGATGAGCCCCTCAGAAGTCTCTTCATCATTTTCTGAAATATTCTGAAATTTTTAGTAACTGCAAACAAAAGTGAACCAACTTCAATAAAATTGATAGAAACTACTCCTACAAGTGCCTAGAGCCTATATCAAGCATTAGAACTACTTGGAACCATATAAATTTGACAGCAAGAACATGGTCACCTAGGCAGCACAAATTTGCAATGAATAGAGCACTAGAACAAAAACTAATTGGACCAATGGAGGAGTCACATACCAAGGAACAATCTCCCCAAGCAGTTTTGTGAGAGGTGCTTTGAGCAAGGAGATCGAAAATCACAGCAAAGTGAGCTAGAACTCGTGCTTGAGATGGATATTGGTGTTTGTGGGAGGAAGAAGAACTGTATGGGTGCAGGAATAAGTGGAGGAGGGCCACCATGGGCCCACGAGCCAGGGGGGCGCGCCCTGGGGGGTAGGGTGCGCCCTCCACCCTCGTGCCCAGGTGGTTGAGCCCCCTTCTGTGTTCTCAGTTCCAAAAATCCTCAAATGTTCTAGAAAAAATCATATTAAAACTGCATGGCATTTGGAGGACTTTTATTTTTGGGGTATTTTTATATTGCACGGATAAGTCAGGAAACAGATAGAAAAATATTATTTTTACTTTATTTGAACTAAATAACAGAAAGTAGAAAGAGGGTGCAGAAGGTTGTGCCTGGTAGTTTCATCCATCTCATGCTCATAAAAATAATCCACTAACAAGGTTGATCAAGTCTTGTTAACAAACTCATTCCGAATAACATGGAACCGGAGAAATTCGAATAACACTATGTTACCTCAATGGGGATATGCACATCCCCAATAATAAGAATATCATATTTCTTCTTAACAGTAGGAAGAGGAAATTCAAAACCTCCAAAAATAATCGATGGAATTTTTCCAATAGAATTGATACTATGAACTTGAGGTTGTTTCCTTGGAAAGTGTACCGTATGCTCATTACCATTAACATGAAAAGTGACATTGCCTTTGTTGCAATCAATAACAGCCCCTGCAGTATTCAAAAAAGGTCTTCCAAGAAGAATAGACATACTATCGTCCTCGGTAATATCAAGAATAACAAAGTCCGTTAAAATAGTAACGTTTGCAACCACAATAGGCACATCCTCACAAATACCGACAGGTATAGCAGTTGATTTATCAGCCATTTGCAAAGATATAGGTGTCAACTTATTCAAGTCAAGTCTACGATATAAAGAGAGAGGCATAACACTAACACCGGCTACAAGATCACATAAAGTAGTTTTAACATAGTTTCTTTTAATGGAGCATGGTATAGTAGGTACTCCTGGGTCTCCTAGTTTGTTAGGTATTCCACCCTTAAAAGTATAATTAGCAAGCATGGTGGAAATCTCAGCTTCAGGTATCTTTCTCTTATTTGTACCAATATCTTTCATATACTTAGCATAAGGATTCATTTTGAGCATATCAGTTAATCGCATACGCAAAAAGATAGGTCTAATCATTTCAGCACAGCTTTCAAAATCCTCATCATCATTTTTCTTGGATGGTTTGGGAGGAAAAGGCATGGGTTTCTGAACCCATGGTTCCCTTTCTTTACCATGTTTCCTAGCAACAAAGTCTCTCTTATCATAACGTTGATTCTTTGATTGTGGGTTATCAAGATCAACAGCAGGTTCAATTTCTACATCATTATCATTACTAGGTTGAGCATCATCACGAACATCATCATTAACATTTTCACTAGGTTCATGTTCATTACCAGATTGTGTTTCAGCATCAGAAATAGATGTATCATTTGGATTCTCAGGTGGTTCAGCAATAGGTTCACTAGAAGTTTGCAAAGTCCTATCATTTTTCTTTTTCTTCCTTTTAGAAGAACTAGGTGCATCAATATTATTTCTCTGAGAATCTTGCTCAATTCTCTTAGGGTGGCCTTTAGGATACAAAGGTTCCTGAGTCATTCTACCAGTTCTAGTAGCCACTCTAACAGCATAATCATTTTTCTTACTATTCATTTCATTCAGCAAATCATTTTGAGCTTTAAGTACTTGTTCTACTTGAGTAGTAACCAGAGAAGCATGTTTGCTGGCGAGTTTAAGTTCACATCTAACATCAGCCATATATTCACCCAAGTGTTTAATCATATAAGCATTTTGTTTTAGTTGTCTACCAAAATAAGAATTGAAGTCTTCTTGCTTAAAAATGAAGTTATCAAACTCATCCAAGCACTGACTAGCAATTTTAGTAGGAGGGACTCCAGCTTTATCATCTCAATAGATAGAATTTACCTTTACTACCTGTGTCGGGATATCAAGACCATGAGTTTCTTCAATAGGTAATGGATTAAGATCATAAGTTTCTTCAACAGGCGGTAAATTAAGACCATGTATTTCTTCAATAGGAGGTAAATTCTTAACATCTTCAGCTTTAATACCTTTTTCTTTCATAGATTTCTTTGCCTCTTGCATATCTTCAGGACTGAGAAATAGAACACCTCTCTTTTTCGGAGTTGGTTTAGGAATAGGCTCAGTAATTGGCTCAGGGGCTGGCTCGGGAAGTGCCCAATTATTTTCATTTGTCAACATATTATTCAATAGAATTTCAGCTTCATCCGGTGTTCTTTCCCTGAAAACAGAACCAGCACAACTATCCACGTAACCTCTGGAAGCATCGGTTAGTCCATTATAAAAGATATCAAGTATTTCATTTTTCTTAAGAGGATGATCAGGCCAAGCATTAAGTATTTCTCTCAAGGCAGCTTGTTTCTTATGAACAGGGAAATATTTAACAGAGAAGTAATAAGTCATATCCTGGGGACTATGCACACAATCAAGATCAAGAGAATTAAACAATATCTTAGCATCACCCTTTAATGAGAACAGAAATATTTGAAGGATATAAAAGTAGCGAGATCTCTCGTCATTAGTGAACAGGGTGCTATTTAATTTACTAAGATGTGCCACAACAGTTTCAGATTCATAGCCATGAAAAGGATCAGATTCAACCAAAGTAATTATATCAGGATCAACAAAGAATTCATAATCCTTATCGACAACACAGATAGGTGAAGTAGCAAAAGAAGGGTCGGGCCTCATTCTATCATTAAGAGATTGCTTATTCCATTTAGCTAATAACCTTCTAAGCTCATCGTTATCTTTGCAAGCTAAAATAGCCGCAGAAGCTTCTTTATAAAAATATAACCCTCAGGAATAACAGGCATGTTTTCATCATCAATTTCATCAACATGATCTGTTTCAATAATTTCTTTCTCTCTAGCCCGAGCAATTTGTTCATCAAGAAATTCACTAAGTGGCACAGTAGTATCAAGCATAGAAGTTGTTTCATCATAAGTATCATGCATAGCAGAAGTGGCATCATCAATAACATGCGACATATCGGAACGAATAGCAGAAGCAGGTTTAGGTGTCGCAAGCTTACTCAAAACAGAAGGTGAATCAAGTGCAGAGCTAGATGGCAGTTCCTTACCTCCCCTCATAGTTGAGGGATAAATTGTAGTCTTAGCGTCTTTCAAGTTCTTCATAGTGACTAGCAGATATAAATCCCAAGTGACTCAAAGAATAGAGCTATGCTCCTCGGCAACGGCACCAGAAATTTAGTCTTGATGACCCACAAGTGTAGGGGATCGCAACAGCTTTCGAGGGTAGAGTATTCAACCCAAATTTACTGATTCGACACAAGGGGAGCCAAAGAATATTCTCAAGTATTAGCAGTTGAGTTGTCAATTCAACCACACCTGGATAACTTAATATCTGCAGCAAAGTATTTAGTAGCATAGTAATATGATAGTAGTGGTAACGGTAACAAAAGTAACAAAAGCAAAAGTAATATTTTTGGTGTTTTGTAGTGATTGTAATAGTAGCAACCGAAAAGTAAATAAGCGAAGACCAGTATATGGAAAGCTCATAGGCATTGGATCGGTGATGGATAATTATGCCGGATGCGGTTCATCATGTAACAGTCATAACATACGGTGACACAGAACTAGCTCCAATTCATCACTATAATGTAGGCATGTATTCCGAATATAGTCATACGTGCTTAAGGAAAAGAACTTGCAGGACATCTTTTGTCCTACCCTCCCGTGGCAGCGGGGTCCTAATGGAAACTAAGGGATATTAAGGCCTCCTTTTAATAGAGAACCGGAACAAAGCATTAGCACTTAGTGAATACATGAACTCCTCAAATTATGGTCATCACCGGGAGTGGTCCCGATTATTGTCACTTCGGGGTTGCCGGATCATAACACGTAGTAGTAGGTGATTATAGACTTGCAAGATAGGATCAAGAACACACATATATACATGAAAACATAATAGGTTCAGGTCTGAAATCATGGCAGTCGGGCCCTAGTGACAAGCATTAAGCATAGCAAGTCATAGCAACATCAATCTCAGAACATAGTGGATACTAGGGATCAAACCCTAACAAAACTAACTCGGTTACATGATAGATCTCATCCAACCCATCACCGTCTAGCAAGCCTACGATGGAATTACTCAAGCACGGCGGTGAGCATCATGAAATTGGTGATGGAGGAAGGTTGATGATGACGACGGCGATGAATCACCCTCTCCGGAGCCCCGAACGGACTCCAGATCAGCCATCCCGAAAGGTTTTAGGGCTTAGCGGTGGCTCTGTATCGTAAAACGCGATGAATTCTTCTCCTTGATATTTTTTCTCCCCGAAATCAAATATATAGAGTTGGAGTTGGCGTCGAAAGAGCTCCAGGGGGCCCACGAGGTAGGGGGCGCGCCCCCCACCCTCGTGGACAGGGTGTGGGCCCCCTGGTCTGCATCTTTGGCAAGGATTTTTTATTATTTCTGGAAAAGACGTTCCCTGGAGTTTCAGGTCATTCCGAGAACTTTAGTTTCTACACATAAATAACACCATGGAAATTCTGCTGAAAACAGCGTCAGTCCGGGTTAGTTCCATTCAAATCATGCAAGTTAGAGTCCAAAACAAGGGCAAAAGTGTTTGGAGAAGTAGATACGACGGAGATGTATCACACCCAGTCCTAAGTGTTCATCATGACCCTGGGTTGTGCTACCTCTTGAGCTTGCGTTGGATTCCCCCGAAGAGGAGAGGATAATGCAGCAAAGTAGCTTCAGTATTTCCCTCAGTTTTTGAGAACCAAGGTATCAATCCAGTAGGAGGCCACGCGCAAGTCCCTCGTACCTACACAAAACAAATAGCTCAATGCAAGCAACGCGATTAGGGTTGTCAATCCCTTCACGGTCACTCACGACAGTGAGATCTGATAGAGATGATACATAATATTTTTTGGTATTTTTGGTATAAAGATGCAAGGTAAAATAAAAGGCAAAGTAAAAAAGCAAAGCAATAATAAAGTGATGGAAGATTAATATGATAGAGAATAGACCCGGGGGCCATAGATTTCACTAGTGGCTTCTCTCAAGAGCATAAGTATTTTACGGTGGGTGAACGAATGACTGTTGAGCAATTGACAGAATTGAGCATAGTTATGAGAGTATCTAGGTATGATCATGTATATAGGCATCACGTCCGAGATAAGTGGACCGACTCCTGCCTGCATCTACTACTATTACTCCACTCATCGATCGCTATCTAGCATGCATCTAGAGTATTAAGTTAATGAAAACAGAGTAATGCCTTAAGCAAGATGACATGATGTAGAGGGATAAATTCATGCAATATGATAAAAAAACCCATCTTGTTATCCTCGATGGCAACAATACAATACGTGCCTTGCTGCCCCTTACATCCTTTGGGAAAGGACACGCAAGATTGAACCCAAAGCGAAGCACTTCTCCCATTGCAATAACTGCCAATCTAGTTGGCCAAACCAAACGGATAATTCGAAGAGACTTGCAAAGATAACCAATCATACATAAAAGAATTCAGAGAAGATTCAAATATTGCTCATAGATAATCTTGATCATAAACCCATAATTCATCGATCTCCACAAACACACCGCAAAAACAAGATTACATCGAATAGATCTCCACAAGAGAGGGGGAGAACATTGTATTGAGATCCAAAAAGAGAGAAGAAGCCATCTAGCTACTAACTATGGACCCGAATGTCTGAGGTAAACTACTCACACTTCATCGGAGAGGCTATGATGATGTAGAATCCCTCCATGGTGGATTCCCCTTCCGGTGGAGCTTCAGAACAGGCCCCAAGATGGGATCTCATGGCTACAGAAAGTTGCGGCGGTGGAATTAGGTTTTTGGCTCCGTATCTGATTGTTCGGCGGTACGTAGGTATATATAGGAGGAAGGAGTACGTCGGTGGAGCAAAGGGGGGTCCACGAGGCAGGGGGCGCTGAGGGAGTCCTGGATTAGGGGGTATCCGGACAGCCGGACTATATACATCATCCGGACTATTGAAGCATGAAGATACAAGACTCAAGACTTTGACCCGTGTCCGGATGGGACTTTCCTTGGCGTGGAAGACAAGCTTGGCGATCCGGATATTTTATTTCCTTCCTTGTAACCGACTCCATGTAAACCCTAGGCCTCTCCGGTGTCTATATAAACCAGAGAGGTTGGTCCTTAGACGGCCGATCACAATTACAATCATACCATCATAGGCTAGCTTCTAGGGTTTAGCCTCTACGATCTCATGGTAGATCTACTTTTTTACTACCCATATCTTCAATATTAATTAAGTAGGAACTAGGGTTTTACCTCCATCGAGAGGGCCCGAACCTGGGTAAACATTTGTGTCCCTTGCTTCCTGTTACCATCAGCCTAGGCACACAGATCGGGACCCCCTACCCGAGATCTGCCGGTTTTGACACCGACATTGGTGCTTTCATTGAGAATTCCTTTGTGTCGTTGCTGCAAGGCTCGATGGCTCTTTCAACCACCGTCAACAACACGGTCCCGGGTGAGACTTTTCGCCCTGGACATATCTTCGTGTCCGGTGGCTTCGCCCTGCGGGCCAATTGGCTTGGCCATCTAGTGCAGATCGATAGCCACGCCCCTAGTGACCAGATCAGGGTCGGAAACCTGAACTGCACGGCGGACATCCGCGGAGACTGGATCTTTGACGGATTCGGGCCTATGCCAGGAGCACCGGACAGTCACGACGAGCACGGCTTAGACCTGCTGTCGGACAAAGCTCGGGGTGTCGCCCCCGCAGTAGCCTCGGACCTATATCAGGAGCAGGCTGCGTTGCCCAAGGACGGGGGGCTGGACCCCGCCCCGCAGGTCGCGCACTCATCGGCGGTGGAGCCGAACACGGGCCTTACCTCTGTGGTGGCCTGTGAATCCGGACCCCCGGGTTCATATCCGGATGTTCGTTCCGGTCCCCGCACTCCTGATCCAGTCGAGCCAGGTTGGGCTCCGGTAATGGAGTTCACCGCTACGGATATCTTCCAGCACTCGCCCTTCGGCGACATGCTGAACTCATTAAAGTCTCTCTCTTTGTCAGGAGGCTCTTGGCCGAACTATGTCCGGCTTGAGTGGGAAGCAGGCGATGAAGGAATTCGTTGCCCACCCACCACCCACTTCATTGCCACAGTCGATGACTTAACCGGCGTACTGGACTTCAACTCTGAAGACATCGACGGAATAGACGATGATGTAGGAGAAGAACATGAAGCACCACTCACTGGGCGGTGGATAGCCGCCTATCCCCATGATATACACATGGCGGACACTCCGAAGGAAACCAATGGCGATGAGGCAGCGGAGGATAATCCCTCAGGGAGAAAAGCAAAGTATGGGCGTCGTCGGCGCCGCTCCAAGCCCCGCCACAGGAATACCGGCCCTGAAGACGAAAACAATCCGGATGGTGCCGAAGATGAATATAACCCTAGTCGGCTTGCCTTTCAGAAGGCCGGACTAGGCACTGTGGGATACTTGGAGAGGGGCAACTATACGCCCCCCTCCGAGGACGAGGCAAGCCTCGGCAATGACAAATTCGGCGTGCCTGAAGATCCAGTGGAACAAGCTCGCTTCGAGCGATGGCTCATGGCCACGGCAAAGAGCCTGCAAAGGAAGCAACAGCAGCTTAAAGATGACCAAGATTTGCTGGTGGAAAGATGGATCAAGGTCCTGGCCACTGAAAGATACGGACCCAGCCGCCCTGACAAAGGGCACATAGGGCACAACTGGCCACCCCAACCTAAGCAGGAGAACTCAAGGCACATGCCCCGACGTCAACACACCACTAAGGTCCAAAACAATACGAAGGACACAAGAAGAAGCATCCTCAAGCCTCGGCGCAATGGTCATAAGTGTCAAATCAGGAAGGCTGGTGCTAATTCCAGCAACTCCCAGTCCGGTTAGCAGACAAAGAACAGCTCGGACCTATCCGGCCCGAGCCCCACACTTGATCAACCATGTGAAATTCATGGTTCTCCTAGAAGGACGGCAAAGCATACCAATAGTGAATGCCGGATCCTCAAAACAAAGCGGCTGGTCACGTGCCAGATACAATGAATTGAGGCATCTGGTCAAGTTCCCCCCCCCCCCATAGCATAAAACTACGGCCGATCGCCCCCGACCGCATTAACCACAGCAACTCAATTGCAGTACCTCTGGACATAGCAAACCGGGGGCTCCATAACACATAAAACCCCCACGGGTGTGAAACCACAAACAACATCTCCTAAAAGATGCTAGGGGCAAAGGCCAAGTTTTTCTGGCCCATCATTCTAAACGATTGTCTTCGGATCACCAAAAAATACTTCACCAAAGAATAAATCTTCGGCACCTTCCCACCATGCAGTAATTTACCGTATGCTAACGGGACGAACCACGTTGACCAGATTCCACGTGGTAAATCACTCAGGCCAACACCATGTGATACAATCACACCTATGGGCAAGGCCGAACCCCGCCCTCAGGGAGGGAATCATACAGCTGCCGGAGTAGCGAGTCCCGCACGCCTATCAAAATTTTGATATGACAGCCATGTTGGAAATATGCCCTAGAGGCAATTATAAAAGGATTATTATTATATTTCCTTGTTCATGATAATTGTCTTTTATTCATGCTATAATTGTATTTATCCGGAAATCGTAATACATGTGTGAATACATAGACTACAACATGTCCCTAGTGAGCCTCTAGTTGACTAGCTCGTTGATCAATAGATAGTCATGGTTTCCTGACTATGGACATTGGATGTCATTGATAACGGGATCACATCATTAGGAGAATGATTTGATGGACAAGACCCAATCCTAAGCATAGCACAAGATCGTGTAGTTCGTTTGCTAGAGATTTTCCAATGTCAAGTATCCTTTCCTTAGACCATGAGATCGTGTAACTCCCGGATACCGTAGGAGTGCTTTGGGTGTACCAAGCGTCACAACGTAATCGGGTGACTATAAAGGTGCACTACAGGTATCTCGAAAGTGTCATTGGGTTGTCACGGATCAAGACTGGATTTGTCACTCCGTATTACGGAGAGGTATCACTGGGCCCACTCGGTAATGCATCATCATAATGAGCTCAAAGTGACCAAGTGTTTGGTCACGGGATCATGCATTACGGTACGAGTAAAGTGACTTGCCGGTAACGAGATTGAACGAGGTATTGGGATACCGACGATCGAATCTCGGGCAAGTAACATACCGATTGACAAAGGGAATTGTATACGGGGTTGCTTGAATCCTCGACATCGTGGTTCATCCGATGAGATCATCAAGGAGCATGTGGGAGCCAACATGGGTATCCAGATCCCGCTGTTGGTTATTGACCGGAGAGCCGTCTCGGTCATGTCTACATGTCTCCCGAACCCGTATGGTCTACACACTTAAGGTTCGGTGACGCTAGGGTTGTAGAGATATGAGTATGCAGCAAACAGAAAGTTTTTCGGAGTCCCGGATGAGATCCCGGACGTCACGAGGAGTTCTGGAATGGTCCGGAGGTAAATAATTATATATAGGAAGTGCAGTTTCGGCCACCGGGAAAGTTTCGGGGTCCACCGGTATTGTCTGGGACCACCGAAGGGTCCCGGGTCCACCGGTGGGGCCACCTATCCGGAGGGCCCCATGGGCTGAAGTGGGAGGGGAACCAGACTGGTGGGCTGGTGCCCCTGGCCCCCTCTGCGCCTAGGGTTGGGAACCCTAGGGAGGCGCGCCCACTTGCCTTGGGGCACTCCACCCCTTGGCCGCCGCCCCTAGGAGATCCCATCTCCTAGGGCCGGGCCCCTGGGTCCCTATATAAAGAGGGTGGGGAGGCAGCCGCACCCAACACCTGGCGCCTCCCTCCCCTCCCTGCTACACCTCTCCCTCTCGCAGAAGCTCGGCAAAGCTCTGCCGAGACCCTGCTGCATCCACCACCACGTCGTCGTGCTGCTGGATCTTCTTCAACCTCTCCCTCCTCCTTGCCGGATCAAGGTGCGGGGAGACTTCATCCGCTCAGACGTGTGTTGAACGCGGAGGTGCTGTCCGTTCGCACTTGGTCATCGGTGATTTGGATCACGGCGAGTACGACTCCCTCAACCCCGTTCTCTTGAACGCTTCTCATGATCTACAAAGGTATGTAGATGCACTACTATCACTCGTTGCTAGATGAACTCATAGATGGATCTTGGTGAAACCGTAGGAAAAAATTTATTTTCTGCAACGTTCCCCAACAGTGGCGTCATGAGCTAGGTCTATGCGTAGTTCTCTATTGCACGAGTAGAACACAAATCTGTTGTGGGCGTAGATGTTGTCAACTTTCTTGCCGTTACTAGTCGTATTTTGCTTCAGCAGTATTGTGGGATGAAGCGGCCCGGACCGACCTTACACGTACGCTTACGTGAGACAGGTTCCACCGACTGACATGCACTAGTTGCATAAGGTGGCTAGCGGGTGTCTGTCTCTCCCACTTTAGTTGGAGCGGATTCGATGAAAAGGGTCCTTATGAAGGGTAAATAGAAGTTGACAAATCACGTTGTGGCTTTTTCGTAGGTAAGAAAACGTTCTTGCTAGAACCCTATTGCAGCCACGTAAAAGATGCAACAACAATTAGAGGACGTCTAACTTGTTTTTGCAGCAATTTCCTTGTGATGTGATATGGCCAAAAGTTGTGATGAATGATGAATGATATATTGTGATGTATGAGATCATGTTCTTGTAATAGGAATCACGACTTGCATGTCAATGAGTATGACAACCGGCAGGAGCCATAGGAGTTGTCTTAATTATTGTATGACTTGCGTGTCATTGATTCAACGCCATGTAATTACTTTGCTTTATTGCTAAACCGTTAGCTATAGTAGTAGAAGTAATAGTTGGCGAGAAACTTCATGGAGACACGATGATGGAGATTATGATGATGGAGATCATGGTGTCATGCCGGTGACAAGATGATCATGGAGCCCCGAAGATGGAGATCAAAGGAGCTATATGATATTGGCCATATCATGTCACTACTATATAATTGCATGTGATGTTTATTATGTTTATGCTTCTTGTTTACTTAGAACGATGGTAGTAAATAAGATGATCCCTTATAATAATTTCAAGAAAGTGTTCTCCCTAACTGTGCACCGTTGCTAAAGTTCGTCATTTCGAAGCACCACGTGATGATCAGGTGTGATAGATTCCTACGTTCACATACAACGGGTGTAAGACAGTATTACACATGCAAAACACTTAGGTTAACTTGACGAGCCTAGCATGTACAGACATGGCCTCGGAACACAAGAGACCGAAAGGTCGAACATGATTCGTATGGAAGATACGATCAACATGGAGATGTTCACAGATGATGAGTAGTCCGTCTCACGTGATGATCGGACACGGCCTAGTCGACTCGGATCATGTAACACTTAGATGGTTAGAGGGATGTCAAATCTGAGTGGGAGTTCATTAAATAATTTGATTAGATGAACTTAATTGTCATGAACATTAGTCTAAAATCTTTGCAAAAATGTCTTGTAGATCAAATGGCCAACGCTCATGTCAACATGAACTTCAACGCGTTCCAAGAGAAAACCAAGCTGAAAGATGATGGCAGCAACTATTCGGACTGTGTCCGGAACCTCAGGATCATCCTCATAGCAGCCAAGAAACAATATGTCCTAGAAGCACCGCTAGGTGAAGCACCCATCCCAGAGAACCAAGACATTATGAACGCTTGGCGGTCTCGTGCTGATGATTACTCCCTCGTTCAGTGCGGCATGCTTTACAGCTTAGAACCGGGGTTCCAAAAGCGTTTTGAGCAACACGGAGCATATGAGATGTTCGAGGAGCTAAAAATGGTTTTCCAAGCTCATGCTCGGGTCGAGAGATATGAAGTCTCCGACAAGTTCTATAGTTGTAAGATGGAGGAAAATAGTTCGTCGGTGAGCACATACTCAAAATGTCAGGTTGCACAACCGCTTTGTCCCACCTGGACATTAACCTCCCGGACGAGGCGGTCATTGACAGAATCCTTGATCGCTCCCACCAAGCTAAAAGAGCTTTGTGATGAACTACAATATGCAGGGGATGGTGAAAACTATTCCTGAAGTATTTTCAATGCTGAAGTCAGAGGTAGAAATCAAGAAGGAACATCAAGTGTTGATGGTCAATAAAACCACTAAGTTCAAGAAGGGAAAGGGTAAGAAGAACTTCAAGAAGGACGGCAAGGATGTTGCCGCGCCCGGTAAGCCAGTTGCCGGGAAGAAGTCAAAGAATGGACCCAAGCCTGAGACTGAGTGCTTTTATTGCAAAGGGAAGGGTCACTAGAAGCGGAACTGCCCCAAATACTTAGCAGACAAGAAGGCCGGCAACACTAAAGGTATATATGATATACATGTAATTGATGTGTACCTTACCAGAACTCGTAGTAACTCCTGGGTATTTGATATCGGTGCCATTGCTCTTATTTATAACTCACAGCAGGAGCTGCGGAATAAACGGAGACTGGCGAAGGACGAGGTGACGATGCGCGTCGGGAATGGTTCCAAGGTCGATGTGATCGCCATCGCACGCTACCTCTACATTTACCTACGGGATTAGTTTTAAACCTCAATATTGTTATTTAGTGCCAAGTTTGAGCATGAACATTGTATCAGGATCTCGTTTTATGCAAGATGGCTACTCATTTAAATCCGAGAATAATGGTTGTTCTATTTATATGAGATATATGTTTTATAGTCATGCTCCGATGGTTAATGGTTTATTCTTAATGAATCTCGAACGTGATGTTACACATATTCATAGTGTGAATACAAAAGATGTAAAGTTGATAACGATAGTCCCACATACTTGTGGCATCGCCGCCTTGGTCACATTGGTGTCAAGCGCATGAAGAAGCTCCATGCTGATGGACTTTTAGAGTCTCTCGATTATGAATCATTTGACACATGCTAACCATGCCTTATGGGCAAAATGACCAAGACTCCGTTCTTGGAACAATGGAGCGAGCAACCAACTTATTGGAAATCATACATACCGATGTATGCGGTCCAATGAGCGTTGAGGCTCATGGAGGATATCGTTATGTTCTCACTCTCACCGATGACTTGAGTAGATATGGGTATGTCTACTTGATGAAACACAAGTCTGAGACCTTTGAAAAGTTCAAGGAATTTCAGAATGAGGTAGAGAATCAACGTGACCGAAAAATACAGTTCTTACGATCAGATCATGGAGGAGAATATTTAAGTCACGAATTTGGTACACACTTAATGAAATGTGGAATCGTTACACAACTCACGCCGCCTGGAACACCTCAGCGTAACGGTGTGTCCGAACGTCGTAATCGCACTCTATTGGATATGGTGTGATCTATGATGTCTCTTATTGATTTACCGCTATCATTTTGGGGATACGCTCTAGAGACAGCTACATTCACTTTAAACAGGGCTCCGTCTAAATCCGTTGAGACGACACCGTATGAATTATGGTTTGGGAAGAAACCTAAGCTGTCGTTTCTAAAAGTTTGGGGATGCAATGCTTATGTCAAGAAACTTCAACCTAAAAAGCTCGAACCCAAGTAGGAAAAATGCGTCTTCATAGGATACCCCAAGGAAACCATTGGGTATACCTTCTACCTTAGATCCGAAGGCAAGATCTTTGTTGCCAAGAACGGATCCTTTTCGGAAAAGAGTTTCTCTCGAAAGGAGTAAGTGGGAGGAAAGTAGAACTCGATGAAGTACTACCTCTTGAACCGGAAAGTAGTGCAGCTCGGGAAATGTTCTGTGGTGCCTACACCGATCAAGAGGAAATTAATGATGATGATCAAGGTACTTCGGATCAAGTTGCTACTGAACTTCGTAGGTCCACAAGGACACATTCCACACCAGAGTGGTATGGCAACCCTGTCCTAGAAATCATGTTGTTGGACAACGGTGAACCTTCGAACTATGAAGAAGCGATGGCGGGCCCAGATTCCAACAAATGGCTTGAAGCCATGCAATCCGAGATAGGATCCATGTATGAAAACAAAGTATGGACTTTGATAGACTTGCCCGATGATCGGCGAGCGATGGAAAACAAATGGATCTTTAAGAAGAAGACGGACGCGGATGGTAATGTTACCATCTATAAAGCTTGACTTGTCGCTAAGGGTTATCGGCAAGTTCAAGGGGTTGACTACGATGAGACTTTCTCTCCCATAGCGAAGCTAAAGTCCGTCCGAATCATGTTAGCAATTGCCGCATACTATGATTATGAGATGTGGCAAATGGACGTCAAAACGGCATTCCTTAACAGCTATCTTAAGGAAGAACTGTATATGATGCAGCCGGAAGGTTTTGTCGACCCTAAGAATGCTAACAAGGTATGCAAGCTCCAGCGATCCATTTATGGGCTGGTGCAAGCATCTCTGAGTTGGAACATTCGCTTTGATGAGATGATCAAAGCGTTTGGGTTTATGCAGACTTATGGAGAAGCCTGCGTTTACAAGAAAGTGAGTGGGAGCTCTGTAGCATTTCTCATATTATATGTAGATGACATACTTTTGATGGGAAATGATATAGAACTTTTGGACAGCATTAAGGCCTACTTGAATAAGAGTTTTTCAATGAAGGACCTTGGAGAAGCTGCTTATATATTAGGCATCAAGATCTATAGAGATAGATCGAGACGCCTCATAGGTCTTTCACAAAGAACATACCTTGATAAGATATTGAAGAAGTTCAAAATGGATCAGTCCAAGAAAGGGTTCTTGCCTGTATTACAAGGTGTGAAATTGAGCTCGGCTCAATGTCCGACCATGGCAGAAGATATAGAAGAGATGAGTGTCATCCCCTATGCATCAGCCATAGGGTCTATTATGTATGCCATGCTGTGTACCAGACCTGATGTAAACCTTGCCGTAAGTTTGGTAGGAAGGTACCAAAGTAGCCCCGGCAAGGAACACTGGACAACGGTCAAGAATATCCTGAAGTACCTGAAAAGGACTAAGGACATGTTTCTCATTTATGGAGGTGACGAAAAGCTCGTCGTAAAGGGTTACGTCGATGCTAGCTTCGACACAGATCTGGATGACTCTAAGTCACAGACCGGATATGTGTATATGTTGAATGGTGGAGCAGTAAGCTGGTGCAGCTGCAAGCAGAGAAAAAAGCGTCGTGGCGGGATCTACATGTGAAGCAGAGTACATGGCAGCCTCGGAGGCAGCGCATGAAGCAATTTGGGTGAAGGAGTTCATCACCGACCTAGGAGTCGTACCCAATGCATCGGGCTGATCAAACTCTTCGTGACAACTTTGGAGCTATTGCACTTGCCAAGGAGCCCAGGTTTCACAAGAAGACCAGGCACATCAAGCGCCGCTTCAACTCCATTCGTGAAAATGTTCAAGATGGAGACATAGAAATTTGCAAAGTGCATACGGATCTGAATGTCGCAGATCCGCTGACTAAACCTCTTCCGCGAGCAAAACATGATCAACACCAGAACTCTATGGGTGTTCGATTCATCACAATGTAACTAGATTATTGACTCTAGTGCAAGTGGGAGACTGTTGGAAATATGCCCTAGAGGCAATAATAAAAGGATTATTATTATATTTCCTTGTTCGTGACAATTGTCTTTTATTCATGCTATAATTGTATTATCCGGAAATCGTAATACACGTGTGAATACATAGACTACAACATGTCCCTAGTGGGCCTCTAGTTGATTAGCTCGTTGATCAATAGATAGTCATGGTTTCCTGACTATGGACATTGGATGTCATTGATAACGGGATCACATCATTAGGAGAATGATGTGATGGACAAGACCCAATCCTAAGCATAGCACAAGATCGTGTAGTTCGTTTGCTAGAGCTTTTCCAATGTCAAGTATCCTTTCCTTAGACCATGAGATCGTGTAACTCCCGGATACCGTAGGAGTGCTTTGGGTGCACCAAACGTCACAACGTAACTGGGTGACTATAAAGGTGCACTACAGGTATCTCCGAAAGTGTCATTGGGTTGTCACGGATCGAGGCTGGATTTGTCACTCCGTATTACGGAGAGGTATCACTGGGCCCACTCGGTAATGCATCATCATAATGAGCTCAAAGTGACCAAGTGTTTGGTCACGGGATCATGCATTACGGTACGAGTAAAGTGACTTGCCGGTAACGAGATTGAACGAGGTATTGGGATACCGACGATCGAATCTCGGGCAAGTAACATACCGATTGACAAAGGGGATTTTATACGGGGTTGCTTGAATCCTCGACATCGTGGTTCATCCGATGAGATCATCGAGGAGCATGTGGGAGCCAACATGGGTATCTAGATCCCGCTGTTGGTTATTGACCGGAGAGCCGTCTCGGTCATGTCTACATGTCTCCCCAACCCGTAGGGTCTACACACTTAAGGTTCGGTGACGCTAGGGTTGTAGAGATATGAGTATGCAGCAAACCGAACGTTGTTCGGAGTCCCGGATGAGATCCCGGACGTAACGAGGAGTTCCGGAATGGTCCGGAGGTAAAGAATTATATATTGGAAGTGCAGTTTCGGCCATCGGGAAAGTTTCGGGGTCCACCGGTATTGTACCGGGACCACCGGAAGGGTCCCGGGAGTCCACCGGGTGGGGGCCACCTATCCCGGAGGGCCCCATTGGGTGAAGTGGGAGGGGAACCAGCCTCTGGTTGGCTGGTCCGCCCCCCCTGGGCCCCCTCTGTGCCTTGGGTTGGGAACCCTAGGGGAGGGGGCGCCTCCACTTGCCTTGGGGGGCACTCCACCCCCCTTGGCTGCCGCCCCTCCCCCCCCCTAGGAGATCCCATCTCCTAGGGCCGGCGCCCCCCAGGGGTCCCTATATAAAGTTGGGGGTGGGAGGACAGCCGCACCCAACACCTGGCACCTCCCTCCCCTCCCTGCTACACCTCTCCCTTTCGCAGAAGCTCGGTGAAGCTCTGCCGAAACCCTGCTGCATCCACCACCACGCCGTCATGCTGCTGGATCTTCTTCAACCTCTCCCTCCTCCTTGCTGGATCAAGGTGCGGGAGACGTCATCCGCTCCGTACGTGTGTTGAACGCGGAGGTGCTGTATGTTCGGCACTTGGTCATCGGTGATTTGGATCACGACGAGTACGACTCCCTCAACCCCGTTCTCTTGTACGCTTCCGCTCGCGATCTACAAAGGTATGTAGATGCACTACTATCACTTGTTGCTAGATGAACTCATAGATGGATCTTGGTGAAACCATAGGAAAATTTTTATTTTCTACAACATTCCCCAACAAGCCAACTACTCGGACACCAATTGAGGAGTCCGCGCTACCCAACGGTATAATGGCTGGGTTTACCAGGGTCCGATCAGGAGCCCTCGGACCAACCACAAGAGGACGCTCGGCTACCTCTGAGTATTTGCCTTACAAACTAACTTTGACGCAGAACAGGATTGGTGACGTGGAATCGGACGGGACACACAAGGAGCCCCCCCCCCTAAAAGAAGGCAGTCCTGATTCACTCTTGACCCACTGATAACTCCCTCCAGTCCGGCCATCACATATTCCGCCAAAAAACACCTCTTTTCATAATCATACATCGTACTCATATGCATAGACATATCATTTTACTACAATGCGTAGACTTAAAAAACACTTACCGGCCGTCGCTTTTCATCGACACCTCGTGTCACGCCCGATTAAGCCAGGGGCTTCATAATACGGCAATAAAGTCTGACCACCTTCTCGGTCGTCCGGTACCCCGAACTTATAGCACTATATGCATCAGCTCCGAATCATGTCTTGGGTCATTGGTTGGGTTTGCCTGGCTCCCTTGTTTTGGTACCTTACGTTCTGTTATATCGGCTAAGGTAGCACAGGGAGAACTACTGCGATTGTCTCCCGGATCTGCCGGACGAGCACCTCAGTTGAGAAAGCCGAAAATCGACTGTCATGATACAACGACAGCTGGTCATCTGTTCGAGAGGTTGTAAAATCCTTATAGATTTATTCCGCACAACGCCATTATAAATGCAGAGTGCGACGGACCGGTCTTCTGATCAGGCGCCAATAGAGCCCCTAGTTCGGCCTTCCGAACACTAGGGGCTGCACCGACCATACTCGAATTCCTATGGCTAAGTGAGAGTAATAAAGCCTTATAGTCCGATTGCCTGGTTCGAGGGGAGAAACGCCTCTATAAAAGGACCCAACTATGGGATAAAGAGCGTTCAGATATATCCCGAACACCCCCGTAGTCTTTTTACGTGGGGGCAGAAGCCGACGACTGGCTAACTCTCAGGATTTACATACAATAACAGCCGCACAGGAAGAACATATCTTCAAACAAAACAGGCAATATATAAATGCCATAATCCCATATTACAAAAAGTGGCACGAATGCCCTTAGGTAAATATAATGTCTTTGGTACATTTATCCGCCGCAAGGCGGGCTCCCTTCAGTACACCTTCATAGTACAGTTCGGGCTGGCGATGCTCCTTACCCTTGGGCGGCCCCTCAGTCATCAGCTTCTCCGCGTCAAGCTTCCCCCAATGCACTTTTGCACGGGCGAACGCCATACGTGCACCCTCTATGCAGACCGATCGCTTAATAGCATCAAGCCAAGGACAAGCGCCCACAATCCGCTTCACGAGCCCGAAGTAACTGCTCGGAATTGGCTCCGCCGGCCACAGCCGGACAACCAAGTCCTTCATGGCTAGTTCGGCCGCCTGGTGCAGTTCGACCAGCTGCTTCAACTGATCGATAAAGGGCACCGGATAGTTCGGTGCCAAATACTGCGACCAGAAACCCCTCTCTGCAGACTTCTTTTCCTCGGTTCGGAAGAATTGGGCGGCATTTGATATGTTGCGAGGAAGATCCGCAAACGCCCCTGAAAAAATAAGAATTCAGCTTGCTGCTTAGAATTCTTCCCATTATCATGAACAAATGGCTAAGAATACAGAAGGCCTTACCAGCCGCAACTTTCTGGGCTTCTTCCCAAGCATCTTCCGCGGCTTGGAGCGCTTGGGAGAGTTCGGATTCTTTCCCTATTAGACTCTGCTCCAAGCCCTCGCTTTTCTTCACAGCCTCATGGAGCTCCCGCTCAGCTGTGACAACCCTGGCCTCATGTTTTTCACGAAGTGCCTATTCGGCGGCAGCCTTCTTATTCGCATCATCCACAACCTTTTTTAGTGCCTCATATTCGGCACTCGCTCCTAGGGCATACAACACAAATACTTTTCAATAAGAACAATTACTTATTCGTGCCTAAAGCAAGACAATGTTTCAACATACCTTGTTTCTGTTCTAATTGCTTCCTCACATAGCCAAGTTCTTCCTCGGCCCATTCCAGGCTCCGCTTCAGTTCGGACTCTTCCGCATTATGAGCCGCCGTCTTCTCCGCAGACGCCTGTGCTCAAACAAAGAGGTACGCATCATTAACATAAGTTCCCACGACAAAAGAGGATTTGATCCCCTGCCCTGCTCCCTCTTCTTCGCCAGACAGTGTATCTGGGGCTACTACTCATATTATGACGATTCCTCAAAGGTTTCTCAGGAAACATACCTCAAACGCCTTTATAAGGCCAAGGCAGGACTCGTTCAGCCCGCTTTCGGCAGACTGAATCTTTTCAACCACCGCACTCATAAGGGTCCGATGTTCATCGATGATAGACGTGTTCTTCAACGCTGTCGATAGACCGCTCGGCAACTCTGCTTGAACATAGGTTGTCGGCGGAGTAGGCAGGCCTCCTACCGTTAAAGGTGGCTCCTCGCCCGATCCGGGAGCCTTAGAGGTCTCCTGGACCTTGTCCGTCTGAGGGCCGAACACAAGATCGCCCCCGCTGACGGCACACTCAGGGGCCATCGCACCCGTGTGTCCGGCTCCAGTGATATGCCCCCCTGGTCCGACCCCCGTTGAGACGACACCTTAGTGTCGCGCCGGGACTTTGGGGAAGGGGCCTCTGGAGGCGTCTCGCTCGCCAAGGCGCCCGAACTCAGCGAATCCTGGGATGAGGACTGTCCGGCGCGAGACCTTGTCGGACTGTGCAAAATATAGCGACAGTTAAGACTACTATACCCAAAAACAATCCCGGATGCATATGTGTGACACTCCAAAAATTTTCCTTTAGTTTTCTTCAAAATTTGTTGGATTTGAAGGAGGTCTCCAAAACCCTTCCAAAAGTCTCTCTCAAAGCTTTTCCCTTTAGCAAATATGTTATTTTTGCATCTCCTTCAACTCTAGTGTTCGGTTCTAAATTTTCTTCTGATTTCCCTCTTCTCAAAAATTTCAAGGAGAATCTTTGGAATTTATTTTATTTCAAAAAGAAACTCTAGGAGTTTGTCATCCTCTCCCATATTTGAAATCATTCATGATTCTTCCATGCACCACATGGTAAAAACCTTCCCAAAAATCTCTCCTTCCACTTTGGTACAACTCAAACATTCTGTCCAAACTAGTAAAATCCATTTTTGGACTTTATTCCAATTATTTCTTCTCCCAAAATAATTCTGTCTTTTCTTTTGAGCCTAAGTGATTTGCAAAGCAAGTACCCTAATGCTCTTGATTTTGACCTCAAACCAACTCCTTGGATAGTCCTTGGTACCCACAACACAGAACCATCTTGATCCACTCTTCTTCTTTTCAAATATTTCAAATTTCACTCACTGCAAGTTTGGACCAGATTTGCCAAATTTGGTGAAATTCATATCTACACTTCTCCAAAAATTCCACAAAAAGTCAGGCAACCTCTAGTTGCAATGAGAGACCACTCCACCAAAATCAGCTCAAGGAAAAATCCTGGATACAGAATCATTTTGTCGAACACCGGCATGCACTGTTTTGTTCATATTCAGAAAATTCAGAAAGTTGAGGTCGATCTCCGTCAATAACTTCAATCACGAGTCCACAGTGCCCTTGGCACGTTGCTGCAACCTGGCCTGCTTGTCGAAGCTCCACACGCACACTTGGCACCTTCTGGCGTCGGTGGCGCCGCAGCCCGCTCAAGGCCGGCGTGCTTTGCGGCGGCTGCACCACCGTAACGGCGACAGGAGGCAAAACTGCGGCGCAACGCCGTTCGGCGCCGCCCAAGTGCCCTGGTGGCTCCGCGTGGTCACCTCCTTGCCAGCGCACGCATGCGGCACCGTCGCCGTGGCTTGGCACGCGCAGAGCGCGCTCTCTGCCGCCGACGGGCCGTGCGGACGTTCCGTCGAGGGCAAGCCGTAAACCTTCCTCCCGTACTGAGCTGGACCCTAAAATGACACCACTACTCCTCCTAGGCGATGCTCAAGATCCTAACCCTCCCGTGCAACCACAGCACCGCCATAATCACCTCGCTGGAGAACCCCGTTCTCGGCAATCGCCGGGCGGCGGCTATATAGCCCCCGAGCTTGCTCTCGCCTCCGCACGACTCCACCACCTCACCGGACCCGCCTAGCCACTGGAGGGGCCTCGAGAACCTTTCTTCCTCGACTCCGCCACCTCCGTCCGCCTCGGCTCCGGCATCGTTCTCTCCGGTGAGAACTCCTCCGCCACCACCTTTCGCTTGTAGCCTCATACCACCTCTAGTAAGATAACCCCACCTCAATTTTGGCCCCGCAGCTCTCTCGGCGAGATCCACGATCGTCCGATCCGCCGTCCGCCCGGAGCAAGCGTCGTCGACGTGGTACTCGCCGGCGATCACTTCCTTCTCCCACGGACGCGGAAGGACGTGCTGATCATGAAGGTACCGTCCGATCACTCTACCTCGCCGTGGATCGCCGCCGGCGACCACCGCACCCCTCGGGCGCCGTTGCGCCCTGTTTCCCTCTTTCAAATTTTCAAACCTGACAGGTGGAGCCCGCCTGTCAGCCTCTCAGTTGTTTCTTTTAAACGAAACGTTATCTGGACATTTCCGCAGAACCCCCTGGAAACTTTCTGTTTCATTACAGATGGGCCCTTGGGTTAAAATCCTTATAACTTTTTAACAGAAAGGAAATTTTGAGTGATTCTTTTTCTGTCATCTTCAAATTTTTGTCTAGTTTTTTATCATATTTATTTGAGAAATATTTGGACCAACTTTCTGTACTCCACGGTATTTACGATAGCGCGTGTATTTTTGTTTACCGTAGATACCGAAGGAGGTGACGGAACTGCGAACTTCGCCGAGCTAGACCCCGACTACTCTGAACCAGGCAAGCAAAGTTTGAACTTTTGATATGATGAGTGTCTGAGCATGTTTGCATTAATTTTGTATCATGGCACGTTCATGAGCATTTTCGATGATAGTTTATCTCGTGAGCATTGAGGAAAATGAGCTCGATAAATCCGTGAGTTGTTGGAAACTTGTTGCATGGCCATGAGTTGGCATGAGTATGGGTAAGATGGAAGTGTTGTAGCATGCCAGGCTTATGCCATGTCGTTGACCCTGTGTCAACATAAATCGGTCAGTTTCCCGTCCGTCTTCCTTTCCGTACTACCACCTGTTTCCCGCAAGGGATACGGCTTAGTAGGTTGTAAACCACTTCCTAGTACACACCAAATTGAGAGGCCGGGATGAAGGTTCCATGGCCCTGGATTAAAGCCTTTCATCCGGTCAGGGGGCATGGGTGTTTTCGGTTGGGACCGAGAGGGGGGCACCCCTTAGAGCGCGCGTATATAAATTTGACCCCATGCTATTCGAGATTGTGATCTCCCCCCTCAAAGTTTTTCTTAAACGCTGTCTAGGGTGATTCCTGGCAACGTGAGGTGTGATGGGTGTGTACTAGCTAGTTGTGTTTCCTCTGAAATACCGTAAACGAAACTAGTCCTTCGTGACTACGGAAATCCGTTGGCTGTGGACAAATTTTGGTACAAACTCTGTAGAGTCAAAATTCTTGAATTCATCTTATCCATGTCCAAGTTCACTATATCTTATCCTGACAAGTGTCAGTTTTGGTGACAGAAAATCCGGTGAATCACATGAGTACTAAGTCCGGTTAAATGTTTATTCCTGTGGATGGACTAACCCGTTTATATTCCTGTGTTGAATATTTATTATGAGTGCTATTTCTTGTGATGAAAGCCCTTTCATTGCTGTCGCTCAGACGTCCAACTGCGGCATTGCTGTTATTTATTCTCATTATAAGCCCTCTCTGTGATGTCGCTCAGACGTCCGACTGCGGCATTGCTGTTATTTATTCTCATTATAAGCCCTCTCTGTGATGTCGCTCAGACGTCCGACTGCGGCATTGCTGTTATTTATTCTCATTATAAGCCCTTTCGTGATGTCGCCAGACGTCCGATCATGCATTGCTGTTATTTATTCTCATTATAAGCCATTTCGTGATGTCGCTCAGACGTCCGATCGCTGCATTGTTGTTATTTATTTTCATTATAAGCCCTTTACGTGATGTCGCTCAGACGTCCGACTGCGGCATTGTTGTTATTTATTTTCATTATAAGCCCTTTCTGTGATGTCGCTCAGACGTCCGACTGCGGCATGCATATATTTTTATTTCAATATAAGCCCTTTATGAGGTGTCGCTCAGACGCCCGACTGTGGCATGTTTTGCTTACTTATTCACCCCCTTCGAGGCGTCGCTTCAGACACCCGATGGGTTTTTGAGTTTATCCTTCTTCGGGTTTTCGAGCGGACTACCGCCGATTCCCTTCTTATTTTTATTTGGTTGTACTGATTGAGCATTGTTATAAAAAATTAATCATGACTCATTCCTGCATTCATTTGTTATATCTGTTGTCCAGACTGTCTTGCGAGTACTTTCAAAGTACTCACCTGGCTTGTTGATTTGGCGGATCTTGTGAAGGCGATCTCATGGATGAAGAATTCGATAGCGAGTCCGACGCCTAGAGGAATCCCAATCAGTCTCGTGCGACCCCTGGATTAGTCATTGTGACATATCCGCTTCCGCTACCCAAATAAATTCATCGAGCCTCACCTCAACTTTCGATGAGCCGCCGATCTGAGAGACTTATTAACCACCCGTTGTGTTATTCCACCAACCACTCATATCTCGGTCAGTAGTATTTCCACCCCACCCTTTGAGTCATATCCGCCACTATGTATAATTATCGGCATGTTTGTAATAATTGGTTGGGCATCTTCATCCGACCCTGTATTATTGTAATGCTCTTGGCTTATTGTATCAAAGTTTTGTCAACGGTATGAAGGATTTTCCTCATATTGGACTTCATAGGTCGGTTGTTCAATAAATATTTTATTGAAAACCGGTCGTGACAAGCTTGGTACAGAGCCAGCTGACTGTAGGAAGCCACTAGGTTCGATCGCTAATCGGTTATTAGCATAATAGAGCTATTTATTATTTTTACAAATGTAGCAAATTTCGACGATCGGCATAAATTTATGATTTGACTTCTCAGGATTTTTGCCTACTTTTGTAGATGGCCAGCAACGACTGCGAGTCGCAGGTGTTCGCCAACATGCCCGATGGGTTTGTCAAGCTTCTCTCCTTTATCGTCCAAGTCGCGATGGGGCGGATGTCGCGCCATCTTTCTCTCTCTCAGCACAAGGTCAATGACCGTCTAACCATGCACCAAGCAGCGGTGGAATTCAAGAGAGGACGAGTTGAGCGTTACCGGTTCATGGGGAGAGCCATGCCCACAGAGAAGCACGCGCTACAGATGGCAGCCCGTGAGGCGATAGCCCATCTCAGGGATATCCTGCCTTCGATGAAGACTCGTCGCTACCGCTACCTGCCATGTCACGTGCCATACACCTGCCACTACGCGTTCTCTTGCCCCAGAGGAGAATGGGATGAAGCTTTTGAGATGCTCATCGAGTATCTTCGGGCTTTGGAGGCAGCCTTCGACAACCTGGTGGACGACTTTGTAGCTGCCCGCATGGACTCAGTCCATGGCTGTACCGCCAACAGGAGGGAGCTCCTGCGTGCTGCACCACCACTGACTTTCGTCTCGTCATCAGCATCGTTCGCTCCTACTGCTCGCACCGCTACTCGTCGCCTGCCTACCACGGAGGAATTCAACCACGTCATTGCGCCTACTCCGGTTCGTTCTGCACCACCCCTCGTGCCCGCTCAGATTCGAGTTGTTCCGCACAAGGCACCTGCTCCACCAACTCCGCGCAACACCTCTCGTCTGGAGCCTATCTCTGAGGAGGAGGTTGAGTCCCCAGCCTCTCTACGCCTCACCCTTGGCAGGCCAAGGGAAATCCTTACCATCTCCGACTAAGTGCGCTTAGCCGCCATGCGATGTACCGACTTATGCGATATGTTTATATGTAAATAGGCTGTGAGAAGTAGTTTGTTTGCGCACCATGTAGGATATGGAGAAGTGCACTAGACTAAATAACATGTCAGGATTTATGTACGCATATCCTGAGTGATGTATTGTATAATTACTGCTTGCGTGTAAGATATGTAATGAACAGTCCTTCTCCGCATGCAAAGCGTATTTTTCTCTTGAAAAAAAATCTTGGAGCATTTGCAACTTTTTGCATCTTCTTGAATTTATTGATTTTGCGGCTCAATTCCTTTTCTTATGAGTGTTTCAAAATATATCCCCAGAGTGAACTATGTCTCGTCCTTGGACGCGCTCCATGCCAACTCCGACAGAGAAAAATTATGGCACACCCCCAGGCAACAATTTCACACAGGGACAGACAAGTCAGCAGGACAGTGAAACGACACTTTCCCAAATGTGCCGTCTTTATGAACAAAGTCAGCAGCAACATCAGGAAATACTGAACCAAGCCATCAATATGGGAAATCACCATGGACCGTATCAGCAGCAATCCAAGTTATCTGAGCTACTGAAGACGATCCCCAAACATTTTCTCACACTGCAAACCTCTGGAAGCCGAGGGTGGCTTGAGACATGGAGAGAAAATTAATTATCGCCAGTGTTCAGACCTTGAGAAAGTGCTTTATGCTCCGCACTATCTCTTTGGAGCAGCCGAATCGTGGTGGGAAAATTTCCTGCACATGCACCCCAACGAAAATAATATATCATGGGAGGAATTTAAAGAAGGTTTTCGTGGGGCACATATTCCTAAGAGTCTTATGAAGATCAAAAGAGAGAATTTGATGACCTCAAGCAAAGGACAATGGCAGTGTCGTAGAATACAACAGTCAGTTTACCTCTGCTGTCTCGCTTCGCCAATGAGGAGCGTATGTCGAAAAAAAAAGGATGGAGAAATTCCTAGGCGGTCGACACCGCGCTTAAATGTCAATTGGTCGTATACACATTTCCAGATTTTAAGACGCTGGTGGATAAGGCCATTACCTTGGAAAATGAGAGACGCAGCTTAGAAGATTTCCAAGCGGAAGAGGGACCAGACTAAACACACCCGCAACCACCGCAGCAAGACAGATGTTCAGAAGAACTGGACACCCAAACCCACGACAAGCGCCTCACGCCCAATCAAGAATTTCCACGCAAAGGACAAGGAGTTCACATACCGCCAAAGCGTTACCTGTTACGCTTAGGAGAAGAAGGGCACTATGCCAAGCAAGTGCCCCAAGCCAAGGAACTCGACCCCAAAGCCGAACAACGGAAGCAATAATTCGCACCAAAGCGCAACAATTTCAACCCAAATAACAACCACAGGAAGGGTCATCTGAACCACGTGACCAAAGAGGAAGCACAAAATGCCCCAGATATCGTGACTCGCACGCTTCACATCAACACAATACCTGCCATGGTTTTGTTTGATTTCGAGCTTTCACTCGCTCGTTTGAAAAGTTTTGCTTTGCAAAATAATTTTCGATGCTTCCCTTGGGAAAATCTATGATCATCAAGTCCCCGGAATTAAGCAAGTTACCCAGAATTATTGCCAGGGTGTGGTTATCGAGTTTGAAGGGTTGAAGTTTCACGCAAATCTTATCGTATTGGAAAATAAAGGACTGGATGTCATCTTAGGGATGGATTGGTTAACCACCAACAAAGGTTTTATTGACTGCTTCAACAGGACCGTAATTCTCACCCATCACCACAGGGAGACCCTAAAGGTTTCAGCCAAGGAAAGAAAAATATCCAGGCAACCGAGATTGAACAAGGTGGATATTTCTGAATTGAGCAAAGTTCTAGTAGTGTGTGAATTTCCAGATGTATTCCCCGAAGAACTACCAGGCATGCCACCAGATCGAGAGATAGAATTCAGCATTGAGCTAGCACCCGAAACCGCTCCCATATACAAGAAACCATACTGAATGGCACCTTCCGAATTGGTGGAACTGAAGAAGCAAATAAAGGAACTGTTGGAAAAAGGGTACATACGAGCCAGTTCCTCACCTTGGGGTTCACCAATGTTATTCGCCAAAAAGAAGGATGGAACACTGAGATTGTGCATAGACTATCGAGCGCTAAACATGGTCACAATCAAGAACAAATATCCGATGCCGCGAATAAATGATTTATTCGATCAACTCGCTAAGGCCAAGGTGTTCTCAAAGATTGACTTGAGATCGGGATATCATCAACTGAAAGTACGAACCGAGGATATTCCCAAGACCGCCTTCACCTCCAGATACGGATTGTACGAGTTCACCGTGATGCCATTCGGACTAACAAACGCCCCCACATATTTTGTTCACCTCATGAACAAAGTATTCATGAAGTTTATGGATAAGTTTGTTGTGGTATTTATCGATGATATTCTGGTATACTCCAAAACACCAGAAGAACACGCTGAACATCTTCGGATTGTACTAGGAGAACTCAGGAAACATCAGTTGTACGCCAAATTCAGCAAGTGTGAATTTTGGCTAAAGCAAGTAGGTTTTCGGGCCACGACTAACTCAAGAAGGTATCGCCGAGACCCGAAAGTCAAGGCCAGATTTGGCTGGAAGCCACCAGCCAGTGTGACGGATGTACGAAGTTTCTTGGGAATGGCAGGATACTACCGAATATTTATTGAAGGATTCTCCACCATAGCAAAGCCAATGACGCAACTACTCAAGAAAGACAGGAAGTTTGAATGGACGGAAGCCTGCGAGAAAAGTTTCCAAGAACTAAAGAGGAAACTGACGACAACACCAGTACTAATTGTGCCAGATATACACAAGAATTTTGAAGTATTTTGTGATGCATCTCGAAAGGGCCTCGGTGCGATTAATGCAAGAAGGCAAGGTTGTCGATATGTTTCCAGACAGCTTCATAAGCATGAGGAAAATTACCCTACCCATGACCTGGAATTAGCAGCAGTGATACATGCACTCAAGGAATGGAGACACTTTCTACTTGGTAATCGCTAGAAATATACACGGACCACAAAAGCCTCAAGTATATTTTCACACAACCAGAACTAAATTTACGGCAGCGACGCTGGTTGGAATTAGTAAAGGATTTTGATGTTGGGATCCACTACCACCCGGGCAAAGCAAATGTTGTACCAGACGCTCTGAGTCGGAACCGAAGTCCAGAAAACGACAGCATGCCAGACTTAAGACCTGAATTCCAGCAGGAATTCGCAAGGCTCAACCTGATGGTGGTCACCGAAGGCAGTATGTCAAACTTAGAAGTACAGCCTACCCTGATAGAGAAGGTTAAAGAGGCTCAACGTGGACAACCCAGCATTGAAGGCATAAAGCGTAAGATGAAATTGGGCAAGGCCTCAGAATTCAGTATTGATGAGCAAGGAATATTGTGGTACAGGAATAGGCTCTGCGTACCAAATATCCATGACCTTAAACAGCAAATCCTGGCTGAAAGCCACACTGCTCCATATTCAATCCATCCTGGAGGAACAAAAATGTACAAAGATCTTCAGGAAACATTTTGGTGGCATGGTATAAAAAGAGACATAGCCACGTTTATTGCATGTTGTGACTCTTGTCAACGCATGAAGGCCGAGCACCAAAAACCGGCCGGACTATTGCAACCGAATAAGATGCCCGAGTGGAAATGGGACAAAATTGGAATGGATTTTATTGTTGGACTACCTCGGTCACGACACGGACATGATGCCATATGGGTAATCACAGATAGACTGACTAAATTAGCTCACTTCATCCCCGTGAAGACAACACACACCACTCAGAAGCTTGCTAGGCTCTACCTCTCCCGTATCGTTTGCCTACATGGAGTCCCAAAGAAAATAATCTCGGACAGAGGCACTCAATTCGCCTCCGGTTTTGGGATCACTTACAACAAGCTCGAACTCAGCTGGCATTCAAGACTGCATACCATCCCTGCACGGATGGGCAAACTGAGCGAGTAAATCAAATTCTAGAAGATATGCTGAGAGCATGTGTCCTCACCTATGGGACCAGTTGGGAGGAGAGCTTACCATACGCAGAATTCACATATAACAACAGCTATCAGTCCAGCCTGCAAATGGCACCATTTGAAGCTCTGTACGGACGAAGATGTCGTACCCCGCTAAATTGGTCGGAAACGGAGACAGTCATATCTTCGCCCAGACCTGCTCAAGGAGGCCGAGGATAAAGTCAAGGTAATTAAGGACCGCTCAAGACAGCCCAAAGTCGACAAAAGAGTTATTACGATCAGAAGCATCATGGACTCCATTTTGAACCCGGTGAATTTGTGTACCTACGAGTATCACCCATGAGAGGCCTGCACCGATTCAAGATTAAAGCAAAACTAGCACCGAGATTCATCGGGCCTTTCTGCATAGTAGCACGAAGAGGCACGGTGGCCTACCAGCTAGACTTACCCGAAGAATTATCCGACATCCACGACGTATTCCACGTCTCCCAATTGAGGAAGTGCGTAAGCAACCCAGAGAAACAAGTACCCCATAAAAACATTGATGTGCAACCAGATCTTACATATCGGGAGCATCCGATAAAAATCTTGGAAGAGTCAGAAAGGAGAACCCGACAGAAAACCACCAAGTTCTTCAAAGTTCAGTGGAGCAACCACACCGAAAGTGAAGCCACTTGGGAAAGAGAGGATTTCCTTCGAACAGAGCACCCACAATTATTTGAAAATCAACTGGAATCTCGGGGACGAGATTTTTCCTAAGGGGGTAGGTGTTGTGACACTCCAAAATTTTTCCTTTGGTTTTCTTCAAAATTTGTTGGATTTGAAGGAGGTCTCCAAAACCCTTCCAAAAGTCTCTCTCAAAGATTTTCCCTTTAGCAAATATGTTATTTTTGCATCTCCTTCAACTCTAGCGTTTGGTTCTAAATTTTCTTCTGATTTCCCTCTTCTCAAAAATTTCAAGGAGAATCTTTGGAATTTATTTTATTTCAAAAAGAAACTCTAGGAGTTTGTCATCCTCTCCCATATTTGAAATCATTCATGATTCTTCCATGCACCACATGGTAAAAAAAACCTTCCCAAAAATCTCTCCTTCCACTTCGGTACAACTCAAACATTCTGTCCAAACTAGAAAAATCCATTTTTGGACTTTATTCCAATTATTTCTTCTCCCAAAATAATTCTGTCTTTTCTTTTGAGCCTAAGTGATTTGCAAAGCAAGTACCCTAATGCTCTTGATTTTTGACCTCAAACCAACTCCCTTGGATAGTCCTTGGTACCCACAACCGAGAACCATCTTGATCCACTCTTCTTCTTTTCAAATATTTCAAATTTCACTCATCGCAAGTTTGGACCAGATTTGCCAAATTTGGTGAAATTCATATCTACACTTCTCCAAAAATTCCACAAAAATTCAGGCAACCTCTAGTTGCAATGAGAGACCACTCCACCAAAAATCAGCTCAAGGAAAAATCCTGGATACCAGAATCATTTTGTCGAACACCGCATGCAATCGCTTTGTTCATATTCAGAAAATTCAGAAAGTTCAAAGTGTCGATCTCCGTCAGAACTTCAATCACGAGTCCACAGTGCCCTTGGCACGTTGCTCGCAGCCTGGCCTGCTTGTCCGAAGCTCCACACGCACACTTGGCACCTTCCGGCGTCGGTGGCGCCCGCCCTCAAGGCGCTGGCGTGCTTTTGCGGCGGCTGCACCACCGTGAACGGCGACAGGAGGCAAAACTGCGGCGCAACGCCGCTCGGCGCCGCCTAAGTGCCCTGGTGGCTCCGCGTGGTCACCTCCTTGCCAGCCAAGACGATGCGGCACCGTCGCCGTGGCTTGGCACGCGCAGAGCGCTCTCTGCCGCCGACGGGCCGCGGCGGCCGTTCCGCCGAGGGCAAGCCGTAAACCTTCCTCCCGTGCTGAGCTGGACCCTAAAATGACACCACTACTCCTCCTAGGCGATGCTCAAGCTCCTAACCTCCCGTGCAACCACAGCGCCGCCGTAATCACCTCAACGAGAACCCCGTTCTCGGCCACAGCCTCGGCGGCTATATAGCCCCGAGCTTGCTCTCGCCCCGCACGACTCCACCACCTCACCAGACCCGCCTAGCCACTTGAGGGGCCTCGAGGAGCCTTTCTTCCTCGACTCGCCACCTCCGTCCGCCTCGGCTCCGCATCGTTCTCTCCGGTGAGAACTCCTCCGCCGCCTGCGCCGCCCCGTAGCCTCGCACCACCTCTAGTAAGATAACCCCACCTCAATTTTGGCCCCGCAGCTCTCCGGCGAGATCCACGACCGTCGAACCACCGTCCGCCGGAGCAAGCGCCACCGTCGACGTGGTACTCGCCGGTGATCACTTCCTCCCCACGGACGCGAAGGACGTGGCTGATCACGAAGGTACCGTCCGATCACTCTACTCGCCGTGGATCGCCGCCGCCACCACCGCACCCTCGGGCGCCGTCGCGTCCTGTTTCCCTCTTTCAAATTTTCAAACCTGACAGGTGGAGCCCGCCTGTCAGCCTCTCAGTTGTTTCTTTTAAACGAAACGTTATCTGGAGTTTTCCGCAGAACCCCCTGGAAACTTTCTGTTTCATTGCAGATGGGCCCTTGGGTTATAACCCTTATAACTTTTTAATAGAAAGGAATTTTTTAGTGATTCTTTTTCTGTCATCTTCAAATTTTTTTCTAGTTTTTAATCATATTTATTTGAAAAATATTTGGACCAATTTTCTGTACTCCACAGTATTTACGTTAGCGCGTGTATTTTTGTTTACCGTAGATACCGAAGGAGGTGACGGAACCGCGAACTTCGCCGAGCTAGACCCCGACTACTCTGAACCAGGCAAGCAAAGTTTGAACTTTTGATATGATGAGTGTCTGAGCATGTTTGCATTAATTTTGTATCATGGCACGTTCATGAGCATTTTCGATTATAGTTTATCTCGTGAGCATTGAGGAAAATGAGCTCGGTAAATCCGTGAGTTGTTGGAAACTTGTTGCATGGCCATGAGTTGGCATGAGTATGGGTAAGATGGCAGTGTTGTAGCATGCCAGGCTTATGCCATGTCGTTGACCGTGTGTCAACATAAATCGGTCGATTTCCGTCCGCCTTCCTTTCCGTATTACCACCTGTTTCCCGCAAGGGATACGGCTTAGTAGGTTGTAAACCACTTCCTAGTACACACCAAATTGAGAGGCGGGATGAAGGTTCCATGGCCCTGGATTAAAGCCTTTCATCCGTCAGGGGCATGGGTGTTTCGGTTGGGACCGAGAGGGGGCACCCTTAGAGCTGCGTATATAAATTTGACCCCATGCTATTCGAGATTGTGATCTCCCCGCCTCAAAGTTTTTCTTAAACGCTGTCTAGGGTGATTCCTGGCAACGTGAGGTGTGATGGGTGTGTACTAGCTAGTTGTGTTTCCTATGAAATACCGTAAACGGAACTAGTCCTTCGTGACTACGGAAATCCGTTGGCTGTGGAAAAATTTTGGTACAAACTCTGCAGAGTCAAAATTCTTGAATTCATCTTATCCATGTCCAAGTTCACTATATCTTATCCTGACAAGTGTCAGTTTTGGTGACAGAAAATCCGGTGAATCACATGAGTACTAAGTCCAGTTAAATGTTTATTCCTGTGGATGGACTAACCATTTTATATTCCTGTGTTGAATATTTATTATGAGTGCTATTTCTTGTGATGAAAGCCCTTTCTGTGATGTCGCTCAAACGTCCGACTACGGCATTGCTGTTATTTATTCTCATTATAAGCCTTCTCTGTGATGTCGCTCAGACGTCCGATCATGCATTGCTGTTATTTATTCTCATTATAAGCCTCTCTCGTGATGTCGCCGACGTCCGATCATGCATTGCTGTTATTTATTCTCATTATAAGCCCTTTCGTGATGTCGCCAGACGTCCGATCGCGGCATTGCTGTTATTTATTCTCATTATAAGCCCTTTCGTGATGTCGCCGGACGTCCGATGCTGCATTGTTGTTATTTATTTTCATTATAAGCCCTTTCTGTGATGTCGCTCAGACGTCCGACTACGGCATTTTTGTTATTTATTTTCATTATAAGCCCTTTCTGTGATGTCGCTCAGATGTCCGATTGCGGCATGCATATATTTTTATTTCAATATAAGCCCTTTATGAGGTGTCGCTCAGACGCCCGACTGTGGCATGTTTTGCTTATTTATTCACCCCCTTCGAGGCGTCGCTTCAGACACCCAATGGGTTTTTGAGTTTATCCTTCTTCGGGTTTTCCAGCGGACTACCGCCGATTCCCTTCTTATTTTTATTTTGTTATACTGATTGAGCATTGTTAAAAAAAACTAATCATGACTCATTCCTGCATTCATTTGTTATATCTGTTGTCTGAACTGTCTTGCGAGTACTTTCAAAGTACTCACCTGGCTTGTTGATTTGGCCAGATGCTGACGAAGGCGATCTCATGGATGAATAATTCGATAGCGAGTCCGACGCCTAGAGGAATCCCAGTCAGTCTCGTGCGACCCCTGGATTAGTCATTGTGATATATCCGCTTCCGCTACCCAAATAAAGTCATCGAGCCTCACCTCGACGCCGATGAGCCGCCAAATCTGAGAGACTTATTAACCACCCCGTTGTGTTATTCCACCAACCACTCATATCTCGAGTCAGTAGTATTTCCACCCCACCCCTTTGAGTCATATCCGCCACTATGTATAATTATCGACATGTTTGTAATAATTGGTTGGGCATCTTCAGTCCGACCCCTGTATTATTGTAATGCTACTGGCTTATTGTATCAAAGTTTTGTCAACCGGTATGAAGGATTTTCCTCATATTGGACTTCATAGGTCGGTTGTTCAATAAATATTTTTATTGAAAAACCGGTCGTGACAATATGCGTGTTCGGATTTTGTATACTTACGACTTCTCAAGGGGCTGGGCCCTGGGATCCCACTCGGGGCTGCTATCGGCAGCCGTGGTGGATGCCCCTGGGAGGGAACCTTTTCTCCTCTTGGGCGATTCGGCGTCCAGGGACGAGGAAGCTACACGCTTCTTCCCACCTTCATAGTGAGGCTCGTCCTCCTCTGCTTCTTCCTCTTCGTCTTCCAAAGAAGGAGCGTCGCTTGAGTCTTCGGATTTTGCGTCTAAAGCCTCGCGGTGCCGGAGGCCACTCCGGGTCTTCTTGAACTTTTTGGAGGCCTCCTTCTTTGGCGCCTCGTAAGGCGCGGGGACCAGCATCTTCGGCAGAAGAGGTCCGGCCGGTTCCTCCGGCAGCGGGGCCGGGCAATGAATCCGCTCCACCTTCTTTACCCATCCCTGAGGTCACGACGAAACACGATTTAGATGTCTCCCTCATGACATGCCAATCGAAGCATGGATTGATAGAGGGTGGTTGTAACTTACCGGGCTTGCAGCATGGGATATTTGACATCCACGGTCCTCGGCGGATCCCGGCCACGATTTAACGGGCTTGAAGAGCACCTTCCAGATATCGTTGTGGGAGGAGTCATAGAGCTCCTGAAGGGTTTGGTGCTCGGTTGGGAAAACTCCCACAGAGTGCAGGCTCGACGCTGACAAGGGAGAACCAGGCGAACTAGCATCACTTGGACCACGTTGACGAGTTTGACATCCCTGTCAACCAAACTCTGGACGCGCGTCTGGAGCAATGACAACTCATCGGTCGAGCACCAGTTCGGTCCCTTCTTGGGCCAGGACGTGAGCCGCAGTGGAGCTCCGGATCTGAACTCGGGAGCTGGAGCCCACTTTTTGCCGCGTGGTTCGGTGATATAAAACCACTGCTGCTGCCACTCCTTGACGGAGTCGTTGAAAGCGCCCTTCGGCCAAACGGCCTTGGGCATCTTTCTCACCATGGCGCCGCCGCACTCGGCGTGTTCGCCACTCCACCACCTTGGGCTTTACATTAAAAATCTTCAGCCACAGGCCAAAGTGAGGTGAGATCCGAAGAAAAGCCTCGCACACGATGATGAACGTCGAAATATTGAGGAAGGAGTTGGGGGAAAGATCATGAAAATCAATCCCGTAGTAATACATGATTCCGCGAACAAACGGGTGTAGGGGAAACCCAAGCCCACGGACAAAATGGGGAAGGAACACGACTCTCTCGTGAGGTTACGGAGTGGGGACGACCTATCCCGCCGGGGGGAGACGGTGGCGATCTTGGGCTGATACCGGCGCCCGGAGCTTCTTGATATCCTTCGCCCGGACAGTAGAGGCCATCCATCTGCCTCCTGCTCTGGATCTGGACATCTTTGTAAAGCCTCTCTTTGGTGGAAAGGAAGAGTGCTTGGGCATTAGGGCTCGAAAAGAGGGGAATGAGCTAGCGGAAGGAGAAAGGCGTGGGCAAAGAGAAAGAGGCCTTGTCTCTTTATAGGGGCGGTAAGTGCTTTTGGCGCCTCCCCACTTGCCTGGTTGAACCCGTTTGCCTCCTGCTCGCCGCGATTAGCGGTGCGGTTGGATTACCCATACCCGTATTGATGAGAATCCCGTGATAAGGGGACACAATCTCTGCTTTGACAAGACGTGTCGAGGAAACCGCCTCGCAATATGCGCTGTTGCTGGTTGTGGGAAAACGGTTCGAATAATGACCCGACCGTAATGAAACGTCGCGCTGCCTAAAAGGTTGTCAGCAGATTACATTTGTGAAATACCATTCTCTCTCCGGTGGCATGTGAAGATCATTTTGTGGATTCGGACATGGTTCAAGTGTTCGATAACTACTTTGGAGTATTCGGAGAAGGAACCCGCCCTGCAATGTCGAAGACAAGACTACGCGTCGGACTCATCGTCATTGAAGCCTGGTTCAGGGGCTACTGAGGGAGTCCTGGATTAGGGGGTATCCAGATAGCCGGACTATATACATCGTCCGGACTATTGAAGCGTGAAGATACAAGACTCAAGACTTCGACCCGTGTCCAGATGGGACTTTCCTTGGCGTGGAAGACAAGCTTGGCGATCCAAATATTGTATTTCCTTCCTTGTAACCGACTCCACGTAAACCCTAGCCCTCTCCGGTGTCTATATAAACCAGAGAGGTTGGTCCTTAGAAGGCCGATCACAATTACAATCATACCATCATAGGCTAGCTTCTAGGGTTTAGCCTCTACGATCTCGTGGTAGATCTACTCTTGTACTACCCATATCTTCAATATTAATCAAGCAGGAAGTAGTGTTTTACCTCCATCGGGAGGGCCCGAACCTGGATAAATATCTGTGTCCCTTGTTTCCTGTTACCATCAGCCTAGACGCACAGATCGGGACCCCCTACCCGAGATCCGCCGGTTTTGACACCGACAGGCGCGCCCTAGGGGGCGCCCTCCACCCTCGTGGCCGCCACCTTTCTTTCTTGACGGGGGGTCCAAGTCTCCTGGATCGTATTCCGTGAGAAAATCACGTTCCCGAAGGTTTCATTCCGTTTGGACTCCATTTGATATTTCGTTTCTTCGAAACACTAAAATAGGCAAAAAAAAAACAGCAAATCTGGGTTGGGCCTCCGGTTAATAGGTTAGTCCCAAAAGTAATATAAAAGTGTAAAATAAAGCCCAATATGGTCCAAAACAGTAGATAATATAGCATGGAGCAATCAAAAATTATAGATACGTTGGAAACGTATCAGGCATCCCCAAGCTTAATTCCTTCTCATCCTCGAGTAGGTAAATGATAAAAAGATAATTTTTGATGCGGAGTGCTACTTGGCATAATTTCAATGTAATTATTCTTAATTGTGGTATGAATATTCAGATCTGAAAGATTCAAGACAAAAGTTCATATTGACATGAAAATAATAATTCTTTAAGCATACTAACTAAGCAGTTATGTCTTCTCAAAATAACATGGCCAAAGAAAGTTCATCCCTACAAAATCATATGGTTTAGTCATGCTCCATTTTCGTCACACAAGAATGATCTCATCATGCTAAACCCCGATGACAAGACAAGCAATTGTTTCATACTTTAGTAATCTCAAAATTATAAACCTTCACGCAATACATGAGCGCGAGCCATGACATAGCACTATGGGTGGAATAGAATATGATGATGGGGGTTATGTGGAGAAGACAAAAAAAGGAGAAAGTCTCACATCAACGAGGCTAATAAATGGGCTATGGAGATGCCCATCGATTGATGTTAATGCAAGGAGTAGGGATTGCCATGCAACGGATGCACTGGAGCTATAAATGTATGAAAGATCAACAAAATGCAACTAAGTGGGTGTGCATCCAACTTGCTTGCTCATGAAGACCTAGGGCACTTGAGGAGGCCCATTGTTGGAATATACAAGCCAAGTTCTATAATGAAAAATTCCCACTAGTATATGAAAATGACAAAATGCGAGACTCTCTATCATGAAGATTATGGTGCTACTTTGAAGCACAAGTGTGTCAAAGGATAGTAGCATTGTCCCTTCTCTCTTTTTATCTCATTTTTTATTTGGGCCTTTTTTCCTTTTTTTATGGCATCTTTTCTCCCCTTTTTTTATATATTCCTCACTTGGGACAATGCTCTAGAAAATGATGATCATCACACTTCTATTTGTTTACAACTCAATGATTACAACTCAATACTAGAACAAGGTATGACTCTATATGAATGCCTCCGGCGGTGTAGCGGGATATGCAATGAACCAAGAGTGACATGTATGAAATAATTATGAACGGTGGTTTTGGCACAAATACTATGTCAACTACATGATCATGCTAAGCACTATGACAATGATGAATGTGTCATGATAAGCGGAACGGTGGAAAGTTGCATGTCAATATATCTCGGAATGGCTATGGAAATGCCATAATAGGTAAGTATGGTGGCTGTTTTGAGGAAGATATAAGGAGGTTTATGTGTGAAAGAGCAAATCATATCACGGGTTTGATGCACCGTGAAGTTTGCACCAACTCTCAATGTGAGAAAGGGCAATGCACGGCATCAAGAGGCTAGCAATGATGGAAGGGTGAGAGTGCGTATAATCCATGGACTCAACATTAGTCATAAAGAACTCATATACTTATTGCAAAAATCTACAAGCCATCAAAAACCAAAGCACTACGTGCATGCTCCTCGGGGGATAGATTGGTAGGAAAATACCATCGCTCATCCCCGACCGCCACTCATAAGGAGGACAATCAAAGAACACCTCATGTTTCAAATTTGTTACGTAACGTTTACCATACGTGCATGCTACGGGACTTGCAAACTTCAACACAAGTATTTCTCAATTTCACAACTACTCAACTAGCATGACTCTGATATTATTACCTCCATATCTCAAAACAATCATCAAGCATCAAACTTTTCTTAGTATTCAACACACTCATAAGAAAGATTTTATTATTCTTGCATACCTAGCATATTAAGTATATTTAAGCAAATTACCTTGCTATTTAAGAATCTCAAAATAATCTAAGTGAAGCATGAGAGATCAATAGTTTCTATAAAACAAATCCACCACCGTGCTCTAAAAGATATAAGTGATGCACTAGAGCAAAACTATATAGCTCAAAAGATATAAGTGAAGCACATAGAGTATTCTATCAAATTCCAATTCATGTATGGATCTCTCAAAAGGTGTGTACAGCAAGGATGATTGTGGTAAACTAAAAAGAAAAGACTCAAATCATACAAAATGCTCCAAGCAAAACACATATCATGTGGTGAATAAAAATATAGCTCCAAGTAAAGTTACCGATGGAAGTAGACGAAAGAGGGGATGCCTTCCTGGGGCATCCCCAAGCTTTGACTTTTTGGTGTCCTTAGATTATCTTGGGGGTGCCATGGGCATCCCAAAGCTTAGGCTCTTTCCACTCCTTGTTCCATAATCCATCAAAAATATTTCACCCAAAACATGAAAACTTCACAACACAAAACTCAATAGAAATCTCGTGAGCTCCGTTAGCGAAAGAAAACAAAAGACCACTTCAAGGTACTGTAATGAACACATTCTTTATTTATACTGGTGTTAAACCTACTGTATTCCAACTTCTCTATGGATTATAAACTATTTTACTAGCCATAGATTCATCAAAATAAGCAAACAACTCACGAAAAACAGAATCTGTCAAAAACAGAACAGCCTGTAGTAATCTGTAACTAACACAAACTTCTGGAACTCCAACAGTTCATCCAAAATAAGAAGACCTAGGAAATTTGTTTATTGATCAGAAGCAATTGTAATCACTATTTTATCACGTTCTAGTGAAATTTAACAATTGTTTTCGTGAACCGAAAGTTTCTGGAAATTACAGCAAGATCAAATAACTATCATCCAGGAAGATCCTATAGGTTTAACTTGGCACAAACACTAACTAAAACATAAAACCACATCTAAACAGAAGGTAGATGGATTATTATTCCTAAACAGAAACAAAAACAAAAAACTAAAGTAAAATTGGGTTGCCTCCCAACAAGCGCTATCGTTTAACGCCCCTAGCTAGGCAAAAAAGCAAGGTTAGATCTAGGTATTGCGATAATAGTGGTATGGAAAATCATGAAAGCTTCTCTCATATTCTCTACATTCAGAAGCAAGATTTCTTTGAGGCAAGCAAAAATAATCAAAAGGGATAAATTTAATGGGACAAAAGTCCCCAAGATCAATCTCAGGAGGTATGGGTTCCTCCCTAGGCCCTTTGTATTGCACGACCAATTCATCATTAAGAGCATTTTTTTGGCAAAAAGCTACAAGCCTTCGTTCAAGAGGAAAACCTAGTCCATTATTCTGAATAGCAAAATCATCATTAAGCTCGGAAATTTTATCAACTAGAACATCGGCAGGAACCTTTTTCCTAAGATTTTCATTATAAGCAATATGATCTAAAGATTGTAAACGCATCATGTCTTCTTGATTAAAAAGGATAGCTGCAATGGGAGGATGACTAGCATCCACCCTATAATGCGCAAAGATTTCTTTGGCCTCTTTTATTATAAATCTAAACTCATGAGCCAAAAAGATGGTGGCGGCACGCTTGACAGAGCAATGCTCAATATTAGAAAATTCTAAGAAAATTCTTTGTATACAAGGATGCAAGTGCATAAATTGCCTTTCAAGTTCAACTATAAGCATGGCAATAGCGTCTGCAAGACTACTAGTTCTATGAAGAATAGAACCGCCCATAGAAGGCAAAGCACCTGCACAAGTAAAGAAATCTTGAATAACTCCTTTTCCAATAATATTACCACTACCAACTCGAAAAAAAATTGTGTGCAAAGTAGGGGATTCTTCAGCAGGAGCATCAGAATTTTCCATGATATTATTATTGTCCAAATCGGCAATGATTTCCCCAAATCCAGACATACCAACAAGCAAGCGAGAAAAAGGCAAACGACAAAGAGAGAGCAAATAAAACAGCAAGGGTGAAGTGGGGGAGAGGAAAACGAGAGGCAAATGGCAAATAATGTAATGCGAGAGATAAGGGATTGTGATGGGTACTTGGTATGTTGACTTTTGCGTAGACTCCCCGTCAACGGTGCCAGAAATTCTTCTTGCTACCTCTTGAGCTTGCGTTGGATTTCCCCGAAGAGGAGAGGATAATGCAGCAAAGTAGCGTAAGTATTTCCCTCAGTTTTTGAGAACCAAGGTATCAATCCAGTAGGAGGCCACGCGCAAGTCCCTCGTACCTACACAAAACAAATAGCTCAACGCAACCAACACGATTAGGGGCTGTCAATCCCTTCACGGTCACTTACGAGAGTGAGATCTGATAGAGATGATAGATAATATTTTTTGGTATTTTTGGTATAAAGATGCAAGGTAAAATAAAAGGCAAGTAAAAAAGCAAAGCAATAATAAAGTGATGAAGATTAATATGATAGAGAATAGACCCGGGGGCCATAGATTTCACTAGTGGCTTCTCTCAAGAGCATAAGTATTTTACGGTGGGTGAACGAATTACTGTTGAGCAATTGACAGAATTGAGCATAGTTATGAGAGTATCTAGGTATGATCATGTATATAGGCATCACGTCCGAGACAAGTAGATCGACTCTGCCCAGCATCTACTACTATTACTCCACTCATCGACCGCTATCCAGCATGCATCTAGAGTGTTAAGTTAATGAAAACAGAGTAACGCCTTAAGCAAGATGACATGATGTAGAGGGATAAATTCATGCAATATGATAAAAACCCCATCTTGTTATCCTCGATGGCAACAATACAATACGTGCCTTGCTGCCCCTTCTGTCACTGGGAAAGCACACCGCAAGATTGAACCCAAAGCTAAAACACTTCTCCCATTGCAAGAACTACCAATCTAGTTGGCCAAACCAAACGGATAATTCGAAGAGACTTGCAAAGATAACCAATCATACATAAAATTATTCAGAGAAGATTCAAATATTGCTCATAGATAATCTTGATCATAAACCCACAATTCGTCGATCTCAACAAACACACCGCAAAAAGAAGATTACATCGAATAGATCTCCACAAGAGAGGGGGAGAACATTTTATTGAGATCCAAAAAGAGAGAAGAAGCCATCTAGCTACTAACTATGGACCCGAAGGTCTGAGGTAAACTATTCACACTTCATTGGAGAGGCTATGATGACGTAGAAGCCCTCCATGGTGGATTCCCCTTTGGGCGGAGCTCCGGAACAGGCCTCAAGATGGGATCTCGTGGATACAGAAAGTTGCGGCGGTGGAATTAGGTTTTTGGCTCCGTATCTGATCGTTCGGGGGTACGTAGGTATATATAGGAGGAAGGAGTACGTCGGTGGAGCAAAGGGGGGTCCATGAGGCAGGGGGCGCGCCCTAGGGGGGGCGCCTTCCACCCTCGTGGCCGCCTCCTTTCTTTCTTGACGGGGGGTCCAAGTCTCCTGGATCATATTTCGGTGAGAAAATCACGTTCCCAAAGGTTTCATTCCGTTTGGACTCCGTTTGATATTATGTTTCTTCAAAACACTGAAATAGGCAAAAAAAACAGCAAATCTGGGCTGTGCCTCCTGTTAATAGGTTAGTCCCAAAAGTAATACTCCCTCCGTTCCTTGATATCTGGTGTATAGTTTTTTGAGAAAAAACCCAAAATATAAGGTGTATTGCATTGCACCACTCTTTTGGATAATTTTTTTAGGGATTTGATTACATTTTCTTATATCAAGCAAGCTCCTCTATTTTGTCATGTCAATTAGTCGGGTGAAATCTCGCCCAAAACTTGTGAAGTTTTCCCTCCACGTGCGTTCTTTAATTTTCGTGCCAAAAACTATACACCCTATATTTAGGAATGGAGGGAGTATAAAAGTGTAAAATAAAGCCCAATATGGTCCAAAACAGTAGATAATATAGCGTGGAGCAATCAAAAATTATAGATACGTTGGAGACGTATCATGCCGCTAAACTTCTGCACCGACATCTGTGATTGGAATGAAGAACTCAGTCTTCAATTCTTCGCCACGCTGCACATTACTGGAAATGTTGAAGAAGTCAATTCATGGGTGCTTGACTGGATGACTGAAAACACTTTACAAAGCTCTGGCCTCTGAATTGCTTCACACCGTCCTAGTCAGTCCTCCCACTGAAGGTGCAAGGCTCATCTATGCTGAACCTGAACTCTCAAATCATCTGATGCAAGTGCTGATGAAGCCTTTGAAGCCTGGCCAAGCTCCAAGGACCACATTCCTCGTCAAGGAATTGATGTATGTGCCAAGGACTATATATCGCATTTTGACCAAAACCCTCAGTCCAATCAAGGGCCACAACTCTGATGAAGAAGAGGTTGTTGGCATAATGAAGAATCTGTTTTTCAATATCATACATGGTATTCCTATCAACTACCATGATTTCTTCATGAGGACTTTGGCCAATGCTGCTTTGTCACTGTTTGAGTTGAAGCCTTATGCCCCCTGGATCATGAGATTCATACGATCAAGGTCTTCAATTCATTACAAGGCTGGCTTTCAAAACCATCTCAGCTACTTGCCACCAATTGAAGTCCTCAAACGGACTATTTCCTCAGCTGATGAGAAGGGCAAGGATGCCGTTATTGATGAAGGCACTAGTCCATTGGATCGACAGTTTCGCAAAGCTGCTTCTTAATCCACAAATGATGACTCTGCCACAGATGACACTGTCACAAATGCTTCAAAGAAATTTCCTCAAGCCACTGCTCCGCGAGTGATGACTGATCGTGAGCTTCTCTTATGTCTTCATTAGAAGGTCGATCACAATCACAAGTGGGTCAAGCGACAGTTTGGTGCTGTTCTTCAGAACATGACCGTCACGCAAAATACTGTGAAGAAGAACCACTACTACTTGCATGAAGTTTTTTATCGCACTTGGGTTCTATTGTCTCACCTCTACAGTGATGAAGATCTCAAGCAGATTGGCTTCAAACAGGACTTTGACTAGTCAAAGCCACCTTCGAAGAAATTCAAGAAGGTCAAAGTTCATCACTTGGTCGCCAGTTCATATTCTTCATCGCGCGAGACAGATGAAGCTGAAGACTTGGACGACAGCATGACAGGCCCTACTTCAATGGATGACCCCAGCAATGCTGGCGCTCCTCCATCGACATCATGATGATATTCTTCAGGGGCGTTAGTCCTCACTTTTCGTCCCTTTTGGTCATTCGATGACAAAGGGGGAGAAATTTTAGTTAATCTTCAAGCGGGTTTCTATATATATGGGAGTTTTTGGTTAAGTTGCAACTCTCGCTCTTCTGAAGTGTTTGTTGATCGGGTTGTAAGCTTAAGTCCTATGGTGGTCAGATACTTTTGCTCAGTTTTCTGCATGCTATTTCCTCAGTACTTAATGCACGCATGATGAATTTCTTCAGACACCATATTTCATCATCCATTTCAAATTCTTCCTATCATATATTAAATGTGTGTATGAATTACAAGATATAGGGGGAGGTCTCCATGATTCTACTCTACAATGTGCATTTGCCATTCAAAGAAAATTCCTCACATATGTACATCTTCAGGTGGAGTTCTTCTATATCTCACAATCAAATTCCTCAATATGAGTATTTACACTTCATATGTTTATCCCTGTTGAAAACTTAACCTATATTGTCATCAATCACCAAAAAGGGGGAGACTGCAAGTGCATCTAGTTCAACTGAAGACTTTGGCTTTCTTGAAGACTTTGAAAGTAAAGAACTCGTGTGACCATGAAGACTTGATAATCATGCGAGGATTATGAAGCATGAAGACTTTTGTTTTTGTAGTTTCATTTTATCTTTCTTGAGTCATAGGAAAGATTGTACTGTTAAAGGGGGTCGAGGTAAAACTAAGGAAAAGTTTCCAAGTGATGCTCATCTCAAAATCATACACCTACCCAATCCTTTCGAGTGAAGTCATTGGAAATCTCATACACTTCAGTTAATTTCTTCAGTGACTTATACGAAGATCTTCTGTTCTCTAAGGAATTTGTTCTGACCGAGGAGTTAGGAATTCGTCAGTGCGGATTGCCTACAAGTGAGGAACATGGTAGCCCCGAGGAATTTGATAGATCAAATATCCGACTATTGCTGTGTTTTGCGCCAGCTGTCCCAAAATATCTACCCACCTAACGGTCATATCATTGAAGCGAATTTATGTCTTATCATGTCGGTCTGCTCCCTAGGCTATAAATAGCCACCACCCTACAACCACTAGTTGGTTGGCTGCTCCGAGAGAAACTGACACTTGTCATTGAGAGCATCCCATCCTCCGAGGATTTTGAGCGAAAGTAATCAAGTGAGGAAAACCCGAACCCAAACACCTACAAACCTAAAGTGATTGAGCATCACTGAAGAGATTGTTCCTGCATGGAACCGACTCTTGTTACCTTTGAGGACTATGCATGCTCCAGACGGTTAGGCATGATGGTATAGAGCATCCAAGAGGAAATTGTTGATCGCCGAGTGACCGAGTCTGTGAAGGTTTGGAAGTCACCAGAAGACTTACCACGAGTGATTGGGCGAGGTCTGTGTGATTTAGCTCAAGGAGAATACGGTGAGGATTGTGTGTCCGGGACTGTGTCTCAGGTTTAAATCCTACCCGCTCCAACCAGACGTACGACTGTGACAGCAGTTGGAACTGGTCCACCAAATCATTATCTTCACCAAGCCACTGGTTCTATTTCCTCAACCCTTTCATTTCCTCATTCATATGCTGTTGTACTTGATCGTTATGGTTTGAAGACTTTCACTGAAGACTTTCTTTATTTCCTCAATCCTATTTCTTCAGTCAGTATGTTTTCAGCCTGCTTATCCTGATTACTCGCTACTTGTTGTAACACCCCGGAAGTAACTTTCCATATTTGTAAATCCAACTCTTGCCATTTTCGGCATTGTGATATGATATTCCCTCCGTGGTTGGGTTTTTCTTCATTTTGCTTTTTGTCTATGTCATGCATTTTATATCATGTCATCATGTGCATCGCATTTGCATACGTGTTCGTCTCATGATTCCGAGCATTTTTCCCGTTGTCCGTTTTGCAATCCGGCACTCCTATCTCTCCGCGGCCCTTTTACATTTTTCTGTGTGTAAAGGGTACAAAACCTTCTCGGAATGGACCGAGGTTTGTCTAGTGGCCTTGGTATACCACCCGTAGACCACCGGTCAAGTTTGGTCATTGGAGCTCGTTTGGTACTCCAACGGTTAACCGCACTCTCGCAAAGGCCTCTTTTAAGTTGCAGCCCAACACCCTTGAAACAGCCCAATAACCCATCTAAGTCACTTCCATGCTCTCCGTCGCTCGATCACGATCGTGTGGGCGAAAACTACACCTCATTTGGACTCTCCTAGCTCCTCTATGCCTATTTAAACATCTCCCCGCCCAAATCCGGGTCTTCTTCCCCACTAACCCTAGACGAATTCATCCTCGCGCCACGGACGCGTCCGCCGCCGCCGGACGAAAATCGTCGCCGCCCTCGCCAGCCAGCAGCGTGCCACGTGGCTGCGCCGCCGCCCAGCGTCGCCCGCCCGCTTCGGCCCGCTCCGCCCATCCATCCATCCGGCCGGCGGCTGCCCGCCGCTTCCCGCCGCCCGCGCCTACCCGCCCGGCCTCCAGCGCCGCCGCCGCCCGGCAGCAGCCTCGCCGCCGTCCGCCGCGAGCCGCCCGGCGGCGCCCAGCATTTCGCCCGCGCCGCACATGGCCATGGCCCCGGCCTCCATGGCGCCGCCACCGCCGCCGCCCCGCCGCTCCCCTCATCCTCCGGCCGGCCGCTCCTCCCTCCCTCCGTGAGCTCCTCCACCGCCGCCGCCGCCGCGTCCCGATCGGGTCGGATCCCGATCCGGTCCGAGGAGCCCGTTGACTTCTCTTCTCCCTCTCCATTTTTTCCTCTAAGTTTTTATATCATTGTTATTTTGTGTCATTTTCTTCATGCTATATCTCTCTCATCGTACCTCCATTTTGCGCGTATAATATATCAAAATGTTCGTCTCGAAGAGTAGATCATTTCATCTCATTGCATCATTTTCATTTGAGCTCATCTTGATGCCCGAAATGCTGTTAGAAGAGGGCTGTGATGTTAGTTTTTGTTTCTTAACAGAACTTGCACTTTTGTTATTTTTGCCATGATTGATGTGTGCACCCTATGAATTTGAGTCCTACATGTGTTTTGTAATATGCCATGCCGTCTTTCCAGGGGTGTATGCCATGTATTTTTGTGATCTATGTGGTGACTAGCACAAGCTTGCAAAGTAGGTGTCCTGATGTTGCTGTTTTCAGCCCTGTTTAGCTGATATTTTGATGCCATGTTAACTTGATGCTACCAAGAGATCCATGCATATTTTGAGATACTTCAGTAAGGATGTTTTGTAAAACATGTCTTTCTCTATCCATCCATGCCTTTGTTTGCAATTATGGAGTGCCATAGTTTGAGTCAATCGAGCTCTACTTTTGCTATCAAATGTTTCCTGGCAGATTGTTTACATGTTATTCAATTTTGCCTAGGTTGTTGTGGTTGATCCATGTATGCTATGTTATTGTTCTTGCCATGTATGTCTTCTATATCATGTCTTCTTGATGTATGTATGCTTAGTTTTTCATATAAGGCTCTGTAGTGAGTGCATTGAGCTTGTAAACATGCCTACTTGTTATCAGTTTTGGACATGCCTTGTCGCTGAATCTGTTAACGAAACTTTCAATATTGACATGGGTGTTACTATATTTTCTGATCCTTTTTGGCTTATGGTCAGTAAGGGACTTTTGTTCTATGCTTTGAGTAGAATCATGCCATGCCATGTTTTGCTATTTTAAGTTCCTGTAGCATGTAGTTTTGTTGCTCTGAACATTGCAACCTGATGCTGTTTTTGCCATGTCCAGCCTGATATTTTGTGCACTTTTGCCATGCTTGTTTGAACCTGTTATGATGTGAACTAGCCGTAGCTCAGTGCTCATCTTTTGTCGAGCATCTTGTGTAGATCACTGCCATGTACTTTTTTGGTACATTTGGGTGCAGTAGCTTAATTAATTGTTGTTTGCTAAGTGGCATCATGCTGTTAATGGCAGATTTGTGCCATGCTTGTTTTGCTTGTCATTTCCAAACCGTGCATCCGATTCCGGTGATCTTTATATCGATTTCAACCGAAATCATCTCATCTTTCTAGTGGCATACTTGGTTTTCCAAGTTGATGCCTGGTTCATCATTTACCTTCCGGAGCGCACATACGCATTGCATATCACATCTCGCATATCATGCCATGTTTTGCATCATGTTGATTGTGCATTGCACCGTGATTTATTGTGGTTCCTTTGTTTGTGTTGTTGCTTTGGGTAGAGCCGGGAGACGAGTACGTGAACAAGGAACCTGTTGAGAACGCTTACGAGGATCAAGCTTTCGACAACTCTGAGAACATTGCAGGCAAGATGACCATACCCTCGAAATCACTTCTATCTTTGCTATGCTAGTTGCTCGCTCTTTTGCTATGCCTTTGCTGCGATGCCTACCACTTGCTATATCATGCCACCCATGTTGCCATGTCAGCCCCTAACCATCCTTTTCCTAGCAAACCGTTGATTGGCTATGTTACCGCTTTGCTCAGCCCTCTTATAGCGTTGCTAGTTGCAGTGAAGTCAAGTTTGTTCCTTGTTGAACATGGAGATGTTGTTCCTTTTGGAACATGTTTACTTGTTGGGGATATCACAATATATATCTGCTATAATTAATGCATCTATATACTTGGTAAAGGGTGGAAGGCTCGGCCTTATGCCTGGTGTTTTGTTCCACTCTTGCCACCGTAGTTTCCGCCATACCGTGTTATGTTCCTTGATTTCGCGTTCCTTACGGTTGGGTGATTTATGGGACCCCTTGACAGTTTGCTTTGAATAAGACTCGCCCAGCAAGGCCCAACTTTGGTTTTACCATTTGCCACCTAAGCCTTTTCCCCGGTTTTCGCGAGCCCGAGGGTCATCTTTATTTTAACCCCGGGCCAGTTCTCCTCGAGTGCTGGTCCAAACTGTCAACCGCCGGTGGCCATCAGGGCAACTCGAGCTGGCCTATCGGAAGTTTGGACAATCCGGTGTGCCACGAGAACGAGATATGTGCAGCTCCTATCGGGATTTGTCGGCACATTCGGGCGGCTTTGCTGGTCTTGTTTTATTGCTGTCGAAATGTCTTGTAGTCCGGGATTCCGAGATTGATCGGGTCTTCCGGTAGAAGGAATATCCTTCGTTGACCGTGAGAGCTTATAATGGGCTAAGTTGGGACACCCTGCAGGTAATATCTTTCAAAGCCGTGCCGCTGTTATGAGGCAGATGGGAATTTGTTAATGTCGGTTGTAGAAAACCGAAGTTGACCTCAAATAAAATACACATCAACGCGTGTGTGACCGTGATGGTCTCTTCTCGCGGAGTCCGGGAAGTGAACACGGTGTTGGAGTTATGTCGACGTAAGTAGTTCAGATCACTTCTTGATCACTACTAGTTTCACGTCCGTGCTTTGCTTCTCTTCTCGCTCTCTTTGGCGATGTAGCCACCATATATGCTAGTCGCTGCTGCAGCTCCACTTTACTACTCTGTCCTTCCTATAAGCTTAAATAGTCTTGATCTCGCTGGTGTGAGATTGCTGAGTCCCGTGACTCACAGATACTTCCAAAACAGCTGCAGGTTCCGACGATGCCAGTGCAGGTGACTCAACCGAGCTCAAGTGGGAGTTCGACGAGGAACGTGGTCGTTACTATGTGTCTTTTCCTGGTGATCAGTAGTGGTGCCCAGTTGGGACGATTCGGGGATCTGTGTAGCATTTGGGGTATCTTCTTTTATTTTGGTTCCGTAGTCGGACCTTGAGTGTACTCAATGATGGATGTTTATTTATGTATTGTGTGAAGTGGCATTGTAAGCCAACTATGTATCTCTTTCCTTATTTATTACATGGGTTGTGTGAAGATTACCTCACTTGCGACATTGCTTTCAATGCGGTTATGCCTCTAAGTCGTGCCTCGACACGTGGGAGATATAGCCGCATCGGGCGCTAAGTTGGTAATCGAGCCTTCCCGACTTAGGAGCCCCCTACTTGATTGTTTGTTGGCGTTGTTGAGTCTAGAATGGAAAATGTTTTGAGTCTTAGGATTATATATATCGGAGAGTAGGATTCTTTTACTCCCAGTCCTTCGTCGCTCGGTGAGGTATCCCGACGAGAGTTTTGACTCTTCTCTCCTCAAATTTCACTAAAAAAATTTTAGGATCACGTGGGTATCTTGGAATCGTTCGATGGTTTTGTGACGAGAACATTGTTCTTGGTGCCTCGACATTTAGGGGTTGTGGCAGTGTCCCGGGAGTTGAGCTCCGAGGTGTTGTCGCCACAATTTTATCGTTGCAGTTCGGAATACCTGAGTTTTGCCGACATCGAAATCTCTTTTGTGCAGTTGTTGGTGAGATAACCCGATAGCCCAAAGATCGAGGCGAAAAGGGAGTATTGCCATGACTTGTATAACGGATGTTTTTCAAGGTCGAGGTACACGATTTCGAGGATTTCTTGGTTATGTGTTGACGGATGGATACATTGGATCTAGGTATTGTTAGTTTGGGTGATATATTTTGTGTCCCTGTATCCCCAACACCAGATTGCATAACCAGAAAGTTTGGGAGTTTATAGGTGGGAATTCTAGTAGCTTACAGGATATTCTTTCCGACGGATGTATGATTTGAGATTGGGGTTCAACGTCTAGTGGTCCGCCCATTCACGGTCGATTTACGTGGTCGCGAGACGCCTTAAAGAATCCTTGGCTATGCTGATTCGGGACGCCTTGTTTGTCATTCGTGACGTCCGCTATACGTCGTGTCCGTGTGGGCCCCACCACGAACACTTTGGGCGAAATCTCTATCATGTGTTTGTTCCGGCTCATTCTAGAAGCCAATCTTTTGTTTTCAGTTGTGATATTCGAATTGTTTCTAAGACAGATGTTGTTTCCATATCTTTATCTAAGTGGCTTCTCACCTTAACGGACGTGTGATGATTAAATTTTGGAATTCATTCGTTCATTCTTGTGCGAATGTTTATTGTGAAGACTATATGTTGCAATTTCTATCCGTTGATTCTACTTATCTATTTGTCTATCAAAGGACAAACGGATGTCACCCTCTTCAGGATGGCTCCGCCAACGCGTCTGAATCCGGATCGCAATGATGGGGATCAGTCAAACCCTCCGCCTCCACCTCCGCCTCCAGAGGCCTGGCAAGCTATCATGGCAGCCACCAATGCCAATGCTCAGATGATTTTGCAGCTCTTGCAAGAACGTACTCAAGGGCAAGGCAATCAAGGAAATCAAGGTCAAGGCAACAATCAGCCGCACTTTGCTACTCTCAGTCAGTTCCTCGCTAATCAGCCGAAGTCTTTCAGTTTCTTTGTTGAGGCTACAGACGCTGACGATTAGTTAGTGGACATCTGCAAGCATTTTGATTGTAGCAATGTCAGACCTGAGGACTTTGTCAAGTTTGCATCATTTCAACTCAAGGATCAAGCTGCTGAGTGGTACCAGCAATACAAAGATTCCAGAGGAGGTCGTGTCATTACCTGGGATGAGTTCCGCCGTGATTTCAGAGCTCACCACATTCCGAAAAGTGTTGTTGAGAGCAAGCGTGAGGAGTTCCGCAATCTCAAGCAAGGCAACATGTTTGTCTATCAATACAATATCCAGTTCCAGAAGCTCGCTCGTTTTGCTAAGCAAGACGTACCTGATGAAAAGAGTATGATCTATCAATTCAGAGGTGGCCTGAGAGAAGATCTGCAATTAGCTCTTGTGCTTTTTGAGCCAGATAAGTATGATGATTTGTACAACATGGCACTGAAGCAAGAAGCTGCCCAGCTCAAGTGTGAGGCCTCTAAGAAGAGAATCAGAGATGCAGTTCAGTCTTCTTCTTCCTCTCAAGTGGCAGCTAAGCAGCAGAAGTTCTACCTTCCTCCTCCTCCGTTCCGTCAGCCTTATCAGCAGAAGAACTCAGGTGGCCGTGGATCTTCCCACCCACCCAACCCAAGCTATCATAACAAGTCTAATTCTCAAGCTCCAAGGTCAAGTGCTCCTTACCACCGTCCGCTCTCTGAGGTGACTTGCAACAAATGTCAGCAGAAAGGTCACTATGCGAACAAGTGCTTCAACCAGAGGCGCCTTCCGCCTCCTCCTCCTGTGAAATCTTCCAGCAATGCAGTGGTCAAGCATAATCCCAAGTTTGCAAAGGTCAACATGATGAATGCAGCTCAGGCAGAGGATTCTTCAGATGTGATCATGGGTAATCTTCCTGTTAATGATATTCCTGCAAAAGTTCTTTTTGACACTGGTGCATCGCTTAGTTTCATCTCTAAACCTTTTGCATCTAAGCATGACTTGTCTTTCCAAGATTTGCCTAGACCATTAGCAGTTGTCTCTCCGGGTAAATGCATGAATGCAAGCTACATGGTTCCGGATGTCTCTATCAAGATGGGCGATTATAGATTTCTGTCTAAACCAGTTGTTCTCGGTGACTCGGATATTGATCTTATTCTCGGAATGGACTGGCTTTATCAGCACAAAGCTCAGCTTGATTGTGCTGCCTGGAAATTCAATTGACTCACTCTTCTAATGATGTGATCATCTATGCGCTCGTGATGAAACCATTCGGTTGTTTTCTCTCAATGAGAAGGGCGAATGGATGCTATCTCTCGATTCCGATCGTTTGTGAGTACCAAGATGTCTTTCCGTAAGAGCTTCGGGTATGCCTCCTCATCGCCGCTTGAGTTCGTTATCGATCTTGAGCCCGCATCGAACCCGCTTGCAAGCGTCCATACAAGCTTGGACCGATGAGCTGAAGGAATTGAAGAAGCAGCTCGATGAACAAGAGCGTCTGGGTTTGATCGGACCGAGTTCATCTCCTTGGGGTTGTGGTGTTCTTTTGTCCGGAAGAAGGATGGCACGGACCGACTTTGCGTCGATTACCGTCCATTGAATAAGAAGACAATCAAGAACAAGTATCCACTTCCCAACATCAATGAGCTTTTCGAGCAACTCAAAGGTGCTAAAGTGTTCTCTAAGCTTGACCTTCGATGGGGTATCATCAGATTCGCATTCGTGAACAAGATATTCCCAAGACATCATTCGAACAAGCTTTGGTTCTTATGAATATCTGTCATGTCTTTCGCCTTGTCAATGCTCCTCCAACATTCTCTCGGATGATGAATTTCATCTTCAACCCCTACACCAATGAATTCGTCTTGGTCTATCTTGATGATATTTTGGTCTTCTCCAAGAATAAGAAGGATCATGCCAAACATTTGCGGTTGGTGCTAGACAAGCTCGAGAGTACCAATTCTATGCTAAGTTCTCCAAATGTGAATTTTGGCTTGATGAAGTGCTTTATCTTGGTCATATCATCTCCGCCAAGGGCATCGCTGTTAATCCGAGAAGGTGTCCGCAATTGTGAATTGGGAACCTCCTCGAATGTCAAGCAGCTCATGAGTTTTCTTGGTCTTGCAAGCTATTGTCAAGATTCGTTGAGAACTTCTCCAAGATTGCAAAGCCTCTTTCCAACCTCCTTCGAAGCATGTGAAGTATGTCCGGTCTCCGAGTGTGACGTTGCTTTCAATACCCTCAAAGAGAAACTCGTCACAGCTCTGCCTTGACTCCTCTGATGAATCCAAGCCATTTGAAGTTTTCGTGATGCTTCTCTTCAAGGTCTCGGTGCTGTGTTAATGCAAGGGAAGAGAGTTGTGGCTTATACCTCTCGCCAGATTGAAGCTCAACGAGAAGAACTACCCCACTCACGATCTTGAGTTGGCGGCAGTTGTCCATGCATTGATAACATGGAGACATCTCTTGTTGGGAAGGAAAGTGGACATTTTCACCGATCACAAGAGTCTCAAGTACATCTTCACTCAACCCAACCTCAACCTCGTAGACTCGATGGGTCGAAATGATTCAAGAGTACAACCCAAGTATTGAATATACTCCGGCAAGGCCAATGTCATTGCAGATGCTTTGAGCAGAAGGCTTATCTGCAGTCTAATCCTCAAGCCCTTTCACCGGATCTCGTGAAGCTTTCCGCAAGCTGAATCTTCAAGTTGTTCCTCAAGGCTTTCTTGCCAACCTCATAGTCTCTCCTACTTTGGAAGATCAGATTCGTGAGGCTCAACTTCGGATACCATGGTGAAAAAGGTGAAACGTGGTATCGACAAGGGCATTTCCAAGTACAAGTGCTTCCACGTTGATGACAAAGATACTCTTTTCTTTGAGGACCGGATTGTGATTCCTAAGGGTGATCTGAGAAAAGTCATTATGAACGAGGCTCACAATTCGCTTCTATCCATTCATCCTGGAAGTACGAAGATGTACCATGACCTCAAGCAGCCATATTGGTGGACTCGAATGAAGCGAGAAATTGCTCAATTCGTGAATGAGTGTGATGTCTGCAGAAGAGTGAAAGCAGAACACCAAAGACCAGCTGGTCTCCTTCAACCTCTTGCTATTCCAGAATGGAAGTTTGATCATATCGAAATGGACTTCGTGACTGGTTTTCCTAAGTCCAAGCGTGGAAATGATGCTATCTTCGTTGTCATTGAAAAGCTTACTAAAGTGGCTCATTTTCTTCCTATCAAAGAATCCATCACAGCAGCTCAGTTGGCAGAGCTATACACCTCCAGGATTGTCTCCTTGCACGGCATTCCACAAGTGATCTCTTCATATCGTGGCAGCATCTTTACCTCCAAGTTTTGGGATTCTTTTCAGAAGGCCATGGGCACCAACATTCGTTTCAGCACAGCTTTCCATCCTCAAACAAGTGGCCAAGTTGAGCAAGTTAATCAAATCCTTGAAGATATGCTCAGGGCTTGTGTCATTTCCTTCGGTATGAAGTGGGAAGATTGTCTTCCATATGCCGAGTTCTCCTACAACAACAGCTTCCAAGCGAGTTCGGGCAAGGCCCCATTCGAAATTCTCTATGGCGAAAGTGTCGACTCCTCTCAATTGGTGCGAGACGGTGAACGCCAACTTCTTGGCAATGCTTGATCACGAATGGAAGAAATGTGCAAAGTCATTCGTGAGAATCTCAAAGCCGCATAATCGCGCCGTAAGAGCTATTATGATGATAAGCACCGTGATGTGGCTTTTGAAATCGGAGACCATGTCTACCTCGCGTCTCTCAATGAAAGGCACTCGCCGCCCGGTATCAAAGGAAGCTTGCCTCTAGATCGTGGGTCCTTTCAAGATCATTGGCAAAAGAGGCGATCTCGCCTATCAACTTGAGCTTCCATCCAACTTTGCAAATGTGCACGATGTGTTTCACGTGTCACAGCTTCGCAAGTGCTTCAAGACTCTGAACGCACTATCAACTTCAAGAGATTGACCTTCAAGAAGATCTCTTATCATGAGCACCCGCTGCTATTCTTGAAGAAACCGAGCGCAAGACTCGCAACAAGTCAATCAAATTCCTGAAAGTGAAGTGGTCACACCATTCAGACCGAGAAGCTACACCGGGAGCGCGAGGATCACCTCCGTTCGAATATCCGGAGTTCTTTCAGTCCTAGATCTCGGACGAGATCCTCTTGTAGTGGTGGAGTGTTGTAACACCCGAAGTAACTTTCCATATTTGTAACTCCAACTCTTGCCATTTTCGGCATTGTGATATGATATTCCCTCCGTGGTTGGGTTTTCTTCATTTTGCTTTTTGTCTATGTCATGCATTTTATATCATGTCATCATGTGCATCGATTTGCATACGTGTTCGCCTCATGATTCCGAGCATTTTTCCCGTTGTCCGCTTTTGCAATCCGCACTCCTATCTCCCGGCGGCCCTTTTACGCTTTTTCCGCAAAGGGTACAAAACCTTCTCGGAATGGACCGAGGTTTGTCTAGTGGCCTTGGTATACCACCCGTAGACCACCGGTCAAGTTTCGGGTCATTTGGAGCTCGTTTGGTACTCCAACGGTTAACCGCACTCTCGCAAAGGCCTCTTTTAAGTTGCAGCCCAACACCCCTTGAAAACAGCCCAATAACCCATCTAAGTCACTTCCATGCTCTCCGTCGTTCGATCACGATCGTGGGCGAAAACTACACCTCATTTGGACTCTCCTAGCTCCTCTATGCCTATTTAAACATCTCCCCGCCCAAATCCGGGTCTTCTTCCCCACTAACCCTAGGCAATTCATCCTCAGGCCACCGGACGCGTCCGCCGCCGCCGGAAGAAAATCGCCGCCGCCCTCGCCCAGCCAGCGCGTGCCACGTGGCTGCGCCGCCGCCGCGCCGCCCGCCGCTCGGCCCGCCCGGCCCCCTCGGCCCATCCGCCCGCACCGCCCGCCCGCGCCACGCCCGCCGCGCCGCCCGCCGCCGCGCGCCTACCCGCCGGCCTCAGCGCCCGCCGCCGCCAGCAGCCTCGCCGCCCGTCCGCTGATCGCCGCCGCCCCTTTGAGCCGCCCGGAGCGCCGGCGACCTCGCCCGCGCCCTGCGCGGCCAGGCCAGCCGCCGCGCCTGCGCGCCCGCGCCGCCGCCGCCCCGGCGGCTGCCTCATCCCCTCCGGCCGCCGCTCCTCCCTCCCTCCGCGAGCTCCTCCACCGCCGCCCGCCCGCGTCCCGATCGGGTCGGATCCCGATCCGGTCCGAGGAGCCCGTTGACTTCTCTTCTCCCTCTCCATTTTTTCCTCTAAGTTTTTATATCATTGTTATTTTGTGTCATTTTCTTCATGCTATATCTCTGTCATCGTAGCTCTATTTTGCGCGTAAAATATATCAAAATGTTCGTCTCGAAGAGTAGATCATTTCATCTCATTGCATCATTTTCATTTGAGCTCATCTTGATGCCCGAAATGCTGTTAGAAGAGGGCTGTGATGTTAGTTTCTGTTTCTTAACAGAACTTGCACTTTTGTTATTTTTGCCATGATTGATGTGTGCACCCTATGAATTTGAGTCCTACATGTGTTTTGTAATATGCCATGCCATCTTTCCAGGGGTGTATGCCATGTATTTTTGTGATCTATGTGGTGACTAGCACAAGCATGCAAAGTAGGTGTCCTGATGTTGCTGTTTTCAGCCCTGTTTAGCTGATATTTTGATGCCATGTTAACTTGATGCTACCAAGAGATCCATGCATATTTTGAGATACTTCAGTAAGGATGTTTTGTAAAACATGTCTTGCTCTATCCATCCATGCCTTTGTTTGCAATTATGGAGTGCCATAGCTTGAGTCAATCGAGCTCTACTTTTGCTATCAAATGTTTCCTGGCAGATTGTTTACATGTTATTCAATTTTGCCTAGGTTGTTGTGGTTGATCCATGTATGCTATGTTATTGTTCTTGCCATGTATTTCTTCTATGTCATGTCTTCTTGATGTATGTATGCTTAGTTTTTCATATAAGGCTCTGTAGTGAGTGCATTGAGTTTGTAAACATGCCTACTTGTTATCAGTTTTGGACATGCCTTGTCGCTGAATCTGTTAACGAAACTTTCAATATTGACATGGGTGTTACTATATTTTCTGATCCTTTTTGGCTTATGGTCAGTAAGGGACTTTTGTTCTATGCTTTGATTAGATTCATGCCATGCCATGTTTTGCTATTTTAAGTTCCCGTAGAATGTAGTTTTGTTGCTCTGAACATTGCAACCTGATGCTGTTTTTGCCATGTCCAGCCTGATATTTTGTGCACTTTTGCCATGCTTGTTTGAACCTGTTATGATGTGAACTAGCCGTAGCTCAGTGCTCATCTTTTGTCGAGCATCTTGTGTAGATCACTTCCATGTACTTTGTTGGTATGTTTGGGTGCAGTAGCTTAATTAATTGTTGTTTGCTAAGTGGCATCATGCTGTTAACGGCAGATTTGTGCCATTCTTGTTTTGCTTGTCATTTCCAAACCGTGCATCCGATTCCGGTGATCTTTATATCGATTTCAACCGAAATCATCTCATATTTCCAGTGGCATACTTGGTTTGCCAAGTTGATGCCTGGTTAATCATTTACCTTCCGGAGCGCACATACGCATTGCATATCACATCTCGCATATCATGCCATGTTTTGCATCATGTTGATTGTGCATTGCACCGTGATTTATTGTGGTTCCTTTGTTTGTGTTGTTGCTTTGGGTAGAGCCGGGAGACGAGTACGTGAACGAGGAACCTGTTGAGAACGCTTACGAGGATCAAGCTTTCGACAACTCTGAGAACATTGCAGGCAAGATGACCATACCCTCGAAATCACTTCTATCTTTGCTATGCAAGTTGCTCGCTCTTTTGCTATGCCTTTGCTGCGATGCCTACCACTTGCTATATCATGCCACCCATATTGCCATGTCAGCCACTAACCATCCTTTTCCTGGCAAACCGTTGATTGGCTATGTTACCGCTTTGCTCAGCCCTCTTATAGCGTTGCTAGTTGCAGGTGAAGCCGAAGTTTGTTCCTTGTTGGAACATGGAGATGTGGTTCCTTTTTGGAACATGTTTACTTGTTGGGGATATCACAATATATATCTGCTATAATTAATGCATCTATATACTTGGTAAAGGGTGGAAGGCTCGGCCTTATGCCTGGTCTTTTGTTCCACTCTTGCCACCCTAGTTTCCGTCATACCGGTGTTATGTTCCTTGATTTCGCGTTCCTTACACGGTTTGGTGATTTATGGGACCCCCTTGACAGTTCGCTTTGAATAAGACTCGTCCAGCAAGGCCCAACTTTGGTTTTACCATTTGCCGCCTAAGCCTTTTTCCCCGGGTTTTCGCGAGCCCGAGGGTCATCTTTATTTTAACCCCCGGGCCAGTTCTCCTCTGAGTGCTGGTCCAAACCTGTCAGCCGCCGGTGGCCATCAGGGGCAACTCTGAGCTGGCCTATCGGAAGTTTGGACAATCCGGTGTGCCCTGAGAACGAGATATGTGCAGCTCCTATCGGGATTTGTCGGCACATTCGGGCGGCTTTGCTGGTCTTGTTTTATTGCTGTCGAAATGTCTTGTAGTCCGGGATTCCGAGATTGATCGGGTCTTCCCGGTAGAAGGAATATCCTTCGTTGACCGTGAGAGCTTATAATGGGCTTGTTGGGACACCCTGCAGGTAATATCATTCAAAGGCCGTGCCCGAGGTTATGAGGCAGATGGGAATTTGTTAATGTCCGGTTGTAGAAAACCCGAAGTTGACCTCAAATAAAATACACATCAACCGCGTGTGTGACCGTGATGGTCTCTTCTCGGCGGAGTCCGGGAAGTGAACACGGTGTTGGAGTTATGTCTGACGTAAGTAGTTCAGGATCACTTCTTGATCACTACTAGTTTCACGTCCGTGCTTTGCTTCTCTTCTCGCTCTCTTTTGCGATGTAGCCACCATATATGCTAGTCGCTTGCTGCAGCTCCACTTTACTACTTTGTCCTTCCTATAAGCTTAAATAGTCTTGATCTCGCGGGTGTGAGATTGCTGAGTCCCCGTGACTCACAGATACTTCCAAAACAGCTGCAGGTTCCGACGATGCCAGTGCAGGTGACTCAACCGAGCTCAAGTGGGAGTTCGACGAGGAACGTGGTCGTTACTATGTGTCTTTTCCTGATGATCAGTAGTGGTGCCCAGTTGGGACAATTCGGGGATCTGTGTTGCATTTGGGGTATCTTCTTTTATTTTGGTTCCGTAGTCGGACCTTGAGTGTACTCTGAATGATGGATGTTTATTTATGTATTGTGTGAAGTGGCGACTGTAAGCCAACTATGTATCTCTTTCCCTTATTTATTACATGGGTTGTGTGAAGATTACCTCACTTGCGACATTGCTTTCAATGCGGTTATGCCTCTAAGTCGTGCCTCGACACGTGGGACATATAGCCGCACCGGGGGCGTTACACTTGTACTCTGTGGTTGCTTTCATTTCATCATGATGACTGTGCTTCTGTTCTGTTATGCATGCATCTGAGTACTTATTCCGCTGCTAAGTAGTTCGTTGCTTAGGAATTTCCTCACCTTGAAATTCCTCAGTGGCAAATTTGTAAAAATCGCCTATTTACCCTCCTCTAGTCGATATAACGCACTTTCAAGATACCTATAGAGCATCTTTATGATCACCCAGTTACGAAGTGATGTTCAATAGTACACAAGGTATTCCTCCAGTATCCGGGAGTTGCATGATCTCATGGTCTTAGGAATAGATACTTGACATGAAGAAAGCTATAGCAATAAACTTAAGTGATATGATCGAATTCTAAGCTTAAGGTTGGATATGTCCATCACAGCATTCTCCTAATGATGTGATCCCGTTATCAAATGACAACTCATGTCCATGGTTAGGAAACCTTAACCATCTTTGATCAATGAGCTAGTCTTAGTAGAGACATACTAGGGACACAATGTTTATGTGTCCACACATGTATTTAAGTTTCCAGTCAATACAATTCTAGCATGAATAATAAACATTTATCATGAACATGAAATATGATAATGACCATTTTATTATGGCCTCTAGGGCATATTTCCAACAGATCCTACGCGTTGTGTGGATCGGACTAAATTTGAATTTGAAATTGCCCTTTACTGGTGGACATATGCATTGGATGGCCACCTCCCGCGTCCGTGTCTGCGGACTCCCCCCTCTCCCCCTGTCTGTGGACGAATGCAGGAGGGAATTTTCAGGTCGCTGTTGGAGAGTACCTTACCTATCTCGAAATATCCATGCAACTAGAGGTTCACTGGAATATATTGGGGATGGATGAAGTAGTGAGAGCGTCTCCGATCACCATCGCATTGTCTAGTTTGATTCCTCGTTTGTTCATGGACATGACCATGAACATCACTTACTGGATACCCGTTTGTCCGTCGTGTATAACTGCGTCCTTCATTTTCTTATTGTCAAATACATACAAACACATGCATCGGCAATCATATGCTAGAGAGCGTACATATAGGAGATAGTTCATAGTTCAATGGCGGATAACATATAAGACAACAATAAGTTAGGACTATGACCGGAAATTCACATAGACACGCAGGTGCAAAGCACGTACCAGCGCGACCCAGCATCACCACTCGTTCGCGCTCTGATTCGTGCACTTGTGTGTAGCTGAAAATTGCTAAAAGACACAGGTAGATTTTATATGCTATGAAACATGTGAATACTTTCTAATATATATGTAACTATTGTATATGTACTGCCCTATTGCCTCATGTTCTACTACGCGATGGACCTTACGTGTTTAACTTCATGTTCATCTTCTTCCTGCGGTCTCTTAGAACTTTATGAAGGAAATATGCCATAGAGGCAATAATAAAGTTGTTATTTTATATTTCCTTATATCATGATAAATGTTTATTATTCATGCTAGAATTGTATTAACCGGAAACTTGATACATGTGTGAATACATAGACAAAACACCGTGTCCCTAGTAAGCCTCTACTAGACTAGCTCGTTAATCAAAGATGGTTAAGTTTCCTAACCATAGACATGTGTTGTCATTTGATGAACGGGATCACATCATTAGGGGAATGATGTGATGGGCAAGACCCATCCATTAGCTTAGCATGTTGCCGTTCAGTTTTATTGCTATTGCTTTCTTCATGTCAAATACATATTCCTTCGACTATGAGATTATGCAACTCCCGGATACCGGAGGAATACCTTGTGTGCTATCAAACGTCACAATGCAACTGGGTGATTATAAAGATGCTCTACAGGTATCTCCGAAGGTGTTTTGTTGGGTTGGCATAGATCAAGATTAGGATTTGTCACTCCGAGTATCGGAGAGGTATCTCTGGGCCCTCTCGGTAAGACACATCACAATAAGCCTTGCAAGCAATGTGACTAATGTTGGAAATATGCCCTAGAGGCAATAATAAAAGCATTATTATTATATTTCCTTATTCATGATAATTGTCTTTATTCGTGCTATAATTGTGTTAACCGGAAATCGTAATACATGTGTGAATAACAGACAACAACATGTCCCTAGTGAGCCTCTAGTTGACTAGCTCGTTGATCGACAGATAGTCATGGTTTCGACTATGGACATTGGATGTCATCGATAACGGATCACATCATTAGGAGAATGATGTGATGGACAAGACCCAATCCTAAAACATAGCATAAGATCGCATAGTTCGTTTGCTAGAGTTTTCCAATGTCAAGTATCCTTTCCTTAGACCATGAGATCGTGTAACTCCCGGATACCGTAGGAGTGCTTTGGGTGTGCCAAACGTCACAACGTAATTGGGTGACTATAAAGGTATGCTACGGGTATCTCGAAAGTGTCTGTTGGGTTGACATGGATCGAGGCGGGATTTGTCACTCCGCTTGACGGAGAGGTATCACCGGGCCCTCTCGGTAATGCATCATCACAATGAGCTCAATGTGATCAAAGTGTTTGATCACGGGATCATGCATTACGGTACGAGAAAAGTGACTTGCCGGTAACGAGATTGAACGAGGTATTGGTATACCGACGATCGAATCTCGGGCAAGTAAAATACCGATTGACAAAGGGAATCGTATACGGGATTAATTGAATCCTTGACATCGTGGTTCATCCGATGAGATCATCGTGGAGCATGTGGGAGCCAACATGGGTATCCAGATCCGCTGTTGGTTATTGCCCGAGAGCCGTCTCGGTCATATCGCATGTCTCCCGAACCCGTAGGGTCTACACACTTAAGGTTGATAACGCTAGGGTTATAGGAATATGTATGTGCAGTAACCCGAATGTTGTTGAGTCCGGATGAGATCCCGGGCGTCACGAGGAGTTCGGAATGGTCCGGAGGTAAAGAATTATATATAGGAAGTGCTGTTTCGCCATCGGGACAAGTTTGGTGATATCGGTATTGTCTGGGACCACCGGAGGGGTCCGGGTCCACCAAGTGGGGCCACCAGCCCCAGGGGCCACATGGGCCCTAGGTGGTGCGCCTAGGCCCACATGGGCCAAGGGGAACCAGCCCCAAGGGGCCCATGCGCCTAGGGTGGAAAAAGGGAGAGTCCATGAGGGGAAGGCACCTCAGAGGTGCCTTGGGAGGTGGACACCTCCCCTCTTGGCCGCACTCCTCCCTTGGAGGAGGGGCAAGGCTGCGCCCTCCCCCCCTCCTTGGCACCTATATAAAGGGGGGAGGGGAGGTGGGCAGCAGCACCTTTGCCCTGGACGCCTCCCTCTCCCTCTTCAACACATCCTCCTCCTCCGTAGTGCACGGCGAAGCCCTGCCGGAATACTGCAAGTTCCACCATCACCACGCCGTCGTGCTGCTGCTGGAGCCATCTTCCTCAACCTCTCCTTCACCTTGCTGGATCAAGAAGAAGGAGACGTTACGCTAACCGTACGTGTGTTGAACGCGGAGGTGCCGTCCGTTCGGCACTAGATCATCGGTGAATTGGATCGCGGCAAGTTCGACTACCTCATCCACGTTCACTCCGAAGCTTCCGTTGCGATCTACAAAGTGGTATGTAGATGCTATCTAATCTGAATACTCGTTGCTAGATGAACTCATAGATGGATCTTGGTGAAACCGTAGGAAAAATTTTAATTTTCTGCAACGATCCCCAACAGTGGCATCATGAGCTAGGTCTATGCGTAGTTCTTCTTGCGCGAGTAGAACACAATTTGTTGTGGGCATAGATGTTGTCAATTCTTCTTGCCGTTACTAGTCAATCTTGATTCAGCGGTATTGTGGGATGAAGCGGCCCGGACCAACCTTACACGTACGCTTACGTGAGACCGGTTCCACCGACTAACATGCACTAAGTTGCATAAGGTGGCTGGCGGGTGTCTGTCTCTCCTACTTTAGTTGGATCGGATTCGATGAACAGGGTCCTTATGAAGGGTAAATAGAGATTGACAAATCACGTTGTGGTTTGAACGTAGGTAAGAAAACGTTCTTGCTAGAACCCTAATTCAGCCACGTAAAACTTGCAACAACAATTAGAGGACGTCTAACTTGTTTTTGCAGCAAGTGCCTTGTGATATGATATGGCCAAAGTTGTGATGTATGATGAATGATCTATATGTGATGTATGAGTTGTTCATGCTATTGTAATAGGAATCACGACTTGCATGTCGATGAGTATGACAACCGGCAGGAGCCATAGGAGTTGTCTTTATTTTTGTATGACCTGCGTGTCATTGAGAATCGCCATGTAAATTACTTTACTTTATTGCTAAACACGTTAGCCATAGTAGTAGAAGTAATAGTTGGCGAGCAACTTCATGGAGACACGATGATGAAGATCATGATGATGAGGATCATGGTGTCAAGCCGGTGACAAGATGATCATGGAGCCCCAAGATGGAGATCAAAGGAGCTATGTGATATTGGCCATATCATGTCACGTTTATTATTTGATTGCATGTGATGTTTATCATGTTTTGCATCTTGTTTACTTAGAACGACGGTAGTAAATAAGATGATCCTCATAATAATTTCAAGAAAGTGTTCACCCTAACTGTGCACCGTTGCTAAGGTTCGTCGTTCAAGCACCACGTGATGATCGGTGTGATAGGTCCTTACGTTCGCATACAACGGGTGTAAGACAGATTTACACACGCAAAACACTTAGGTTGACTTGACGAGCCTAGCATGTACAGACATGGCCTCGGAACACGAAGACCGAAAGGTCGAGCATGAGTCGTATAGAAGATACGATCAACATGAAGATGTTCACCGATGTTGACTAGTCCGTCTCACGTGATGATCGGACACGGCCTAGCTGACTCGGATCATGTAATACTTAGATGACTAGTAGAGGGATGTCTATCTAAGTGGGAGTTCATTAAATTTGATTAAATGAACTTTATTATCATGAACTTAGTCTAAATATTTACAATGTGTCTTGTAGATCAAATGGCCAACGTAGTCCTCAACTTCAACGCGTTCCTAGAAAACCAAGCTGAAAGGCGATGGTAGCAACTATACGGACTGGGTCCGAACCCGAGGATTATCCTCATAGCTGCCAAGAAAGATTATGTCCTAAGAGCACCGCTGGGTGGCGCACCTATTCTCCCCTGCAGAACAAGGCGTTATGAACGCTTGGCAGTCACGCTGCGATGATTACTCCCTCGTTCAGGGCGGCATGCTTTACAGCTTAGAGCCGGGACTCCAAAAGCGTTTTGAGAGACATGGAGCATATGAGATGTTCGAAGAGCTGAAAATGGTTTTCCAAGCTCATGCCCGGGTCGAGAGATATGAAGTCTCCGACAAATTCTTTAGCTGTAAGATGGAGGAAAATGGCTCTGTCAGTGAGCACATACTCAAAATGTCTGGGTTGCACAACCGCTTGACTCAACTGGAAGTTAATCTCCCGGATGAAGCGGTCATTGACAGAATCCTCCGATCGCTTCCACCTAGCTACAAGAGCTTTGTGATGAACTACAATATGCAGGGGATGGTAAAGACCATTCACGAGGTATATGCTATGCTGAAATCAGCAGAGGTAGAAATCAAGAAAGAACATCAAGTGTTGATGGTGAATAAAACCACTAAGTTCAAGAAGGGTAAGGGTAAAAAGAACTTCAAGAAGGACGGCAAGGAAGTTGCCGCGCCCGGTAAGCAAGTTGCGGGAAGAAGCCAAAGAATGGACCCAAGCCCGAGACCGAGTGTTTTTATTGCAAGGAAGTGGTCCCGAAGCGGAACTGCCCCAAATACTTAGCGGACAAGAAGGCCGGCAAAACCAAAGGTATATGTGATATACATGTAATTGATGTGTACCTTACCGAAGACTCGTAGTAGCTCTTGGGTATTTGATACGGTGCAGTTGCTCACATTTGTAACTCAAAGCAGGAGCTGCGGAATAAACGGAGATCTGGCGAAGGACGAGGTGACGATCGCGTCGGGAATGGTTCCAAGGTCGATGTGATGCGCCGTCGCACGCTGCCTCTACATTTACCTACGGGATTAGTTTTAAACCTCAATAATTGTTATTTAGTGCCAAGTTTGAGCATGAACATTGTATCTGGATCTCGCTTAATTCGAGATGGCTACTCATTTAAATCAGAGAATAATGGTTGTTCCATTTATATGAGAGATATGTTTTATGGTCATGCTCCGATGGTTAATGGTTTATTCTTAATGAATCTAAATGCGTGATGATACACATATTCATAGTGTGAGTACCAAAAGAGTTAAAGTTGATAACAATAGTCCCACATATTTGTGGTAATCGCCGCCTTGGTCACATAGGTGTCAAACGCATGAAGAAGCTCCATACGGATGGACTTTTAGAGTCTCTTGATTATGAATCATTTGACACGTGCGAACCATGCCTCATGGGTAAAATGACCAAGACTCCGTTCTCGGGAACAATGGAGCGAGCAACCAACTTATTGGAAATCATACATACCGATGTGTGCGGTCCAATGAGTGTTGAGGCTCGCGGAGGCTATCGTTATGTTCTCACCCTCACTGATGACTTGAGTAGATATGGGTATATCTACTTAATGAAACACAAGTCTGAGACCTTTGAAAAGTTCAAGGAATTTCAGAGTGAGGTTGAAAATCAACGTGATAGAAAGATCAAGTTTCTACGATCGATCGTGGAGGAGAATACTTGAGTCACGAATTTGGCACACACTTAAGAAAATGTGGAATAGTTTCACAACTCACGCCGGCTGGAACACCTCAGCGTAATGGTGTGTCCGAACGTCGTACTCGCACTCTATTGGATATGGTGCGATCTATGATGTCTCTTACCGACTTACCGCTATCTTTTTGGGGCTATGCTTTAGAGACTGCCGCATTCACTTTAAATAGGGCTCCGTCGAAATCCGTTGAGACGACACCGTATGAATTATGGTTTGGGAAGAAACCTAAGCTGTCGTTTCTAAAAGTTTGGGGATGCGATGCTTATGTCAAGAAACTTCAACCTGAAAAGCTCGAACCCAAATCGGAAAAATGCGTCTTCATAGGATACCCTAAAGAAACTGTTGGGTATACCTTCTACCTCAGATCCGAAGGCAAGATCTTTGTTGCTAAGAATGGATCCTTTCGGAGAAAGAGTTTCTCTCGAAAGAAGTAAGTGGGAGGAAAGTAGAACTTGATGAAGTGTTACCTCTTGAACCGGAAAATGGCGAAACTCAAGAAAACGTTTCTGAGGTGCCTGCACCGACTAGAGAGGAAATTAATGATGATGATCAAGATGCTTCTGATCAAGCTCCTACTGAAATTGAAGGTCAACAAGGACACGTTCCGCACTGAGTGGTACGGCAACCCTGTCTTGGAAATCATGTTGTTAGACAACGGTGAACCTTGAACTATGAGGAAGCAATGGCGGCCCGGATTCCGACAAATGGCTGGAAGCCATGAAACCGAGATAGGATCCATGTATGAAAACGAAGTATGGACTTTGGTGACTTGCCCGCTGAACGGCGAGCCATAGAAAATAAATGGATCTTTAAGAAGAAGACAGACGCGGATGGTAATGTGACCATCTATAAAGCTCGGCTTGTCGCTAAGGGTTATCGACAAGTTCAAGGGGTTGACTACGATGAGACTTTCTCACCGGTAGCGAAGCTGAAGTCCGTCGAATCATGTTAGCAATTGCCGATACTATGATTATGAGATATGGCAAATGGACGTCAAAACGGCATTCCTTAATGGTTTCCTTAAGGAAGAATTGTATATGATGCAGCCAGAAGGTTTTGTCGATCCTAAGAATGTTGACAAGGTGTGCAAGCTCCAACGCCGATTTATGGGCTGGTGCAAGCATCTCGAGTTGGAACATTCGCTTTGATGAGATGATCAAAGCGTTTGGGTTTACAGACTTATGGAGAAGCCTGTGTTTACAAGAAAGTGAGTGGGAGCTCTGAGCATTTCTCATATTATATGTAGACGACATACTTTTGATGGGAAATGATATAGAACTCTTGGACAGACATCAAGGCCTACTTGAATAAGAGTTTTTCAATGAAGGACCTTGGAGAAGCTGCTTATATATTAGGCATCAAGATCTATAGAGATAGATCGAGGCGCCTCATAGGTCTTTCACAAAGCACATACCTTGATAAGATATTGAAGAAGTTCAATATGGATCAATCTAAGAAGGGTTCTTACCGTGTTACAAGGTGTGAAATTGAGCTCAGCTCAATGTCCGACCACGGCAGAAGATATAGAAGAGATGAGTGTCATCCCCTATGCCTCAGCCATAGGTTCTATTATGTATGCCATGCTGTGTACCAGACCTGATGTAAACCTTGCCGTAAGTTTGGTAGGAAGGTACCAAAGTAATCCCGACAAGGAACACTGGACAGCGGTCAAGAATATCCTGAAGTACGAAAAGGACTAAGGAAATGTTTCGTTTATGGAGGTGACGAAGAGCTCGTCAGTAAAGGTTACGCCGACGCTAGCTTCGACACAGATCTGATGACTCTAAGTCACAAACCGGATCGTGTATATTTTGAATGGTGGGGCGTAAGCTGGTGCGTTGCAAGCAAAGCGTCGTGGCGGGATCTACATGTGAAGCGGAGTACATGGCAGCCTCGGAGGCAGCACATGAAGCAATTTGGGTGAAGGAGTTCATCACCGACCTCGAGTCATACCCAATGCGTCGGGGCCAATCAAGCTCTTCTGTGACAACACTGGAGCTATTGCACTTGCAAAGGAGCCAGGTTTCACAAGAAGACTAGGCACATCAAGCGCCGCTCAACTCCATTCGTGAAAATGTTCAAGATGGAGACATAGAAATTTGTAAAGTGCACACGGATCTGAATGTCGCAGATCCGCTGACTAAACCTCTCCCTAAGGCAAAACATGATCAGCACCGAACTCTATGGGTGTTCGATTCATCACAATGTAACTAGATTATTGACTCTAGTGCAAGTGGGAGACTGTTGGAAATATGCCCTAGAGGCAATAATAAAAGCATTATTATTATATTTCCTTATTCATGATAATTGTCTTTATTCGTGCTATAATTGTGTTAACCGGAAATCGTAATACATGTGTGAATAACAGACAACAACATGTCCCTAGTGAGCCTCTAGTTGACTAGCTCGTTGATCGACGAGATAGTCATGGTTTCTGACTATGGACATTGGATGTCATCGATAACGGATCACATCATTAGGAGAATGATGTGATGGACAAGACCCAATCCTAAAACATAGCATAAGATCGCATAGTTCGTTTGCTAGAGTTTTCCAATGTCAAGTATCCTTTCCTTAGACCATGAGATCGTGTAACTCCCGGATACCGTAGGAGTGCTTTGGGTGTGCCAAACGTCACAACGAATCGGGTGACTATAAAGGTATGCTACGGGTATCTCCGAAAGTGCATTGGGTTGACATGGATCGAGATGGGATTTGTCACTCCGCTTGACGGAGAGGTATCACGGGCCCTCTCGGTAATGCATCATCACAATGAGCTCAATGTGATCAAAGTGTTTGATCACGGGATCATGCATTACTGATGCGAGAAAAGTGACTTGCGGTAACGAGATTGAACGAGGTATTGGTATACCGACGATCGAATCTCGGGCAAGTAAAATACCGATTGACAAAGGGAATCGTATACGGGATTAATTGAATCCTTGACATCGTGGTTCATCCGATGAGATCATCGTGGAGCATGTGGGAGCCAACATGGGTATCCAGATCCGCTGTTGGTTATTGCCCGAGAGCCGTCTCGGTCATGTTCGCATGTCTCCGAACCCGTAGGGTCTACACACTTAAGGTTGATAACGCTAGGGTTATAGGAATATGTATGTGCAGTAACCCGAATGTTGTTGAGTCCGGATGAGATCCTGGACGTCACGAGGAGTTCGGAATGGTCCGGAGGTAAAGAATTATATATAGGAAGTGCTGTTTCGCCATCGGGACAAGTTTGGTGATATCGGTATTGTCTGGGACCACCGGAGGGGTCCTGGGTCCACCAAGTGGGGCCACCAGCCCGTGGGGCCACATGGGCCCTAGGTGGTGCGCCTAGGCCCACATGGGCCAAGGGGAACCAGCCCCAAGGGGCCCATGCGCCTAGGGTGGAAAAAAGGGAGAGTCCATGAGGGGAAGGCACCTCAGAGGTGCCTTGGGAGGTGGACACCTCCCCCTCTGGCCGCACCCTCCCTTGGAGGAGGGGGCAGGCTGCGCCCTCCCCTCCTTGGCACCTATATAAAGGGGGAGGAGGGGGCAGCAGCACCTTTGCCCTGGACGCCTCCCTCTCCCTCTTCAACACATCCTCCTCCTCCGTAGTGCACGGCGAAGCCCTGCCGGAATACTGCAAGTTCCACCATCACCACGCCGTCGTGCTGCTGCTGGAGCCATCTTCCTCAACCTCTCCTTCACCTTGCTGGATCAAGAAGAAGGAGACGTTACGCTAACCGTACGTGTGTTGAACGCGGAGGTGCCGTCCGTTCGGCACTAGATCATCGGTGAATTGGATCGCGGCAAGTTCGACTACCTCATCCACGTTCACTCCGAAGCTTCCGTTGCGATCTACAAAGTGGTATGTAGATGCTATCTAATCTGAATACTCGTTGCTAGATGAACTCATAGATGGATCTTGGTGAAACCGTAGGAAAAATTTTAATTTTCTGCAACGTTCCCCAACAACTAATGAGTTAGTTACGGGATTATGCATTATGGAACAAGTAAAGAGACTTGCCGGTAACGAGATTGAACTAGGTATGATGATACCAACGATCGAATCTCGGGCAAGTAAAATACCGATGACAAAGGGAATAACGTATGTTGTTATTGCTGTTTGACCGATAAAGATCTTCGTATAATATGTAGGAACCAATATGAGCATCCAGGTTACGCTATTGGTTATTGACCGGATATGTGTCTCGGCCATGTCTACATAGTTCTCGAACCCGTAGGGTCCGCACGCTTAACGTTCGATGATGATATTGTATTATATGAGTTATGTGATTTGGTGACTGAATGCTATTCGGAGTCCCGGATGAGATCACGGACATGACGAGGAGTCTCGAATTGGTCAAGAGGTAAACATTGATATATAGGACGATAGTATTCGGACACCGGAAGTGTTTCGGGGGGTACCGGGTACTTATCAGGTCACCGAAAGGGGTTTCGGGCAACCCCGGCAAAATATATTGGCCTTATGGGCCAAGAGGGGAACTCTCCAGCCACAAGGGGCTGGTGCGCCCCACATATGGGCCGGCCAGGGATGGAGAAGGAAACGGGAAGAGAGAAAGGCAAGCGTTGATTAGGATTCCCACTTCCTTCTCTCTCCCCCCTCTTTCCTTCCCCCTCCGTCAAATATGGCAGGGGGGCGCAGGGCAAGGAAAGCCCCAAGGAGGCCGGCGGCCAGCCATGGGGCACTGCTAGGCCTCTCCCCCTCCCCCTCCCACCTATATATATGTGGGGAGGGGGGCGCCTAGAACACACAACATCAATTGTTAGCCGTGTGCGGCGCCCCCCTCCACAATTTACACCCCCGGTCATATTCTCACGGTGCTTAGGCGGAGCCCTGCACGGATCACTTCACCATCACCGTCACCACACTATCATGCTGACAGAAATCTCCCTCGACACTTTGCTGGATCAAGAGTTCGAGGGACGTCATCGAGCTGAACGTGTGCAGAACTCGGAGGTGTCGTACGTTCGGTGCCCGATCAGTCGGAGCGAGAAGAAGTTTGACTACGTCATCCACGTTTTCAAATGCTTTTTCTTTCGGTCTACGAGGGTATGTGAACACACTCTCCCCCTCTCGTTGCTATGCATCTCCTAGATAGATCTTGCATGCGCGTAAGAAATTCTTGAAATTGCATGCAACGTTTCCCAACACTTTACGCACCAGACAGTTCACCTAAAAGCTCAAACTGATGTGGAAAAGTGGGCTATGCATTTATAGGTCAATGCTCCCCCCTCACGTGTGGCTCCCTTAGGCCTAAATGTGGACAAAAAGTGGCCTGCAATTAATTTGCACCAGCTGGATCTTGAACTCAAGACCTATTGGCTCTGATACCATGTAGCAGTTCTACCAATCTCCCCTCTATTCCTTTTACACTCTACATTCTTACCCTCGACAAACTCTTCTTCCTTTTGTACATCCATTGTATTCTTCGATGTTGTCTCATTCGATCCTACAACATAAAGAAGTCTTGAAATATGGGCTTATTCGAGAATATCCATAATTGGTGCACTGCTAATAGATAAAGCCCGACCCTTTTATTAAAGATCATGAGAAGAAGATCGCTGCTTTCCAAGACTCTATGTTGCAGGAACATAACCTCACACAAGAATTCGAGGAAACAATCGAGCGATGGGAGAAAAATATTTGAGGAGCTTCATTTCAAGAGGTATGTCTAGAAGTTGGACATATCCTGAATTGTATATTCGAACATTGATCTTGATAATATATTGGCTGATTTTATGCAGGCTCCACATACGGTTCCTTTGGAGAGTAAATCACAATGTCATGTAGATGATAATGGCCTTGATATAAAATTTGCATATCTGGATACTAAAATTCACATGTATACTAAAGAAGACGATGAAGAAAGTTATGATTTCCTAATAGCTCCATATCCCCTCAATTATAAAAATCTTGTGAAACTGCAGCTACTACCCTTTTTAGGCATCACCATTTTAACCGAGTGCATCGGTACTCACCAAACTGTGAGTTATTATTTTTCTATATGATGTCGATGCACTAGAAGTGATCACGTTTTTGACTTAGCTCTGCTATCAGGTGCTCCAAACCTCGGTCGGAGGTATGTCTCACACTCTGGGTTGATATCCCTTGGGAACTTGGTGGATTACCTAATGGGGCACCGAAGCCTACCTTATATGTATATAAAGAAAGCGATGTCTAGGAAGCAACCCAGAGGTCCGTAGAGCTTGAACCTTGAACTTGTGTTCCATCTCTGTTGTTGCCTTCAGCTTGTTGAAAGCATCAAATGCCCCCTCTTTAGATTGTAGGAGAATGAATGACCCACATGTATCTCGAGTAGGCATCTACCACAAGGAAGAATCTTTTTTGTGCGTGAGTTACTAGGGTCATAGGGCCACATCGGTCACCATGGAGCAGCTCAAGTGCAACACTTGCAGTATGTAGACTGAGCAGGGAACAATTTTCGGTGTTGTTTTTCAACCAAGCACCTATCACATAGTCGATCAACATGGTCAACAAATGGCATCCCGATTACCATCTCTATCTTTGACATCTCAAGGCGTGAAAATTAATGTGTCAATAACCACGAATCAGTATCACTCTTGATGAGCCAACACTCCGGGCGAGATTAATTAAGATTGAAGATATAGAGTCTGTTCCGTGTGCCATTTACACGCGTTAGCATGTGTCAGAACTTATCGAAGATCGTCATCGCTCCGTTCTCGATATCCACCGTGCATTCATTCTCATCAAGTCTCCTAACAGAGTTGATATTGTTGTGAAGTCGTGGGATGTAGTATACTGAGTATGTGATGTTCACCTGTGGGACCCTCAAGGAGGACCAAACCTTGCTTGCAAATCTCCATAGTTGAACCATCACATAATTTACCAATCCTACAACATCATATTCTAGCTCGAGGAATTTCTACACCCCATGCATCATGTGGTTATTGGCACCAATGTCTAGATACCATGACACCTTCTGGTTTCCGGATAATTTTAATATTACTTTCTTCTCATGAAGAAACACCTCCCGGTTTGGTTGCAAAACCATTATTTGTATGAGATCACAAAATTCGGCCATCAGATGACTTGGACCATCATCTTCATGCTTCGTCAAATTTTACTTGATCTCCCGCTTGTTTTAGGCTCTGAAGAATCCTTCGCAACGTGAACGATCTCACTGAAGTAATAACACTTGAGCTTGGACATATCCATGTTATGTGGCTTCCGCTCGTTAGATTGCTCAGCCTTACCACAACCTTGTGGCTTGCCTTTTCTGATTTGTCTGACGTGCTTGGTGTTGCTTGAGCCTTCATCATTGTCACGTCTTCCTTTGCTACTTGGGGTCTCCCAATCTGCATGCGAGCATAGGAGTTGGTCATCACCTCCTCCATTGCCTTCCCGACAGCCACGAGTATTCTCTTCCCATGTATGCAGTCGTCGAATCGCCTCTATTATGGTCATATCCTCAGTGTTGATAACCTACACTCGAGCATGCCGATGATGTTCTTGAATTTGTCAGTCACTGAACCGAAAAACTTTCTCCACAATCTCGACTTCCCCAAGCTTTGCAACAAGCGCTTGGATCTTTCACACCAAAATAGTGAGATGCATGGCGTAGTCATTCACCGATTCAGTTTTCTCTATCTGAAACTTGTGAAATTGGCACTTCAACTTTTGTGCCCGAGCCTTCGTGACACGATCTTCTCCAATCTTCATTTGCTTGAGTGCATCCCTCGCCTCTCTTGCCATCTCGAACTCCGCCAATGTCATCAGCATGGAATTGGACACAGATTGGGGTATGGTGGCCATGCACCTTTGTTGCAGTCCTCATTGACATCGTCGTTCGTGATTACCTACCACACTCGGAGGATTCAGAGAATAATGTTCACCTTTACTGTCCATTGCCGTTCGTGACATCGTCGTTCGTGATTACCTACCATCGTTGGTGTCGGTCAGCAACGAGCAACGGGTACCGGATGGGGATGTTATGGTGTTACAATACATTGATGACACTTGTTCCTCCACCACTACTCATTTATTTACCGCCCTTCTTCACCTTGTCGGCGTTCTTGCTCATCTTGCATTCGCCGTTGCCGGACTTGGAGTTGAGGACTCCTTGTTGCTTTTGCTGCTCACCGTAGATCGTTGAGGCTCTAAATACCAATTGGTTTTCTAGCGTTGATTCTGTAGGTGAGTAGCAAACACATGCAAAGCTAGTTTCTAGCAGTAGTACGTACGTACGTACGTGTGGAGCTGCTTTAAAGCACACAGGAAGATGGATGGATTTGAGACGACGCTAACTAGAATTGATCGATCAAGTCGGCGGAACTCTTTGCGGCCACTCGCGTAACGTGCGAACGAAAAAACTAATCGATTTATTGTCACAGGCATGAGACGTATACACTTTATTCCTTTTTGGATTTGATGTATTTACAAAGGAGCTATACACACATATAGGCCTCATTCAGCTTGAATGATTTTTATAGAGAAAACACAGGAACAAAGATTCTAGAGGAAGCATGTACATGAATTTCATAGAAATACTAACATTTCTTGTGGTTTTTGGAGGATATTACGCATCCATTCAAGACTCTTTTTGGCGTAGTAACCTGCTGGCAAGATAATTTCTTAAGATGGCAAGTGTTATTCTATCAAATTCTGGTACTACTCCTAATCTCTACGCTTTAGTTTCCTCTAAGCTGAATGAGTCTATATAATATAAGAGCGTTTTTGACACTAGAGACATTTCTTTAGTACCAAAAACATATTTGTATTACGAAAACACTAACGCCCATATGTGTAGGCGCTACCCAACTCGCCCACACGCCTGAATCATCGTTCACTGTCTTTTGCACGAATCTTGACACGAAAAAGGTGGATTTGGCGTGTCACGTAGGACGGGGCTGGTGTGTGGGCGTTGGAGAGTTTGCACACACACCCGCACCACGCTGTTTGCCAGCTGAGCTGTGTGGGCAAACTGCTTTTCACCCACATAGCCACCACCTAGGTCATGCGCGTGTGGGCGAACTGCTTTTTGCCCACACGACACTGCTACCTTGTGGATGGCAACTGCAGTTATGCGAACGTGGCAACTCGGTACACACATGGCTACTGAACTGCAGTTACGCGAACTTGGCAACTCGGTACACACATGGCAACTGTGATTCTTCGCTACACGGCAACTGCAGTTGCGCGCACGTGGCAACCAGATAAACACACATGGCAACTGTGATTAACAATACATGGCAACTATGATTGGACCACATGCGGCAACTAGGTAAACACACATGGCAACTACTGTTTTGACCATATATGGCAAGTAGTTAATCACACACGGCAACTACGGTTTGATTACACGCGGCAAATATCATAAATTAGACATGGCAACTATATTTAACCAAAACAGATAGAGTTGCCATGCTTTTATAACTACACTTGCCATCCCGGATAACTACATCTGCCAACCATGATGGCAACTAAACTGTCATCCTGCGGAGTACTTAACGTAGCTGCGCCAGGACGTGTGAGCATTTTTGCTTCGTGCCACACACACGGGGTGAAGATGAGTAGTACTTGTTGGGCGTGTGGCACGAAATAGCCGCGCCCACACGTGTGGGCAATTCTAATGTCCGCCCACACAGCCCGTGTGGGCTGCCTCCTGCGTACACCACACACGGTATATGGGCGCATGTCATATATGCCACACGTGTGTAGTTATCGGCGTTCTTATATTATGAGACGGAAGAAATATTTAGGACTAGTAATCTAACTTACACGGCTATAACCTTTCAATCCTACTTGGCGATGGAAACCAACACAGACACGTATGTCGTGTTTAATTCCGATAATGCAAGCCTTTCTCACTACCACGCAACACGCCTGGATCCAGCCTGAACCTCGAAGCATCACCAAATGATGATTGAACGAGATCCAACCTACCAAGCTAGCAAGAAACACATTACTCCCTTCTCCGTTTCATAATATAGTGCGTCTAGATTTAAAAAAAATCAATTAAATTAAGCAAACATTGACCGAGTATATAATGTCAAACATATACAATATGAAAATATAATTGATGATGCATCCAATAGTATGCATTGGGTATCTTATTAAATTTACATAGTTTTGTGTATAAAAACTATCAAGTTTGTAACGTTTGACTTTTGAGAAAATCTATACGTACTTTTACTAGGGAGCACCATAGACAACCCTATTAGATGAACCCCAAGATTTTCTTATTGCAACTAGGCCGACTCGCAACTCCTGCAATCCTATCCGGCGAGAGGACACCACACGAGAGTACTGCAACGAGCTACCAGCTACGCAAATATAATAAATAGTACTCTAAAATTAATAGTAATTACGGTTAACCATACTTCTACGAATACGGTAATTGAAAACAGTACCTTCACAACCTCTAGGGCATCTCCAAAGCAGACCTCAAACCTTCACTATATGTCCGGAGCATAGTGTCTGATCACTTTTGCCATCTAACAAAAATATCTATATATCCGCTTAGCAATCCGGACGTAAAGCGGATCCTCAAACCTCCACTATATGTCCGGACTATTTTTGCCATCCAGTGAAAACATATATGTATCTGCTTAGCAGTGCAGACGTAGGCATTCTGGTATCCAAGAGACAAACGTGGTGGGCACTGCCGGAGTCCGGACATGCACTTGACCAATCACATGCATGGTCCCTCAACCACAAATATCCCACCACATACATGGTCTCCAACTACCTTTTCTCCTACTAACCGGGCACTTTGTAGTTGGCATTGAATGACTCCCTCCTGCATCATGTCCGCGGACCATGTCCGGACATAAAAATGAACATATACCTGAGACATTTGCTGGTCAGCTTTGTCGGTGAATAGTACTATTCTATGAATAATACTTTCATGTTTTATTTCTTTTTAGATAAAATTACAAAAAAGACAAACGTGGGGTGCTCTGCCGGAGTCCGGACATGCACTCGACCAATCACATGCATGGTCTCCAACTACCTTTTCTCTTACCAACCGGATAATTTGTGATTAGCATTAGATGACTCCCTCCCGCATCATGTCCGCGGACCACGTCCGGACTTAAAAACAGACATACGCCGGAGACATTTACAGGTCAGCTTTGGGGATGCCCTTAACAGAAAATTACCAAAAACTACAAACAAATATTACTATTCTGTCAACAATACCTTCATGTTTTTATTCCTTCTTAGATAAATTACCAAAAATGAAAAAATATATTACATCAAAGATGAGAAACCTTCTAGATTTGTGCAAATTTTTTGTTGAGACGCTATTCAACGAGGTCGACAAAAAATTTGCTCCTTCTTTTTTGGTTGCGGTGTAAAGTCTTCATAAATTCAGAGCTTCCACTATGACTTATAACCAAATTGGTGTATATAGTGATTATATGGACATTATTTTCTACAATTCGATGTTTTTTTATTTTCTATTATAGGGTAACTGTGAAAGTACGTCAAATTGTGTTATATATTTTCGTTGCCAGTCCATTCTTTTTGAAACTCCAATATAAAGATACATGAAGTATTCTAGAGACTACATCCAATTTGCGGTGGCACTGCCTTGTGTTACACGTGCTACTTCCTCTAGAAAACAACCGTTGATTCTGCTTCCACTTTCTCTCCCGATCTCCTCCCACCTTTGTCCACTAGAACAGTTTGGCCCCAATGGTTTCGCCACCGTGGGTTGGATGTCAATCCACTATCCAAGGTCTCCGCCGAGTATGCCCGTGCCTCGGCCCTCATGGACCTTTCCTTCATCTTCGTATCTCCGAGGCCAAGAGAACACATAAAGGACAAGGATGAGGCAACATCACAGCGGGATGCTCCCTACAGTTCCCCAAACCCTCGCGGCTCCTCTCCCGATTGATTTTCTTCTAGCAGCACTCCTTCCTGATTCCCTCCCGGCGGATTAGAATGTGTGCAGCGCCGTCAACTTCCCTTGCGAGGGTGTAAACCCTTTGCATCGATAGCGGCGACGCGGCAAGTTTATTCAGTCCCTCGAGCTCTCTTCATCCTCTTATCTTCACCCAGTACACTTTCTTGAGCATCAAGTTCTCTATTTCCCTCTCCCGTTGTTCATCTCTCTCTTTTCATGGCTGCTCCTATCCCCTTCCAGTTGCTGCTCCCACCCATCTCGTGTCTGCTCTCCACCCCTCACGAAAACATAGAAATCGCGCGACCTCTCAAACCGCAAATTTCTTCTTGCCTGCACACAATCTGGTCTTCTTTTTTCCCTATCTCAGATCATTTTGCAAGCGTAGACGAAGATGTGGTAGAAGAACTGATCAAAGCTAAGGTAATGCACATCCGAACACCTTTTTCTTTGTCTTGCTTTCCTTGAAGTGATACTGTTGTCCTGGTGCTGCTTTAGGCATTTTTATTATGTTGGAATTTTGTGCATATTCCTTTTGTTGCTACAAATGATGTATTTTGGCTTTAATTTATTTTCTTGCGATGAATTGCAAGTTCAAATGAAATCCCATGGCATATTTGAAAGCATGGGCTATGATAAATGTTCACATATAATGTGTAATTTGAGAATGATGTGATGTTTGCAACACAAACCATACATATTGGTCGTGGATAATAAATTTGAAATTGATCATAGCGAATTTATATCTTTCTATATAATGAATTTGATGTATAAATTCATATCTTCCTATATAAATTCGAAGGTTGTGGTCTGTATAAATTCAGATGTACCATTATGGTTATAGAAATTGTACTCATGATTCATCTATATAGATAAAAACATTTGATATGTACACTAAGGAACCTGGACATGGTCTTCAATGAAGCCATGCTCGACACATCAAGCTATCTAATGGAGTGAACGTACACTAGTAGAAAAAGGGGCTATCGTCCAGGGCAGTTTAGCCCATTAGTCCCGGTTCAATCCAGAACCGGGACCAATGGAGCTATTTGCCCTGTTCAGGAGCCCAGGGGCCGGCCGGGCCACGTGGGCCATTGGTCCCGGTTCGTCCGGACCTTTTGGTCCCGGTTGGTGGGACGAACCGGGACCAATGGTCCTGGCTCCTGGCCCACCACTATTGGTCCTGGTTGGTGGCATGAACCGGGACCAAAGGCTTCCCATTAGTCCCGGTTCATGCCACCAACCGGGGCTAATGGTGCTGCCTATATATAGCCCCTCAAGAGCAAGAGCAGAGCACCTGCTCTGCTTTTTTCTGGTCAAGGGAGAGGGCTTGGTGGTGCTCTAGCTCACCTCCTATGCACACAAGGTGTTCATGGAATGCCCGAGCCACACTACTTAAGCTTTCTCCTCTCCAAGCTCGACCTCTAACCTCCATTTTCCTCAATATTTGTCTAGGTTTAGCGGTCCGTCACGCCTGGCCCCCCGTCTTCACCGCCGCCGATCACCCGCGCCGATCTCATCGCCAAGACCACCGTGGTGAGCCTCTTGTTCTTATCTTCTTTACGAAAGGAAAAATATTCTTACTTGTATTATTTTCTTACTTTTATTATTGCATCTTATATAGTGCGATGGTTTTGGTATCCGCCCCGTCGGCCCTCGCCCTGTCTATGATTCGGATGTGGTATATATTATCTTTTCATAACTATTGGTTCATTTATTGTTTATGAAAATTATGCCACCAACGTGACATAGATTTTATTTATCTAGGAGGTTGTTGAACCGAAATTCCAACCGACCCTATTGTCGAGAGGTTAAATTTAGTTGAAGAAGAAAACAATTTCTTGAAGGAAAAATGAAAAACTTGAGGAGGAGAAGATGATATTGGAGTTGCATGTTATGGATGTCGCCGATGATCACAAGATCAAGATGGATGCAATGCGCTTGAAGATGAGAAAGATTAGAAAATATGCCATTCATACCGAGGCTTGGTATCATTATGCCGTTGGATCAGTTGTTACCTTGGTTGCGATTATGATCGATTTGTTTTCACATTGAAATGTTTTACATAGTTTCAATGTATGGTTTAATTAATTTAGATGCTCGCAGAGCTTTATGTTGTTAGATGAGAACTATGTATGTACTTTGGTTTTTATGTGATGATGAACTTCTATTAATTTGGTCACTTAATTATCTATTCATGATGTTCTGTAATGATTTTTGACACACTTAATTATATATAATGCACGCAGATGAACCGCAATGGATGTACGGTGATGTACACACCTCCGAGTACATTAAGGGCGTGCATGCTTTTCTCAAGTGGCTGAGGCAAACAAGCAGAATGGTTTTATGTGTTGTCCATGCCCTATATGTGGGAATACTGAAGTCTTACTCGACCGGAAAATCCTTCACACCCACCGCTTTACAAGGGTTTCATGCCACACTATAATGTTTGGACGAGGCACGGAGAAATAGGGGTTATGATGGAAGACGGCGAGGAAGAAGAGTACGATGACAACTATGTGCCCCTGAATACGGTGATGCTACTCAACATCAAGTTGCACTGACGATGTGCACGATGGTGCTGCAACGGGCTAAGCTGCTGAAGATCAAGAGGAACCAGACGATGTGCCCTATGATGATGATCTCCGCCGGGTCATTGTCGATGCAAGGACACAATGCGAAAGTCAAAAGGAGAAGCTGAAGTTCGATCGCATGTTAGAGGATCACAAAAAGGGTTGTACCCCAATTGCGAAGATGGCAACACAAAGCTCGGTACCGCACTCGAATTGTTGCAAAGGAAGGCAGAGAATGCTGTGCTCGATAAAGGATTTGAGAAGCTACTGAAAATAATGAAGAAGAAGCTTCCAAAGGATAACGAATTGCCCGAAAGTACATACGCAGCAAAGAAGGTCGTATGCCCTCTAGGATTGGAGGTGGAGAAGGTACATGCATGCCCTAATGACTGCATCCTCTACCGTCGTGCCTACAAGGATCTGAACGCATGCCCGGTATGCGGTGCATTGCGTATAAGATCGACGAGATGACCCCGGTGATGTTGATGGCGAGCCTCCCAGAAGAGGGTTCTGCAAAGGTGATGTGGTATGCTCCTATAATACCACGGTTGAAACGTCTGCTCGAAACGGAGAGCATGCCAAGTTGATGCGATGGCACAGTGAGGACCGTAAGAAAGACGGAAGTTGAGAGCACCCACGACGGGTCGCAGTGGAGAAAAATCGAGAGAAAGTACTGGGATGAGTTTGCAAAGGACCCAAGGAACGATGGTTTGCTTTAAGCGCGGATGGCATTAATCCTTTCGGGAGCAGAGCAGCAATCACAGCACCTGGCCCATGACTCTATGTATGTATAACCTTCCTCCTTGGATGTGCATGAAGCGGAAGTTCATTATGATGCCGTTCTCATCCAAGGCCCTAAGCAACCCGGCAACGACATTGATGTGTACCTAAGGCCATTAGTTGAGGAACTTTACAGCTGTGGAATGGAAACGTGTACGACGTGGGATGAGCACAAAAGGAGGAATTTGACCTAAAGGCGTTGTTGTTCATGACCATCAACGATTGGCCCGCTCTCAAGAACCTTTCGATGACAGATAAACAAGGGATACCACGATGCACGAACTGTTTACTTGACACCGATAGTATATACAGGAAGCTGCAGGAAGAATGTGTACTGGCCATCGCCGATTTCTTTCGACCAACCATCAATATCGAAAGAAAGGCAAGCATTTCAAAGGCGAGGCAGATCACCGGAAGAAGCCCGCCATGCGCATCGGTGATCATGTACTTGCTATGGTCAATGATTTACACATAATCTATGGAAAGGGTCCCGCGGACTAGCTGTTCCAATGACGCCGAGAATCACGCACCCATGTGGAAGAAGAAATCTATATTTTGGGACCTACCCTTACCGAAAGACCTAGAGGTCCGCTTCGATCGACGTGATGCACGTGACGAAGAACCTTTGCGTGAACCTGCTAGGCTTCTTGGGCGTATGGGAAGACAAAAGATACACCGAGGCACGAGAGGACCTGCAACGCTTGCACGAAAAAAGAGGGCATGCCTCCGAAGCAAAGATGAAGGTCCCGCCACCACGCCTTATTTAAAGAAGAGAAAGAAATATTCTTTCAATGCCTGCTCAAGATGAAGGTCCCGACCGCTTCTCGTCGAATATAAAGGGAATAATAAATATGTCGAGAAAAGTTCCGAACCTAAAGTCTCATGACTGCCACGTGATTATGACGCAATCGCTTCCGGTTGCATTGAGGGGCTTCTACCGAAAACGTCCGATTAGCCATTGTGAAGCTATGTGCATTCCTCAATGCAATATCTCGAAGGTGATCGATCCAGAAATCGTAGCAACGCTAAGGAGTGATGTGGCGCAATGTCTTGTCGGGCCGAGCTGGTGTTCCCACCATCCTTCTTCAATATCATGACGCACGCCCTAGTTCATCTAGTCGACGAGATTGTCATTCTGGGGCCCGTATTTCTACACAATATGTACCCTTTGAGAGGTTCATGGGAGTCCTAAAGAAATATGTTCAGAATCGCATAGGCCGAAGGAAGCATCTCCATGGGCCATCAAACAGAGGATATCATCGGGTTTTGTGTTGACTTCTTTCCTGGCCTTAATAAGATAGGTCTCCCTAAATCACGGTATGAGGGGAGACTGACCGAAAAGGCACGCTTGGAAGAGACTCAATAATATGCAGGACGGATATTCTTGGTCTCAACCACACTACAGTTCTACAGAACTCTACCTTGGTGACCCGATGTCGATGAACACAAGAACAGTCTGCGCCCAAACACCCGAGCAAAGGCGACGATCGGATTACATGTGAACACATCAGACTTTCAGCAGTTGGTTGGAAACACGCCTCGAGGTGACAAGACTGTTTGTGATGAGTTGTACTTGTTGTCCAGGATCATCTTCGACTGTAATGATTTGGAAAGGATACGAGATAAATGGGAATACATTTTACATGATTGACCAAGATGAAAAGAGCACCAACCAAAACAACGGTGTCCGCTTTGATGCAGCAACCGACAAGGAAATGACACATATAATGGTTACATAGTAGACATATGGGAACTTGACTACGGAGTAGATTTTAAGGTCCCTTTGTTTAAGTGCAAGTGGGTCAATCTGTCAGAGGCGGGTGCAGGTAGACCCACAAAGACGGAATGACAACAAGGATCTGAAAAATCTTGGGTACATCGACGAACCATTCGTCCTAGCCAATGATGTGGCACAGGTTATCTATGTGAAGGACATGTCTACTGACCGAGGAAAAGAAAAGATAAGGAAGCAAATACATCATACAATGAGCCAAAGCGCCACATAGTTCTTTTGGGAAAAGGGACATCCCGGGAGTGGAGGGCAAGATGACATGTCTCAAGAGTATGAAAAGTTTCATGAAATTCCCCCTTCAAAGTCAAGGCTGACCCAAGCATCCCGATAAACGATGAAGATTATCCATGGTTACTGGCAAGCAATAAGCAAATGACACAAGAGAAGAAAAAGTGAAGACTTTCTCCGCAACTATTATGATGATACCATGCCAACTTTGTAACACACGAGTATGATACCATTGTCCGCTTTGTTCATGAACATGCTATGCCAACTTTTTCAGAGTTCATTTGAAAACTATGAATTTGAAAACCTCGCCAACCAAGGGCGCCACACCGTTTATAAGTCCGCCCTCACGCCTTGTTGAGCTCACAAACTTGTGATTCACACAAATTTCAAAGAATTCAAATTTTATAAAACAAATGGCACAAACAGAAAGTTTATAATTGTTCTAAAACAAATGGCACTAACAGAAAGTTTATAATTTTGCTGACCTAAAAGCAAAAAGAATTAAAAATAAAGCAAAAACCAAAAGCAAATAAATAATGCAGAAAACAAAACAAAAAACTTGAAAATAAAAATAAAAATAGCAACAATAAGCATTTTGTTGTAAGTAGAAACAAAATAAAATAAATAAAGCAACAAAGAAAACAAAAAAGTGTTTTCAATTTAAAACTAATGGCACAAACAGAAAGTTTATATTTTTCTAAAACTAAAAGCACTAACAGAAAGTTTATAATTTTGCTGACCTAAAAGCAAAAAGAATTAAAAATAAAGCAAAAACCAAAAGAAAATAAATAATGCAGAAAACAAAACAAATAAACTTGAAAAAATAAAAATAGCAACAATAAGTATTTTGTTGTAAGTAGAAACAAAATAAATAAATAAAGCAACAAAGAAAACAAAAAATGTTTTCAAATTTTAAAACTAATGGCACTAATAGAAAGTTTATATTTTTCTAAAACTAAAAGCAAAAAGAAATAAAATATAAAGCAAAAAAGTGCCACCCATCGGGCCCCCATGGCCTGAATACGACTAGAAACCCTACATGGGCCAGATTCAGCCCGCAGGCCCAATAGGCCCAGAGGCAGAGCAAGTTTAGGCCCAAAGCCTGCATTAGAGAGGAGCTCGAAGGGGAGGCACAAGCAGCGCTTATAAACCAGTGCCGCGCCCTTCAACTAGCGATGTGGGACTAAACTTTTGGGCGCTGGGCAGCACAGGTTTGGTCCCGGTTGGTGGCACCAACCGGGATTAAGAAGATAGTCGGTTCGTGGCACCAACGGGACTAATGCCCCTTTAGTCCGGTTGGTGCCACCAACCGACCAAAGGCCACCGCTTCCGCCTTTGGGCTGCTGAAATTTGGCCTTTGGTCCTGGTTGGTGGCACCAACCGAACTAAAGGGGGCATTAGTCCCGTTTGAGCCACGAACCGACTAATGCCCTTTCTATATAAGAAAACACTTGGGATATTTCAGATTCATCGCCCAATTGCCCCTAACCTCCCCGACGCCGCCAGCTGCCCCGACGCCGCCGCCGTCGCCCACGCCGTCGTCACCATCGCCGCCGCCGCGCTTCGTTGTCGCCGCCGCCGTCGCCGCGTCGTCGCCGCCGCCGTCTGCCTCGCCGTTGTCGCCGCCAGACCGTGATTCGCCCTAACGCTGTCGCTTCTGCCTCGTCGCCGCCGTCCCGCCCGTCGCCGCGCCCTCGCCGTCGCCGCCCCTGCCTCCGCGACCTCGCCGACCTCGCCGACCCTCGCCGCCGCCGCCCCTGCCTCCCGACCTCGCCGTCGCCTCCGCCTCCCGACCTCGCGCCGTCGCCTCCGCCTCCCCGCCGCCCCGTCGCCCGCGACCTCGCCGTCGCCTCCGCCCACAAGTGAGCCTCAGCAGCACTGCCCTGCCCCCGCCGCCGCCATGATTTTTTTTTCATAGATGTGATGCTTTTTTCATAAATGTTCATGTATATATATTGATGTATGGATATATGTATGATGCTTTTTGCATATGTGTTGATCTAATGTTTTTTTCTCATATATATGTGATGTTTTTTGTTCATAGATGATCATATGAATTTTTTTGTTCATAGATATGATCATATATATGATGTATGCATGGATCGATGTGGATGGAATATGATGTTTTTTGTTCATAGAATATGATGTTTTTTATTCATAGATTTTATTTTGTTCATGAGAGAGGCGGGACGCCGAGGAAGTTGTACTGTTTAGAGTTAGGGTCGCCGAGGAAGAAGGAAAATAAGGAAAAGAATAAAAGAGGAAGAAGGAAGAAGGAGAAGAAGAGGAGAAAAAATAAGAAGAGGAAGTAGAAGAAAAAGGAGAAGAAGAAGGAATAGAGGAGAAGAAGAAAAAATTCTATTTTTTCTTCTTCTCCTCTTTTCCTTCTTCTTCTCCTCTCATTTTTTCTTCTATTTTTTCTTATTCTTTCTTCTTCTTCTCTTTTTTCTTCTTCTCATTTCTTCTTATTCTTCTTCTTCTTCTTTTTCTTCTTCTTTTATCGGGAACCAGGGTGTCGAGGATCGCTGAGGGTCACGGTCGGGAACTAGGCTAGAGGGTCGAGAGGGTCACAGAGGGGTCGAGGGTCGTCGAGGCCGGTCGAGGGTCAATGTTTTGAGGGTGGAGGGTCGTCGAGGCCGGTCGAGGTTTCGAGGCACAAGGGTTTGAGGGTTCGAGGGTTCTAGGGTCGAGGGTTCGAGGGTTCTAGGGTTCGAGGGTTCTAGGGTCGAGGGTTCGAGGGTTCTAGGATCCGAAGGAAGAAGAAGAAGAAGAAGAAAGAATGAGAGAAGAAGAAATAGAGGAGAAGAAGAAGAAGAAGAAAAAATAGAAAAAATTCTTTTTTCTTGTTCTCCTCATTCCTTTCTTCTTCTCCTCTTCTTTTTCTTCTTTTTCCTCTCATTCTTTTTCTTCTTCTTCTTCCTTCTTCCTTCTTCCTCTTTTCTTCCTTTTCATTATTTTCCTTTCTCGAGGGATAAGAAGAAAAAGAAGAGGAGAAGAAGAAAGAAAGGAATAGAGGAGAAAGAAGAAACTTTGACACGAGGGGGGGGGGTACCGATACCCCCTCCCCGATAACATTATTTTCCCATGTATATGTATGTTGCGTCGTTGTCGATATAACGAGGGTGTCGAGGATTGCCGATGGGTCGAGGGTCGGGAACTAGGTAGAGGGTCGAGGGTCGTTAAGGGGTCAAGGGTCGAAGGTTTCAGGTCGAGGTTCCTATAGTGTCAAAGTATTAAAGAATCCATGGCTTCATCATTAGCCGGAAGTAACCATGGCATGATGGTACGAAGTTCTCCAAAGTTGTTACGGAATGGAGTCCGGATAGGATAATTTGCCTTTTGCTGAACTTTGTACCAAAAGCTAATTATCCTATCCGGGACTCCGCTCCAAAACAACTTTGAGAGCTTCGCACCATCATGCACCCACATTTTCGCCTAATGATGAAGACATGGTTTTGTTGAATCCTTTGACACTAGGCAACCTCCCGACCCTCGGCGATCTTCGACCCTTGACCTCGACCGCCGGCGATCCACGACCCTCTACCCCATCATGGCGCCGATGCCCACGCCACTTGTGGGACATAGATGTACTGTTCAACTCCGACCCTCCCGATAGCTTCAACACGTGGGGGCGGTCGATATTACGCACCCCTCCTAGCTTGAAGCGTTCTCGAGGCCACCCCTAACCCTTGAAGCGTTGTCGAGGCCACCCCAAACCCTAGAGAAGCAGCGCCGAGGCCACTAATATGATTCCTTATTGTGATTAGCTAGCTAGTTCTATGTTGGCACTAATATATCCATATCTGTCATGTTTGAATAATAATTGCCATGTTGTAAATATTTGTAGAAACTATGGACACCCCCGAGACGAAGCACAAGAAGCGTTGTTGAGGGACATAATCGCACACGGAAGTGATGCCGCCTCCTCGATGATGTTTCTCAACGCCGACAACGATGGTCTGGAAGGAGAGGGTGAAGAAGCAGCTGGCTATGATTTACATGGTCTGATGACCCAATGCCGTGCAAGAAGGAGAGGGTGAAGAAGTAGACCGTGAGGACGGCTCCGTGATCACCAAACCGAGTCCGCCAGGTATATATATTAGTTAAGCCTGTGCTGACTAGCTCTCGCCTTTGTTTTGGTATATATGTACACATATTAATTAACTCTCGTCTTTGTTCTTTTTCTAGCCCTCCGGATCGAGCACAACTTCGTAAAGAGACGAGGCCCAAGAAAAAGTTGAGCTCGGATGAAAAGTTTGAGATCATACAAATCGCAATGACGGCCAACCGATTGAACCCTACCGACAAAGAAGGCATTTGTTGCTCAGCGGGGTTCTCGTTAGGGACAAGATCCCGATCAGCATCCACCAATGGTATAAGCCTAAGAACGAAGACCCCGAGGTGTCTTGTGTCAATGATATGCGAAAAATGATCTTTGGACCTGAGCTGAAGTCAAATTTTACCCTACCGCCAGAGGATGATCCGGAGAAGCCAGTAATAGAGCCATTAATCAAGTCTTTTGCTCTTAAGAAGATGGCAGAACTATTCAGGAATTGGAAGAAAGACCTCAATACGTATGTCGAAAAAAATGAGACACCAGAATTCACGGGCAAATATGAGAAGATCGAGATGATCGCCCGCATTTGTGGCCTACAAGACATCGGAAAAGAGTAAAAAGATGTCAGCGACAAACAAGAGAAATGTTGCGAAGAAGAAGCTTCACCATCGCACGGGTCGTGGCTACCTCATAGCCCGCCTAATGGGCCAAGGCTGAGAATGATCTGCTTGATAAAGGGATCGAACCGAGACAATGAACTGGCCAGACCGCTGCGGACTTGGTTCTTCGGGGCGGCGGATCCTTGGACCCTATAACGGGAAGTGCATTTGGACGGACGAACAATTGGACATACCAGTCAAGAGGCTTAAGCATTATATCAAGCAGCGCAGCAAGGGAAGTTCGCTCGAGCATGGGAGAAGGACGAGCTCACAATGGCCCTCGGGAATCTCGAGCACCACGGACGGACACGAGGCACGCCAGCTCCCTTTCGTGGAAGGCTGGATTTCGGACGCAGGGGTTACAAAACCCATGAGAGGAGGAAGAAACTGGAGCAGAGCCTAATGCAAGCGCCGCACGAAATGGTAATGGGGCTAGAGGAACGAGAAGCAGCCGATCACAACAAACGACCTGCCGAAGCTTCCCCGGTTACCCCGCCATCTCAGCGGAGAAGCAGCGTGGCTTCCACCGAGCTGCTTCAGCTAGAGCAGCATGCCTTGACGGCTCTCGACAGCTATCCCGTGGATGCTATCACGGATGCTGAAAGTTGCCACCTTATGGCGCAATGGAGCAATTTGAAGGTCAAGGCGGCTGTTGGCTCTGCTTATCCCACTAAACCCGACTCAACTTTTCACCGCCGCCGATTCCGAAGGATATGCTAAGGTGATGGTCGATGAAATAACGGAGGGATTTGAGGACCTCCGCTTGACCACCCTACCGGTGAAGGGAGTATCGGCTGGGTTACGCTCAAGACTCCATGCCTATGGCGGAAGGATCTCATCAACCTTCCGAACTGGACGCCCCGCCTCCTCCTCCTCCTCCCGCGAGTCAGGCACTCCGCCTCCTCCACCGCCTCCTCCTCCGGGCGAGTGACGATCAGGGCACTCGGCGGCTCCTTCTCCGCGCGTGGCGGCACTCCGTCTCCTTCTCCGCCGCACCGGCGCGTCCCGCAGCCAGCCACCTCCTTCTCCGCTCGTCGGCAAGGGCGGAAGAGACCCGCCGCCGCCGGCTGCTCCGCGCGTCGTAGTCCTTCTCCTCCACCTCGTAAGCAAGGAAAGAAGACATCCGCCCGCTCGCTCTGCCGGCGTCTAGCAAGACAGCCAAAGGCGGAGGAGATATAGATTCGGTCCTTCTCTCAAGACTCGGCAGAAGTTACCATACGAGAGGAGCGAGGAGGAAAACGCGAAGATCGCGCAGACCAAGTGGATGACTGGTTTCAAGGGTTGAAAGCAAAGAGACATCCACCTCGGAGGAGAAGGTAGATCCGGTCAAAGCGAAGCGCACTCTTGCTGCCCCGACAAAACCACCCAAGTCTCCGCCGAAAGGCAACTATGAGCGCATTATTGGAAAGGCATTTGCCGAGGCGGAGAGATCGGAAGTACTTGTCGGTGATCAAAGGATGAAAGAACGACGAGCTGGGAAACAAATTGCCCAGCTCGGCGAACAAGCGAAGGAATCGTGCCCCCGCTCAAGGTGCTCTGCTAGCGACATCGCCGATCCGAGGATGGTGCCCGTTATGGCAATCCTGAAGATTACCTGCCCGACGATGTACAATTTGATTTCTTGGAGGTGCAGATACAAAGATACGAGTACGGGCAGCCTCTCGTCAAAGATGAAAGCTCTCTAACAACGATGATGCTAAGATTGCATGATTGGTACATGAAAACCTGCAAAGAGTCTCGAGGGAGGAATACTTTGTATTTGAGAGTTAAAAGGAGCATGACCTCCTTGGAATTGAACTGTTGCCTATTCCATTTGAGGAGTTCTATCAGTTTTTCAATCAATTGGCCCTCGATAAAGCAACGGTCACCTGCTATCGTCTGTAAGTAGTACTACTTCTGTCATTAAGTATCTCTATATAACTCAGCTCTTTCATTGCATGTATTTATAAATATCCTCACTATATTATGCAGATTGAAGATCGCAGAAATGAAGAAAAACAAGTGGGTGATATTGGGTTCATTAACACATATCTCATCGATGCAAATGAGGTTAAATATCGTGCCAAGGAAACCGAGGCCAACTTGCTACGATCGTTGGAAATAAATGAACACAAAATACAATACTCTTTCCTTACAACTACACGTGAGTGTTACTGTCTTGTGGCATATTCGGTTTCCTTATTTAGTCCAGGTTATAGAAATGTAATATTGATGAGTTATGCATGCGCGCGCAGGTTCCACTATATTCTCCTAGAGATTAAGCTTGAGCAGGAGTAGTAACTGTCTTAGACTCGAGACTAAAAGATCCCAAGGAGTATGCGGAAATGACTGAAATGCTCGAGAAGTAAGTTAAATCGATCATTATCCACCATATCAGCAACTTTGTTCATTTCGATATCAAGTAATTGTTTTCTTTGTATGGCAGGGCTTGGGAAAATTCACCAAAAAGCTCCGGACTACCAAGAAGCTGCAATTTAGACACTCAAAGTAAGTACTATATAGTAGCATATTCCACGCGCATCTCCTAGTGATTCAAGTGCTAGTTTCATCAATACCATTTAGCATGTGCTTGCTAATTATCAGTTTGATTGACCTCTGTTTCTTGTAAAGTGGTTGTGGCAGGAACAAGGGAATGATTTCTGTGAATACTACGTATGCGAGTCCATCCGCCACACGACCTGTGAGAGGGGCTACTCCGACAAACAATTTGAAGTGCGTAAATAAAAATATTCACAATTTTATTTTATTACCATCATTTGTGTTGAGTTTCATTCATTCATTCATTATATATATATATATATATATATATATATATATATATATATATATATATATATATATATATATATATATATATATGTATTGACCCTTTCTTAAAATTAGATGTTTCGAAGCGGATGAACTCCTAGCACCAGATCGCATGCAGCAATTCAAGAGGAATTCATGCATTCTTTCTTGACTATGTGATCGCTGAAGACGGGAATACCATGTGGACCACGCGTCCGTATTGTAAAAGATAATTATTGTATATATGTAGCCAGTAGTGTCGGATAGATATACGAGAACTTGTTGTTCACCAATCTCTCGGAGAAGGAGAGGTGGTCGATATCACTTCTCTCTGTATGCATATATATGTTCATGACGATCTTCTGTTTGCTTAATTACTAGCTAGCTAGCATGTCTAGTTAGTCCTCTCTATACGTATGTATAGTACGAAGCGCCGACCAAGCACGGACAAAAGAAAGGACACTTTTCTCTATTAATTAGCTAGCTATAGCACAATATATGAAACACCTAAATTAACCCCCAAAACCCCCAAACCCCCCTTTGAAAAAAAAACAACAACCAGAGCCAAAGAAATGCTGACGCGTGGATGTTTATTGGTCCCGGTTGGTGCCACCAACCGGGACCAAAGGCCCTCCTGCCTGGGCTCGGCGGACAGGCCACGTGGAGGATTGATCTGTCCCGGTTCTGGATAGAACCAGGACTAAAGGGTGAGGGTATTAGTATCGACCCTTTAGTCCCGGTTCATGAACCGGGACTAAAGGCCCTCACCAACCGGGACTATAGGCCCTTTTTCTACTAGTGGTACACCGTGTGTCTATATAAGCATACCAGTTTTTGCAACAATAAGAAGCTTAAGTAGGTTAAGTTTTGTAGTGAGAAAGTTGATCTTGCTTTCATATGATAAGCATTAGTTTTCTCTGGCAGAAATGAGAAGAGAAATGGACAATCCCATGTATTTATTTTTGTGGTAACTTGACCATTCATTTAGATATGCTTGCTCTTCTCCCTGATTTTTTGAGTGAAAATTTTGTCAGACGACCAAAACAATGCTTACCATCCATCTGTCTACTGATATAAGAAGACTATTTTTCATACTAGGTCATATCACGAGGCCATCTTGCATAAGTTGTGGTGGTGAAGAAATTTTAGGTCGATGTACGCGTGGATATTAAGCACTGGTAAGAACACTAAAAAGATCAAATCAACTTCTATTGCTTGAAGAAATTGAGCACCAAGTAAAGTAAGAATTCGAGAAAACTCCAGGATAATGAACGGGCAGACGAAGGTATAATCCAAGTAAAGTATCAAATAATTCGAATTTGATGCTTTTTGTGCGGAACATGGTATAATCCATGAGAGGACACCTCCCTACTCACCTCAGTCAAATGGGGTGGCTGAAAGAAAGAATCGTACTCTAACTAATTTGGTTAACGCCATGTTAGACACATCGGGTCTCTCCAAGGCATGGTGGGGGGAGGCGATATTGACAGCATGTCATGTCCTAAACCGAGTTCCCACAAAGAACAATTAAATAACTCCATTCGAGGAATGGGAGAAGAAAAGGTTAAAACTCTCTTATCTACGAACATGAGGTTGTTTGGCGAAAGTCAATGTTCCAATTCCAAAGAAATGGAAGCTTGGACCAAAGACTGTGGATTGTGTTTTCCTAGGATATATTTTTCATAGCATTGGCTATAGATTCTTGGTTGTAAAATCCGAGGTACCTGACATGCATGTCGGTACGATCATGGAGTCGAATGATGCGAATTTGTTTTTAAGATATCTTTCCCATGAAGGACATGGCTACCTCATCTAATCAGGAGTTGCCTAGTTCATCGAATCAGGAACCAGTTATAATTACCGAACCCGCCATTTCGATGGAACACTTTGAAAGTCCTGTGGAGGAGAACAATGAAGTTCCTACTAGGAGCAAGAGACAGAGGACTGCAAAGTCCTTTGGTGATGATTTTCTTGTGTATCTCATAGATGACACTCCCAGTTCTATTTCAGAGGCCTATGCATCTGAAGATGCTGACTACTGGAAGGAAGCGGTTCGTAGCGAGATGGATTCCATCTTGGCAAATGAAACTTGGGAGATAACTGATCGTCCTTATGGGTGCAAACCTATAGGATGAAAATGGGTATTTAAGAAGAAGCTTAGGCCTAATGGTACTATTGAAAAGTACGAGGCTCGGCTCGTGGCTAAGGGTTATACCCAAAAGGAAGGTGAAGACTTCTTTGATACTTATGTTGGGGAACGTTGCAGAAAATTAAATTTTTTCCTACGGTTTCACCAAGATCCATCTATGAGTTCATCTAAGCAACGAGTCATGGGAGAGAGATTGCATCTACATACCACTTGTAGATCGCATGCGGAAGCGTTCAAGGGAACGGTGATGATGGAGTCGTACTCGTCGTGATTCAGATCACCGATGACCAAGTGCCGAACGGACAACACCTCCGCGTTCAACACACGTACGGAACGGACGACGTCTCCTCCTTCTTGATCCAGCAAGCGGGAAGGAGGTTTTGAGGAAGAAGGCTCCAGCAGCAGCACGACGGCGTGATGATGGTGGAGAGGCAGTACTCCGACAAGGCTTCGCCAAGCACTCAACGGAGGAGGAGAGGTGTTGGGAGGGAGGGCTGCGCCTTGGATGTGTCTTGCAGCCCTCCCTCACCCCTCTATTTATAGGGAAGGGGAGGGCCGACCCCTCTAGATGAGATCTAGAGGGGGCGGCGCAGGAGGGGCTTGCCCCCAAGCAAGGGGCGCCCCACAAGGGTCCCCCAACCCTAGGCGCATGGGCCCAAGGGGCGCCCAGCCCTCCAGGCTGGTTCCTGCCCTGTGGCCCATGAGGCCCTCCGAGAGGGGTGGCCTCCGGTGGACCCTCGAACCTCTCCGTGGCCCGGTACAATACCGATATGCCCCAAACTTTCCGGTGTCCGTATGACAACTTCCCATATATAAATCTTCACCTCTGGACCATTTCGGAACTCCTCGTGACGTCCGGGATCTCATCCGGGACTCCGTACAACATTCGGTAACCACATACAAGTCTTCCTAATAACCCTAGCGTCACCGAACCTTAAGTGTGTAGACCCTACGGGTTCGGGAGACATGCAGACATGACCGAGACGGCTCTCTGGTCAATAACCAACAACGGGATCTGGATACCCATGTTGGCTCTCACATACTCCTCGATGATCTCATCGGATGAACCACGATGTCGAGGATTCAAGCAACCCCGTATACTATTCCCTTTGTCAGACGGTATGTTACTTGCCGGAGATTCGATCGTCGGTATCCCAATACCTCGCTCAATCTCGTTACCGCAAGTCACTTTAATCGCACCGTAATGCATGATCCCGTGACTGACACTTGGTCACATTGAGCTCATTGTGATGATGCACTACCGAGTGGGCCCATGATACCTCTCCGTAATACGGAGTGACAAATCAGCCTCGATCCGTGTCAACCCAACAGACACTTTCGGAGATACCGTAGTGCACCTTTATAGTCACCCAGTTATGTTGTGACGTTTGGTACACCCAAAGCACTCCTACGGTATCCGGGAGTTACACGATCTCATGGTCTAAGGAAAAGATACTTGACATTGGAAAAGCTCTAGCAAAACGAACTACACGATCTTGTGATATGCTTAGGATTGGGTTTTGTCCATCACATCATTCTCCTAATGATGTGATCCCATTATCAACGACATCCAATGTCCATAGTCAGGAAACCATGACTATCTGTTGATCAACGAGCTAGTCAACTAGAGGTTTACTAGGGACGTATTGTGTTCTATGTATTCACACGTGTATTACGATTTTCGGATAATACAATTATAGCATGAATAAAAGACAATTATCACGAACAAGGAAATATAATAATAATCCTTTTATTATTGCCTCTAGGGCATATTTCCAACAACTTACTCACCTATGGCTCGACTGACCACTATTCGAGTTCTACTTTCACCAGCTGCCTCGCATGGTCTTCTCGTTCATAAAATGGATGTTAAGACTGCTCTCCTAAATGGAGAGCTAGACGAGGAAATTTATATGGAACAACCAGATGGGTTTGTACTAGATGGTCAGGAAAGAAAATTGTGCAAGTTGCTGAAGTCTTTGTATGGACTCAAGCAAGCACTCAAACAGTGGCATGAGAAGTTTGAAAGAACTTTAACAGCTGCAGGCTTTGTTGTAAACGAAGCTGACAAATGTGTGTACTATTGCCATGGTGGGGGCGAGGGAGTTATCGTTTGCTTGTATGTTGATGACATACTGATTTTCGGAACAAATCTGCATGTCGTTAAGGAGGTCAAGGAGTTTCTATCTCGTTGTTTTGAGATGAAGGATTTAGGAGTGGCTGATGTCATTCTGAACATCGAGTTGTTGAGAGACCACTAGTAGAAAAAGGGCCTATTGTCCCGGTTGGTGAACCGGGACTAAAGGGTCGGTACTAATGCCTCCCCCCTTTAGTCCCGGTTCAATCCAGAACCGAGACTAAAGGCCGCGGCCACGTGCAGCTCCACCTTTAGTCCCGGTTGGTAACACACCAACCGGGACTAAAGGAAATTTTATGATTTTTTTTTGAATTTTTTTTGAATTTGAATTTTTTTTATTTTCAAATTTCTGAATTATTTTAACCTCTAATCTCTAATCAGCACCCCTCATCACTGCTCAATTTATCCTCTAATCTCTAATCACCCCTCATCATTCCAAATCATCTAACTTCCCGAACGGTCACCCATCCTCCCACTCCCCACTGAGCACGCTTAACTTCCGGTTCTATTCTCCTCGCTTCCAAGTCTCGCACTTGTTGTTTTCCTGACAATAGTAAGATGTCAATCCTATTAACCCTCAGGAATTTTGCTTGAGCATGAAGTGACACATTTCACTGTTTGAGTTTGAAACTATTGTTTTAAAAAAACAATAATTATTTAGAAAACAATAGTTATTTTGAATAATTAGTTTGACCATTGTTTGACCATTGTTTGACCATAGTTTGACCACAGTTTGACCAGATTTGACCAAAATTCAAAATAACTGAAATAATTATTTAGTAACACTAATATTCTAGAATAATTAGTTTGACCATTGTTTGACCACAGTTTGACCATAGTTTGACCGCAGTTTGACCAGATTTGACCAAAATTCAAAATAACTGAAATAATTACTTAGTAACACTAATATTCTTGAATAATTAGTTTGACCATTGTTTGACCATAGTTTGAATTTTTTTCGATTTTTTCCACTCTAGATCTTAAAAGCCCCGTAACTTTTTTCTGTTAGGTTTTTGAGGATTTTGAAAATGTTTAACGGGGTTCCCCCAGTTAAATTTGGATGTAACTTTTTGAGTAGATGATTTTTCATATAAAAAACTTTTTCATCCGAGTTAGTATGCAAAAGTTATGCCCATTTTACAAATTCCGAGAGATTTTGCAAATAAAGTCGAAATTACATTTACAAATTTTCCCAACAACTAGACCACATATCACATGGGAAACTTATTTTCTTTTATTTTTTGACATTTCATTCATTTTCTTTTATTTTTAAAAACTGAAAAGGCGATCCACACGGGGGGGGGTGGGGTAGAGTTTGAAAATGGGACCTTTAGTCCGGTTCGTGGCACGAACCGGGACTAAAGGTCTCAAGCCCATTAGCACCGGTTCGTGTCTCAAACCGACTAAAGGTCTAATCTTTAGTCCCGGTTTGAGGCACTAACCGACTAAAACATATCGATTTTTAGTCCCGGTTTGAGGCACAAACCGACTAAAGGGCATAGGTGAACCGACTAATGCCTTAGTCAAGATTTAACGGGACCAATGCTCACATTAGTCCCGGTTCGTGATTGAAGCGGGACTAATGTGGATATTGGCCCGGAACCATAGCCCTGTTTTCTACTATGGACGGTGATGGTGGGATTACATTGCTTCAATTTCACTAGGTGGAAAAGATCTTGAGTCGCTTTGGCTATAGTGACTGCAAGCCCTCTCCAACACCATATGATGCGAGTGTGTTACCTCGAAAGAATCAAAGAATTGCTAGAGATCAATTGAAAAATTCTCAGATTATTGGCTCGCTTATGTACTTAGCCAGTGCTACAAGACCTGACATCTCTTTTGTTGTTAGCAAACTGAGTCGGTTTGTCTCAAAACCAGGAGATGTGCATTGCAAAGCTCTAGAGAGAGTTTTGCGTTATTTGAAAGGCACTGCGAATTATGGAATTCACTACACCGGGCACCCAAAGGTGCTTGAAGGGTATAGTGACTCAAACTGGATCTCAGATGCTGATGAGATAAAGGCCACGAGCGGCTATGTATTCACTCATGGAGGTGGCGCTGTTTCTTCGAAGTCTTGCAAGCAGACCATCTTAACGAGGTCAACAATGGAAGCAGAACTCACAACACTAGATACAGCTATGGTCGAAGCAGATTGGCTTCGCCGGCTCTTGAATGACTTGCCTGTTCTTGAGAAACATGTACCGGGTATCCTTATGAACCGCGACAATCAAACTGTGATCACAAAAGTGAGGAGCTCAAAGGATAACATGAAGTCATCAAGACACGTTCAGAGAAGTTTAAAGTCTGTCAGGAAAATGAGAAACTCTGGAGTTATTGCATTGGATTATATCCAAACGTCTAAAAATATGGCAGATCCTTTTACTAAGGGTCTATCACGCAATGTGATGGATAATGCATCGAGGGAGATGGGTATGAGACCCACAATATGAGTTGTTCAAAGTGGTAACCTATTCTTTTTGATCGGAGATCCCGTGAATTAAATGTGGAAGGCAAGTTGTTGATCAACTGAGAGGAGAGTATCCTTACTATTAACAATACCACTCCATGAAGATGCAATACTCTCCTGAAACTGCATGGCAGGTTTATGTATATCTTAATGTGTCCTAAGTGGCTCATTTAAGCAGAGATGTTGTCCTGCAGAACATCTTTTGAAGGACACACCTATATGAGTCTGATTCTCAAAGGTCGCAATCTATGAGAGTAGGGTTCTCTCTAGTAAACTCATGAAAGGTCTCGGAGTATGACGCATAAGCTCCACCCGCGGGGAAGACCCACGGTAGCCATGTATTGGTCAAGGCTTTATGTGAAGCTAGATTCGAAGAAAACTTGCAGTTCAATGCCTAGTCCACTGTTCAAGTTGCTTACTATTGCAGCATAGAGTTCTAGGTGGAAGTTCAACTTAACAGTATCCACTGCAGTACCGGTATATAAAACAGTGTTTTGGGACCAAAGGCAAATTTTGTGTGCCTCTGGGATCTGGTGGGGGATTGCTGGAATTTTGTCTATTTTGGGCCTAGCCCAATAGCAGTTTTAGAAATTCCTAATAAATCCTAGAGGCCCACGCAGCCCATTCGTGCAAGGCAAGAGGTGGAACAAAAGTTTAGTCCCACATTGCTAGTTTAGAGGGAGTTGGATCTCTTTATAAGGGATGCTCTTTCTCCACATGTATGAGGATGAGAACAAGAGGGACATCCACGCGCGCTCCTCCTCCGCCGCCCGCCTCGCCACGCCTCGCCTCGACGCGCCGCGGGAATGAGCCGAGCCGATGTCTAAATTTTTGCCACGCATGACGGGTATGCGAAAGGTCACGTGGGAGCTGAAACGTTTTCTGTAGTGGACACTGAATTCGAACGGCGCTCCTCTTCGGCCACTGCCTGTTCGCTTCGTCTCCCTCCGTTGCTTCACCTCCCGCCGCAGCCTGTTCGCGTCCTTCTCCTATGCCTATATAAGAGAGGTTGCTCCTCTCCAGAGAGACACACCAGAAGATCCTCTTCCTCTCGCCACAAGGTTCCTGAAAACTGCGCTGCTGCTACGATCTTCCCCATCCCGACTTTCGGCATGCACCGCAAGTCGGGACAGTAGGCCTCCGGAACCACACCTTTTGAGTCCTGTACGGGAGAAGGGTGATAAGGTTTTTGGGGAGCGCTCCGCGCGACTACTGACTTCTTCATCACGGACTCCGACGACTACTTCCCCAACGACGACTTCTTTCCCGATGTCGACAACCTCATCGACATGGCTGGAGAGGATGTCGACCCCAAGTCCAGTGCTTCTGCTGCTACTGTCCCGTACGTGTTCTTGCTCTTTCTGTTAGATGTCCTGCCACAGTTCTTTGCTCTAGTTTCTGCCCTACATATGATAGGTTCTACTTCATATATGCAACTTCATCTGTTCTAGATGTGTTTAGTTCAAGTTCATATATGCAGATGCTATTTACCTTCACTCTGTCAGATTGCATGACTTGCTTTATCTATGCTATGTTAGTCATGCTTTATCTAGTATTTCCGTTAGCAAAATTATTTGGTAAATTGCTCATATTTTCAACACAAAGTACTATTGAAATACAATATACTTTATTGAATTATCCTTTATTCGCATATGTATAACATCTAGCTATGTGATATATTATCATAATCGGGTATTCATACATGCATGTATACACCTGGCTATGTAATCTAATCAAACAATCCAGATTATCTATTGTGGAAAGTGCTATTGTGATCCCGAGCACCTGTAAGCTCGGTATCGTTGCCGTTGTCTCGCTCCGAGATGCCAATCGCATCACGTATGGGCCAGGTATAACTAATGTATTGTTGTAAAATCCAGGGCCCATGGCCCACAACTGTCAGCCAAGAAACATTACGCCGTCAGTCAGGTTCCGTGTAGCTCGGACGGGAGGAAACGGTATGAGCCATCATCCACGAGATTCTGAGCTAACGTCGTCATCCACGATACGCCCCTTAATTGTGCCGCACCTTGTCTCCTTCCTCAAACACACACACACACACACACACACCGCCCAACAGCACAGCAAGATCCCCTCAAGAAAGGAAAAACCACAGCAAGAGTTTTTTTTTAACCACAGCAAGAGTTTTCCCTCGAAAGAAAAAAAAGACGTATATACAATGCAGGGGTCACCTCCGTCAGCTACAACTTATGTATCCGTCCACCTAAGTTCTCTTAAAAGAAAAAAAAGGTTTGAACTAGTACTATCTGAACATTACCAGATACATGCGCGTACACCTGTCTTAGTGGTGTTATTTTTTTTTTTTTGTGGAGAGTCTTAGTGGTGTTAATGAAAGTACCATTAATATTCTGGACCATCCAGCAAGCAGAATCCTCATACTCTATTTTTCAGACAGATTCTGAGCACGCATCACACAAGCAAGATTCAGAGCACGCATCACACGAACAAAATTCAGAGCAGCTAAATGAATCATCGATCACACACACGCATGGAAAAACAGTTTCATATTACACTGCAGAACGGACTAGGTTTATTCAGTAAACTGCATTCAATCAAGTTTGCAATAATATAGTCTGGGCTACCAATCTAAACATCCACTAGCTCACAGTTCACATACCTGCTAGAAAAATTCAATACTCCAACATAACTGAAAATGTCCTCTTTCACCATGAGCTACAGATTACATCAACCATGTATCAATCAGTTGTTATTCAGTCGTAGCTCTACTGCTTTGTTGCAGTTGTTTCATCGGCGATCTTCTTTATGGCAACCTCCATTGCAAGATTCTGATCTACACAAATCATTTGAAACATAAGAAAACAGTTTCAGCACATTACCAAGCATCCATACAAATTAGATCAAGTGTTTTAGTACAAAAACATACAAACCTGTTAGAATTGTTTTTGGTGGTATACCGACCATCATCCTAATTAACTTGGCAAGAACCCACTCAAAGCTTTCAGCCTTCTTATCACGGACCAATACCCCTGCCAAGATTATGCTAGGAAAATGATTGTTCACCCCAACAAACATCTCAAAGGGCATGTCACATAGATTTGTCCGGTAGATAATGTCACAACATCACCAAAAAAGGTGTATTGCAATCTACTGCTCCCATTTGCCCACATCAGCAGGCAGACAGTGTAGTGTTTGCCCGTAAGTGGGAGACAATGAATGGTTTTGCTGCTCACAATGCTCTGCTATGTAACACCCACTATGTTTTGAACGCAACAGCCTTATCAGAGCAGGGCACTCACATCAGCAAGATCGAGTGTTCTGGACAATAGGTTTCTCTGGAACACATTTAGTAAGCAGAACTCAGATCACGCAAAACTTATTCAAGAATCATGTAAGCATAAAGGAATTGATGTTTACGTACCACGCAACCGCACACTATTTCTTGAATGCATTTTGTCCTCTCCACATTTAGCCGGCTTTTGCTGTATCTAATGCCGAATCCTTTCTCCCAGGAATAAAGGTTGTAAAAATCATAGGTTTCACCTAAAGGAATGACATTGCCTCCATTTGTTTTCTACAAGACCATGAATCGCCTTCTCTAGAGAAGTAGTCCGATATGGACATGGCATCCTGCCTTGTGCAACAGCGCCAATCCTCACTCTGCATGCAAAAACATGACACCACTTTGAGTTTACTTACTCCATTTTCACATTCTACTCCTAACCAACTGAAACGACCGACCACTGAGCAATTTTTTCAATGAAAGTGCACAACCTTTTCTTTTCATATATGTCTGCTCCCAAGTGTCTCTTCAATTATTAATCTGGTTTACGATTCACGGCTGGGTACTGAACTTCAGAATTTTTTTACCTGACAAACACCAATATTGCAACAATTTTTAAATTGAAGAACTACCTTTTTTTTATGATTCTACTACTAGTTCATATTTCTGAACTAACCAACCACTTTTTACTTTTCTGAGCTATTCTAAATATGACAAACTCTAATCAGGTTTATGATTCAGGGCTGGGGGACTCAACTTTACAACTTTCCACCGACCAACACTAATATTGCTATAATTTTTAAGCTAAGGAGCTACTACTTTTTTCTGATGATTCTACTAATTTCTATTTCTGAAGTAACCAACCACTTTTCACTTTTTCTAGTTATTCTAAATATGACGAATTACATACCGTCGAGTCCATGGATCTGCTCAATTGACTCCTCCGAAGGTTGAAGCTTCAGTTTGAGCATCTGCCGGCCCATGCCGCACACAGATCTGCCACACGGCGCTGCCCCCTGCCATAGGCAGCAGCTCCTCCGCCACCGGCGCGGCGGTGCCATCGCTGGGTACTGGACTACTGGAGAGGCTCCATCGGATTTCGTTGTCATTAGCCTCCTCCGGGATAGTTCTTCTGTTCATCCAAGAAAAAGAGGTCAAATCAAAAGATTAGATCTTTTGGATTCGCTCCCAAACACAGAATGGCAACACAGATAAGTGAACGAGATTTCTACCTCTTAATCGGCTGCATCAAAAATTAAATCTTCAGTTGTTAGCCTGCTCTCCTGCGTATGCAAGCAATGGAAGGAACCAGACGCTTGAGGTAGGTGACAACAGCACGAAGTGACCAATCTCGCATTTACTAGGCCGCTGGCGAACTAACGAGAAACAATGTTTTACTGGCCCACGGATCAAGATGTATTGACGTCCCGAGCCACGGCTCCCCTCCAAACCATCGACGGCGTCCCTCGCCCGTAACTTACCTGGCCCATCGTACAGGGTTTACGGCTCGCACAGGAATTCAATGCACCACATCCCGATGCTACACGCAACAACTGAGATAACGAGCGCCTGTGTGCTCGGGTTCACAAACTCCGCGTCTATTGTACCTTTCTCACACAAGCATACAATCTTTCCATAAGCATATCGCAAAGTTCCTTCCTAACTCGAGCTCCTCGGTACCTCTTATCTTGACCATGGGTTTGCTTCTGGATTTGTGTAGAAAAGGAGCATCACGGGCTGTGCAGCTCTTCGCTGCTGTGCCTTGTCCTGTCCAGCTAAACAGTAATCACAAGTAGGTATAGGCTTGCCTGCTAGTCAAGCCGTTCCTTTGTTTATTGCATGGCTACAGCGTACTAGGCTCACTCCTGCTGCAACAGTGAAAGAGTGAGAAATAGTGGGCTAGCTAATAGAAAAGTGTGACGCTGCAGGGGAAAAGTGAAGACAGAGAAAGCATGTGAGAGTGAGAAAAAAATTCATTGAGAAATTTTCTTAGAGAGAGAGAGAGAGTGTGTCCCTACGTGGGAGACTCAAAGAGGGAAAAACATTCTTTGCAAAATTTGAAGAGAGAAGTAGCATGTGACACAGAGAGAGGACTCGTTTTTATTAGATAAGTGAGAGATAGATCAGTTATGTGAGGTAGTTTTCTTTTTTTTGAAATGAGGTTTTATTTTACGAAGGTGAGAGAGAACATGTGCACAGAGCTTGCACATGTGGATGTAGATTACATTTTCATGTCAGAAAAGAGAGAGCTTTTTGTGAGGAAAGATTCTTTCTAGCCAGCAAGAGAGCAGGTCATCCATCGAAGAGTGAGTGTTTTTTTATTTGTGTAGAACTGTAGCTACCGCAGTGCTCTATGGTGACAGAAATTGTAGCTTGGGTCGCTATCACAGGCCTCAGCCCTTGCCAGAGTATTAAGCGCTGGGCGCTTGCCATGTCTCCTAATTTTTGAATCTACGCACACATCCACATGCACAAAAGTCCAGATTAAATGGCTGTGATAGTGGGTACCATGTGGCTCGTGCTACAAAGCTGCTCTCTAAGCATATACCTGCCCGCCAGAAGTTTACACAAAAGTTACCTAACAAAACACAATATACTATGGTAGCAGACTCAAGCAACAATAAATTATAAGTTACTAACTGATCAACGATGGCTCAAATTGGCACGCCGCGCCTCTGCCTGCTAAGGCTCAAATTATAAGTTACCTATCAGAACACAATATACTATGGTAGCAGACTCAAGCAACAATAAATTATAAGTTACTAACTGATCAACGATGGCTAGCACAACGCCCTGTCGCCCATCTATTCCTTCTTCATCTTCTCTTCTGGCAGCCGCTGCTCCCGGGGACAATCTCATCTGTTGTGGCATAGATCTCGGCGATCAGACGGTACCGCTTGATCGTTCGCTGTCCCCCGGCCACCTCGTGCTCCTCATCCTCCTGCCAGCCCGTGCAAGTACCAAGGACGATGGCGCCCGGCGGCAGCATCGGCGGGGTGTTCACGGGGCGCAGGGGGGAGGAGCGTGAGGCCGCGTCCCTCGGGGTGCCCAAGGGCGCGCAGCTCTCGCTGAGGATCTGTTCGGCCGGCTCGAGCTCGCGCGCCGTGGAGGCTTCCTCCTTCCGCGGCGCCGGCTTCAGCTGCGCCTTACACAATAGGGTTTTCTTCATAGCCGTGGTGGCCTCTCCTCCTGTCTCTTTCTCTCGGCAAGTCTTTCTCTGATGGTCTGGGAACTTTCTCGGGTGGGATATTTTATATCTGCCATGGGGACTGGTGTCGCCGGTTCTCTGTCTTTGCTTTGTATGGCAAGCGTTAATTCGCTTCCATACATATCCACCTGGCCCGAGTCCAATTGGATCCACTCAAATCCTACGCCAGTACTAGTATTTTTACCTTATCTGTAATTATGGAAGGTCATCCAGTTTATACTTGTCTAACCAGTGTATTTATCTCTTGTTACAGTAGGAAGGAAATCAGCATAGTCTATACATTTGCTTTTCTCCTACACCAGAGAAGCTAGTGCATGCAAGGCAACATTATCTCCTAAAAGATCAAGGTGTCTGTCACGGGTCATCCGGACAGGGGTTCCTCATGATCTAGCAAAATTTCCAGGAGAAAACGGTGGTACGGGCTGCTTCTTGCACCAAGAGCTGTGTTTACTCCTCCTATCTTACCGGAGTGTAACCCGGCTGAGTAATAATGCTATTGATCATCTGCAACAAAACAGTTTGGATTTTAGCTTGTTCCCCATGGGTCAGGGTCGCGTAATTATCCTGCAAAACAAACTAGAGTTGAATGTTATGCAATGCGGTGATTCACTGATAATACTTTTGAGATATATTGTACAAAATATTGTAATTTGTAGTTAGTTTAACAATGTATTGGAGTTTTAGAAAAAAACATAGATATAAATTATAGTTCTTTTTTAAAACTCCGATACACTGTTAAACAATCTAGAAATTACAATACATCGATGAAAGTCTCATACATGGATAAAATTCACATATAGAGATAAGAATCTCAAACATAAATAGCAGTAAATGTGTAGTAGATAGATATGTGTGCCTCACTGTAATCCTCCTCTAGCTCTACAAATACGATCCCCGTATCTCTTTCGAGGACCCTAAGGCGGAATGTGTCTTAGCGGGTGCTGCTGATAGAGACCTTGGCCATTCAGTTCCTCTAGATCCTCATTGTGTGTCTCTTGCGTGAGAGGCGGCGATGGAGTCTGAAGTATTGAGTCATGTTGATACATCGTTGAACCACCATAGGTGTAAGCTCAATCATAATTATCATTTAGGCTGTAACGAATCACATACAACGCATCAAATGAGGGACCAAACTAATACCTACTAGTCAGAGTAAATAAATGCACTAAACCTAGCTAATACAATTTTAGGGTTTACCCTCAATATGTGCTTCTCGTCAACTGAGCCGCTGCTCCGCTCCTCATATCCACCATGATAAGTCGTATGCCCATCGAGCTATGTGGTTGTGCTACTCTCCGCCACCGCACGTCCTAACTTCTCCATGCCCTTCTCTACCCTCCTCTTCCACCATGCGGCTGGTCGAGCCTAATCACCGCTTGAAACTTCCACTGCACAATATCTCCATGTAGTGTCACTACTCTCTGGCATAGGCCATCTCTCTCTCTCTCTCTCTCTCTCTCTCTCTCTCTCTCTCTCTCTCTCCCTCTCTCCCTCCCTCTCTCAAACTTCCAATTTTCAGTGCGCAAAAAAAAACTATTCCAACAAGAGTGAAGCTTGTTTGATCAATCATGTTGGGCATATACTAGTATGGAGGTCCTACACCATAGCCATGATTTTTTTTCATATCCTTTAGTAAAACAAGAAAACAGTGCCTTCTCAAGAAAGTATCATGTTTTAACGATACATTGAAAAAACAAATAAGAAGCTCCAGAAAATATATGTTAAAAGCCTTCGTAAGATGAATTATGTATACTTCTATAATACTTAAGTGAATTCTAATATATACTGCAAAAGAAGGATTACATGAAATTCTTTAGATTTTATAATTCAAGTCTCAACAAGTTCCCCTCAAATTGCAAAAAAAAAAATCAATTGATTTTTTAAAATAAGGGCGGTTTTGATTAAGATTTTTGTAAGAATTTTTTATGATTTGAATCCTGCTTTTTATTATATCGGCTGTTTGATATGTACATGTTTGAACCCTATAGGATTTTTCTAAGGATTTATGTTACTAGATTTCCTAGGAAATTTAGCATCCTCTTAAACTTCTTGGAAATAATAATTTCATTTTCCTATGATATAGTTAAACAAACAATCTTAGGCCCTAAACAAGAAGTTTCAACCAAAAGCTTGATGCGGTTGAAATATGTTTCTGATAGTATCGGCATGTTCCCAACAGCTACAAGAAATGTTACCAAGTTGAGCCTTGGTTCTATTTAGTTTCATCTCTCTCCTATTAAGATAGCTTTATTTTCTACTCCTAGTTGGATCACATAAATATCAACCTGGCTTGGAATCAAATTGGCCTTTTCCATTTTCATACATGTAGTTACCCTGATGTTAGGCCAATTTGATATGTTGTATCGAGCCTAATTTCCACACTCATACCAGCTGTTGTCATCATAGTCATCAGGGTAGCAAGATACACAATATGAATGGCATTTGACTAAACTGTCACATTTCTTCACTTTGTAAGACCTGTATTCAACATTCTTACATGGAGGCAATTAATTAGTGAGATGTGTCCGCAACTTTAACAAGCATCAATGTGATAATTTTAGATAAATATTGATTCAGTGAATTCCATTGGATAAATATTCATTTCTTTTACTCCCTCCGTTCACTTTTGTAAGTCGTTTCAGACAACTCAAAATAGGTTGTTTTACACATTGTCTGAAATGTCTTCAAGGTCTTATAAAAGTGAACAGAGGGAGTACTATTTTTTGTTTCAGCATATGTTGAATGATATTTACTTACAAGATGATTTGGACTTCAAAAAATAATTAATTAGAAATCGGAGAAAAGTTTTTGTTTCGAGACGTTTCATACTCACAGTTACCGTCACATCATGAAGTTATGCAAGGTATCTTAAATGTACTATGGTCAATTGCCACACTCGTTTATGCCCATTACATTTCTGGTATGTAAATGTAAATGGACCAGTTGCCATTAAGTTTGCGGTGTGGTGTACGCTAATTGTGTTTTTACTGTTGGGTATAGTGTGTACATTTCAGATGTGTACAACGAGTCCAATAACTTTGAGAAATTTTAGTGATCAATTTAGTACTCAACTATAATTTAGTACTTGATTGATTTGACTTCCATTGGTTACCATGTTTTCTCAAAAACCTCAAGAAGTCACCATTATTTCTGCAGTTCACAAAGAAGTGTGAAATTGACCTACTTAGGAGAAAACCTAGGCTAGAAACCTTAGATATCACACCTTTTGCAAGGTTTTGTGTATCTCTTGCACATTGAAGCTAGCATTCACACATTCAATTACACTAGACATCTAGAATTAGGAAGGCCAAATCATTCTAGTATAGTTGGAAATATGCCTAGAGGGAATAATATTGTATTATTACATTTCCATGTTTATAATTAAGAGTTTATATTCTATCTTATAACTGCTATGATCCTGGAATATGCGATTTAGTGGAAAACTCATATGCACATGTGAAATGATAAACAGTAAGATCTGATTCCTAGTCTCACCTCTAAGACAAGCTCAAGTGTTGTTTGTGATCATGTTTTCCGGATATTGAGATATCATTAAGTTTAATGATAGTTTCAAAACAACATTGAGAATATGACGTTAGGAAAACAATCATGTTGAATTGACCCAAACTTGTTTGTTTATACTTTGAGATACAATCCTCGTTAGTCAATTGTTATAACACGGAGAGTCATTGTGTGATTTCGTTGTTAGACCATGAGAGTATCGTATGGTGGGCTTTGGGGTTGCTTTAAACATCATCTATAACACGGTGATCATAGCGACGATTTACAGGTTCATCAGAAAGTTTGACAAGGGTATAGATAACTCAAGAGTGGGATTTGCTCTTCCGACGATGCGGAGATATTCTTAAGGCCCTCTCTGTCTGATGGAATCCATCATTGTTTGGCCAGGCATAGGTGACTAGGTCACGGGGATGCCAGAACATGTCAATGAAAAAGAAGAACAAAACCGTGACGCGGAGACCAGTATAATGAGTATGTGTATGACTCAAGAGGATACCAATATATCTCACCTCGGGTTTTGTAAAGTATCCCGAAGCAAAGGGAATATAACATGATAACCAATGTTCACTTGAATGTCATTCGTGTACTCATAGGGATCGATATGGATGTCCACGGTTTCGCTGTCGGTCATTGAACAAAAGGGGTTTTGTTCATGTCTATGTTTTACCGAACCTACAGGGTCGCAAGCTTATGGTAATCACGATCTACTAAGTTTTAGTAAGATAGGAGTAATGAGGAAATATTTATGAAATAATTTCTTTAATATTTCAAATAGTTCGAGAGGAACTGGAAGCGTTCCGGGGTCACCGAAAGGGTTTCGGGGTTTACCGGGTAATACCGATGTGACGCCCTCGATTCAATCGTACACTAATCATGCACGCAAATGTGTACGATCAAGATCAAGGACTCACGGGAAGATATCACAACACAACTCTACAATAAAATAAGTCATACAAGCATCATAATACAAGCCAGGGGCCTCGAGGGCTCGAATACAAGTGCTCGATCATAGACGAGTCAGCGGAAGCAACAATATCTGAGTACAGACATAAGTTAAACAAGTTTGCCTTAAGAAGGCTAGCACAAACTGGGATACAGATCGAAAGAGGAGCAGGCCTCTTGCCTGGGATCCTCCTAGGTTACTCCTGGTCGTCATCAGCGGGCTGCACGTAGTAGTAGGCGCCTCCAGAGTAGTAGTCGTCATAGGCGGCGGCGTCTGGCTCCTGGGCTCCATCGTCTGGTTGCAGCAATCGAGCAGAGGTAGGGGGAAAAGGGGGAACAAGGCAACCGTGAGTACTCATCCAAAGTACTCGCAAGCAAGGAACTACACTACATATGCATGGATATATGTGTAAAGGCCATATCAGTGGACTGAACTGCAGAATGCCAGAATAAGTGGGGGATAGCTAGTCTTAACGAAGACTACGCTCGGACACCTGTCTTGCAACAGGTAGGAGGGACGATCTGAAGTCCTCCAAGTAACATCATATAGCAATAATCCTACCCGGCAATCCCCGCTCATATCCACGAGCGAGAGCGACCACCGGTTATATCGGCACTTGGAAGGGTGTGTTTTATCAAGTATCCGGTTCTAGTTGTCATAAGCTCAAGGTACAACTCAAGTCGTCCTGTTATCAAGATCACGGCTATCCGAATAGATTAACTTCCTGCAGGGTGCACCATCTTACCCAGACGCTTGATCCCATTTGGCGGACACACTTTCTGGGTCATGCCCGCCGCGGAAGATCAACACGTCGCAGCCCCACCTAGGCACAACAGAGAGGCCAACACGCCGGTCTAAACCTAAGCGCAGGGTCTGGGCCCATCGCCTGAGCACACACACTGCGTTCGCGTCTGTGACGCGAAGCAGACCTAGCCCAGCGTTCCGATCCAATCCGGCGCGCGCTCCGTCGCCGACGTCTGAAGTGCCGGCTGATACCACGACGCGGGATACCCATAACTACTCCGCGTAGATGGTTAGTGCGTATAAGCTCGTAGCCAACCCAGATCAAATACCAAGACCTCGTTAAGCGTGTTAAGTAACCGCGAACGCCGAACAGGCCAGGCCCACCTCTCTCCTAGGCGGTCTCAACCTGCCCTGTCGCTCCGCCACAAAGTATCAGTCGGGGGCCGTCGGGAACCCAGGCCCACCTCTACCGGGATGGAGCCACCCGTCCTTTCAGCCCCCATCTCCGAACAGTACCACAGGTAATGTAATAGGGTAAGGTATATAGTATATACCCGTGATCAACTCCCGAGTGATCACGGCCCGATAGTATAGCACGGCAGACGGACAAGAATGTAGGGCCACAGATGAGGGTACTAGCATCCTATACTAAGCATATAGGATTGCAGGTAAGGTAACAACAGAAGTTACAAGGACAGGCTATGCAACAGTATAGGAGTAGCTGAAAACAGTAACATGCTATACTATTCTAATGCAAGCGATGTAGATAAGAGTAAGCGATATCCGGTGATCAAGGGGGGGCTTGCCTGGTTGCTCTGGCAAGAGAGAGGGGTCGTCGGTGACGTAGTCGATCACAGGGACATCAGCATCGGTCTCGGGGTCTACCGGAGAAAAGAGGGGGAAGAAACAGTAAATACATAGCAGGCAAGTGCATAACAGGACAACAGACAGAGCTAGACGTGTTCTAACGCAGCACTAGGCGATACTGGCGAAGGGGGAAACATCCGGGAAAGTTTCCCCGGTTCCGGACGTCTGTCAGACAGATGAACCGGAGAGAAAAGTTTGCAGGTTTGATAGGTTAGGGTTGTGTGGCGGACAATCGGACTGCGTATCCGGATCCGCCTCGTCGTTCTGAGCAACTTTCATGTACAAAGTTTTTCCATCCGAGCTACAGATTATTTTATATGATTTATAAAGATTTACCTCATTTTTAGAATTAACAGAATTAATTTAATTAGAAAAGTAATTATGACATCAGCGTGAGGTCAGCATGATGTCAACAGTCAAACGTCTGTTGACTAGGTCAACAGACGCGTGGGTCCCGTTCGTCATAGTCTCAGGTTAACTAAACAGTATTTAGTTTTTTACTAGCTGATTTATTAGTTTTAATTATTTAACTAAACAGATTAATTAAGATAATTAATTAAGTTTTATTATCATTATTTTCTTATATACCCCTATTTTTTCTTTTCTTAAAAAAAACGTTTCGAGGGCCTTGTCGGTGGCCCTGTGGCCAAACGGGTGGTTCGGCGCCGAACGGGCGTAGCGCGTGCCCAAGGCGCGCGCTAGCGCCGAGCGCGACGCCGCCCCGGCCGGTGCCGAGATCCGGCGCAGAACTGGAGAGGGCGGTGCGGGAGGAGGAGCGACACGCTTCTGGGCGGCATCATCGCCGAGCGAGGGAGGCGGCGGGGCTGAAGGCGTCGCACGGCCGGACGGAATCGGGGATCCGGCCATGGCGAACAGCGACGTGCGGGGCCACCTACGGCGACGAATCGAGACGAGGAACAAGGGGGGAATGGAGGGGAGCTCACAGCGGAGCTGTAGGGCAAGTCAGTGGGCTCGGGGAGGTCTCGAGGTCGCCGGATTTGGCGTCGGCGGCCGGCGAAGCAGATGAGGAAGGAGGCTCGGGGCGGCGTCACGGGGGCTTCCGGGTCCTCGTGGCTCGGTGTAGAGGAAGAAGGGGAGGACGCGGAGGTCGGGGAAGCCGTCTTGGAGGCGGTCGGAGACGGCGGGATGACGGGGAGGCGAGCGGCGTCTTCGGGTGTGTCGTCGCAGGCGGATCTTGGACGAGGCAGAGAGGGAGACGGGGAGGCAGGGGCCTCGGGCAGCGTCTCGCGGTGCGAAGGAGGGGCGAGGAGGCGAGGCGACGGCAGGGGAGGAGGCGATGAGGCGTCCGGCGAGGGGGGTCGCCGGTGACGAAGGCGGCGGGGCGCTGAGCGGCTTCGGGCGGCGGCTCGATGTATCGTGTCGGGGGCGAGGCGGGGTGGTCCAGGGCGACGGTGTCGGGGAGCCGGCCGGCGATGGTGCTCGGGGCGACGGAGGAGGTCGGGGACCTCTGCCCCGATCCGGACTGGGGGAAGGGGAGAGAGGCATGTGGGGTTGGCGATGGCCCGATCCCGATCTGGATCGGGTGCGGGGCAGAGGGAGGGCTCGAGGGAGTGGGGGAATCGATCCCGATGGGATCGGGCGAGTGGGAGTGGGAGCGAGTGGGGAACGAGAGGAGTTAGGGTTTGGGGTGGGGAGCGAGGGGGCCTTGTAGGCCGGCCAGGGGTGTGACTGGCAATGGGCCGGTTGCAACCAGTGGGCCGAGGCCGGGGGTCTTTCTTATTTTATGTTTTGTGTTTGATTCTTTTCTTTATTTTCCCTTCATTATTTTACTTCTAGTTTTCTTTTATTTTAGTTTTATAAAGATCATCACTAACACCCAACTTGGTGCTTTTAAATAAACTACTGCCACATTAACCCTCAACCCCATTAAAATAGTTTAGTATTTTATAAAATACAAAAGGCATTTAATTACTTTCTTTTGCTGCTGTTTTATTTTCCCTTGAGCATTTAAACATTTATAAAAATGTGGTTTCATCACCATAATTACCTATGTATTATTTGGTTCACTCCGAACATTTAAATATTAATATTTGAAAACTTTTATTGTTTGCTTGATTTTGAATTTGAATTCGAACATGTTTCGAACTAGCGCGAGTTTATCCACAGTAACCGAGGTGACGTGGCATCATTAGCGGGGATTACTGTAGCGTAAATACCCGGGCGTCACAACCGATAAATAATATATAGGTAGAAATAGTGTCCGTTGATGTTAAATTAATATTAGTCTCTAATAATTTTTAGGAGTCTTTTATATTTATTTATATATATCAATGGGCCTTAAAAGGCCAGGTGGTGGAAAGATATTGGGCCACTTGGGCCCAATATGGGAGGCGCCCCTTAGCTTCTTTGAGAAGCAAAAGGGTGCGAATTGGAGGGGAACTCCCCCTCCTAGGCTAGCAAAAGGGGAAGGAATCCTTACCCCCTTGTGGCACCCTGATACGTCTCCAACGTATCTATAATTTTTGATTGCTCCATGCTACTTTATCTACTGTTTTAGGCAATATTGGGCTTTATTATCCACTTTTATATTATTTTTGGGACTAACCTATTAACCGGAGGCCCAACCCAGATTTCTTGTTTTATGCCTATTTGGTGTTTCGAGGAAAAGGAATATCAGACGGAGTCAAAACGGAACGAAATCAACTGGAGAAGTTATTTTTGGAAGGAAACCCACCTAATGGACTTGGACCCCACGTCAGAAGATACGGGAGGTTCTCACGAGGGTGGAGGCGCGCCCACTCCCCTGGGCGCGCCCCCCTGCCTCGTGGGGCCCCCGTAGCTCCACCGACGTACTCCTTTCACCCGTATATACCTACGTACCCTAAAACTTCCAGAACAGAAGATAGATCGGGAGTTCCGCCGCCGCAAGCCTCCAGAGCCACGAAAAACCAATCGGGACCCCTTTCCGGTACCCTGCCGAAGGGGGGATCCATCTCCGGTGGCCATCTTCATCATCCCGGCGCTCTCCATGACGAGGAGGGAGTAGTTCACCCTCGGGGTTGAGGGTATGTACCAGTAGCTATGTGTTTGATCTCTCTCTCGTGTTCCCTCTATGGCACGATCTTGATGTATCCCGAGCTTTGCTATTGTAGTTGGATCTTATGATGTTTCTCCCCCTCTACTCTCTTGTGATGAATTGAGTTTCCTCTTTGAAGTTATCTTATCGGATTGAGTCTTTTATGAACACTTGATGTATGTCTTGGTGATCAACTTGCGGGTTTCGTGACATTGGGAACCTATGCATAGGGGTTGGCACACGTTCTTGATTCTCCGGTAGAAACTTTGGGGCACTCTTTGAAGTACTTTTATGTTGGTTGGATAAATCTGAGATTGTGTGATGCATATCGTATAATCATGCCCACGGATACTTGAGGTGACAATGGAGTATCTAGGTGACATTAGGGTTTTGGTTGATTTGTGTCTTAAGGTGTTATTCTAGTACGAACTCTTTTATAGATTGATCCGAAAGAATAACTTTGTGGTGGTTTCATACCCGACCATAATCTCTACGTTTGTTCTCCGCTATTAGTGTCTTTGGAGTGACTCTTTGTTGCATGTTGAGGGATAGTTATATGATCTATCTATGTTATTATTGTTGAGAGAACTTGCACTAGTGAAAGTATGAACCCTAGGCCTTGTTTCCTATCATTGCAATACCATTTACGCTCACTTTTACCACTTGCTACCTTGCTTTTTTTATATTTTCAGATTACAAAAACCTTTATCTACTATCTATTTTGCACTTGTATCACCATGTCTTCGCCGAACTAGTGCACCTATACAATTTACCATTGTATTGGGTGTGTTGGGGACACAAGAGACTCTTCGTTATTTGGTTGCAGGGTTGCTTGAGAGAGACCATCTTCATCCTACGCCTCCCACGGATTGATAAACCTTAGGTCATCCACTTGATGGAAATTTACTACTGTCCTACAAACCTGTGCACTTGCAGGCCCAACAACGTCTACAAGGAGAAGGTTGCGTAGTAGACATCAAGCTCTTTTCTGGCGCCGTTGCCGGGGAGGTGAGTGCTTGAAGTTATATCTTTAGATCTTGCAATTGAATCTTTTTGTTTCTTGTTTTAGAACTAGTCTAGTTTATAAAAGAAAACTACAAAAAAATGGAATTGAGTTTGTCTCATACGCTTCACCTTTTTAATATCTTTCGTGAGAATGATGGGAAGGAAAATTGTGCTCAAGTACTAGAAGAAGAATTACATAGAATGCTTGGCATAAAATATGTGAATGATGAGCATGATTGCAATGTTGTTAGTATGAATTCTTTGAACATCCATGATGCTAATGATATGCAAAGCCATAAGCTTGGGGAAGCTATGTTTGATGAAGATGATATTTTTTGTCCCCCAAGCTTTGATGAGCAAATTTGCTATGATGAAAGCATGCCTCCTATCTATGATGATTATTGTGATGACACGTATGCTTTAAAGAATAATGATAACCATGAAACTTGTCATCTTGATCTTAATTCTCAATCATATGATAGTTATTTTGTTGAGTTTGCTCCCACTACTATTGATGAGAATAAATTTGCTTACATGGAGAGTAGGAAAATTTGTATGCTTGTAGATCATGAAAAGAATATTTTAGGTGCTGGTTATATTGTTGAATTCATTCATTATGCTACTGAAAATTATTATGAGGGAGGAACATATGCTTGTAGGAATTGCAATAATATCAAGTTTCCCCTCTATGTGCTCAAAGTTTTGAAGTTATGCTTGTTTTACCTTCCTATGCAAGTTGATTCTTGTTCCCATAAGTTGTTTGCTCACAAAATCCCTATGCATAGGAAGTGGGTTAGACTTAAATGTGCTAGTCATATTCTTCATGATGCTCTCTTTATGTTTCAATTCCTATATTTTTGTGAGCATCATTGAAATCATCATGCCTAGCTAGGGGCGTTAAATGATAGCGCTTGTTGGGAGGCAACCCAACTTTATTTTAGTTTCTTGCTTTTTGGTTCTGTTTAGCAATAAATAATCCATCTAGCCTCTGTTTAGATGTGGTTTTATGTTTAATTAGTGTTTTTGCCAAGTAGAACCTTTGGGAAGACTTGGGTGAAGTCTTTATGATCATGCTGTAAAAAACAGAAACTTTAGCGCTCACGAAATTAGCTATAACTTTATTCTGGAGAGGGATATTTAGTTTATTATTTTTGCATATGATTACTAGACAAATTCCTCAGGTCCACCAATTTATTTTAGAATTTTTGGAGTTCCAGAAGTTTGCGTTAGTTACAGATTACTACAGACTGTTCTGTTTTTGACAGATTCTGTTTTCATTGTGTTGTTTGCTTATTTTGATGAATCTATGGCTAGTAAAATAGTTTATAATCCATAGAGAAGTTGGAATACAGTAGGTTTAACACAAATACAAATAAATAATGAGTTCATTACAATACCTTGAAGTGGTGTTTTCTTTTCTTTCGCTAACGGAGCTCACGAGTTTTCTGTTAAGTTTTGTGTGGTTGAAGTTTTCAAGTTTTGGGTAAAGATTCGATGGACTACGGAATAAGGAGTGGCAAGATCCTAAGCTTGGGGATGCCCAAGGCACCCCAAGGTAATATTCGAGGACAACCAAGAGCCTAAGCTTGGGGATACCCCGGAAGGCATCCCCTCTTTCGTCTTCGTTCATCGGTAACTTTACTTGGAGCTATATTTTTATTCACCACATGATATATGTTTTTCTTGGAGCGTCATTTTATTTTGTTAGTGTTTGCTTGCTGTTAGTTATAATAGTGTTTTTCATCTTTAGTTTCAATAAAAAAGTCAAGGATAGCCTTTGGCATGCTTATTTTGCTAGTATACATGTTGCTGTTTGAAAACAGAAAGTTTACCGCTGTTGCAAAAATTCCTTAGAAAAGTCAGAGTGGTATAATGTTGAATTTTTCTGCATATTGAGCTATGATAAATGTATTACAGTGGGAATTTTAGTTCATAATTTTTGGAGTTAGGGAAGTATGATGAATCTTGCATTCTTTACAGATTGTACTGTTTTGGCAGATTGTTGTTATGTTTGCATTGTTTGCATATGTTTGCTTGTTTAATGATTCGATTTGAGGATAGGAGTATTGAATATGCAGAGGCATTTAGTATGAAATGTTGAGTAATAATTTTAGTGATTTGTTACAGTAGAAAATGATAAGGTTTTGCATTGGTTTATACTAACCTATCTCACGAGTTCTTGTTGAGTTTGTTGTGAATGAAGCTTTTGATAAAAAGAGAAACCATGATATGAGAGGAATTAAGGAGACACAAAAGTTCAAGCTTGGGGATGCCCAAGGCACCCCAAGATAATATTTCAAGAAGTCTCAAGCATCTAAGCTTGGGGATGCCACGGTAGGCATCCCACCTTTCTTCTTCAACAACTATCGGTTAGTATCGGTTGAGCCTAAGTTTTTGCTTCTTCACATGAGTTGTGCTATCCTTGGAATGTAGTCTCTTTAGCTTTGCTTGCTGTTTGAATAAAGTATCAAGATCTGAAATTATTAAATGGGAGAGTCTTCACATAGTTACATAATTTTTCGACTACTCATTGATCTTCACTTATATCTTTCGGAGTAGTTTGTTGTTTGCTCTAGTGCTTCACTTACATCTTTTAGTGCACACTGGTGGTTTTATTTTGAAGAAATATATGAACTCTCATGCTTCACTTATATTATTTTGAGAGTCGTTAATATCATGGTAATTTGCTTAATGTTAATATACTTGGTGTTCAAGATATGTGAAACTTTCTTTTGAGTGCATTGAATACTAAGATAAGTTTGATGCTTTATAATTGTTTTGAGATATGGAGGTGATAATATCAAATTCATGCTAGTTGAGTAGTTGTGAATTTGAGAAATGCTTGTGTTAAAGTTAGAAAATCCCGTAGCATGCACGTATGGTTAAAGTTGTGTAACAATTTTGAAACATGAAGTGTACCTGGCTTGTGCATCCTTATGAGTGGCGGTCGGGGACGAGCGATGGTCTTTTCCTACCAATCTATCCCCCAAGGAGCATGCGCGTAGTACTTGATTTTTGATGACTTCTAAATTTTTGCAATAAGTATATGAGTTCTTTTGACTAATGTTGAGTCCATGGATTATACACACTTTTACATTTCCGCCATTGCTAGCCTCTTCGGTACCGTGCATTGCCCTTTCTCACCTTGAGAGTTGGTGCAAACTTCGCCGGTGCATCCAAACTCCGTGATATGATACGCTCTATCACACATAAACCTCCTTATATCTTCCTCAAAACAGCCACCATACCTACCTATTATGGCATTTCCATAGCCATTCCGAGATATATTGCCATGCAACTTTCCATCGTTCCGTTCATCATCATCATGACATACATTACTTTTGTCATATTGCCATTGCATGATCATGTAGTTGGCATCGTATTTGTGGCAAAGCCACCATGCATTATTTTTTATACATGTCACTCTTGATTCATTGCACCATCTCGGTACGCCGCCGGAGGCATTCATATAGTCATATCTTGTTCTAGTTTCGAGTTGTAATCCTTATGTTGTAATCAATAGAAGTGTGATGATCATCATTATTAGAGCATTGCCCAAAAAAAAGAAAGGCCCAAAAAAAGAGAGAAAGGCCAAAAAAAAGGCCCAAAAAAATATAAATAAAAAGGGCAATGCTACTATCTCTTTCCCACACTTGTGCTTCAAAGTAGCACCTTGTTCTTCATGTAGTGAGTCTCATATATTGTGCTTCAAAGTAGCACCATGTTTTTCATATAGTGAGTCTCATAAGTTGTCTTTTTCATACTAGTGGGAATTTTTCATTATAGAACTTGGCTTGTATATTCCTACGATGGGCTTCCTCAAATGCCCTAGGTCTTCATGAGCAAGCAAGTTGGATGCACACCCACTAGTTTTCTTTTGTTGAGCATTCATAGCTCTAGTGCATCCGTTGCATGGCAATCCCTACTCCTCATGTTGACATCAATTGATGGGCATCTCCATAGCCCGTTGATTATCCTCGTCAATGTGAGACTTTCTCCTTTTTTTTGTCTTCTCCACACAATCCCCATCATCATATTCTATTCCATCCATAGTGCTATATCCATGGCTCACGCTCATGTATCGTGAAGGTTGAAAAAGTTTGAGATTATTTGAGTATGAAACAATTGCTTGGCTTGTCATCGGGGTTATAGAAGTTGGGAACATCTTTGTGTGACGAAAATGAAGCATAGCCTAACTATATGATTTTGTAGGGATGAACTTTCTTTTGCCATGTTATTTTGAGAAGACATGATTACTTTGATTAGTATGCTGGAAGTATTATTATTTTTATGTCAATATGAACTTTTGTCTTGAATCTTTCGGATCTGAATATTCATATCACAAGTAAGAAGATTTACATTGAAATTATGCCAAAGTATCACTCCGCATCAAAAATTCTTTTTTGTCATTTACCTACTCGAGGACGAGCAGGAATTAAGCTTGGGGATGCTTGATACGTCTCCAACGTATCTATAATTTTTGATTGCTCCATGCTACTTTATCTACTGTTTTAGGCAATATTGGGCTTTATTATCCACTTTTATATTATTTTGGGACTAACCTATTAACCGGAGGCCCAGCCCTGATTTCTTGTTTTATGCCTATTTCGAGTTTCGAGGAAAAGGAATATCGATGAGTCAAACCGAGCGAAATCAAGCTGGAGAAATTATTTTGGAAGGAAACCCACGATGGACTTGGACCCCACGTCGGAAGATACGGAGGTCCTCACGAGGGTGGGGGCGTGCCCACCCGTGGGTGCGCCCCCGCCTCGTGGGGCCCCGTAGCTCCACCGACGTACTCTTTTCACCCATATATACCCACGTGCCCTAAAACTTCCGAACAGAAGATAGATCGGGAGTTCCGCGCGGCAAGCCTCGAGCCACAAAACCAATCGGGACCCCTTCCGGTACCCACGGGGGGGGATCCATCTCCGTGGCCATCTTCATCATCCGGCGCTCTCCATGACGAGGAGGAGTAGTTCACCCTCGGGGTTGAGGGTATGTACCAGTAGCTATGTGTTTGATCTCTCTCTCTCTCGTGTTCCCTCTATGGCACGATCTTGATGTATCCCGAGCTTTGCTATTGTAGTTGGATCTTATGATGTTTCTCCCCCTCTACTCTCTTGTGATGAATTGAGTTTCCCCTTTGAAGTTATCTTATCGTATTGAGTCTTTTATGAACACTTGATGTATGTCTTGGTGATCAACTTGCGGGTTCCGTGACATTGGGAACCTATGCATAGGGGTTGGCACACGTTCTTGATTCTCCAGTAGAAACTTTGGGGCACTCTTTGAAGTACTTTTATGTTGGTTGGATAAATCTGAGATTGTGTGATGCATATCGTATAATCATGCCCACGGATACTTGATGTGACAATGGAGTATCTAGGTGACATTAGGGTTTTGGTTGATTTGTGTCTTAAGGTGTTATTCTAGTACGAACTCTTTTATATATTGATCCGAAAGAATAACTTTGTGATGGTTTCGCGACCATAATCTCTATGTTTGTTCTCCGCTATTAGTGTCTTTGGAGTGACTCCTTGTTGCATGTTGAGGGATAGTTATATGATCTATCTATGTTATTATTGTTGAGAGAACTTGCACTAGTGAAAGTATGAACCCTAGGCCTTGTTTCCTATCATTGCAATACCGTTTACGCTCACTTTTACCACTTGCTACCTTGTTGTTTTTATATTTTCAGATTACAAAAACCTTTATCTACTATCTATTTTGCACTTGTATCACCATCTCTTCGCCGAACTAGTGCACCTATACAATTTACCATTGTATTGGGTGTGTTGGGGACACAAGAGACTCTTTGTTATTTGGTTGCAGGGTCGCTTGAGAGAGACCATCTTCATCCTACGCCTCCCATGGATTGATAAACCTTTGGTCATCCACTTGAGGGAAATTTGCTACTGTCCTACAAACCTATGCACTTGCAGGCCCAACAACGTCTACAAGGAGAAGGTTGCGTAGTAGACATCACACCCCCTCTCCTCTCCTCCAACCTATATATACTAGAGGTTTTGACACATTTGAACACACAAGTTTTTGGAGCCTCTTTTAGTTCTCTAGTTCTAGTTCTAGTTGATCCAATTAGAGCGAGATCTAGATCATATCTAATCCTTATAATTAGAAGCCCAGTGTGGTTCTAATCTCCTCACTCTAATTCTCCGATGATGATTAGCTCTAGACGGCGAGGTGCTGCCGGATCGTGAAGGCTGTATGCTTGCAAACTATGGAGAGGTCATGCTTTCGGTCTTCCATTCGAGGGATCGTTCGTGAACTGTTCGAGGGGCTTCAAGTACGATCTACACTGACTCGTCTTCTTCCAAATTGATCCAAACTGTTATTCCATCTTCATAGTGTTCCTGATTGATCGTAGGGTGAATTTTTTTGTTTTCTACTACGTTCCTCAACAAGGGTATCAGAGCGGTTCTATAAATAGATGCATGTTACGATCTAGATCACGTGTGGATGTGAGGGTTTGATATTATTTCTATGCTTCCCTCGAGTATTGCTTCGGTTCTATTCATTGATGCATGATGTAGCTTTGTACAAAGTTTTGATAATCTATCGGCTCTGGCTGTCGACAATCTGCTAACAGTTCTTTGGGCTTCATCATAATTAAGAATAGCGAACTATCGCAAACACAAGAGGGCGATGAAGATGTTCGATCTTCTAGGGGGTCACGTGTATTGACGAAGTTTAGTGTGGGGCTAGAGATTTTTAATTATGTCTCTTCCCTCACACACCATGAAAGTTAATCTAGCGACAAGAATTATTTCCTTGAGGGTGGACATAGGTAGCTAGATTTATTTGGAAACCCTAGAAGCCATGCAATTAATATTTCCCAAACTAACTGGAGGACGTCTAACTTGGTTTTGCAGGTTTAATGTGATGTGGTGTAGCCTTCGCCATGATAATAAGTTTATGTATGAGATGGTTATATGTTGTAATGTTAAGTGGCATGCGCGTTAAAGTACGAGTTGATGGCTGGAGCCAAAGGATTATCACTTTAATGACCTACATGTCAACCTCGTTATTTTATTTTATTGACGGGAGTGATGGACGTTCTACGGGGGACCCGAAGCAAGGTGGCTACACCAGGCGCATGAGAACATGGTGGTGGCTATCACATCATCACTGAAAATTTTCATGAAGACCTCAGAGGATCATGGAGACTTTCCCAGCGCCCAGGGCTATACCATATCATGCTATTATGAATTTCCTAAGATATTTATCCCTTTATTGTTTGCACCCTATTGATTGTGCAGTAGTTAATTATTAGGGTGATCGCTCACAGAAAATATCAAGTAGTTAGTGCTCTTCCTAGTGTAGAAACCTTCTAAAACACATAGCTTTTCGGAGTACAAATCAAGGGTGAAGGTAAGACCTCATAACATAAACACTAGGTTATCTTGAAGTTCTGACAAAATCATTCTGAGCTCGGAGCACAAAGCATCGACAGATGAGTCATACAGAGATATGATCGGCAAGTTTGCCTACCGGTTGAAGTTCACGTCATCAGTGATGCAAACATCAATGGATGTGCATAACATCGGATCTTGAATCACTCACTTTAAATTATGAGACATATTCATTTGAGTGGGAGCACAGTTATGAATTAATTAAGTTTAGTCACTAGTGCAAATTATTTATGAACAATGTTTATGTGTAGTTTGCATTATAGTTGTACACTAATGGGTCACGGTTCCAACTTTCTTGTTGAAATTGATTACTTGTTATTTATCTGGTTGAATCTTAATGACTAGTAAATGTAATGAGAGGACCATCCTCTAGATTTCCAAGAAGGATTTTGTCCTATTACATGCTTACAATACTCTCCTACTGATGCTATGGATAACGAGACCCGCGTCCTTCGATCCAAAAGACTAGAATTACATTATGGTATGCTTGCTTCCGAGAAACCCGAACTTCAAAATGTTTGGGATAGTTATGTGATATTCTTGGAACTGAAAATTGTTTTCATAAATAAACAAAGGTTAAAAAATATATGATATCTAAAGAAGTATTTTGTTTGCAAGTTCTAATGAAGCATTCTACTATGTTTAAGACTTAAATGCGTACGATCTGAAAGAATGCCGGTCATGAGTTGATTGTGAGAACTTAAGGAGAAACAACAAAAACAAAGGATTTAATGCCTAGGGAAGTTCAGGGCTCACGCCACTCTTAACGTTGGATGTTTCTTCCGTGAGTCAGAGAAATATTGAAGTAAAACTATAAGAAGTAAAAAGGCAAAAGAAAGAAGACTAGAATGTCCAGCTTCGGTATGAATGTCATATGAGTTATTAGATGTAGAGAAAGTTGGTCAAGTAAGTGTAATTCTTGGAAATTATGATTAAAAGTTTTATCACTAATTTTTCGAGATTGTGGTTAAAAGTGGATCACAAGGATAAGGACTCAATTGAGTGTTGTTGTGAATCGTTGCAAGAAATTACAATGGCTTAAATGACCAACAAATGATGAGGTTAAAATAGGTGTTGAAAAACTATGTAAAAGTTATCATACTTTTCATCAGCATATTACCACTATGTTTATTGTCATAATTCATTTTAGAGATTTGTACACTCTAGCCCATTGCATAAAAAGTTGCAAGGAGGTGTTCCATGAGAGGACAATAGTTGTTCGATATTATGAACAATACGCCATACTACTATTATGAAAAGCATGTATGTTCTGAATATTGATGATAAAGTTGAACATCCATAACACTGACGCTAAATATCGCATGACTAAAAGAATACCACATATGTGTGGCACTGCATTTAGTCACATTAGGAGAAAACCAGCACGGAGAAATTCCATAGTGATGGATTTTGAAGTCATCTGATTATGAATCATCTGACACTTGTAACTCTCGTCCAAATAGTGAAGTAAACTAAAATACCGTTCACAGGCCATAAAGAACGAGCAACAACATAACTGAAAATGTGCATAGTGATGTATGTAGTCCAATAAGTGTTGTTGCAAGCAGGGGATGTATCTATCTTCAAGGATGACATGACTAGATATTTGTATTTACTTATTGAGACATAAATCTGGATCCTTTGAAATGTTTCAAAAGGTTTTTTAGAATGAAGTAGAAATTGTTGTAACAAGAAAAATTATGTTCCTACAATTAGATACAATTAGATTCTAGAAATTAATATTTGAGTTATAAGTTTATTGAATATATGATGAGCTGTGCAAAGAATTTTATATGTTGCACTTCCCAGGACATCACTCAGAGTAGAATGTTTTGAGTACATCTAATCAAAGCGTGTAAGACATTGTGAGATCAAAGATGACATTAATCAATTTTCCAAAATACTTTTTAAAGTGATGGTTTAGAGACTGCGGCTTTTTACAGTGAAAAAGAGCGCCATCCAATCTGTTGAAATGACACCATATAAGATATGGAATGGTATGACAAAACCCATTGGACTTTTCTTAAGATTTGGGAATATAAGTCATAAGTAAAAGTGCTTATGAGTTTATGTCCCATGTCAGATAAGTACTACTCTGTTGGTTATCCCAAATAGTTGGGTACGTATCCCTCTCTCACTATGCCAATGCAAAGTGTTTTGAAAAAGAGTGCGGTAAATTTTGAAGAGAGTATTCTTTGCAAAAGAGTGAGTGGGAGGACAGTGCAACTCGACGAGATTACATAATATTTGTAATCGGGTCACAGAAATGAAAAGCTAGAAGTGATTCTAGAATTTCCTACCACGATTGGTATGGAAGACTCTATATGAGATACAGAGACCTCGATCGAATGTAGTTGCACTATATAGGTTGGGCAAATTCGTATTGATCTTCGTGGTATATAGACGAAATATTGTCGAACAAACAATGAACCTATAATACACAGAGAAGCGCTGTTGGGCCGTGACACGGAATTAGCTATATGCCAAAATAATCCGATCGAGATAGTATCTGAATACATAATTTAAGTTTAGAACTTGATATACCCTCCAAAAGACTAAGAGTCTAAAGTATAGTGATCTATAGACTGACAAAGATAAAAATGTTTTATAACAATTGACTTGTTACAAATAGTTTACGACAAGATCAAGGAAATGATTATAACGATATTGCCTCAAAGATAGCAATACTTAAAGTCATTTTGAGTTAAACTAGCAATTACTAAAAATTTCAAATTATGAGATATAATAGATGTCAAATTTTTTAATATAACTAAGGTTGTATATGTGATATAGTCCAAGATAAAACAAGCAAAATTGAGTTGGAATCTTTGTTCTGATGAAATGATCAAATTATTCGATTTCATCGTGGAAAGCAAAGATGCTTGTATTTACAAGAAAGTAAGTGGGAACATGATAATATTTCTAAAACATTTTGTGTGTGTGTGTGTGCATGACACATTGTTGATTGGAAATTATATAATTTTTTTCACATGGATTAAGACTTTATTGAAACTAGTTTTTCAGTAAAGTACTTAGGCAATATAGTTCTAGTATTAGGCATGATAATCTATGGAGATAGTAGTGTCTAATTGGGCATAGCCAAAATACATATTGACAAAATACAAAAGCAGTTTAGTATGAAAAATGCCAAAAAGAGTTTCTTGTCGAAGTCACATGGAAAGAGTTTTAAGAAAGAATCATTATCCTAAAATACTAATGAGTGAACTACATGATTCCATGGTATGTGTTGGGGATATAACTGCTAGGTATGACCCGCCCAGGAGGGGCCAGGTCATGCCATTGGTGACTTAAAGACGAAGAGGCCTGATAAGGTCCAAGAAGACATCAAGATGGCGGTTCATGGAACGAGCCTATTGAAGGCCCAAGACCCGGAGGCGATTTGAGGCCCAAAGGGGTGAGTTGCCATATGTTAACTTGTTATGTAAGGCAAACTTAGTTAGAAACCGAGCCGATCACGTTTATGTGAGCCGGTCGGGACTCAGTAAGCCACCGGTTATCAACCTATATAGAAAGGGGTGACTCGGCGGCGGGTTAACTCAAGTAGCAATCAATCAAGAACTAGGTCAAGAGTATTCGCTCCCTGGTAATCGAAACTCAAGCAATACAACCAAAAGCAAGAGTAGGCTTTTACCTCATTGAGAGCGGCCGAACATGGGTAAACTCTCTGCGTCCTTTGTCCCGTTCAACCCCTTTAAGCTAACCTAGTTGCGATGGCTCCACACCTAAGTCCTTTTGCTAGGACATCTGTCGTGTTAAGTCCACGACAGTTGGCACCCACCGTGGGGCCAGAGCACGATGGTGTCGAGTACTTGAAGGGAAGCTTCTCAGGGATCAAGGGATACACCATGGGCCAGATGACCAAGTGTCGTCGCGGCAAAATCTACATCGATGATGCAGGCTGGGGCCCCGAGGCCGATTCAATAGAATACGGGTACTGGGTCCCCTTCGGCGCAATCCACGTCTTCATCGGCAAGATCGGCGAGTCAGAGCCTGAGCCGGACACCTGCACAGACATCATCGAGATAGCGCGGCACGCATGACCCGTGTCACGACCGGTTTTTCAATAAAAATATTTATTGAACAACCGACCTATGAAGTCCAATATGAGGAAAATCCTTCATACCTGTAGACAAAACTTTGATACAATAAGCCAGTAACATTACAATATTACAGGGGTCGGACTGAAGATGCCCAACCAATTATTACAAACACGCCGATAATTATACATAGTGGCGGATAAGACTCAAAGGTGTGGGGTGGGAATACTACTGACTCGAGATATGAGTGGTTGGTGGAATAACACAGCGGGGTGGTTAATAAGTCTATTGCACTGGCGGCTCATCGAGCGTCGAGGTGAGGCTCGATGAGTTTTATTTGGGTAGCGGAAGCGGATATATATCACAATGACTAATCCAGGGGTCGCACGAGACTGACTGGGATTCCTCTAGGCGTCGGACTCGCTATCGAATGCTTCATCCATGAGATCGCCTTCGACAGCATCTGGCCAAATCAACAAGCCAGGTGAGTACTTTGAAAGTACTCGCAAGACAGTTCGGACAAAAGATATAACAAATGAATGCATGAATGAGTCACGATTAATTTTAACAATGCTCAAATAAATCAATATAGCAAAAATAAAAAGAGAAGGGAATCGGCGGTAGTCCGCTTGAAAACCCAAAGAAGGATAAACTCAAAACCGATCGAAAGTGTCCAAGTAGCGCCTCGAAGGGTGAAAATAAGAAAAACATGCCACAGTCGGGCGTCTGGGCGACACCTCATAAAGGGCTTATATTGAAATAAAAATACATGCGTGCCGCAGTCGGACGTCGGAGCGACATCACAGAAAGGGCTTATAATAAAAGTAAATAACAACAATGCCGCAGTCGGACGTCTGAGCGACATCGCAGAAAGGGCTTATAATGAAAATAAATAACAACAATGCCGCAGTCGGACGTCTGAGCGACATCGCAGAAAGGGCTTATAATGAAAATAAATAACAACAATGCCGCAGTCGGACGTCTGAGCGACATCGCAGAAAGGGCTTATAATGAAAATAAATAACGACAATGCCGCAGTCGGACGTCTGAGCGACATCGCAGAAAGGGCTTATAATCAAAGTAAATAACAACAATGCCGCAGTCGGACGTCTGAGCGACATCGCAGAAAGGGCTTATAATTTATTATTTATAATTGACAAGATATAGTGCTCACGGAAAGTATTCATCACAAGACAATAAGCGGGTTAGTCCGTTCACAGGAAAGTAAACATTTAATACTCAAATGGTTCTCGGGAGTTTCTGTCACTGAGACTGACACTTGACAAGATGAGATGATCACGGTACTTGGTCATGAATAAGATGAAATCAAGAATTTTGACTCTGTAGAGTTTGTACCAAAATTGTCCACAGCCAACGGATTTCCGTAGTCACGAAGGACTAGTTCCGTTTACGGTATTTCAGAGGAAACACAACTAGCTAGTACACACCCATCATACCTCACGGTGCCAGGAATCACCCTAGACAGCGTTTAAGAAAAACTTTGAGACGGGGAGATCACAATCTCGAATAGCATGGGATCAAATTTATATACGCGCGCTCTAAGGGGTGCCCCCCTCTCGGTCCCAACCGGAAACACCCATGCCCCCTGACCGGATGAAAGGCTTTAATCCAGGGCCATGGAACCTTCATCCCGGCCTCTCGATTTGGTGTGTACCAGGAAGTGGTTTGCAACCTACTAGGCCGTATCCCTTGCGGGAAACAGGTGGTAGTACGGAAAGGAAGACGGACGGGAAACTGACCGATTTATGTTGACACTGGGTCAACGATATGGCATAAGCCTGGCATGCTACAACACTGCCATCTTACCCATACACATGCCAACTCATGGCCATGCAACAAGTTCACAGTAACTCACGGATTTACCGAGCTCATTTGCCTCAATGCTCACGAGATAAACTATCATCGAAAATGCTCATGAACGTGCCATGGTACAAAAATAATGCAAACATGCCCAGACACTCATCATATCAAAAGTTCAAACTTTGCTTGCCTGGTTCAGAGTATTCGGAGCCTAGCTTGGTGAAGTTTGCGGTCCCGTCACCTCCTTCGGTATCTACGGTATAAAGAAAACACACGCGCTAACGTAAATACCGTGAGGTGCACAAAAATTACTCCAAATATTTTTCAAATAAATCTGATAAAAACTAGACAAAATTTTAAAGAGGATAGAAAAAGAATCAATCAAAAATACTTTTCTGATTAAAAGTTATAAGAGTTTTGGTCCAAGGACCCATCTGTAATGAACAGAAAGTTTCCAGGGGGTTCTGCGGAAAAGTCCAGATAATGTTTCGTTTAAAAGAGACGGCTGTGAGGCTGACAGGCGGGCTCCACCTGTCGGGTTTGATATTTCAAACGGAGAAAACAGAGCGCGACGGCGCCCGAGAGGTGCGGTGGTCGCCGGCGGCGATCGACGGAGCAAGGTGATCGGGGTTACCTTGAGATCGATGCACCCTTCCGCGCCCGTGGGTGGTGGCAGAGGTCGTCGGCGAGCACCACGTCGACGGCGGCCCTTACTCCGGCGGACGGCGGTTCGGACGGTCGTGGATCTCGCCGGAGAGAGCTGCGGGGCCAAAATTGGGGTGGGGGTTATCCTACTAGAGGTGGTACGAGGCTACGGGCGAAAGTAGGGCGGCGGACGAGCCCTCACCGGAGAGCACGATGCCGGAGCCCGAGGCGGACGGAGGTGGCCGGAGTTGAGGAGGAAAGGCCCCTCGAGGCTCCTCCAGTGGCTAAGCGGGGTCTGGTGAGGTGGGGGAGTCGTGCGGAGGCGAGAGCAGGCTCGGGGGTGCTATATATAGCCGGCCCGAGTCGGTTGCCGTGAACGGATAAGTCCGGCGAGTTGATTACGGCGGCGCTGTGGCTGGACGGTCGGCTTAGGAGCTTGAGCATCGCCTAGGTGGAGTAGTGGTGCCATTTTAGGGTCCAGCTCAGCACGGGAGGAAGGTTTACGGCTTGCCCTCGACGGAACGGCCGCACGGCCCGTCGGCGGCAGAGAGCGCGCTCTGCGCGTGCCAAGCCATGACGACGGTGCCGCATGCGTGCGCTGGCAAGGAGGTGGCCACGCGGAGCCACCAGGACGCTTGGGCGGCGCCGAACGGCGTTGCGCCGCAGTTTTGCCCCCTGTCGCCGTTACGGTGTTTCGGCCGCCACAAAGCACACGCCCAAGAAGGCGGGCAGGCGCCACCGACACCGGGAAGGCGCCAAGCGCGCGTGTGGAGCTCCGGACAAGCAGGCCAGGCTGCGAGCATCGAGCCAAGGGCACTGTGGACTCGTGACTGAAGTTACTGACAGAGATCGAACTGAACTTCTGAATTTACTGAATATGAACAAAACAGTGCATGCCAGGTGTTCGACAAAATGATTCTGGCATCCAGAGATTTTTCCTTGAGCTGATTTTTTGGTGGAGTGGTCTCTCATTGCAACTAGAGGTTGCCTGAATTTTGGTGGAATTTTTGGAGAAGTGTAGATATGAATTTCACCAAATTTGGCAAATCTGGTCCAAACTTGCAGTGAGTGAAATTTGAAATATTTGAAAAGAAGAAGAGTGGATCAAGATGGTTCTGGGTTGTGGATACCAAGGACTATCCAGAGGTGTGGAGTTGAGGTCAAAAATCAAAAGCATTAGGGTACTTGCTTTGCAAATCACCCAGGCTCAAAAGAAAAGACAGAATTATTTTGGGAGGAGAAATAATTGGAATAAAATCCAAAAATGGATTTTATTAGTTTGGACAGAATGTTTGAGTTGTACCAAAGTGGAAGGAAGGATTTTTGGGAAGGTTTTACCATGTGGTGCATGGAAGGATCTTGAATGGTTTCAAATATGGGAGAGGATGAAAAACTCCTAGAGTTTCCTTTTGAAAGAAAATAAACTCCAAAGATTTTTCTTGAAATTTTTAGAAGAGGGCAATCAGAAGAAAATTTAAAACCAAACACTATAGTTGAAGGAGATGCAAAAATAAAATATTTGCTAAAGGGAAAAAGCTTTGAGAGAGATTTTTGGAAGGGTTTTGGTGACCTCCTTCAAATCCAACAAAATTTTGAAGAAAACCAAAGGAAAATTTTTGGAGTGTCACAACCCGCCAAGGTTCAAACCGCCGTGAAGCATGCTTTCGTTGGTTTTATTCATGGAAAGGATCTTGAGGAAGGATCTGTGTCCGGTGGAGAGACGGCCATCTACTATGATGATGAGTCCTCAACCGGCGAGATCAATTCAATGTATCAACTGCAAGACGGCGGGCTTGGGGGCTATTCCGATGGCGACAGTATTCCAGACCCCTATGAGCCGCCGAACAAAGTTGCGATCTTCATGGCCGGCATGCAGCCAGTGCAGAATTCATCAACTGCAGCGGCAATGGCTTCCGGTTCAATGGCTGCGGCGACAGCCTGTGCAAGCGACCCTGTGCGCCCGCCAGCTCAGGTCTTATCCGAGCTCTTGGACGCGTTGGTAATGTTATTGGCTGCAGCGGTAACCCCAGCGACTCAAGCACAACACAAGGTGGCGTCGCGAAACTACGAGATGAAATAGCTCAGGCTAAGGAGGAGCTTAACGGTGAGAACACTAGGATGACGACAGAGCGAGTTGCCTTGGATGCAGAATCACAACGGATTCAAGCAGAAGCTTTCCGGTTAAGCTTGGATCAGACTGCATCAAATGTTGTTCTTCGCAGGAGGCACCAGAGTCGTCTCCCTCCGGAGTATGATGCAAGGAATCTCTTTAACAGCCCTAGGGCAAGACCAAGTAACCCACCCGAGGTAAACTGGGTTGTCGAAGCACCCGCGGCCGAGCCGACGGCTCAACCATGTGTTGCGGATCCGCCTCGTCTGAATTTAACCCCGCCTCAGCAAGTGCCAACACTGCCGGGTCAATTTTCTAACCCTCTGGATAACATGATTGCTGCGGCGTCGCAGCTGGCGGCTCTTCTAGTGCAAGGTGAGACTTTAAGGAAATATGCCCTAGAGGCAATAATAAAGTTGTTCATTATATTTCCTTATATCATGATAAATGTTTATTATTCATGCTAGAATTGTATTAACCGGAAACTTGGTAGATGTGTGAATACATAGACAAACAAGAGTGTCCCTAATATGCCTCTACTTGACTAGCTCGTTAATCAAAGATGGTTAAGTTTCCTACCCATAGACATGTGTTGTCATTTGACGAACGGGAACACATCACTAGAGAATGATGTGATGGAAAATACCCATCCGTTAGCTTAGCATAATGATCGTTTAGTTTTATTGCTATTGCTTTCTTCATTTTCTTTGAGAAACTTGAAAGTAGGGCGAAAAAACCCTACTGTATTTTCATATATCTATATAAATGGGGTGTTTACATAGACATATCCATCAGATCCTCACAAGGTGCAATGTGCACCTAGTGTGTAACTATCCAACAAAAAGAAGTGAGACTGCTTTCTATACAATAGAGTTACAAAAGTTCAGAAAGGCAGCTCTATGAGCTGCTTTCACCCTATGCTGGAGAAGCTTGATGTCCTCTTTGAAGCGGTTTAGCCAGGACCACACACTAGGAGCCACCCCTCTAAAGTGCTTGTTGTTTCTCTCTTTCCAAATGCTCCAGGCCGAAGTTAGGAATGTTTCAAAGAAAAATTGGTTCGGCCAGGAGTGATCAATAGCTTGAAGGAGATCTATCCGGTCATAAGTTTAGCCCAACAGCTTTGGCTAAAGGGGCAGGTGAAGATCATATGATCCACGGTCTCCTCAACACGTTGGCCATAGAGGATGCAGTCAAAGTTGTCGCCGATATTGTAATGCCTTCTTTTAAGCATATTGCGAGTGTTGAGTCTATCAGGGAATAGGAGCCAGCCGAATACTTTGATTTTCATAGTGCATCGTGACTTCCAAAGGGTTATTGCTTTCTTCATGACTTATACATGTTCCTCTGACTATGAGATTATGCAACTCCCGAATACCGGAGGAACACCTTGTGTGCTATCAAATATCACAACATAACTGGGTGATTATAAAGATGCTCTACAGGTGTCTTCAAAGGTGTTTGTTGGGTTGGCATAGATCAAGATTATGATTTGTCACTCCGTGTATCGGAGAGGTATCTCTGGGCCCTGTCAGTAATGCTCATCACTATAAGCCTTGCAAGCAATGTCACTAATGAGTTAGTTACGGGATGATGCATTACGGAACAAGTAAAGAGACTTCCCGGTAATGAGATTGAACTAGGTATGATGATACCGACGATCGAATCGCGGGCAAGTAACATACCGATGACAAAGGGAATGACGTATGTTGTTATGCGGTTTGACCGATAAAGATCTTCGTACAATATGTAGGAGCCAATATGAGCATCCAGGTTCCACTATTGGTTATTGACCGGAGATGTGTCTCGGTCATGTCTACATAGTTCTCGAACCTGCAGGGTCCGCACACTTAACGTTCGATGACGATTTTATATTGTATGAGTTATGTGATTTGATGACCGAATGTTGTTTGGAGCCCCGGATGAGATCACAGACATGACAAGGAGTCTCTAAATGGTTGAGAGGTAAAGATTCATATATAGGACGATAGTATTTGGACACCAGAAATGTTCCAGGGGTACCGGGTACGTATCGGGTCACCGGAAAGAGGTTCCGGGCACCCCCGGCCAAGGTATGGGCCTTATTGGGCTTATGGAAGGACAGACCAACCCCTAGTGGGCTGGTGCACCCCATACATGGCCGAATAGGGGGGTGAAAGGAAAGGGAGAGGTGAGAAAGGAAGGGAGCAATTCGGCCTCCCCTTTCCTTCTATCCCCCTTCCTCTTTCCTTCTCCCTCCGAAAAACATGGAAAGGGGGGAGGACGAATAGAATTAGGCCCCAGGTAGGATTCCTCCTACATGGGGCACGCCTCCTGCTGCTCCCTCCCCCTCCCACCTATATATATGTGGGGGGGGGGCACCGCTAGAAGATACAACATTGTTTCTTAGCCGTGTGCGGTGCCCCCCTTGACAGTTTACGCCTTCGGTCATATTCTCGCAGTGCTTAAGCGAAGCCCTGCATGGATAACTTCATCATCACCGTCGCCATGCCGTCGTGCTGACGGAACTCATCTACTTCCTCGACGCTCTACTAGATCAAGAGTTCAAGGGACGTCATCGGTCTGAACGTGTGCAGAACTCGGAGGTGGCGTATGTGCGGTGCTTGATCGGTCGGAACATGAAGAAGTTCGACTACATCAACCGCGTTGTCAAATGCTTCCATTTTCGGTCTACGAGGGTACATGGACACACTCTCCCCCTCTCGTTTCTATGCATCTCCTAGATAGATCTTGCGTGATCGTAGGATTTTTTTTGAATTACTACGTTCCCCACAGTGGCATCCGAGCCAGGTCTATGCGTAGATGTTATATGAACGAGTAGAACACAAAGAGTTGTGGGCGATAATAGTCATACTGCTTACCAGCAACGTCTTAATTTGATTTGGCGGCATTGTTGGATGAAGCGGCCCGGACCGACATTACATGACCGCATTCATGAGACTGGTTCTACCGACGTGCTCCGCACACAGGTGGCTAGCGGGTGTCTGTTTCTCCAACTTTAGTTGAATCGAGTTTGACTACGCCCGTTCCTTGTTGAAGGTTAAAACAACACACTTGACAAAAAATCATTGTGGTGTTGATGCGTAGGTAAGAAGGGTTCTTGCTAGAAGCCCATAGCAGCCACATAAAACTTGCAACAACAAACTAGAGGACGTCTAACTTGTTTTTGCAGGGCATGTTGTGATGTGATATGGTCAAGACGTGATGAGATATAAATTGTTGTATGAGATGATCATGGTTTGTAAAAGTTATCGGCAACTGGCAGAAGCCTTATGGTTGTCGCTTTATTGTATGAAATGCGATTGCCATGTAATTGCTTTAGTTTATCACTAAGCGGTAGCGATTGCCGTGGAAGCAATAGTTGGCGAGACGACAACGATGCTACGATGGAGATCAAGGTATCAAGACGGTGACGATGGTGATCATGACGGTGCTTTGGAGATGGAGATCAAAGGCACAAAATGATGATGGCCATATCATATCACTTATTTTAATTGCATGTGATGTTCATCATTTATGCATCTTATTTTTCTTAGTATGGCGGTAGCATTATAAGATGATCCCTCACAAAATTTCAAGGTATAAGTGTTCTCCCTGAGTATGCACCGTTGCTACAGTTCATCGTGCCGAGACACCACGTGATGATCAGGTGTGATAAGCTCTACGTTCACATACAACGGGTGCAAGCCAGTTCTGCACACGCAGAATACTCGGGTTAAACTTGACGAGCCTAGCATATGCAGATATGGCCTCGGAACACTGGAGATCGAAAGGTCGAGCGTGAATCATATAGTATATATGATCAACATAGAGATGTTCGCTATTGAAGACTACTCCATCTCACGTGATGAGCGGGCATGGTTTAGTTGATTTGGATCACGTGATCATTTAGATGACTCGAGGGATGTCTATCTAAGTGGGAGTTCTTAAGTAATATGATTAATTGAACTTAAATTTATCATGAACTTAGTCCTGCATATCTATGTTGTAAATCAATAGCTTGTGATGTAGCTCCCCGTTTATTTTTGATATGTTCCTAGAGAAACCTAATTTGAAAGATGATAGTAGCAATGATGCGGACTGGGTCCGTGATCTGAGGATTATCCTCATTGCTACACAGAAGAATTATGTCCTTGATGCACCGCTAGGTGATAGACCTATTGCAGGAGTATATGCAGGCGTTATGAACGTTTGGCAAGCTCGGTATGATGACTACTTGATAGTTTAGTGTGCCATGCTTTACGGCTTAGAACCGGGACTTCAAAAACGTTTTGAAGGCCACATAACATATAAGATGTTCTAAGAGCTGAAATTGGTATTTCATACTAATGCTCAAGTCGAGAGGTATGAGACCTCTGACAAGTACTTTGCCTACAAGATGGAGGAGAATAGCTCCACCAGTGAGCATGTGCTCAGAATGTTTGAGTACTACAATTGCTTGAATCAAGTGGGAGTTGATCTTCCAGATAAGATAGTGATTGACAAAGTTCTCTAGTCACTATCACCAAGTTACTGGAACTTTGTGATGAACTATAATATGCAAGGGATGACGAAAACGATTCCCGAGCTCTTCACGATGCTAAAATTGCCGAAGGTAGAAATCAAGAAAAAAGCACCAAGTGTTGATGGTTAACAAGACCACTAGTTTCAAGAAAAATGGCAAATGGAAATAAAGGGAACTTCAAGAATGGCAAGCAAGTTTTCACTCCCGTGAATAAGCCCAAAGCTAGACCTAAGCCTGAAACTAAGTGCTTCTACTGCAACGGGAAAGGTCACTGGAAGCGGTACTACCCCAAATAATTGGCGAATAAGAAGAATGGCAATGTGAACAAAGGTATATTTGATATACATGTTATTGATGTGTACTTTACTAGTGTTGATAGTAACCCCTCGGTATTTGAATCCGGTTCAGTTACTATAATTAGTAACTCAACAAACAGGAGTTACAAAATGAACAGAAACTAGTTGAGGGCGGGGTGACGATGTGTGTTGGAAATGATTCCAAGGTTGATAAGATCACCATCGCATACTCCCTCTACCTTCAGGATTAGTATTGGAGATAAATAAATGTTATTTACTGTTTGGGTTGAGCATTAATATGATTGAATCATGTTTATTGCAATACGGTTATTCATTTAAGTCAGAGAATAATTGTTGTTCTATTTACATGAATAAAACCTACTATGGTCTTACATCCAATATAAATGGTTTACTGAATCTCGATTGCAGTGATGCACACAATATTGTTGCCAAAAGATGCAAAGTTGATAATGATAGTGCAACATATTTGTGGCACTGCCGTTTAGGTCATATTAGTGTAAAGCGCCTGAGGAAACTCCATGCGGATGGACTTTTGGAATCACTTGATTATGAATCACTTGGTGCTTGCGAACCATGCCTCATGGGCAAGATGACTAAGACTCCGTTGTTCGGAACAATGGAGCGAGCCACTGACTTATTGGAAATAATACATACCGATGTATGTGGTCCGATGAGTGTTGAGTCTCGCGGCGGGTATCGTTATTTTCTAACCTTCACAGATGATTTGTGCAGATATGGGTATATCTACTTAATGAAACACAAGTCTGAAACAGTTGAAAAGTTCAAAGAATTGCAGAGTGAAGTAGAGAATCATCGTAACAAGAAAAATAAAGTTTCTACGATCTGATCGCGGAAGCGAATAATTGAGTTACGAGTTTGGCCTTCATTTAAAACAATGTGGAATAGTTTCACAACTCACGCCACCTGGAACACCACAGCGTAATGGTGTGTCCAAACGTTGTTAACGTACTTTATTAGATATGGTGCGATCTATGATGTCTCTTACCAATTTACCACTATCGTTTTGGGGTTATGCACTGCATTCACGTTAAATAAGGGCACCATCTAAATCCGTTGAGAGGACACCGTATGAAATATGGTTTGGCAAGAAACCTAAGCTGTCGTTTCTTAAAGTTTGGGGCTGTGATGCTTATGTGAAAAAGCTTCAACCTGATAAGCTCGAACCCAAATCGTTGAAATGTGTCTTCATAGGATACCCAAAGGAGACTATTGGGTACACCTTCTATCACAGATCCAAAGGCAAGATATTCGTTGCTAAGAATGGATCCTTTCTAGAGAAGGAGTTTCTCTCGAAAGAAGTGAGTGGGAGGAAAGTAGAACTTGATGAGGTAATTGTACCTTCTCCTAAATTGGAAAGTAGTTCTTCGCAGAAATCAGTTCCAGTGATTCCTACACCAATTAGTGAGGAAGTTAATGATGATGATCATGAAACTTCAGATCAAGTTACTACCAAACCTCGTAGGTCAACCAGATTACGTTCCACACCAGAGTGGTACGGTAATCCTATTCTAGACGTCATGTTACTAGACCATGACGAACCTACAAACTATGAGGAAGCGATGATGAGCCCAGATTCCGTAAAATGGCTTGAGGCCATGAAATCTGAGATGGGATCCATGTACGAGACCAAAGTGTGGACTTTGGTTGACTTGCCCGATGATCGGCAAGCCATAGAGAATAAATGGATCTTCAAGAAGAAGACTGACGCTGACGGTAATGTTACTGTCTACAAAGCTCAACTTGTTGTGAAAGGTTTTCGACAAGTTCAAGGAGTTGACTACGATGAGACCTTCTCACCCGTAGCGATGCTTAAGTCTGTCCGAATCATGTTAGCAATTGCCGCATTTTATGATTATGATATCTGGCAAATGGATGTTAAAATTGCATTCCTTATTGGATATCTCAAAGAAGAGTTGTATATGATGCAACCAGAAGGTTTTATCGATCCTAAAGATGCTAACAAAGTGTGCAAGCTCCAGCGATCCATTTATGGACTGGTGTAAGCCTCTCGCAGTTGGAATATACGCTTTAATAGTGTGATCAAAGCATATTGTTTTATACAGACTTTTGGAGAAGCCTGTATTTACAAGAAACTGAGTGGGAACTCTGTAGCATTTCTGATAAGTATATGTGAATGACATATTGTTGATCAGAAATGATGTAGAATTTTCTGGAAAGCATAAAGGAGTGTTTGAAAAGAGTTTTTTGAAAGAAAGACCTCGGTGAAGCTGCTTACATTGAGCATCAAGATCTATAGAGATAGATCAAGACGCTTGATAAATATTTTTCGATGAGTACATACCTTGATAAGATTTTGAAGGAGTTCAGAATTGATCAGTCAAAGAAGGAGTTCTTGCCTTAGTTGTAAGGTATGAAGTTGAGTAAGACTCAAAACCCGACCACGCCAGAAAGTAGAAAGAGAATGAAAGTGATTCCCTATGCCTTAGTCATAGGTTCTATAAAGTATGCTATGTTGTATACCAAACATGTTGTGTACCTCGCCATGAGTTTGGCAAAGGAGCACAATAGTGATCCAGGAGTAGATCACTGGATAATGGTCAAAATTATCCTTAGGGGACTAAGGAAATATTTCTCGGTTATGGAGGTGATAAAGAGTTCGTCGTAATGAGTTGCGCCGATGCAAGCTTTGACACTGATCTAGATGACTCTTAGTCTCGATCTAGACACATATTGAAAGTGGGAGCAATTAGCTAGGGTAGCTCCATGCAGAGCATTGTAGACATAAAATTTGCAAAATACATACGGATCTGAATGTTGCAGACCCGTAGACTAAAACTAATCTCACAAGAAAAACATGATCACATCTTAGTTCTCGTGGGTGTTAATCACATAGCGATGTGAACTAGATTATTGACTCTAGTAAACCTTTTGACTGTTAGTCACATGGGGATGTGAACTATGGGTGTTATTCACATGGTGATGTGAACTATTGGTGTTAAACCACATGGCGATGTGAACTAGATTATTGACTCTAGTGCAAGTGGGAGACTGAAGAAAATATGCCCTAGAGGCAATAATAAAGTTGTTATTTATATTTCCTTATATCATGGTAAATGTTTATTATTCATGCTAGAACTGTATTAACCGGAAACTTAGTACATGTGTGAATACATAGACAAACAAGAGTGTCCCTAGTATGCCTCTACTTGACTAGCTCGTTAATCAAAGATGGTTAAGTTTCCTAGCCATAGACATGTGTTGTTATTTGATGAACGGGAACACATCGTTAGAGAATGATGTGATGGACAAGACCCATCCGTTAGCTTAGCATAATGATCGTTTAGTTTTATGACAATTGCCTTCTTCATGACTTATACATGTTCCTCTGACTATGAGATTATGCAACTCCCGAATACTGCAGGAACACCTTGTGTGCTATCAAATGTCACAACGTAACTGGGTGATTATAAAGATGCTCTAAAGGTGTCTCCGGCGGTGTTTGTTGGGTTGGCATAGATCAAGATTAGGATTTGTCACTCCATGTATCAGAGAGGTATCTCTGGGCCCTCTTGGTAATGCTCATCACTATAAGCCTTGCAAGCAATATTAATAATGAGTTAGTTATGGGATGATGCATTACGGAACAAGTAAAGAGACTTGCCGGTAACGATATTGAACTAGGTATGATGATACCGACGATCGAATCTCGGGCAAGTAACATACCGATGACAAAGGGAATGACGTATGTTGTTACGCGGTTTGACCGATAAAGATCTTCGTAGAATATGTAGGACCAATATGAGCATCTAGGTTCCGCTATTGGTTATTGACCGGAGATGTGTCTCGGTCATGTCTACATAGTTCTCGAACCCGTAGGGTCCGCACACTTAACGTTCGATGACGATTTTATATTATATGAGTTATGTGATTTGATGAACGAATGTTGTTTGGAGTCCCGGATGAGATCACAGACATGACGAGGAGTCACAAAATGGTCTAGAGGTAAAGATTCATATATTGGACGTTAGTATTTGGACACCGGAAGTGTTCCGGGGGTACCGGGTATGTATCGGGTCACCGGAAAGAGGTTCTAGGCACCCCTGGCCAAGATATGGGCCTTATTGGGCCTCTGGCGGGACATACATAGCCGAATAGTTGGGTGAAAGGAAAGGGAGAGGAGAGAAAGGAAGGGGCCAGCCTCCTCTTTCCTTCTCCCTCCAGAAAACATGGAAAGGGGGAGGCCGAATAGGATTAGGCCCCAAGTAGGATTCCTCCTACTTGGGGCGCGCCTCCTGCTGCTCCCTCCCCCTCCCTCCTATATATATGTGGGGGGGGGGCACCGCTAGAAGATACAACATTGTTTCTTAGCCGTGTGCGGTGCCCCCCTCCACAGTTTACGCCTCCGTCATATTCTCGCAGTGCTTAGGCAAAGCCATGTGCGGATAACTTCATCATCACCGTCGCCATGCCATCGTGCTGACAGAACTCATCTACTTCCTCGACGCTCTACTGGATTAAGAGTTCGAGGAACGTCATCGGGCTGAACATGTGCAAAACTCGGAGGTGTTGTACGTTCGGTGCTTGATTGGTCGAAATGTGAAGAAGTTAGACTACATCAACCGCATTGTCAAACGCTTCCGCTTTCAGTCTACGAGGGTACGTGGATACACTCTCCCCCTCTCGTTGTTATGCATCTCCTAGATAGATCTTGCTTGATCGTAGGAATTTTTTTGAATTACTACGTTCCCCAACAAGACTCCCGCAGCGGTTGAAGCCCAGAAGGCCGTGGAACTTCTTCAGACGGCAGTGGCTCAACTGGCGGCTTATTCATACAGCCACGAGCAGATTCATTGGACTCCACGCCATAGCTGAAGTTATAGCCGGCGCGTTGAGTCGCCAGCGGTTTCAAGCAGAGAGCGGGACCGTAACCTGTCGCGTGGGCATGACCCGCCACGAGCTGATAATTAACGAGGTTCAGGCTTTGGTGGATCAGGCTAGGGCACGTCGGGAGTCTGAGTTGGCGGCTCAGTTAGCGGCTCATCCACAACATCAACATAACCCATCGATATCTGTAGAAGCTAGGATGACTTCTAGGACTGTGGGTGTGCCGTGTCTAGTGCCGGCTTTGCGTAATGAGCGCTTGCCCAAGGATTTTAATGGCCCCGCAAGGTGCCCAATTACATAGCGGATCAACCCCCAATGGCTTGGATTGAGAGTTATGAGCTCGCCATGGAGATGCTGGACGTCAATGACGTTGTGTGAGCTAAATACTTCACCATGATGTTGGATGGGTCGGCTCGCACATGGCTAAAAGTATTGCCCCCTAACTCCGTCAAATCATAGGCTAAATTGAAGATGCGCTTTATTCAGAATTTGAAGGACACATGCAAGCAACCTCTGTCGAGTCTTGATTTAGACACTTGTGTCCAGAGTGAGGGCGAGTCAACCGCCCATTGGGTACGCCGGATCTCGGCTATTATCCACTCATCGGACAGTATTAACGCCGGCTCAGCCGTCCTGATTTTGGAGAAGAATTGTCGGTTCCTTCCCCTCAAGCAGAAGCTAGGGTGGCTTAAGCGCCACTGCAATGATATGGGGGAGCTCATGGCGGGTCTTGTCAAATATGCCAACTCTGATAACACTAAGGACCCTGAGTCTGATGAGGAGAAGACTGGCATGGGGAAGAAGAACGACAATGCAAAGGGGCAGCATCACAATACGGCGGGTCAAGGTAATAACGGTAAGCGCAAGCAAGCTGACAGCGGTTCAGACTTTGTGGCTAATACCAACACTCAGAATAATAATCAGCGTCATAAGGGGAAATCGTCAATGCCCCGGCTTGGCGGACCCAAGTTCAACCTTGAGGCAATAATGAATTAGCCTTGCCCAAAGCACGGTTCTCAAGATAAGCCAGCCACTCATCTATGGAGAGATTGCTTCATCATGAGGGAGTATAGAAATTCCGGTTTTTATGAGGACAATCATGGCCCGCATGGCAGGTCAGGATCCGGCTCTCACGGGCCCGGCTTTGGAGGTGGCGGTTCAACCTCTGGATTTCAGGGCCAAGGCAATCAAGGCGGTTTCAATCAGCAACCTAATCAAGGTAATCAGCAGCAGAAGTTCGGCTATCAGAGTAATCCAAAGCAGCTGAATAGTGGCCAATATCATGTCTTCACCACGAGTTTATGCAAGCGAGACAAGAAGATTCACATCCCAAATTTCCTATTTGGAATGTTTTACAATTATAGCTAAGCATCCTATGCATCCTGTTTGAATTTGATTGTCTTTTGAAGTTCCAGAGCTATTTGAGTTTGAATTTGAATTCCAAACTTTGGCATGTGGGAAACAATTCAAAAACTAAGCCTGATAAATACTTGATCAAAAGTATGAGAGGAGCAAACATGACACTCCAAAAATATCAGAGGAAACAATGCCAAAAGATTTGGATTCAAATCTGAAATTTATTTGAATTTGAGAAAATAGATTTTATGAAGTTTGGATTTTGCCTTTGGAAAAATGTTCAAATGAAAGGGAATATTCCCCTGATCATTTTGGTATATATATACCCTATATAAATTATTTATAGTTTGGGTTTTATTTTTGTTTTAGTTTTAATTAAAAAATAAAAGAAAAACCCGGGGCGCCAGCCAGGCCACCCCAGGCCCAGCCAGCGCCGCCTCACCCCTCGGCCCAGCGCCAGCCCGGCCAGCCCGCCTAAGCCCAGCCGAGCCAGCCGAGCCGAGCCGGCCCAGCGCCGCACCCCTCGCCCGCTCGCCCGAAGGCGCTAAGCCTCGACCACCCGACCCCCTCGCCTCTCTCTCCCTCTCGCTGACTCGTGGGACCCCGCCCCTCTTCTTCCCCCTCGCCCACGCCACGCCGCTCGCCGGAGGTCCACCGGATCCCGAAGGATCCGGGATACCCCGACCACCCCGATGCCCTTCCGAAGCTCGCCCGACCCCAGGGCTATAAAGGGCCGAGCCCCGCACCCCATTCCCCCCCTAGCCTCGCCGGACCCCCTCTCCCTCTCCCTCCCGAGCTCACCGGAGCACCGAAGCCCTCCCCGCCGCCATTGTTGCCGCCGTCGACGCCCTGGTGCACCCCGACCCTCCCCAACACCACCGAACCCTCCCTCGTGCTCGTGCGCGTCTTCCCGACGAGTCGCCGGAGCTCGCCGACGTCCGGACGCCCCGGAGCACTTTCGCCGCCGCCGCCGCCGTCGCCGGAGTCCGGTAAGTCACCGGCCTCACCCTCCCCCGTTCGATCCTAGATCTAGGGCTAGGATTAGACACCCCGAAGGGTTAGGTTTTAGTTAGAAAACCGGCCGGCCCGAGCGGTTTATTTTAGTTTAGGTTTATTTGTTTAGGCCGGTTCGTTTTTAGTTAACCCTAGGCCCGTTTAGACTAAACTACGCCTAGTGCACAGTATAGGCCCATTAGGCCTTTTTCTTTTTATTTTGATTTTCTGTTTTAGCCGAATAGTTTCAGTTTTCAAAAATGTATATCTTTTATTCTGTTTAATATTTTTGAGTGATTTTTTTTGTTGGATTGCAAATTTTATGTAGTTTCTGAAAAATATATAGTTAGCTATGTTAAAAATAATTAAAAATGCTTTAATATTGTTTTAGTCAGAATAGTAAATCTGCTAACTTTAGTTAGAAAAATTATTTTTGCATGATTCTTTTTGTCACCACTTTATTTTGACATTGCCAAACCCTAGAAATTAACTTTGGTATTTTAGGATTAATAAATAATTAGTTCTAGACAGAATCCTATTAATCCTAATTAATTGACTAGTTCCTGTTTTCCTAATTACTTAATTAGTAAATTAATTTATTTTTAACTTGTGATTAGTTATTCTACGATAGTTTCTGTCATTCTAGTAGATGAACTTTTATTTATAATTAATAAAAGTTTTAAATTATTTTCTTAATAGAAATTGGATTAGGCCTAAAATGAGTTTTATAATAGCTATTTAATTAATTCTTTTTGCTCCTAATTGCTTAGTGAATCCTTTTCGTTAAGTTAACTCAAAAACATGATTAGGTTATATTAAGGAATTTTTGTTATATAAAAACTATTTTAGTTATTGTTTGGAGTAGGGAAAAAAAAACTTTGAGTTGGTTTCTTTGAGTTTTCCTTTTTGGATTTGGTTTTGATTGTTTTATTGAGTTATGTTACTTTGTGTGATCCTTTTGCATTGTGCTTATTGTGCTATTGTTTGTCTCGGTAGAGTTTCGGAGTCTAAGCCTGCTACTACGACTCTTTAGCTTACGAGGATCATCGGCAAGGCAAGTTTTGATCATGTTATTTCTATACCTATGTTTTGTGCATTAGTAGTTGTCACCACCCCACCATTGCATGCAGTAGTGAAATCTTGAAGTCATTAAACTTGAGTAGTATCATGTGGTAGGATGAACCAATCCCTTGTCACCATGACCCCGGACGTAGTAGTTATTTTGCTATGCTCAGAGACGGATTTGGGATGAGTGAAATTCATAAGCAAGATGTGAGAGTCAATGATGATGACAACCCATGGACTACAATGATCAAGATGGACTTGGAAAATCACTACTGGGTGGAGGGCGGTTGACGGGCACCTGGAGCACCAGTGGTGGCGGGATGCATGGAGAAGCGCCATGACATCCTGCGGAAAGCTTCACCCAGCCACGAAGAGAAGGATGGATGCCCCATGACCGGAAGCTTACCTGTGCAGCCGCAAGCCATTATGGGCTCTGGCTGGGTTGACCCTAGTAGTGACGCTGGCTGGACGGTACTACGAGAAGTAGACGAACGGTAGGATTGGATGGGTACGGCGGTGGCCGAAGAACTCTTTGGAAGACCTGTTTCATTCGTCCGTCTTCAAACACCATGAAGTGCTAAGACTTTAAAGGAGGAATGATTCTTATGGGAAAGTGCGCAAACCTCTGCAGAGGGTTATAACCTAATCGATTAGCCGTGTCCCCGGTTACGGACATTTGAGCCTCTGGACCTTGGAAGTATTCGGATATCTCAACACTAAAATTAATGGATTAATTTGAGGGTTTATGACTTAATAATTTGGGAACGAGATTTTGGTTGGCGGAACCATCTCAATAACTACCAACAATTTTAGTAAATTGCAAATAAGTCCCTTGTAGTAGGATAAAATTGGCTTTACGCAAAATGATGAAACTTAGAGCTCCACACCAAAATGCATATAGAGTTAGTAACTTTATTATTGTTATTCTTCATGACTTGCCACTTATTCCAAAAGCTGACCTACATGGCTGCAACGTATTATGTTGCAGAGATATATTCCGATCAGGAGTGAGGCTACGCTCCGCGCTTGGCGATTGCCCTTTGGAGTCGGATGGACTCGCTTATCTTCGACGCTTCCGCAGCACTTTTAGTTTATTTCTCATGAGTTGGCCTTGAGCCGCATTTATTCCCTTGTAATAAAGACTCTATATGAGAATCGTTTAATGATATTCAGGTGTGATTGAACTTTGATTACTTTATCGATGTAATCGTGAGTACCAAAGATGATCTTGGGATGGTATGCATACGTAGATTTGACCGATTTTGGGTCAGGTCGCTCTGAGATGGTATCGAAGCACACGCTGACCGTAGGATCGTAACCCCTAGGATCGGAAAGCCATAGGAAGAGACCATTTACTTTTATCCTTATCATTCCGTAATTCTCCTGCTCAATTCGACTCTTCTCCTATTTTCAACATTCTAGATGGCCGTCGAGTTCACCCCAGTTTTGCTACCGGAGTTTTGCCAGCCCGATGAGACGATGCCCTTCGCGGAAAGCTGGTCCAGATGGTGAAGAAGCTGAAGATCGCTCTACCCTCGATCACCGGGAAGCCAACCAATGCACTTCCGACGGACACCCGCTACAGGATTGAAGTGCATATCCCAGGGAGAACCTTCGGAGGACACACGGAGCCTATAGACTTTGAGTTCACCGAGTTCAACTGGATCATCGGAAGGGACGTGGCGATCTATCGAGCACTTGGACATCTCCGAGAGGAGTACAGGGCCGAGCTCGATCTCTCAGACCTCGCCATGGTTTCACGCAGGGCAAGGAATGGAGATATCATCCGCACCGCTGATGATGACTCCACTCTCTTACATCCAGACTTGGAGTGTCTTCTCGAAACGGAGATTCAGACTCGCCGAACTCAAGACACACGGAAGCTTTGTTCCGTGAACTGAACTGGAGGAGAAGGCACGCGCAGACTTCCTTGGCCATGAGGAAGAAGTCGCGGACTTCATGGAGACAGTCGACGACCTGAAGATGAAGCTTGCCGCGATAGAGGAAAGGATGGACTTGGGAGAGGACCTTTATCCGAGTGGAGATGAAGGACCCCTCGTGAGTAATGATCAGGATTATGAAGGGAGTACCACTGAAGGGAGTCACAAGAGGAGGCGCCACAACTAAGGGCGCAAGGATTATTGATGAAGACTTTTTAGTCGACCACCATGTTATTTTTTTTCTTTTTTTTCGTCGATCAGTTAGGCCGATATTTTTTTTCCTTCGATTAGTCATGAGCTTTTGTAATCGAGTCTGAACCATGTTTGAGTGGAATGAATAAATGATTGGTGTGTTATGATTGTGCATTCATATGGGTAGTGTTATTTCTCATAGACCATTGTTCTATTCTAATCTTCTCATCCACTCCAAAACACCAGATGCCTCCGAGACGTGACACTGGTTTTCCGCCGGAGCTCACCCAGCTGCTCCAGCAGCAGAATGCACTCATGCAGCTTCTCATTCAGAATCAGAACAACAACACCAACAATCCACCGCCACCACCCCCTGTGGACAACTTGACTCGATTTTTGAGGCTGAATCCGCCAGTGTTCTCTAGTAGCACTGAGCCGATTGTGGCTGATGATTGGCTCCGCAAAGTCGGAAGAGAGCTAATCACTGTGGGATGCACTGATGCTGAGAAGGTGCGCTTTGCCACGCATCAACTGGATGGACCTGCAGCTTCTTGGTGGGAGAACTACACCGCCACTTATCCCATTGGTGCCATCACATGGGATCAATTCCAGCAGCCTTCAGACAGCTCATGTCTCACCTGGAGCCATGAGTGCGAAGAAGCGTGAGTTCCGCAACTTGCGCCAGGGAACCGTCATTGTGGCACAAGACGTGGATGAATTCAGCAAGCTCGCCGCTATGCTCCGATGATGTGGCCACAGATGCCGCAAAGCAGGAGAAGTTCCTTGAGGGACTCAATGATGAACTGAGCATGCAGCTTATTGTGGCTACCTTCAACAACTACCAGGAGCTGGTAGACAAGGCCACCATACTTGAAGGCAAGCAGCAGCAGATAGAAAGCCGCAAGCGGAAGTACAGCCAGGGGAAGCACAATTCATGAGCTCAGTAGAAGCCCCGCTATGCACCATACTCAGGAGGGCACACCCATCATAACCATGGAGGTCATAACCATGGAGGAAATGGGAACAACCACAGCCAGGACAACAAGTCAGGCCATGGCAATGGCAATGGAAGCGGTAATGGCAATCAGCACCGTTCTGCCCGGCCCAAAGATCTGAGCCACATCACCGCTTCAAGTGCCGAAGACAGGCGCTATGCCACCGACTGCCCGGAGGCCAAGCAGAGGAATGGAAATGGCAATGGAGGCTCAGTGAAGAAGCCCAATCCGTTCCCTCGTGCTCAAGTGAACCATATTGACGTGGAGGACGCCTATGATCAGCCGGACAATCGTGGTTGGTAAGTTTTATTGAATTCACGCTCAGTTTTGGTTCTCTTTGATTCGGTGCAACGATTCATTCATATCAAGGGTAGTTGTGGATAAGTACGGATTACGACTAGAACCCTTAGAAGCCCCTCCGCCGGGTTCGCAGAGGAGAAATGATGGCAGGTTTAAGTTGTCCTGCAACCCTCAACATCGGGAACCACAAATTTCCGTAGAACTCATAGTGTTGGAAACTCAGACCTTGGATGTAATCCTAGGCATGGATTGGTTGTCAAAGTATGAAGGGAACATTGGTGTGCCAAGAAGTCTATTCGCTCACCACCCCGGAGCGTAAGAGGATCAAGTATGTAGCCAGCACAGCCAGATGAAGAATCAGTGCATTCCCTCACGGAGTTGTTCGGGAGGAAGTGCGGTGGTGCAAGAATTTCCGATGTGTTCCGGAGGAATTACCAGAATGCCACCGACGAGAGACATTGAGTTTCGATTGAGTTATTGCCCGCACAGCCCCAATATCCAAGAGACCTTATCGGATGCCACCGAATGAGTTGAAAGAGATCAAGGATCAAATAAATGAGTTATTGGATAAAGGATATATTCGTCCAAGCTCATCACCTTGGGGAGCCCCAGTTCTTTTGGTAGAAAAGAAGGATGGAAGCTTGAGGATGGTTGTGGATTATCGTGCTTTGAACGAAGTAACCATCAAGAACAAGTACCCTCTGCCGATGATCAATGACTTGTTTGATCAGCTTGTTGGAGCCAAGGTATTCTCTAAGGTCGATCTTCGATCAGGGTATCATCAGTTGAAAATTCGTGAAAAGGATATACCCAAAACAGCATTCACCACCAGGTATGGTTTATATGAGTATACCGTCATGTCATTTGATTGACTAATGCTCCTGCGTACTTTATGAATTTGATGAACAAGGTGTTCATGGAATATTTGGACAAGTTTGTCGTGGTGTTCATCGATGATATATTGATTTTCTCCAAGAGCGAGGAAGAGCATAAGGAACATTTGCGTCTAGTTACGAGAAACTTCGAGAACATCACTGTATGCCAAATTCAGCAAATGTGAATTTTGGTTGAAGGAAGTTGATTCCTCGGACATGTTATTTCAGGAGAAGGAATAGCAGTTGATCCCGCCAAGGTTGAATCATCACCGATTGGCGGTCACCCACCTCAGTCAAGGAGATCCGCAGTTTTCTCGGACTCGCAGGATATTATCGGAGGTTCATTGAGAACTTCTCGAAGATTGCCAAGCCCATGACTGAGCTGTTGAAGAAGGAAGCCAAGTATGTTTGGACCGAGGAATGTGAAGCCAGTTTTCAGGAATTGAAGAAACGGTTGGTCACCGCTCCAGTGTTGATATTGCCGGACATACATAAGGAATACCAGGTCTATTGTGACGCTTCTCGTCAAGGACTCGGAGGAGTATTGATGCAGGAAGGCAAGGTTGTAGCTTATGCCTCCAGACAGCTACGGCCTCATGAGATGAATTATGCCACGCATGATTTGGAGTTAGCAGCTGTAGTGCATGCACTCAAGACCTGGAGACATTTCCTCATTGGAAATCGTTGTGATGTCTATACAGATCACAAGAGTTTGAAATATATCTTCACGCAGAAGGAATTGAACCTCAGGCAGAGGAGATGGCTAGAGTTGATAAAGGACTATGACATGAGATTGCATTACCACCCCGGTAAAGCCAATGTTGTAGCAGATGCTTTGAGCCGTAAGAGTTATGTGAACACTCTTACAGCAGGAGGATTACCCCAGGAGTTAGTCGATGACCTCAGAGATCTCCGACTGGAGATAGTTCCGAAAGGATTTGTTGCAACTCTGGAAGTTCAGTCCACCTTGACCGAAAGGATTCGTGAAGCCCAGAAGTCGGACAAGGAAATTGATGAGATTAAGCAAAAGATGGAGGAAGGAAAAGCTAAAGGATTCCGTAAGGATGAACACGGAACTATATGGTTTGAGGATCGATTTATGTGCCCAATGATCCCGAGCTCAGAAGCTAATTCTTCAGAGGCTCATGATTCCCGTACTCGATTCACCCCGCAACACCAAGATGTACCTGGATTTGAAGCAAAGTTTCGGTGGGCGGTATGAAGAAGGACATTGCCGAGCACGTAGTCCGATGCGATGTTTGCCAACGTGTAAAGGCGTAACATCGAAGCCAGCAGGGTTACTTCAACCTTTGCCGATTCCCGATTGGAAATGGGAGAAACTTGGTATGGATTTCATCACAGGATTACCCAGACCCGCTCAGGTTATGATTCTATCGGGTAGTGGTTGATCGTTTGACTAAGGTAGCTCACTTCATTCCGTGAAGACTACCTATACCAGTGCCAAGTTGGCCAAGATATACATGACCAGGATCGATGTCCGCATGGAGTTCCGAGGAAAATCGTGTCGATAGAGGAATAATTTACCTCAAAGTTTTGGAAGCAATTGCATGAAACTTTGGGTACGAGGCTGGAATTCAAGACAACTTTTCATCCGCAGACAGATGGACAGACCGAGAGAGTCAATCAGATTCTGGAAGACATGTTGAGAGCTTGTGTGCTAGACTATGGGTCTAGCTGGGATGATAATTTGCCGTACGCAGAGTTCTCATACAACAACAGTTATCAATCCAGTTTGAAGATGGCCCCTTTCGAAGCTCTATATGGAAGGAGGTGCAGAACACCATTGCTGTGGGATAGTGTTGGAGATCGATCACTTTTCGGTTCCGATCTTATCAAGGATTCCGAAGAGAAAGTCAAGCTAATTCGAGACCGGCTCAAGATAGCACAGTCGAGACAGAAGAGTTATGCCGACAATAAGCGCAAGGAGGTGACTTACGAAGTGGGAGACCGAGCATATCTTCGTGTGTCTCCACTTCGTGGAATCAAGAGGTTTGGAGTCAAGGGAAAGTTAGCACCCCGATTCATTGGCCCCTACAAAATCCTCGAACGTCGTGGAGAAGTTGCATACAAGTTGGAATTGCCGGAAGGATTGTCCGGAGTTCATGATGTCTTCCACGTTTCTCAGTTGAAGAAGTGCCATGCCGACATGGCCGATGTTCCATTGAGAGACACAGTGCCCCTAGAGGCCATACAGCTTGACAGTGATCTAACTTACAAGGAGAAACCCGTCCGTATTCTCGAGACTGCAAGCAGAGTCACCCGCAGCAAGGTCATCAAATTTTGCAAGGTCTTTGTGGAGTCACCACACCGAGGAAGAAGCCACTGGGAACGCGAAGAAGATCTTCGTCGAGACCATCCGCACCTATTTGTTAGTTAACCCGAATCTCGAGGGCTAGATTCATCTTAAGGTGGGTAGGTTTGTAACATCCCAAATTTCCTATTTGGAATGTTTTACAATTATAGCTAAGCATCCTATGCATCCTGTTTGAATTTGATTGTCTTTTGAAGTTCCAGAGCTATTTGAGTTTGAATTTGAATTCCAAACTTTGGCATGTGGGAAACAATTCAAAAACTAAGCCTGATAAATACTTGATCAAAAGTATGAGAGGAGCAAACATGACACTCCAAAAATATCAGAGGAAACAATGCCAAAAGATTTGGATTCAAATCTGAAATTTATTTGAATTTGAGAAAAATAGATTTTTATGAAGTTTGGATTTTGCCTTTGGAAAATGTTCAAATGAAAGGAATATTCCCTGATCATTTTGGTATATATATACCCTATATAAATTATTTATAGTTTGGGTTTTATTTTTGTTTTAGTTTTAATTAAAAAATAAAAGAAAACCCCTGGGCGCCAGCAAAGCCACCCAGGCCCAGCAGCAACGCCTCACCTCACCTCAGCGCTGAGGCCAGCCAGCCCCGCCTAATCAGCCCAGCCAGCCGAGCCGAGCTGCCCAGCGCCGCACCCTCGCCCGCCGCTCAAGGCGCTAAGCCTCGCCACCCGACCCTCGCCTCTCTCTCTCCTCACTGACTCGTGGGACCCCGCCTCTTCTTCCCTCGCCCACGCCACGCCGCTCGCGGAGGTCCACCGGATCCCAAGGATCCGGATACCCGACCACCCGATGCCCTTACGGGCTCGCCTGACCCAGGGCTATAAAGGCCGAGCCTCGCACCCCATTCCCCCTAGCCTCGCGGACCCCTCTCCTCTCCTCCCGAGCTCACCGAGCACAAGCCCTCCCGCCGCCATTGTTGCCGCCGCCGACGCCTGGTGCACCCCGACCTCCCCAACACCACCGAACCCTCCTCGTGCTCAGGCGCTGTCTTCCCGACGAGTCGCCTGGAGCTCGCCGACGTCCGGACGCCTGAGCACTTTCGCCGCCGCTGCCGCCGGAGTCCGTAAGTCACCGGCCTCACCTCCCCGCTCGATCCTAGATCTAGGGCTAGGATTAGACACCCAAGGGTTAGGTTTTATTTAGAAAACCGGCCGCCCGAGCGGTTTATTTTAGTTTAGGTTTATTTGTTTAGGCGGTTCGTTTTAGTTAACCCTAGGCCCGTTTAGACTAAACTACGCCTAGTGCATGATAGGCCCATTAGGCCTTTTTCTTTTATTTTGATTTTCTGTTTTAGCTTAATAGTTTCAGTTTTCAAAAATGTATATCTTTTATTCTGTTTAATATTTTTGAGTGATTTTTTTGTTGGATTGCAAATTTTATGTAGTTTCTGAAAAATATATAGTTAGCTATGTTAAAAATAATTAAAAATGCTTTAATATTGTTTTAGTCGTAATAGTAAATCTGCTAACTTTAGTTAGAAAAATTATTTTGCATGATTCTTTTGTCACCACTTTATTTTGACATTGCCAAACCCTAGAAATTAACTTTGGTATTTTAGGATTAATAAATAATTAGTTCTAGACAGAATCCTATTAATCCTAATTAATTGACTAGTTCCTGTTTTCCTAATTACTTAATTAGTAAATTAATTTATTTTTAACTTGTGATTAGTTATTCTAGGATAGTTTCTGTCATTCTAGTAGATGAACTTTTATTTATAATTAATAAAAGTTTTAAATTATTTTCTTAATAGAAATTGGATTAGGCCTAAAATGAGTTTTATAATAGCTATTTAATTAATTCTTTTTGCTCCTAATTGCTTAGTGAATCCTTTTCTGTTAAGTTAACTCAAAAACATGATTAGGTTATATTAAGGAATTTTTGTTATATAAAAACTATTTTAGTTATTGTTTGGAGTAGGGAAAAAAAAACTTTGAGTTGGTTTCTTTGAGTTTTCCTTTTTGGATTTGGTTTTGATTGTTTTATTGAGTTATGTTACTTTGTGTGATCCTTTTGCATTGTGCTTATTGTGCTATTGTTTGTCTCGGTAGAGTTTCCGGAGTGCGAAGCCTGCTACTACGACTCTTTAGCTTACGAGGATCATCAGCAAGGCAAGTTTTGATCATGTTATTTCTATACCTATGTTTTTGTGCATTAGTAGTTGTCACCACCCCACCATTGCATGCAGTAGTGAAATCTTGAAGTCATTAAACTTGAGTAGTATCATGTGGTAGGATGAACCAATCCCCTTGTCACCATGACCCCGGGACGTAGTAGTTATTTTGCTATGCTCAGAGACGGATTTGGGATGAGTGAAATTCATAAGCAAGATGTGAGAGTCAATGATGATGACAACCCATGGACTACAATGATCAAGATGGACTTCGGAAAATCACTACTGGGTGGAGGACGGTTGACGGGCACCCTGGAGCACCCAGTGGTGGCCGGGATGCATGGAGAAGCGCCATGACATCCTGCGGAAAGCTTCACCCAGCCACGAAGAGAAGGATGGATGCCCCATGACCGAAGCTTACTGTGCAGCCGCAAGCCATTATGGGCTCTGGCTGGGTTGACCCTAGTAGTGACGCTGGCTGGACGGTACTACGAGAAGTAGACGAACGGTAGGATTGGATGGGTACCGGCAGTGGCCAGAAGAACTCTTTGGAAGACCCTGTTTCATTCGTCCCGTCTTCAAACACCATGAAGTGCGAAGACTTTAAAGGAGGGAATGATTCTTATGGGAAAGTCGCAAACCTCTGCAGAGGGTTATAACCTAATCGATTAGCCGTGTCCCCGGTTACGGACATTTGAGCCTCTGGACCTTGGAAGTATTCGGATATCTCAACACTAAAATTAATGGATTAATTTGAGGGTTTATGACTTAATAATTTGGGAACGAGATTTTGGTTGGCGGAACCATCTCAATAACTACCAACAATTTGTAGTAAATTGCAAATAAGTCCTTTGTAGTAGGATAAAATTGGCTTTACGCAAAATGATGAAACTTAGAGCTCCACAGCCAAAATGCATATAGAGTTAGTAACTTTATTATTGTTATTCTTCATGACTTGCCAGCTTATTCCAAAAGCTGACCTACATGGCTGCAACGTATTATGTTGCAGAGATATATTCCGATCAGGAGTGAGGCTACGCTCCGCGCTTGGCGATTGCCCTTTGGAGTCGGATGGACTCGCTTATCTTCGACGCTTCCGCAACACTTTTAGTTTATTTCTCATGAGTTGGCCTTGAGCCGCATTTATTCCCTTGTAATAAAGACTCTATATGAGAATCGTTTAATGATATTCAGGTGTGATTGAACTTTGATTACTTTATCGATGTACTGTGAGTACCAGCATGATCTTGGGATGGTACAGACACAGAGATTTGACCGATTTTGGGTCAGGTCGCTACACGAGCAGTGAGCGCGGTTGAGCCGTCAGTACCTTGTTAGTTGCGATTGCCAGAGCAGCCCATTGAATGGAGCCGTGAGGATCACCCGCCCTGGGTTGACAACCCGGGTCAGCTGGCTTTGGTGGTTGCTCCTCAGGTTGGAGGATACAAGTTCACAAAGGTGTTTATGGATGGGGCAGCAGTATCAATATCCTTTATTACGATACTTTCAGCATATGAATTTGACTGACAAAGATCTTAAGCCGTCTTTTACTATCTTTCGTGGGGTGGTGCCTGGTAAGTCGGCATATCCGGTGGGTAAGATAACTTTGGAGGTGACTTTGGCAATGATCATGACTATAGGGCCAAAAAATTGACTTTTGAGGTGGTCAAGATCAAGAGCCCTTATCACGCCCTGTTTGGACGACCGGCTTATGCCAAATTTATGGCACGACCTTGTTATGTTTATCTACTACTTAAAATGTCGGGTCGTAAGGGTACCATCACGGTGCACGGGGACAAGAAGATAGCTTTGGAGTGTGAAGAGGGCTATGTTGCCTATGCCGAGTCTGTTTGTGCAACAGAGGAGTTGAAATTCTATAAAGATAATGTTGACCCAGCGGATATGACCCCCTTGAAGAATCCAACCACAGAGCATGACCCTTTTTTGAAGTTTAAATCGGCAGATGACACCAAGAAGGTCGATTTTGTTCCTAGCGACTCATCCAAACAATTCAGTATCAGTGCCAATATGGATCCGAAATAGGAAAGCGCACCCATCGAGTTCATCCATGAGAACTGGGACATCTTTGCACGGAAGCCTTCAAACTGCCATGTGTACCGAGGGAACTCACTGAGCACACTCTCAATGTTGATCGAAAGTTTAAGCCGGTCAAGAAATTCCCTCGTCGTTTTAATGAAGAGAGACGCAAGGCCATTGGTGAAGAGCTGGCCCGTCTCTTGGTGGTCGGGTTTATTATTGAAGTTTTTCATCCTGAATGGTTGGCTAACCCAGTGCTGGTCCTTAAGAAAAATGGCACTTGGTGCGTGTGTGTGGATTACACGGACCTTAACAAAGCTTGTCCGGCTGATCCTTTTGCTCTCCCTCGTACTGATCAGATCATTGATGCTATGGCAGGTTGTGAGTGTTTGAGTTTTTTAGATGCTTATCCTGGTCATCATTAGATCAATATGGCAGTTAAGGACCAGGAGAAGACATGTTTCATCACTCCCATTGGAGCCTTCTACTATGTGTCTATGCCTTTTGGGCTCAAAAGTGCCAAGGCGACTTATCAGCGTTGTGTTCAGAATTGCCTCCACAACCAGATTGGACGCAATGTTCATGCTTATGTTGATGATATCGTTGTGAAATCCAGGAAGAAGGATACCTTGTTAGATGATTTGAAGGAGACCATTGACAATCTTCGGGTCTACAAGATGATGCTTAACCCGGCCAAGTGTGTCTTTGGTGTGACAGCAGGCAAGCTCTTAGGGTTTTTTGTCTCTGAGAGAGGTATTGAAGCTAACCCAGAGAAAATCAAGGCTATCAGTTGTTTGGATAAACCGGTATGTATTAATGACGTCCAGCGGCTGACAGGTCGTATTGCGGTTTTAAGCCGGTTTATAAGCCGCCTGGGAGAAAAGGTTATCCCTCTGTACCAGATGATGAAGAAAACAGATCACTTTGTCTGGAGTGATGCTGCCAATCAGTTTGCTGAGCCGCCGGTTCTCGCAGCTCCTATTGATAAGGAGCCCTTGCTTTTATATGTGGCTGCAAATAGCAGAGCCGTCAGTGTAGCGGTTCTTGTGGAAAGGAAGGAATCAGGCAAGGAATATCCGGTTTAAAGGCCGGTTTACTATGCAGTGAGGTACTAATTGAATCTAAACAAAGGTACCCACATTGGCAGAAGCTAGTTTATGGAGTGTTCATGGCTAGTCGTAAGCTAAAGCAGTATCCTTGGTCATCCCATCACTGTGGTCAGTTCTGCTCCTCTAGGGGATATTATTGAAAACAGAGAAGCTACAGGCCGAGTGGCCAAGTGGGCCATTGAGCTTGGACCTCATGGTTTGAATTATATGCCTTGGACAGCCATCAAGTCTCAAGCACTTGTGGATTTCATCAATGACTGGACAGAGTTGTAGATGCCTGAGGAGAAGCCTGATAATACATATTGGATAATTCATTTTGATGGATCCAGGCAGTTGGAAGGCTCGGGGGCTGGAGTTATTTTGACTTCCCCACGAGGTGATAAGTTTTGCTATGTTTTAAGCTTGATGTTTCCTTGTACTAACAATGCAGCTGAATATGAGGCTATACTCCATGGTCTTTGGTTGGCGTAAGAGATGAACCTAAGCCAGGTCAGGTGTTTTGGCGATTCGGATCTGGTGGCTCAGCAAGTCTCAGGAACTTGGGATTCCAAAGACCCGCTCATGGTGGCTTATCGTCGGGCGGTTGATGATATTGCTGATCATTTCAAAGGCTATCTAGTGGAACATGTTGATCGCAGGAAAAATGAAGCAATTGATGCTTTAAGCCGGCTGGGATCTCAGCGTAAGCCGGTACCACCTAATGTGTTTCTTGATATTATGAATGATCATTCAGTTAAGTTACCTACGGAAGAGGATCTTGCTATCCCTAACCCAAAGGCACAGTTGGTGGCGGCTCTTCATGCTATTCCTGATTGGACAGCTCCGTGTTTGGCTTATATGACCCTGGGAGAGTTACCTGAGGATGAAACTTTGGCCAGGCAAATCACCCAGCGGTCTAAGTCAATGACCATTGTAAATGGCGAGTTACACCAATGCAGTGTCACAGGGGGTGTTTCAGCGTTGTATTTCTCCAAAGGAGGGACGTGAGGTCCTAAGAGAGATTCATGAAGGAGATTGTGGCCATCATGTTGGCTCTAAGTCTCTCATGGCTAAGGCTTTTCGTCGTAAATTTTATTGGCTGACGGCTCATGCTGATGCAGAAGATCTTTTTAGCAAGTGCGACGGCTGTCAGAAATTCTCCAAACGAGCTCATGTGCCGGCTCAAGAATTGAGGATGATTCTAATCAGTTGGCTGTTTACGGTCTGGGGGCTGGATATGGTTGGGCCTTTCAAGAGATCCAAGGACAAAAAGACCCACCTTTTGATGGCAGTTGACAAATTTACAAAGTGGGTTGAGGCAGATCCAGTCAGCAAGTGTTATGCGGCAACGGTGGTTCAATTCCTTAAAAAGGTGATTTTCCATTTTGGCTACCGAGGGAGTCCTGGATTAAGGGGTCCTCGGGCGTCCGGACTATGTAACATGGGCCGGACTAATGGGCTATGAAGATACAAGACAAAAGACTTCTTCCCGTGCTCAGATGGGACTCTCCTTTGCGTAGATGGCAAGCTTGGCGTTCGGATATGTAGATTCCTTCCTTTGTAAAACCGACTATGTACAACCCTAGGCCCCTCCGGTGTCTATATAAACTGGAGGGTTTAGTCACACGGGCTAGACATCTAGGGTTTAGCCATTACGATCTCGTGGTAGATCAACTCTTGTAATCCTCATATTCATCAAGATCAATCAAGCAGGAAGTAGGGTATTACCTCCATCGAGAGGGCCCAAACTTGGGTAAACATTGTGTCCCTCGTCTCCTGTTACCATCGACCCTAGACGCACAGTTCGGGACCCCCTACCCGAGAGCCGCTGGTTTTGACACCAACATTGGTGCTTTCATTGAGAGATCCGCTGTGACGTCAAAAACAGGATTGATGGCTCGCCTTGTTATCAAGGAAGGTATCACCTCCGGAGGAGCCCTGGCCCCAGGCTAAACCCTCTGGCTGGGCGGCTATACCATGACTGCACGTGCGGCCGTCAAGACGATGATGACTACTCAGATCATCGAAAATCATTTCCGCGTCGAGTCCTAATACTCCAAACGGATGGATCAGGCAGAGTTGTCGTCTTTAAAGGAACTCCTGGATCGCATCGCAGCCATGGGAGTCGCTACAGACTACGATTAGATTGGGCTTAAACCGGACCAGAGAGAAATCAAATCTCCACCGATCACCCATCAGATAGCGGTCGTAGAGGAGCAAAACAACAACTCTTCCTCTATGTTGAAGACGAAATATGTTTGGATTTCCGAGCTCAAAGAGCCGGATACCTGTCTGCAGAACGACACTCCTAGCCCTCCGAACCTAGAGTCTGACGTTGGGCCTGAAAAATCAGTGGACATCCCGGAGCCCAAACTATTAAGTTCGGAAGTCTTTCAAACTCCGGACCCCAAATTTGGTCAGGGTTCAGATTTAAAGCCACCCACCCACCACAAGTAATATTCGCCAAGCAATTCCGACCCTCCAGATAAATGCGACCTCATGTACATAGGACATCAGTCTGAGGAAATAGTCCATCACTTTTGGGCCAGGTTCCTCCTTGTTAAAGAAAATATTAAAAATTACCGCGACGAGGACGCGATTTCAGTATTCTTCAATAATTGCACAGATGAAGGAATCCTCAACGCCATCAACCACCGTCGCGTATTACACTTTGCTGACTTGGCAACCATAGTACATAAGTACTGTGCAATGGAAAAGCGCCTGGAAAACTCAGACAGCTCGGTGGGAACTCCCGGTTTCCACTCAACCCCTCGGGCGGGCGAAAAGGGTGCACCCTCGCGCGGCACCCGGCCCCATATTGAAGAAAACTAAGCACATTACGGGACGAGGAACCGTTCTGGAGGGATGGCTCGATAAGCCATGCAAAATACACACGAAACTGGACACTGAACCAACCCACAGCCTTAGAGCATGTTGGATACTCCGGCAAGTGGCCAAAAGCAGCGAGGATTGATAACCCACAAGTATAGGGGATCGCAACAGTTTTCGAGGGTATTTTTATATTGCACGGATAATTCAGAAAGCAGACCGAAAATACTATTTTTACTTTATTTCAACTAAATAACATAAAGTAAAAGGAGGGTACAGAAGTTTGTGCTTTCTAACTTCATCCATCTCATGCTCATCAAAAGGAATCCACTAACAAGGTTGATCAAGTCTTGTTAACAAACTCATTCTGAATAACATGGAACCGGAGAAATTTCGAATAACACTATGTTACCTCAACGGGGATATGCACATCCCCAATAATAAGAATATCATATTTCTTTTGACAATAGGAAGAGGAAATTCAAAACCTCCAAAAATAATCGATGGGATTTTTCCAATAGAATTGATACTGTGGACTTGAGGTTGTTTCCTCAGAAAGTGTACCGTATGCTCACTAGCATTAACATGAAAAGTGACATTGCCTTTGTTGCAATCAATAACAGCCCCTGCAGTATTAAAAAAGGGTCTTCCAAGAATAATAGACATACTATTGTCCTCAGGAATATCAAGAATAACAAAGTCCGTTAAAATAGTAACGTTTGCAACCACAACAGGCACATCCTCACAAATACCGACATGTATAGCAGTTGATTTATCAAGCATTTGGAAAGATATTTCAGTAGGTGTCAACTTATTCTAGTCAAGTCTACAATATAAAGAGAGAGGCATAACACTGACACCGGCTCCAAGATCACATAAAGCAGTTCTAACATAATTTCTTTTAATGGAGCATGGTATAGTGGGTACTCCTGGATCTCCAAGTATCTTAGGTATTCCACCCTTAGAAGTATAATTAGCAAGCATGGTGGAACTTTCAGCTTCCGGTATCTTTCTCTTATTAGTAACAATTTCTTTCATATACTTAGCATAAGGATTCATTTTGAGCATATTAGTCAAACGCATACGCAAAAAGATAGGCCTAATCATTTCAGCAAAGAGCTCAAAATCCTCATCATCCTTTTTCTTGGATGGTTTGGGAGGAAAAGGCATAGGTTTCTGAACCCAAGGTTCTCTTTCCTTACCGTGTTTCCTAGCAACAAAGTCTCTCTAATCATAACGTTGATCCTATCAAGATCAACAGCAGGTTCAATTTCTATATCATTATCATTTCTAGGTTGGGCATCATCATGAACATCTTCATTAATATTATCACTAGGTTCATGTTCATTACCAGATTGTGTTTCAGCATCAGAAATAGAAATATCATTTGGATTCTTAGGTGGTTCAGTGATACATCTCCAACGTATCTATAATTTTTGATTGCTCCATGCTATATTATCTATTGTTTTGGACTATTTTGGGCTTTATATTCCACTTTTATATTACTTTTGGGACTAACCTATTAACCGGAGGCCCAGCCCAGAATTGCTATTTTTTGCCTATTTCAGTGTTTCGAAGAAACAGAATATCAAACCGAGTCCAAACGGAATGAAATCTTTGGGAATGTGATTTTCTCATCAGATAAGACCCAGGAGACTTGGACCCTCCGTCAAGAAAGCCGCAAGGCGGTCACGAGGGTGGAGGGCGCCCCCCTAGGGCTTGCCCCCTGCCTCGTGGGCCCCTCGGAGCTCCACTGACGTACTTCTTCCTCCTATATATACCTATGTATCCCCAACAGATCAGATACGGAGCCAAAAACCTAATTCCACCGCCGCAACTTTCTGTATCCACGATATCCCATCTTGGGGCCTGTTCCGGAACTCCGCCGGAAGGGGATTCCACCACGGAGGGCTTCTACATCAACATCATAGCATGTCTGATGAAGTGTGAGTAGTTTACCTCAGACCTTCGGGTCCATAGTTAGTAGCTAGATGGCTTCTTCTCTCTTTTTGGATCTCAATACAATGTTCTCCCCCTCTCTCGTGGAGATCTATTCGACGTAATCTTCTTTTTGCGGTGTGTTTGTTGAGACCGATGAATTGTGGGTTTATGATCAAGATTATCTATGAGCAATATTTGGATCTTTTCTGAATTCTTTTATGTATGATTGAGTTATCTTTGCAAGTCTCTTCGAATTATCCATTTGGTTTGGCCAACTATATTGGTAGTACTTGCAATGGGAGAATTGCTTAGCTTTGGGTACTATCTTGCGGTGTCCTTTCCCAGTGACAGTAGGGGCAGCAAGGCACGTATTGTATTGTTGCCATCGAGAATAACAAGATGGGGTATTTAACACAATGCATGAATTTACTTCTCTACATCACGTCATCTTGCTTAAGGCGTTACTCTGGTTTCATTAACTTAATAATCTAGATGCATGCTGGATAGCGGTCGATGAGTGGAGTAATAGTAGTAGATGCAAGCAGGAGTCGGTCTACTTGTCTCGGACCTGATGCCTATATACATGATCATACCTAGATACTCTTATAACTATGCTCAATTCTGTCAATTGCTCAACAGTAATTCGTTCACCCACCTTAAAATACCTATGCTCTTGAGAGAAGCCACTAGTGAAATCTATGGCCCCCGGGTCTATTTTCACCATATTAATCTTCCTACGCTTTATTATTGTTTTGCTCTTTACTTTGCCTTTTTATTTTACTTTGCATCTTTATACCAAAAATACCAAAAATATTATCTATCATCTCTATCAGATCTCACTCTCGTAAGTGACCGTGAAGGGATTGACAACCCCTATTCACGTTGGTTGCGAGGAGCTATTTGTATTGTGTAGGTACGAGGGACTTGCGCGTGGCCTCCTACTGGATTGATACCTTGGTTCTCAAAAACTGAGGGAAATACTTACGCTACTCTGCTGCATCATCCTCTCCTCTTCGGGGAAAACCAACGCAAGCTCAAGACGTAGCAAGAAGGATTTCGGCGCCGCTGTCGGGAGTCTATAAAAGTCAGCATACCAAGTACCCATCACAATCCCTTATCTCTCGCATTACATTATTTGCCATTTGCCTCTCATTTTCCTCTCCCCAAGTTCACCCTTGCCGTTTTATTTGCCCTCTCTTTCCCAATCTCCTCCTCTCTTTTCCGCTTGCCTTTTTCCTGTTTGCTTGTGTGTTGGATTACTTGTTGCCATGGCGCAAGATAATACCAAATTGTGTGACTTTACCAATACCAACAATAATGATTTCCTTAGCACTCCGATTGCTCCTCTTGCCAATACTGAATCTTGTGAAATCAATACTGCTTTGTTGAATCTCGTTATGAAAGATCAATTCACCGGCCTTCCTAGTGAAGATGTCGCTACTCATTTAAATAGCTTCATGGATTTGTGTGATATGCAAAAGAAGAAAGATGTTGACAATGATGTTGTTAAATTGAAGCTATTTCCTTTTTCGCTTAGAGATCGTGCTAAAGCTTGGTTTTCGTCTTTGCCTAAAAATAGTATTGATTCTGGAACAAGTGCAAAGATGCTTTTATCTCTAAGTATTTTCCTCCCGCTAAGAGCATCTCCCTTAGAAACGATATTATGACTTTTAAGCAACTTGATCATGAACATGTTTCACAAGCTTGGGAGAGAATGAAATTAATGATACGTAATTGCCCTACTCATGGTTTAAACTTGTGGATGATTATACAAAAAAATTATGCCGGATTGAATTTTGCTTCTAGAAACCTATTAGATTCGGCCGCGGGAGGTACTTTTATGGAAATCACTTTAGGAGATGCTACTAAACTCCTAGATAATATTATGGTTAATTATTCTCAATGGCACACTGAAAGATCTACCAATAAAAAAGTGCATGCGATAGAAGAAATCAATGTTTTGAGTGGAAAGATTGATGAACTTATGAAATTATTTGCTACTAAGATTGTTTCTTCTGATCCTAATGATATGCCTTTCTCTACTTTGATTGAGAATAGTAATGAATCTATGGATGTGAATTTTGTTGGCAGGAATAATTTTGGTAACAATGCGTATAGAGGGAATTTTAATTCTAGGCCTTATCCTAGCAATCCTTCTAATAATTATGGAAATTACTACAACAACTCTTATGGAAATTTTAATAAAATGCCCTCTGAATTTGAGAATAGTGTCAAAGAGTTTATGAATTCACAAAATAATTTTTATGCTTTGCTCGAAGAGAAATTACTTAAAGTTGATGAATTGGCTAGGACCGTTAATAGAATTTCTCTTGATGTTGATTCTTTAAAGCTTAGATCTATTCCTCCTAAGAATTATATCAATGAGTCTCTCAAAGCCATGAGAACTTCCATTGATGAGTGCAAGGAAAGAACCGCTAGGATGCGTGCTATGAAAGATGCCTTTATTAAAGCGTGTTCTTCCAATTTTCATGAAAATCAAGATGAAGATCTAAAAGTTATAGATGTGTCTCCCATTAAATCCTTGTTTCTCAATATGAATCTTGATAATGATGAGATCGAATATGAGTCACCTTTACCTAGAAGGCTTTCTAAAAATTCGGAGCTTTTAGATTATGATGCTAAAATTGATAAAAGTGGGATTGAAGAAAGTAAAACCTTAGATGTTGCTAAACCCACTATTTTGGATTTCAAGGAATTTAATTATGAAAGTTGCTCTTTAGTTGATTGTATTTCCTTGTTGCAATCCGTGCTAAATTCTCCGCATGCTTATAGCCAAAATAAAGCGTTCACTAAACATATCGTTGATGCCTTAATGCAATCTTATGAGGAAAAACTTGAGGTTGAAGTCTCTATACCTAGAAAACTTTATGATGAGTGGGAACCAACTATTAAAATTAAGATTAAGGATCATGAATTCTATGCTTTATGTGATTTGGGTGCTAGTGTTTCCACTATTCCCAAAACTTTGTGTGATTTGCTAGATTTCCGTGATTTTGATGAATGCTCTCTAAACATGCAACTTGCGGATTCCACTATTAAGAAACCTATGGGAATAATTAATGATGTTCTTATTGTTGCAAATAGGAATTATGTGCCCGTAGACTTTATCGTTCTTGATATAGATTGCAATCCTTCATGTCCTATTATTCTTGGTAGACCTTTCCTTAGAATGATTGGTCCAATTATTGATGTAAAGGAAGGGAATATTAGATTCCAATTACCATTGAGGAAAGGCATGAAACACTTCCCTAGGAAGAAGATAAAATTACCATATGAATCTATTATGAGAGCTACCTATGGATTGCCCACCAAAGATGGCAATACCTAGATCTATCCTTGCTTTTATGCCTAGCTAGGGGCGTTAAACGATAGCGCTTGTTGGGAGGCAACCCAATTTTATTTTTAGTTTTTTTAGTTTTTGTTTCTTTTTACGAATAAATAATCCATATACCTTCTGTTTTGATGTGGTTATATGTTTTAGTTAGTGTTTGTGCCAAGTTAAACCTATATGATCTTCTTGGATAATAGTTATTTGATCTTGCTGTAATTTCCAGAAACTTTCGGTCCACGACAAAAAATTGTTACAAATCACCAGAACGTGATAAAATAGTGATTCGAATTGCTGATGATCAATAAACAAATTTTCTAGGTCGTCCTATTTTGGCTGAAGTTTTGGAGTTCCAGAAGTTTGCGTTAGTTACAGATTACTACAGACTGTTCTGTTTTTGACAGATTCTGTTTTTCGTGTGTTGTTTGCTTATTTTGATGAATCTATGGCTAGTAAATAGTTTATGATCCATAGAGAAGTTGGAATACAGTGGGTTTAACACCAATATAAATAAAGAATGAGTTCATTACAGTACCTTGAAGTGGTCTTTTGTTTTCTTTCGCTAACGGAGCTTACGAGATTTCTGTTGAGTTTTGTGTTGTGAAGTTTTCAAGTTTTGGGTGAATTTTTTTTATGGATTATGGAACAAGGAGTGGAAAGAGCCTAAGCTTGGGGATGCCCATGGCACCCCCAAGATAATCCAAGGAAACCAAAAATTCGAAGCTTGGGGATGCCCCGGAAGGCATCCCCTCTTTTGTCCACTTCCATCGGTAACTTTACTTGGAGCTATATTTTTATGCACCACATGATATGTGTTTTGCTTGGAGCGTCTTGTATTATTTGCGTATTTTCTTATTAGTTTACCACAATTATCTTTGCTGTACACACCTTTTGAGTGAGCCATACATGAATTGGAATTTGTTAGAATACTCTATGTGCTTCACTTATATCTTTTGAGCTTGATAGTTTTGCTCTATGTGCTTCACTTATATCTTTTGAGCTTGATAGTTTTGCTCTAGTACTTCACTTATATCTTCTAGGGCATGGTGGTGGATTTGTTTTAAAGAAACTATTGATCTCTCATGCTTCACTTAGATTATTTTGAGAGTCTTAAATAGCATGGTAATTTTCTTAATAATAATATGCTTGGGATTCAAGATTTGTAAAACTTTATTTTGAGTGCGTTGAATACTAAGAAAAGTTTGATGCTTGATAATTGTTTTGAGATATGGAGGTGATAATATCAAAGCCGTGCTAGTTGAGTAGTTGTGAATTTGAGAAATGCTTGTGTTGAAGTTTGCAAGTCCCGTAGCATGCACGTATGGTAAACGTTATGTAACAAATTTGAAACATGAGGTGTTATTTGATTGTCCTCCTTATGAGTGGCGGTCGGCGACGAGCGATGGTCTTTTCCTACCAGTCTACCCCCCTAGGAGCATGCGCGTAGTTCTTTGGTTTTTGATGGCTTGTAGATTTTTGGAATAAGTATGTGAGTTCTTTATGACTAATGTTGAGTCCATGGATTATACGCACTCTTACCCTTCCATCATTGCTAGCCTCTTTGGTACCGTGCATTGCCCTTTCTCACATTGAGAGTTGGTGCAAACTTCGCCGGTGCATCCAAACCCCGTGATATGATACGCTCTTTCACACATAAACCTCCTTATATCTTCCTCAAAACAGCCACCATACCTACCTATTATGGCATTTCCATAGCCATTCCGAGATATATTGCCATGCAACTTTCCACCATACCGTTCTTCATGACACATACATCATTGTCATATTGCTTAGCATGATCATGTAGTTGACATAGTATTTGTGGCAAAGCCACCGTTCATAATTCTTTCATACATGTCACTCTTGGTTCATTGCATATCCCGGTACACCACCGGGGGCATTCATATAGAGTCATAGGTTGTTCTAGTATCGAGTTGTAATCATTGAGTTGTAAATAAATAGAAGTGTGATGATCATCATTTTCTAGAGCATTATCCCAAAAAAAAGGCCAAAGAAAAAAAAAGAAGGCCCAAAAAAAGGGGCAATGTTACTATATCTTTTTCCACACTTGTGCTTCAAAGTAGCACCATGTTCTTCATATAGCGAGTCTCATATATTGTGCTTCAAAGTAGCACCATGTTTTTCATATAGAGAGTTTCATATGTTGTCACTTTCATATACTAGTGGGAATTTTTCATTATAGAACTTGGCTTGTATATTCCAACAATGGGCTTCCTCAAATGCCCTAGGTCTTCGTGAGCAAGCAAGTTGGATGCACACCCACTTAATTTCTTTTGTTGAGCTTTCATACATTTATAGCTCTAGTGCATCCGTTGCATGGCAATCCCTACTCCTTGCATTAACATCATTTGATGGGCATCTGCATGGCCCGTTGATTAGCCTCGTTGATGTGAGACCTTCTCCTTTTTTGTCTTCTCCACATAACCCCCATTGTTATATTCTATTCCACCCATAGTGCTATGTCCATGGCTCGCGCTCATATATTGCGTGAAAGTTTATAGGTTTGAGATTACTAAAGTATGAAAGAATTGCTTGGCTTGTCATCGGGGTTGTGCATGATGAGAGCATTCTTGTGTGACGAAAATGGAGCATGACTAAACTATATGATTTTGTAGGGATGAACTTTCTCTGGCCATGTTATTTTGAGAGGACATAATTGCTTAGTTAGTATGCTTGAAGTATTATTATTTTTATGTCAATATGAACTTTTGTCTTGAATCTTTCGGATCTGAATATTCATACCACAATTAAGAAGAGTTACATTGAAATTATGCCAAGTAGCACTCCGCATAAAAAATTCTCTATTGACGAGCAGGAATTAAGCTTGGGGATGCCTGATACGTCTCCAACGTATCTATAATTTTTTATCGCTCCATGCTATATTATCTATTGTTTTGGACTATTTTGGGCTTTATTTTCCACTTTTATATTACTTTTGGAACTAACCTATTAACCGGAGGCCCAACCCAGAATTGCTGTTTTTTTTGCCTATTTCAGTGTTTCGAAGAAACGAAATATCAAACGGAGTTCAAACGGAATGTAATCATCGGGAACGTGATTTTCTCATCAGATCAGGCCCAGGAGACTTGGACACTCCCTCAAGAAAGCTGCGAGGCAGTCACTGTTGGGGAACGTAGCAATTTCAAAAAAATTCCTACGCACACGCAAGATCATGGTGATGGCATAGCAACGAGAAGGGAAAGTGTATGTCCAAGTACCCTCGTAGATCGTAAGCGGAAGCGTTATAACAACGCAGTTGATGTAGTCGTACGTCTTCACGATCCGACCGATCCAAGTACCGAACGCACGGCACCTCCGAGTTCAGCACACGTTCAGCTCGATGACGATCCCCGGACTCCAATCCAGCAAAGTGTCGGGGATGAGTTCCGTCAGCACGACGGCGTGGTGACGATGATGATGCTTCACCGGCGCAGGGCTTCGCCTAAGCTCCGCGACTATATGACCGAGGTGGAATATGGTGGAGGGGGGCACCGCACACGGCTAAGGAATGATCACGTAGATCAACTTGTGTGTTATGGGGTGCCCCCCTGCCCCCGTATATAAAGGAGGGAGGGGGAGGTGCGGCCGGCCCTCCTAGGGTGCGCCTGGAGGAGTCCTACTCCCACCGGGAGTAGGACTCCCCCTTCTTGCCTTGTTGGAGAAGGAAAGGGGGGAGGGGAAAGAGGAAGGGGGGCGCCGCCCCCCTTCTCCTTGTCCTATTCGGACTAGGTGGGGAGGGGCGCGCGGCCTGCCCTGGCCGGCCCTCCTCTTCTCCCTCATGGCCCACTAAGGCCCAATATCCCCCAGGAGGGTTCCGGTAACCCCCCGGTGTTCCGGAAAAATCCCGATTTCATCCGGAACCATTCCGATATCCAAATATTGGCTTCCAATATATCAGTCTTTATGTCTCGACCATTTCGAGACTCCTCGTCATGTCCGTGATCACATCCGGGACTCCAAACAAACTTTGGTACATCAAAACTTATAAACTCATAATAAACTGTCATCGTAACGTTAAGCGTGCGGACTCTACGGGTTCGAGAACTATGTAGACATGACCTAGAACTATTCTCGGTCAATAACCAATAGCGGAACCTGGATGCCCATATTGGTTCCAACATATTCTTCGAAGATCTTTATCGGTCAAACCGCATAACGACATACGTTGTTCCCTTTGTCATCGGTATGTTACTTACCCGAGATTCGACCGTCGGTATCCAATACCTAGTTCAATCTCGTTATCGGCAAGTCTCTTTACTCGTTCCGTAATACATCATCTCACAACTAACTTATTAGTTGCAATGCTTGCAAGGCTTATGTGATGTGTATTACCGAGAAGGCCTACAGATACCTCTCCGACAATCGGAGTGACAAAACCTAATCTCGAAATATGCCAACCCAACATGTACCTTTGGAGACACCTGTAGTACTCCTTTATAATCACCCAGTTACGTTGTGACGTTTGGTAGCACCAAAGTGTTCCTCCGTAAACGGGAGTTGCATAATCTCATAGTTACAGGAACATGTATAAGTCATGAAGAAAGCAATAGCAATATACTAAACGATCAAGTGCTAGGCTAACGAAATGGGTCATGTCAATCACATCATTCTCCTAATGATGTGATCCCATTAATCAAATGACAACACATGTCTATGGTTAGGAAACATAACCATCTTTGATTAATGAGCTAGTCAAGTAGAGGCATACTAGTGACTATATGTTTGTCTATGTATTCACACATGTATTATGTTTCCGGTTAATACAATTCTAGCATGAATAATAAACATTTATCATGATATAAGGAAATAAATAATAAATTTATTATTGCCTCTAGGGCATATTTCCTTCATCTCCCACTTGCACTAGAGTCAATAATCTAGATTACACAAGAATGATTCTAACACCCATGGAGTCTTGGTGCTGATCATGTTTTGCTCGTGGAAGAGGCTTAGTCAACGGTCGCAACATTCAGATCCGTATGTATCTTGCAAATCTCTATGTCTCCCACTTGGACTTGGTCCCGAATGGAATTGAAGCGTCTCTTGATATGCTTGGTCCTCTTGTGAAATCTGGATTCCTTTGCCAAGGCAATTGCACCAAGATTGTCACAGAAGATCTTCATTCGTCCCGATGCACTAGGTATGACACCTAGATCGGAAATGAACTCTTTCATCCAGACTCCTTCATTTGCTGCTTCGAAGCAACTATGTACTCGCTTCACATGTAGATCCCGCCACGACGCTTTGTTTAGAACTGCACCAACCGACAGCTCCACCGCTTAATAAAAACACGATCCGGTTTGTGATTTAGAATCGTCCGGACCAGTGTCAAAGCTTGCATCGACGTAACCATTTACGACTAGCTCTTTGTCACCTCCATATCGAGAAACATATCCTTAGTCCTTTTAGGTATTTCAGGATGTTCTTGACCGCTGTCCGATGATCCACTCTGGATTACTTTGGTACCTTCCTGCCAAGCTTATTGCTAAGCATACGTCAGTCTGGTACACAGCATTGCATACATGATAGAGCCTATGGCTGATGCATAGGGAACATCTTTCATTTTCTCTCTATCTTCTGCTGTGGTCGGGCATTGAGTCTGACTCAATTTCACACCTTGTAATACAGGTAAAAAACCTTTGCCTGATCCATTTTGAACTTTTTCAAAACTTTATCAAGGTATGTGCTTTGTGAAAGTCCAATTAAACGTCTTGATCTATCTCTATAAATCTTGATGCCCAATATGTAAGCAGCTTCACCGAGGTCTTTCATTGAAAAACTTTTATTCAAGTATCCTTTTATGCTATCCAGAAATTCTATATCATTTCCAATCAATAATATGTCGTCCACATATAATATCGTAAATGCTCTGAGCTCCCACTCACTTTCTTGTAAATACTGAGCTTCTCCAAAAGTCTCAGATAAAACCATATGCTTTGATCACACTATCAAAGCGCTTATTCCAACTCCGAGAGGCTTGCACTGACCATAAATTGATCGCTGGAGCTTGCACACTTTGTTAGCACCTTTTGGATCAACAAAACCTTCTGGTTGCATCATATACAACTCTTTATCTAGAAATCCATTCAAGAATGCAGTTTTTACATCCATTTGCCAAATTTCATAATCATAAAATGCAGCAATTGCTAACATGATTCGGACAGACTTAAGCATCGCTACGGGTGAGAAAGTCTCAGCGTAGTCAACCCCTTGAACTTGTCGAAAACCTTTCGCAACAAGTCGAGCTTTATAGACAGTTACATTACCATCAGCGTCAGTCTTCTTCTTAAAGATCCATTTATTCTCAATGGCTTGCCGATCATCGGGCAAGTCAACCAAAGTCCATACTTTGTTCTCATACATGGATCCCATCTCAGATTTCATGGCTTCCAGCCATTTTGCGGAATTTGGGCTCACCATTGCTTCTTCATAGTTTGTAGGTTCGCCATGGTCAAGTAACATGACTTCCAGAATAGGATTACCGTACCACTCTGGTGCGGATCTTACTCTAGTTGACCTCACGAGTTCAAGAGAAACTTGATCTGAAGTTTCATGATCAATATTATTAGCTTCCTCACTTATTGGTGTAGTTGTCACAGAACCGGTTCTTGTGATGAACTATTTTCCAATAAGGGAGCAGATACTGATTATCTCATCAAGTTCTACTTTCCTCCCACTCACTTCTTTCGAGAGAAACTCTTTTCTAGAAAGGATCCGAATTTAGCAACGAAAATCATGCCCTCAGATCTGTGATAGAAGGTGTACCCAATAGTCTCTTTTGGGTATCCTATGAAGACACATTTCTCGATTTAGGTTCGAGCTTATCTGGTTGAAGTTTCTTCACATAAGCATCGCAGCCCCAAACTTTAAGATCGACAACTTTGGTTTCTTGCTAAACCATAGTTCATAAGGTGTCGTTTCAACGGATTTTGATGGTGCCCTATTTAACGTGAATGCGGCCGTCTCTAAAGCATAACCCCAAAACGATAGCGGTAAATCAGTAAGAGACATCATAGATCGCACCATATCTAGTAAAGTACGATTACGACGTTCGGACACACCATTTCGTTGTGGTGTTCGGGTGGCGTGAGCTGCGAAACTATTCCGCATTGTTTCAAATGCAAACCAAACTCGTAACTCAAATATTCTCCTCCACGATCAGATCGTAGAAATTTTATTTTCTTGTTACGATGATTTTCCACTTCACTCTGAAATTCCTTGAACTTTTCAAACGTTTCAGACTTATGTTTCATCAAGTAGATATACCCATATCTGCTCAAATCATCTGTGAAGGTGAGAAAATAACGATACCCGCTTGGCGTGGCTCAACATTCATTGGACCACAAACATCGGTATGTATGATTTCCAACAAATCCTTTGCTCGCTCCATAGTTCGGAGAACGGCGTTTTAGTCATCTTGCCCATGAGGCACGGTTCACAAGTACCAAGTGATTCATAATCAAGTGATTCCAAAAGTCCATCAAGATGGAGTTTCTTCATGCATTTTACATCGATATGACCCAAACGGCAAGTGCCACAAATAAGTTGCATTATCATTATCAACTCAGTATCTTTTGGTTTCAACACTATGAATATGTGTATTACTACTATCGAGATTCAATAAAATAGACCACTCTTCAAGGGTGCATGACCATAAAAGATATTATTCATATAAATAGAACAACCATTATTCTCGACTTAAATGAATAACCGTCTCGCATCAAACAAGATCCAGATATAATGTTCATGCTTAACGCTGGCACCAAATAACAATTATTTAGGTCTAAAACTAATCCCGATGGTAGATGTAGAGGTAGCGTGCCGACCGCGATCACATCGACTTTGGAACCATTTCCCACACGCATCGTCACCTCGTCCTTAGCCAATCTTCGCAATCCGTAGTTCCTGTTTGAGTTGCAAATATTAGCAATGTAACCAGTATCAAATACCTGTGTACTATCTGCGAGTATTAGTAAGGTACACATCAATAACATGTATATCACATATACCTTTGTTCACCTTGCCATCCTTCTTATCCGCCAAATACTTGGGGCAGTTCCGCTTCGGTGTCCGATCTGCTTGCAAGAGAAGCACTCAGTTTCAGGCTTAGGTCCAGACTTGGGTTTCTTCTCTTGAGCAGCAACTTGTTTGCTGTCCTTCTTGAAGTTCCCCTTCTTCTTCCCTTTTCCCTTTTTCTTGAAACTGGTGGTCTTGTTAACCATCAACACTTGATGCTCCTTTTTGATTTCTACCTCCGCGGCTTTTAGCATTGCGAAGAGCTGGGGAATAGACTTGTCCATCCCTTGCATATTATAGTTCATCACGAAGCTCTTGTAGCTTGGTGGAAGTGATTGAAGAATTCTTTCAATGACACTATCATAAGGAAGATTAACTCCCAGTTGAATCAAGTGATTATTATACCCAGACATTTTGAGTATGTGTTCACTGACAGAACTATTTTCCTCCATCTTGCAGCTATAGAACTTATTGGAGACTTCATATCTCTCAATCCGGGCATTTGCTTGAAATATTAACTTCAACTCCTGGAACATCTCATATGCTCCATGACGTTCAAAACGTCGTTGAAGGCCCGGTTCTAAGCCGTAAAGCATGGCACACTGAACTATCGAGTAGTCATCAGCTTTGCTCGCCAGAACGTTCTTAACGTCGTCATTGCATCAGCAGCAGGATCTGGCACCCAGCGGTGCTTCCAGGACATAATTCTTACGTGCAGCAATGAGGATAATCCTCGGTTACGGACCCAGTCCGTGTAATTGCTACCATCATCTTTCAACTTTGCTTTCTCAAGGACGCATTAAAATTCAACGGAACAACAAAGACGAGCCATCTATCTACAGAAACATAGACAAGCAAAATACTATCGGTACTAAGTTCATGATAAATTTAAGTTCAATTAATCATATTACTAAAGAACTCCCACTTAGATAGACATCTCTAGTTATCTAAGTGATTACGTGATCCAAATCAACTAAACCATGTCCGATCATCACGTGAGATGGAGTAGTTTCAATGGTGAACATCACTATGTTGATCATATCTACTATATGATTCACGTTCGACCTTTCGGTCTCCGTGCTCGAGGCCATATCTGTATATGCTAGGCTCGTCAAGTTTGACCTGAGTATTCGCGTGTGCAACTGTTTTGCACCGTTGTATTTGAACGTAGAGCCTATCACACCCGATCATCACGTGGTGTCTCAGCACGAAGAACTTTCGCAACGGTGCATACTCAGGGAGAACACTTCTTGATATTTAGTGAGAGATCATCTTATAATGCTACCGTCAATCAAAGCAAGAGAAGATGCATAAAGGATAAACATCACATGCAATCAATATAAGTGATATGATATGGCCATCATCATCTTGTGCTTGTGATCTCCATCTCCGAAGCACCGTCTTGATAACCATTGTCACCGGCGCGACACCTTGATCTCCATCGTAGCATCGTTGTCGTCTCGCCAACTATTGCTTCTACGACTATCGCTACCGCTTAGTGATAAAGTAAAGCAATTACATGGCGTTTGCATTTCATACAATAAAGCGACAACCATATGGCTCCTGCCAGTTGCCGATAACTCGGTTACAAAACATGATCATCTCATACAATAAAATATAGCATCACGTCTTGACCATATCACATCACAACATGCCCTGCAAAAACAAGTTAGACGTCCTCTACTTTGTTGTTGCAAGTTTTACGTGGCTGCTACGGGCTGAGCAAGAACCATTCTTACCTACGCATCAAAACCACAACGATAGTTTGTCAAGTTGGTGCTGTTTTAACCTTCGCAAGGACCGGGCGTAGCCACACTTGGTTCAACTAAAGTGAGAGAGACAGACACCCGCCGGTCACCTTTAAGCAACGAGTGCTCGAAGCGGTGAAACCAGTCTCGTGTAAGCGTACGCGTAATGTCGGTCCGGGCCGCTTCATCTCACAATACCGCTGAACCAAAGTATGACATGTTGGTAAGCAGTATGACTTATATCGCCCACAACTCGCTTGTGTTCTACTCGTGCATATGACATCAACGCATAAAACCAGGCTCGGATGCCACTGTTGGGGAACGTAGCAATTTCAAAAACTTTCCTACGCACACGCAAGATCATGGTGATGGCATAGCAACGAGAAGGGAAAGTGTATGTCCACGTATCCTCGTAGACCGTAAGCGGAAGCGTTATAACAACGCAGTTGATGTAGTCGTATGTCTTCACGATCCGACCGATCCAAGTACCGAACGCACGGCACCTCCGAGTTCAGCACACGTTCAGCTCGATGACGATCCCCGGACTCCGATCCAGCAAAGTGTCGGGGATGAGTTCCGTCAGCACGACGGCGTGGTGACGATGATGATCCTTCACCGGCGCAGGGCTTCGCCTAAGCTCCGCGACGATATGACCGAGGTGGAATATGGTGGAGGGGGGCACCGCACACGGCAAAGGAACGATCACGTAGATCAACTTGTGTGTTAGGGGTGCCCCCTGCCCCGTGATATAAAGGAGGGAGGGGAGGTGCGGCCGGCCCTCCTAGGGTGCGCCGAGGAGTCCTACTCCCACCGGGAGTAGGACTCCCCCCTCTTGCCTTGTTGGAGAAGGAAAGGGGGGAGGGGAAAGAGGAAGGGGCGCGCCCCTCTCCTTGTCCTATTCGGACTAGGGGGAGGGGGCGCGCGGCCTGCCCTGGCCGGCCCTCCTCTTCTCCCTCATGGCCCACTAAGGCCCAATATCCCCCGGGAGGGTTCCGGTAACCCCCCGGTGTTTCGGAAAAATCCCGATTTCATCCGGAACCATTCCGATATCCAAATATAGGCTTCCAATATATCAATCTTTATGTCTCGACCATTTCGAGACTCCTCGTCATGTCCGTGATCACATCCAGGACTCCAAACAAACTTCGGTACATCAAAACTTATAAACTCATAATAAACTGTCATCGTAACGTTAAGCATGCGGACCCTACGAGTTCGAGAACTATGTAGACATGACCTAGAACTATTCTCGGTCAATAACCAATAGCGGAACCTGGATGCCCATATTGGTTCCTACATATTCTTCAAAGATCTTTATCGGTCAAACCGCATAACGACATACGTTGTTCCCTTTGTCATCGGTATGTTACTTACCCGAGATTCGATCGTCGGTATCCAATACCTAGTTCAATCTCGTTATCGGCAAGTCTCTTTACTCATTCCGTAATACATCATCTCACAACTAACTTATTAGTTGCAATGCTTGCAAGGCTTATGTGCTGTGTATTACCGAGAAGGCCTAGAGATACCTCTCCGACAATCGGAGTGACAAAACCTAATCTCAAAATCGCCAACCCAACATGTACCTTTGGAGACACCTGTAGTACTCCTTTATAATCACCCAGATTACGTTGTGACGTTTGGTAGCACCAAAGTGTTCCTCCGTAAACGGAGTTGCATAATCTCATAGTTACAGGAACATGTATAAGTCATGAAGAAAGCAATAGCAATATACTAAATGATCAAGTGCTAGGCTAACGGAATGGGTCATGTCAATCACATCATTCTCCTAATGATGTGATCCCATTAATCAAATGACAACACATTTCTATGGTTAGGAAACATAACCATCTTTGATTAATGAGCTAGTCAAGTAGAGGCATACTAGTGACTATATGTTTGTCTATGTATTCACACATGTATTATGTTTCCGGTTAATACAATTCTAGCATGAATAATAAACATTTATCATGATATAAGGAAATAAATAATAACTTTATTATTGCCTCTAGGGCATATTTCCTTCAGTCCCGAGGGTGGAGGGCGCGCCCCCCTGCCTCGTGGCCCCTCGGAGCTCCACCGACGTACTTCTTCCTCCTATATATACCTACGTACCCCCAACAGATCAGATACGGAGCCAAAAACCTAATTCCACTGCCGCAACTTTCTGTATCCACGAGATCCCATCTTGGGGCCTGTTCAGGAGCTCCGCCGGAAGGGGATTCCACCACGGAGGGCTTCTACATCAACATCATAGCCTCTCCGATGAAGTGTGAGTAGTGTACCTCAGACCTTCGGGTCCATAGTTAGTAGCTAGATGGCTTCTTCTCTCTTTTTGGATTTCAATACAATGTTCTCCCCCTCTCTCGTGAAGATCTATTCGATGTAATCTTCTTTTTGTGGTGTGTTTGTTGAGACCGATGAATTGTGGGTTTATGACCAAGATTATCTATGAGCAATATTTGAATCTTTTCTGAATTCTTTTATGTATGATTGAGTTCTCTTTGCAAGTCTCTTCGAATTATCCGTTTGGTTTGGCTAACTAGATTGGTAGTTCTTGCAATGGGAGAAGTTCTTAGCTTTGGGTTCAATCTTGCAGTGTCCTTTCCAAGTGACAGTCGGGGCAGCAAGGCACATATTGTATTGTTGCCATCGAGGATAATAAGATGGGGTATTTATCATATTGCATGAATTGTTTCCTCTACATCATGTCATCTTGCTTAAGGCGTTACTCTGTTTTCATTAACTTAATACTCTAGATGCATGCTGGATAGTGGTCGATGAGTGGAGTAATAGTAGTAGATGCAGGCAGGAGTCGGTCTACTTGTCTCGGACGTGATGACTATATACATGATCATACCTAGATACTCTCATAACTATGCTCAATTCTGTCAATTGCTCAACAGTAATTCGTTCACCCACCGTAAAATACCTATGCTTTTGAGAGAAGCCACTAGTGAAATCTATGGCCCCCGGGTCTATTTTCATCATATTAATCTTCCTACGCTTTATTATTGTTTTCCTCTTTACTTTGCCTTTTTATTTTACTTTGCATCTTTATACCAAAAATACCAAAAATATTATCTATCATCTCCATCAGATCTCACTCTCGTAAGTGACCGTGAAGGGATTGACAACCCCTATTCGCTTTGGTTGCGAGGAGCTATTTGTTTTGTGTAGGTACGAGGGACTTGCGCGTGGCCTCCTACTAGATTGATACCTTGGTTCTCAAAAACCGAGGGAAATACTTACACTACTCTGCTGCATCGTCCTCTCCTCTTCGAGGAAAACCAACGCAAGCTCAAGACGTAGCATTCAGCAATAGGTTCACTAGAAGTATGCAAAGTCCTGTCATTTTTCTTGTTCTTCTTTTTAGAAGGACTAGGTGCATCAGTATTATTTCTCTGAGAATCTTGCTCAATTCTCTTAGGATGGTCTTCATGATACAAAGGTTCCTGAGTCATTTTACCAGTTCTAGTAGCCACTCTAACAGCATAATTATTTATTCTTATTATTTAATTCATTGGCAAATCATTCTGAGCTTTAAGTACTTGTTGTACTTGAGTGGTCACCATAGAAGCATGTTTACCAATGAGTTTAAGTTCACCTTTAACTCTAGACATATAATCACCTAAGTGTTCAAGCATATCAGAGTTTTTCATTTCAATTGTCTACCAAAATAAGCATTAAAGTTTTCTTGTTTAACAATGAAATTGTCAAACTCATCTAAGCATTGTCTAGCAGACTTATAACGAGGGATATCACCTTCATCAAATCTATAGAGAGAATTTACCTTTACTATCTGTGTCGGGTTATCAAGACCATGTGTTTCTTCAATAGGTAATGGATTAAGATCATATATTTCTTCAACATGCGGTAAATTAAGACCATGTATTTCTTAAATAGGAGGTAAATTCTTAACATCTTCAGCTTTAATACCCTTTTCTTTCATAGATTTCTTTGCCTCTTGCATATCTTCAGGACTGAGAAATAGAACACCCCTCTTCTTCAGAGTTGGTTTAGGAATAGGTTCAGGAGTTGGCTCAGGAAGTGTCCAATTATTTTCATTTGTCCACATATTATTCAATAGAATCTCAGCTTCATCCGGTGTTCTTTCCCTGAAAACAGGACCAGCACAACTATCCAGGTAATCTCTGGAAGCATCGGTTAGTCCATTATAAAAGATGTCAAGTATTTCATTTTTCTTGAGAGGATGATCAGCCAAAGCATTAAGTAATTGGAGAACCCTCCCCCAAGTTGAATATCAACAAGTTGAATAGATATCCCTGTTTAAACAGAGGCAAAAAAGGAATCAATTACTGGCTAATAAAGGAGGATGAAACATGCGGCCACAAAAATGGTAATCCCGCCAATCCCTAACAAGTGTTGCAGTTTTGAAATAAGATTCAGTATTTAATTCTGAGAGTGGCATCAATTACTGGCTTATAAAGGGGGTGATGCTGAATTTGTTGTAACAAAGCAACAAGCATCATGTCTGGGTTGGTCCTATTTTTGTTCACTACTTAATGGGAAAAGACAGCAATACAATATCTTCAATTCAACATTTATTTAAAATAGTACGAAAACAAGTAGCACAACATCTCAAAGCACATTGGACATCATGTGGATGAGACCAAGATTTGAAACAACTGGCCACGAAGACTGGAAACAAATCTCGATCTCGTTTTGTGCAGTTCCACAAAAATTAAGCAAAGTCACCGGTGTGACATTCAAGTTGAACTGCACAAAACACTCTTAAAACATAAGTGTTTCGAGTAGCGAAGCAAAATGTCGCAATAGCAACAAGTTGAATCGATACCCCTGTTTTTACAGAGGCAAAATAGGAAACAATTACTTGCCGATAAAGGAGGATGAAACAAACGGTGACAGAAAGAAGCATCTAACTTATCTTGGATGGAAAACAAAGTAGGATAGTAGCATTTCTAAAACGGTTGCATATTAACAGAGACATTCTCTTGTAACAACATTCGTTAAAAAATGTAATTTACTTTTAAAAGTGGCATTGCTTCAATTTTCCGGGGGCATTCTTAGATTAACAACAGCAAAATAGCTGTATGGGACATGCCAGCACCATGTGCGTCCACACGTATAAATGGGTGATGCAGAGTATGTAGCCAAGCAACATATATGCGTTGGTCCCATATTTTTTCTCTTTGAACCTTTTTCCTAAGTGAGAGCAGCAAATCTAGTCCTGCACAAACTACCCGACCCCCCAGTTTCTTTCCCTTTTCAACAAAGAGATCGGTTCCTTACAGATGTGTGTATTGGGTTACCCCCTTTTTCCCTTTTCGACCTACAAAGCGGCTGGATAGCCAGTCTATACTACTTTCCGCCCCTCCTTTCCTCATTGAACCACGTCTTAGATTCTTGCTCCAGCCCACCGCACCCTTCTTTCCTCTTTGAACCAAGACCTAGATTCGACTACAGATCGAAAAAGATCCACATAAAGCTAGAGCAACGACGGTTTCAAAGAAACTTATACCTTAGGGTCGTCGGGATGTGGCAAGCGTCTTGGCGGGAGGCGGATCTGCCCACGCCACGCACGGCAGCGAGGAAGAAGGGGTCGGTGGCCTTCCCTTACGAGCCTTTGGGTGAAAGAGAACAGCGCAGCCGGCAGTGGATTGCCTCCCTCGCCGAAGGCGATAGAGTGAACGCTGCACCTCCTCCCCTTCCCGGTGCGACGGGATACAGACGCCTCCTTCACCAGCTGTGAGGGAGGAGAGAGAGACAAGAGGCCAACGTAGTCTTGTTTAGATCTGGTGAAGAGAGGGTGAGAGACTGTGAATATAGAAAACCCTAGCAAATGAACGCTGAGCCTCCAGCGTGTAACATATATGTAGTGCGGCGAGCGTGTGGAGAGTGCAAACCCTAGCGAACAAGCGCTGAGGCTCCCGCTTATATATATACTACTGTAGTACGGACTGAGCTCCGGTGCCTTCACTGCACCTGCTTTTGGCAGTATGACAGGTGAGCCAGCCACATTTTGGGCCCACCTGTCATAAACCCAAAGGCAGGTGCACTAAGTCAATGAAGTCGCGTCCTTATAGTACTCTCGTGTATACGACTAATATATAGTGGAGTGGTTTTCTTATTCTCTCCATAACAATCGTTTTAAATTGTGTAAGTATGAAACGAAACTCTTTATTTAATGTACAGTGAAGAAAACTAGTACTACTTCCGATGAACTAACGATCCACGCCCACGCGTCCTGGTCGCACTTCCTGTCCTTCACGTGTGGTACACTACCCTCCCTTAAGTGAAGAACCACAAATGCGCCAAATTATCGGAAACGTGTGAGAGTGTGTACAAATAAAAAATTTTAATTTCAGTTATCGGAAAGGTTTGAGAGTATTACAAATTTTAACTTCAGTCAAATATAATATGCGGAGTAAATAAAAATGGAGGGCTACTACGTCCATCTGGGTTTTTACTCCACACCATTTTTTAAATCAAAGTTAATAGCTGGACAAATAAAATTACAGGGGAGCTGGAGACAAAGTTGTGAGAAGGCTTAGAAATCAATACAAAACTTATGCTCTTAGTACCAATGTCGATCCTTCTTCGAGGAAACATTTCGTTCATAGCCAATTGTGTGATAAAATTGCACCAACGTGAAAGACGACTGCGTCTCCAACGCAACCAAGTTGAACTGACGAAGGATATCATCTTTGTGCGTAACAAGCAAAGAGCACTGATGGAAGACAACTTGTTTTTCATTGAAAATCGACCAGCTTCACCAACCGACGCAACCATGAGGCGCAACCATGAGCATCGATAGGTCATCGTGGTGATGCATCATCCATTTGGCATCAAGTTTGGGTGAGGCACCTATGAAGTTCGACAAATCCTCACTTTGGTCTGTTTCTTCTCAGTAATCAAGCTCGAGGAAGGAAGAACCACGTGGCAGAGGACAGTGAGGCGGAACAACAATAGCCATCCAATTTTGTGCAGTTCCACTAAAATTGAGGAAGACATGCCCGGGTATGAAGAAACGCATCGCTGTTTCCAAAAATATAAAAAAGGGTTAGCAACGACATCTCAATTGTCAAGAAGAATTAATGAAAAGTACACCAACAAACAGAAGCATCATAATTATATCTTGATGGGAACTAAACCAAGAAACCCGAGAAAAAAAGCATTTCTTCATTTAACCAATGATAGTACTACCACCATATGGACAATGACCGCACAACCACCATGTACTTTTTGTCGAAAAAACATGTATACCTCCACCGAGGCATAAATCAGGACAACTTTTCGAGTGGCATTTCCTCTATAATAGTACTAGTAGGTGATGTTGGACCAGCCGACGAACCCTAGCTACTATGCATGGGGAGCTGGGGAGTAGTCGCATAGAAGAAAACCCGCACGCAGCGACCTGGGGAGCTGGACCAGTACAAGAAATTATACCTCAGGTGGGCGAGATGTCGTTTAGGGGGCCGAGCGGGATCTGCCTGCACGACGGCAGCGAACAAGGGCGCGGAGGATCTTCGTCCGCGCCAACGCCGGCTCCGAGAGGACGGTGCGCATCGGCTCCCTCCGTCGCCGACGGCGACAACGTGAACGCTGCACCTCCTCACCTCCCGCAGCGGACGGGATTCGGCCAGATCTGTGACCACCGGTGAGGAGAGAGATAGAGTGGACACTGTCATCTTGTTTTGATATAGAGAGGGTGGGAGAGCAAGACGCGAGAAACTCTATCAAACAAGAGGCTATAATGGAGTAAAAAAAATCTCTCCATAGCAGTGGTTTCAAATAGAATACGCGGGTTCCTGGAAAAAAGAAACGAAAACTGGCGGACAATTTTTTAAGGGTCTGTCTAGGACACATCTAGATGTGACATAGTTATGTCACATCTAAGTTGATGTCTACTCTGTTTGTGGTCTATTTTTTTGTCCTAGTTTTTCTGTTTCTTGTTGCTACATTATATACTTGTGGGAGCTTAGATGGGATATCCTTAAATAACATCTAGATGTGAATTAGACAAACTGATTTTCTAACGTACCAAGAAAGAAAACTCGATCAAAAACACGCCCCCGCTTCCAGGTCGTGCACACACACATAGACATAGACATGCATATCCGTGTTTACGTAAAATTCCATTTCCATCTCCATCTCCAATAATATTTGTCCAACTGGCATATTATTTACGTTGCTAATTATATACGCAACAATATTAACGTACAACATCTCTTGTTTGCGCACGTCCGGAACGCTGCCACGGCCGGTCCTGACCAACCCGAACCCTCTTCATCACCCGCACGTGCTTCCCGCCCGGAACGGTCAGTGTCGCATTCATGCCCGGCCAGAGCGAACGCGACCTCTCACTGGCGCCGGCATTGAAGCGCCGCGTCGGCCGAGAGAGCGTCGCCCGCTCCGCTTCCGGGTGCACGCGGCTGCTCCACGTTCAAAGGTCGCAATAGCCGGCTACAACATGCATGTAAAAAGTTCTTGGGAGTCCGTGCTACAGCTAGCTGTCCTCCCCCAACTCGTCAATCTCTTCCAGTAGTGCTAGTACTCCATGGCGCGATCCATCGACAACAGGCGGGAAAGTTATCGTATACTCGGTTTGCAGTGAGTGGCATGCCGAGCGACCGTGTGGGGTCGAGCCGTGGAGGAGGGTGAGACACGAAGACGACAGACGTGATTTAAACGTTGGTTTTGCTCGATGGTGCGATCCAACGAAACGAAACGTTGGTTTCTCTCCGTTTCCATTTTTTCTCCGGAAAAACGGAAACTCTCCACTCCATTTTCATTCCTATTCCAAGGTTGCCCCGTTACAACATTCCATCAAATACAAAGGAAAACTAACACGCATGCTGATGCATCTCAATGATTCACAGATCATAGCCAATATTTACTTCACAACTAAAGAAAAAAGTTGTGAGAGCGTGTACGAAAGAAAAACTACTCATGGGGTCACTACGACTTAAACCCTAAACCCTAAATATGATTTAATTCCCTGGCCAGGTGAAACCTGTCGAAGGAAAGACGGCTGGCACCCTCGGATCATACGATGCTTTTGTGTAGTTCCACTAAAATCAACCTAAGCATCCCTGATGGCAAAGATATTGAAGAAGTGTGATTAGAATAATAGTACTGGCACTAGTTCATGAGACATAAAGTCATCACAAGTAGAAGCCGGTAGAAGTAGAGAAAGATCGACATGGAGATGGAGCTACGGCAGTGGAGCAAGCCGGCTCCAAAAGGAAGATGGACTACCTGGGAAGTCAGGTTGTACACTACTACAAAAAGGGCTATAGATGGAATGGCTACTAATGGCGCACCTGTGATGTGGTGCGCCATTACTATATTCTAATGGCGCACCATGTCTCGGTGCGCCATTAGTAATATATTACTAATGGCGCTTTGGTGTGTGGTGCGCCATTAGTAGTTTGGAAAAAAACATAAAAAAAATTCTTACTAATGGCGCACCGATGCATAGTGCGCCATTACTAATGATATATAATGGCGCACCACATCCGTCGTGCGCCATTAGTAGTTTTGAAAAATGTAAAAAATAAATAAAAAAATTTTGTTACTAATGGCGCACCTTGGGTGGTGCGCCATTACTAATTTAACTAGTAATGGCGCACTTTCCACTGGTGCGCCATTACTAAGTTATTTTCTAAAAAAAAAAAAAAATATCATTTTTTTTCAAAACTACTAATGGCGCACCGTGGGGTGGTGCGCCATTAGTAGTTGAACTAGTAATGGCGCACCACCCCACGGTGCGCCATTAGTAACTTGGCCACCTTCCACCTTCCACGTGCGTCGTCGGTGGAAGGTGGCTGTTACTAAGTAATGGCGCACCACTCCCACGGTGCGCCATTAGTAACTTGGCCACCTTCCACCGAATGCACCCCCTCCCGTGGATCGCTTTTCAGTTTTAAAAAAATAAAAGAAAATGATGAAAATGTCAAAAAATAAAAGAAAATAAGTTTCCCATGTGATATGTGGTCTAGTTGTTGGGAAAATTTGCAAATATGAATTTCGACTTCATTTGCAAAATCTCTAGAATTTGTAAAATGGGCATAAATTTTGCATACTAACTTTCGGATGAAAAAGTTTTTATATGAAAATCATCTACTCGAAAAGTTACATCCAAATTTAACGGGGAACCCGTTAAACATTCAAAATCCCCAAAACCTAACAGAAAAAAAGTTACGGGCTTTCAAGATCTAGCGGCAAAAAATTCAAAAATTTCAAACTTACTAGTGGCGCACCGTGGATGTGGTGCGCCACTAGTAACAGAAAAAATTACTAATTTCAAAAAAAAATTGATTTTTTTTCAAAAATGATGCGTAATATGATCGAGAAGTTTGAAATATTTTCAAAATTTCATCATAGTCATTAACATGAACAAAGTCCTAGACATCAATAAGGTATAACAGATTGATATGCTAGATATATCAACAAGTGCACGTGAAGTGAGCTGTTCTTTGGGGTTGGATAGAACTCGAAGTTAAGCGTGCTTGGGCTGGAGTAGTGTGAGGATGGGTGACCTTTCGGAAGTTTGACCACGGAGTGCGATTTGACCTGAGATTAAGCATATTGACCCAAGATTAAGCCATAGTGAACTGAGATTAAGAAAAATTAAAAAAATTGAAAAAATTTAAAAAAATTTGAAAAAAATGTTACTAATGGCGCACTTCTATAGGTGCGCCATTAGTATACCGATACTAATGGCGCACCTCTGTAGTGCGCCATTAGTATACCGATACTAATGGCGCAGTAGGCTATACTAATGGCGCACTACATGGTGCACCATTAGTATATCGGATACTAATGGCGCACCGGTGGTGCGCCATTAGTAAAATTACTAATGGCGTGCTATTAATGGCGCTGCACGATGCACCATTAATAGCCATACTAGGTGCGCCATTAGTAGGGGTTTTTCTAGTAGTGGAAGGGCGGTTGGGACGCGGCATCGGCCCATACCGCGGTGACCCCCGATTGGGACGCACCGATCGTGGGGTTTCTCCTCGCCAATGTCGACGCGTCTCACGCAGAACATTGTTCCTTCCCCACTGCGGGATCAGGCCCGTCGTTCTATGCTTGTGAAGAGAGCAACCTTAGCAAGGGGCTTGTAGCTTAGGCTCCTGCTAGTGTATATATAGTGGTTTCTTTTTCTCCATATCAACCATTTTATATTGCATACGTGCCATTCAAGAGTGAAATGATGGTTGCTTCTTCCGACTAACTTACTGTGTGATTTGAATGCTCCCTAGTGGCCCCTACACGTACTCCCCTGATACGTCTCCAACGTATCTATAATTTTTGATTGCTCCGTGCTACTTTATCTACTGTTTTGGACTATATTGGGCTTTATTTTCCACTTTATATTATTTTTGGGACTAACCTATTAACCAGAGGCCCAGCCCAGAATTGCTATTTTTTGCCTATTTCAGTGTTTTGAAGAAACAGAATATCAAAAGGAGTCCAAACGGAATGAAACCTTCGGGAACATGATTTTCTCACCAAACGTGATCTAGGTGACTTGGAACCTACTCCAAGCAGTGCCAGAGGCGGTCACGAGGGTGGAGGGCGCGCCCCCCTGGGCGCGCCCCCTGGGCATGCCCCCTACCTCGTGGGCCCCTTGACGCTCCACCGACGTACTCCTTCCTCCTATATATACCTACGTATCCCCAAACGATCAGAACAGGAGCCAAAAACCTAATTCCACCGCCGCAACCTTCTGTATCCACGAGATCCCATCTTGGGGCCTGTTCCGAGCTCACGGGGGGGCATCCACCACGGAGGGCTTCTACATCAACACCATAGCCCCTCCGATGAAGAGTGAGCAGTTTACTTCAGACCTTCGGGTCCATAGCTAGTAGCTAGATGGCTTCTTCTCTCTTTTTGGATCTCAATACAATGTTCTCCCCCTCTCTTGTGGTGATCTATTCGATGTAATCTTCTTTTTGCAGTGTGTTTGTCGAGACCGATGAATTGTGGGTTTATGATCCAGCTTATCTATGGAAAATATTTGATTCTTCTCTGAATTCTTTTATGTATGATTGAGTTATCTTTGCAAGTCTCTTCGAATTATCCGTTTGGTTTGGCCAACTAGATTGGTAGTTCTTGCAATGGGAGAAGTGCTTAGCTTTGGGTTCAATCTTGCGGTGTCCTTACCCAAGTGATGTAAAGGGTTGCAAGGCACGTATTGTATTGTTGCCATCGAGGATAACAAGATGGGGTTTTTATCATATTGCATGAATTTATCCCTCTACATCATGTCATCTTGCTTAAGGCGTTAGTCTGTTTTTAACTTAATACTCTAGATGCATGCTGGATAGCGGTCGATGAGTGGAGTAATAGTAGTAGCTGCAGAATCGTTTCGATCTACTTGTCTCGGACGTGATGCCTATATAGATGATCATTGCCTAGATATACTCATAACTATGCACAATTTTGTCAATTGCTCAACAGTAATTTGTTCACCCACCGTAGGAAATCTATGCTCTTGAGAGAAGCCACTAGTGAAACATATGGCCCCCGGGTCTATTCTCATCATATTAATCTCTATCACTTTATTTACTTGCTTTGTTTTTACTTTGCCTTTTACTTTTCACTTTGCATCTATCTATCAAAAATACCAAAAATATTATTTATCATCTCTATCAGATCTCACCCTCGTAAGTGACCGTGAAGGGATTGACAACCCCTAAGCGTTGGTTGCGAGTAGCTATCATTTTGTGTAGGTACGAGGGACTTGTGCGTGGTCTCCTACTGGATTGATACCTTGGTTCTCAAACACTGAGGGAAATACTTATGCTACTTTGCTGCATCATCCTCTTCTCTTCGGGGAAATCCAATGCAGTGCTCAAGAGGTAGCAAGAAGAATTTCTGACGCCGTTGCCGGGGAGGCTCACGCAAGCAAGTCAACCATACCAAGTACCCATCGCAATCCCTATCTCTCGCATTACATTATTTGCCATTTGCCTCTCCTTTTCCTCTCCCCCACTTCACCCTTGTCGTTTTATTTGCCCTATCTTTCCCAATCTCCTCCTCTCTTTCTCGTTTGCCTTTTTCCCGTTGCCTTTCTGTTTGCTTGTGTGTTGGATTACTTGTTGCCATGGGGCAAGATAATACCAAATCGTGTGATTTCTCGAATACCAATAATAATGATTTCCTTAGTACTCCAATTGCTCCTCTTAATAATGATGAGTCTTGTGAAATCAATACCGCTTTGCTGAATCTTGTTATGAAAGATCAATTGCCGGCCTTCCTAGTGAAGATGCCGCTACTCATCTGAATAATTTTGTTGATTTGTGTGAGATGCAAAAGAAGAAAGATACAGATAGCAATATTGTCCAATTGAAGTTATTTCCGTTTTCACTTAGAGATCGTGCTAAAGTTTGGTTTTCATCTTTGCCTAAAAATAGTATTGATTCTTGGAACAAGTGCAAAGATGCTTTTATCTCTAAGTATTTTCCTCCCACTAAGAGTATCACTCTTAGGAACGATATCATGAATTTTAAACAACTTGACCATGAGCATGATGCCCAATCTTGGGAAAGAATGAAATTAATGCTTCGCAATTGCCCTACTCATGGTTTGAATTTATGGATGATCATACATAATTTCTATGCCGGATTGAATTTTGCTTCTAGAAATCTTTTAGATTCGGCCGCGGGAGGCACTTTTATGGAAATTACATTAGGAGATGCTACCAAATTGCTTGATAATATTATGGCTAATTATTCTCAATGGCACACCGAAAGACCTTCTAGTAAAAAAGTGCATGCTATAGAAGAAATCAATGTTTTGAGTGAAAAGAGGGATGAACTTATGAAGATGTTTGCTTCTAAAAATACTCCACTTGATCCTAATGATATGCCTTTATCTACTTTGCTTGAGAATAATAATGAATCCATGGATGTGAATTTTGTTGGTAGGAATAGTTTTGGAAACAACGCGTATAGAGGGAATTTTAATCCTAGGCCTTATCCTAGTAATCCTTCTAATAATTATGGAAATTCCTACAACAACTCATATGGAAATTCTAATAAGATGCCCTCTGAATTTGAGAGTAGTGTTAAAGAGTTTATGAATTCACAAAAGAATTTTAATGCTTTGCTTGAAGAGAAATTGCTTAAAGTTGATGATTTGGCTAGGAACGTTGATAGAATTTCTCTTGAGATTGATTCTTTAAAGCTTATATCTATTCCTCCTAAGCATGATATCAATGAGTCTCTCAAAGCCATGAGAATTTCCATTGATGAGTGCAAGGAAAGAACCGCTAGGATGCGTGCTTCCAAAGATGCCTTTATTAAAGCGTGTTCTTCCAATTCCTACGAAAATCAAGATGAAGATCTAAAAGTTATTGATGTGTCCTCTATTAAATCTTTGTTTTGCAATATGAATCTTGATGAAACTGAATATGATCTTCCTTTACCCAGAAGGCGTTCTAAGAATTCGGAGTTTCTAGATCTTGATGATGAAATTGATAAAAGTGGGATTGAAATAAATAAAAACCGATACGTTGCTAAACCCACTATTTTGGATCTCAAGGAATTTAATTATGAAAATTGCTCTTTGATTGGTTTTATTTCCTTGTTGCAATCCGTGCTAGATTCTCCTCATGCTTATAGTCAAAATAAGGCCTTTACCAAACACATGTTGATGCCTTGATGTAATCTTATGAAGAAAAACTTGAGTTGAAAGTTTCTATCCCTAGAAAACTCTATGATGAGTGGGAACCTACCATTAAAATTAAAATTAAAGATTATGAGTTTCATGCTTTGTGTGATTTGGGTGCTAGTGTCTCTACTATTCCCAAAACTTTATGCGATTTGCTAGATTTCCATGATTTTGATGATTGCTCTCTAAACTTGCATCTTGCGGATTCCACTATTAAAAAGCCTATGGGAAGAATTAATGATGTTATTATTGTTCCAAATAGGAATTATGTGCCCGTATATTTTATCGTTCTTGATATAGATTGCAATCCTTCATGTCCTATTATTCTTGGTAGACCTTTCCTTAGAACGATTGGTGCAATTATTGATATGAAGGAAGGAAACATTAGATTCCAATTTCCCTTAAAGAAGGGTATGGAACACTTACCTAGAAAGAAAATAAAATTACCATATGAATCTATCATGAGAGCCACTTATGGATTGCCTACCAAAGATGGCAATACCTAGATCTATCCTCGTTTTTATGCCTAGCTAGGGGCGTTAAACGATAGCGCTTGTTGGTAGGCAACCCAATTTTATTTTGTGTTTTTTGTTTTTGCTTATGTTTAGGAATAAATAATCCATCTAGACTCTGTTTGGATGTGTTTTTATGTTTTAATTAGTGTTTGTACCAAGCTAGACCTATTGGATCTTCTTGGATGATAGTTATTTGATCTTGCTGTAATTTCCAGAAAATGTGCGCTCAGTGCCCGAATTGTTAAAAATCACCAGAACGTGATAAAATACTGATTCCAATTGCTTATGATCAATAAACAAATTGTACAGGTTGTATAGTTTTGGTATAATTTTTTGGGTTCCAGAAGTTTGCGTTAGTAACAGATTACTACAGACTGTTCTGTTTTTGACAGATTCTGTTTTGTGTGTGTTGTTTGCTTATTTTGATGAATCTATGGCTAGTAAAATATTTTATAATCCATAGAGAAGTTGGAATACAGTAGGTTTAACACCAATATAAATAACGAATGAGTTCATTACAGTACCTTAAAGTAGTCTTTTTCTTTCTTTCTCTAACGGAGCTCACGAGATTTCTATTGAGTTTTGTGTTGTGAAGTTTTCAAGTTTTGGGTGAATTCTTTTTGATGGATTATGGAACAAGCAGTGGCAAGAGCCTAAGCTTGGGGATGCCCATGGCACCCCCAAGATAATCCAAGGACACCAAAAAGTCAAAGCTTGGGGATGCCCCGGAAGGCATCCCCTCTTTCGTCCACTTCCATCGGTAATTTACTTGGAGCTATATTTTTGGTCACCACATGCTATGTGTTTTGCTTGGAGCGTCTTGTATTATTTGCGTCTTTGCTTGTTAGTTTACCACAATCATCCTTGCTTTACACACCTTTTGAGAGAGCCATACATGAATTGGAATTTGATAGATACTCTATGTGCTTCACTTATATCTTTTGAGTTTGATAGTTTTGCTCATAGTGCTTCACTTATATCTTTTGAGCGTGATAATTTTTGCTTTAGTGCTTCACTTAGATCTTTTAGAGCACGGTGGTGGATTTGTTTTAAAGAAACTTGATCTCTCATGCTTCACTTTGATTATTTTGAGAGTCGTTAATAGCATGGTAATTTGCTTAATTTTAATATACTTGGTGTTCAAGATATGTGAAACTTTCTTTTGAGTGCGTTGAATACTAAGATAAGTTTGTTGCTTGATAATTGTTGATACGAAGATGGTGATATGAGAGTCATGCTAGTTTAGTAGTTGTGAATTTAAAGAATACTTGTGTTGAAGTTTGTGATTCCCGTAGCATGCACGTATGGTGAACCGTTATGTGATGAACTCGGAGCATGATTTATTTATTGATTGTCTTCCTTATGAGTGGCGATCGGGGACGAGCGATGGTCTTTTCTTAGCAATCTATCCCCCTAGGAGCATGCGCATAATACTTTGATTTGATAACTTCTAGATTTTTTGCAATAAGTATATGAGTTCTTTATGACTAATGTTGAGTCCATGGATCATACGCACTTTTTACCATCCTTCCACCATTGCTAGCCTCTCTAATACCGCACACTTTTCGCCGGTATCATACACCCACCATATACCTTCCTCAAAACAACCACCATACCTACCTATCATGGCATTTCCATATCCATTCCGAGATATATTGCCATGCTATTTTCCACCGTTCCGTTTATTATGACACGCTCCATCATTGTCATATTGCTAGCATGATCATGTAGTTGACATTGTATTTGTGGCAAAGCCACCGTTCATAATTCTTTCATACATGTCACTCATGAATCATTGCATATCCCGATACACCGCCGGAGGCATTCATATAGAGTCATATTTTGTTCTAAGTATCGAGTTGTAATTGTTGAGTTGTAAGAAAAATAAAAGTGTGATGATCATCATTATTAGAGCATTGTCCCAAGTGAGGAAAGGATGATGGAGACTATGATTCCCCCACAAGTTGCAATGAGACTCCAGACAAAATATATAAAAAAAGAGACCAAAAAAAGGAGAAAAGGCCCAAAGAAAGAGAGAAAAAGAGAGAAGGGACAATGTTACTATCCTTTTACCACACTTGTGCTTCAAAGTAGCACCTTGATCTTCATGATAGAGAGTCTCTCATTTTGTCACTTTCATATACTAGTGGGAATTTTTCATTATAGAACTTGGCTTGTATATTCCAATGATGGGCTTCCTCAAATGCCCTAGGTCTTCGTGCGCAAGCGAGTTGGATGCACACCCACTTAGTTTCTTTTGTTGAGCTTTCATATACTAATAGCTCTAGTGCATCTGTTGCATGGCAATCCCTACTCACTCACATTGATATCTATTGATGGGCATCTCCATAGCCCATTGATACACCTAGTTGATGTGAGACTATCTTCCCTCTTCTTGTCTTCTCCACAACCACCATTCTATTCCACATATAGTGTTATATCCATGGCTCACGCTCATGTATCGCGTGAAGATTGAAAAAGTTATGAAAATGTTAAAGTATGAAACAATTGCTTGGCTTGTCATCGGGGTTGTGCATGATTTAAATACTTTGTGTGGGGAAGATGGAGCATAGCCAGACCATATGATTTTGTAGGGATAACTTTCTTTGGCCATCTTATTTTGAGAAGACATAATTGCTTAGTTAGTATGCTTGAAGTATTATTATTTTTATGTCAATATGAACTTTTGTCTTGAATCTTTCGGATCTGAATATTCATACCATGATTAAGAAGATTTACATTGAAATTATGCCAAAGTATCACTCCGCATCAAAAATTCTCTTTTTATCATTTACCTACTCGAGGACGAGCAGGAATTAAGCTTGGGGATGCCTGATACGTCTCCAACGTATCTATAATTTTTGATTGCTCCATGCTACTTTATCTACTGTTTTGGACTATATTGGGCTTTATTTTCCACTTTTATATTATTTTTGGGACTAACCTATTAACCGGAGGCCCATCCTAGAATTGCTATTTTTTTTGCCTATTTCAGTGTTTCGAAGAAACAGAATATCAAACGGAGTCCAAACGGAATGAAACCTTCGGGAACGTGATTATCTCACCGAATGTGATCCAGGAGACTTGGACCCTACTCCAAGCAGTGCCAGAGGCGGCATCAGGGTGGAGGGCGCGCCCCCCTACCTCGTAGGCCCCCTGACACTCCACCGATGTACTCCTTCCTCTTATATATACCTGCGTATCCCCAAACGATCAGAATAGGAGCCCAAAACCTAATTCCTTGCCGCAACCTTCTGTATCCACGAGATGCCATCTTGGGGCCTGTTTTGGAGCTCCGCCGGAGGGGGCATCCACCACGGAGGGCTTCTACATCAACACCATAGCCCCTCTGATGAAGTGTGAGTAGTTTACTTCAGACCTTCGGGTCCATAGCTAGTAGCTAGATGGCTTCTTCTCTCTTTTTGGATCTCATTACAATGTTCTCCCCCCCTCTTGTGGAGATCTATTCGATGTAATCTTCTTTTTGCGGTGTGTTTGTTGAGACCGATGAATTGTGGGTTTATGATCCAGCTTATCTATGGAAAATATTTGATTCTTCTCTGAATTCTTTTATGTATGATTGAGTTATCTTTGCAAGTCTCTTCGAATTATCCGTTTGGTTTGGCCAACTAGATTGGTAGTTCTTGCAATGGGAGAAGTGCTTAGCTTTGGGTTCCATCTTGTGGTATCCTTACCAAGTGACAGAAAGGGTTGCAAGGCACGTATTGTATTTGTTGCCATCGAGGATAACAAGATGGGGTTTTTATAATATTGCATGAATTTATCCCTCTACATCATGTCATCTTGCTTAAGGCGTTACTCTGTTTTTCACTTAATACTCTAGATGCATGCTGGATAGCGGTCGATGAGTGGAGTAATAGTAGTAGATGCAGAATCGTTTCGATCTACTTGTCTCGGACGTGATGCCTATATACATGATCATTGCCTAGATATACTCATAACTATGTTCAATTCTGTCAATTGCTTAACAGTAATTTGTTCACCCACCGTAGAAAATCTATGCTCTTGAGAGAAGCCACTAGTGAAACCTGTGGCCCCCGGGTCTATTCTTATCATATTAATCTCTATCACTTTATTTACATGCTTTGTTTTTACTTTGCCTTTTACTTTTCACTTTGCATCTATCTATCAAAAATACCAAAAATATTATTTATCATCTCTATCAGGTCTCACCCTCGTAAGTGGCCGTGAAGGGATTGACAACCCCTAAGCGTTGGTTGCGAGTAGCTATCGTTTTGTGTAGGTACGAGGGACTTGTGCGTGGTCTCCTACTGGATTGATACCTTGGTTCTCAAAAACTGAGGGAAATACTTACGCTACTTTGCTGCATCATCCTCTCCTCTTCGGGGAAATCCAACGCAGTGCTCAAGAGGTAGCATCCCCCTACGTGTATGCAACAGTCACACATACACATGGATGCAAAAACGCGCGCGACGCCCTAATGCATGCATGTCCGAGCACACGACGGAACACACACGGTCACGCTAAGTGCTCAACCTACACGTGCATGCACACACATACTCAATCAGGGTGAGCTAGTGACCATATAAACATCGGAAAATATATATATTGAGCGCAATGAGTGTATTATGAAGTCCACTGACCGCATTTTTACAAATATACAGTGACCGACAGTGTATTTATCTCATTTGAAATTAAGCTATATTAACCGGAGAGGAGGCAGTATGGACTAGCAGTACTTTGCTGTGTCCCGTCAACTTGCCGAACGAGGAGAAGGTTGCAGGATGGGAGAAGCTTGCGCGCGATGGCTCCCAGGACAAGGAGAAAGTTTTGACTAATGCAAGCTCTCCCTCGCTCAGGCGGTGGAAGTGCAACAATTAATTCGGTGTCAGATTGCCAGAAGCATACACTATACTACTAGTGCTACTATTGTTCGACTTCCCGAATAGGCGAACAGCCAAATGCAAAGTTTACTAGTACTAGTACTACTACTATAGTCTATAAAGGTACGTACTATACTAGTACTAGGAACCGGATGGAGGAGCGTCTGCACTCTTATTATAATTTTAAAATGTGATAAAGCAATCTTCAACACATTTGGTTCTCTTCGAGGGTACTCGCATGTGATAATGGAAGTTGATTGCATGGAACACTCGCCACAATTCTCGCTTAATTCTGGCTCATATCCTGTTACAAATAGTAGTGCTCGGTAATATTTCCTCTTTTTTTCTTATTCAGCATGTAAACAGGTCAGCAAACCTTGCGGCGCATCTTCGTGCGAACCGTGCTTGCTGCACTTTGAATGTGGGCGAGAGCTGGCTTGATGAAACACCTCGCTTCCTACTTCTTTTTTTGCGGGGTACCTCGCTTCCTAGTGTCCAGTGTCTTGGCTGATCGTCCTAAGAATGCTTATATATGAATAAAGCTCTCTCATTTACCCGCAAAAAAGATTAAGCCATATTAACTGGAAAGGAGGGAGTATGGACTAGCACTACTTTTTTGTGTGTCCCGTCAACTCGCAGAACGAGGAGAAGCTTGCGGGACAAGGCGAAGATCGCTTACGCCTTTTGACTAATGCAACCTACCCTCGGTGGACATGCATCAGTCCATTCGGTGTCAGTTTGTCAGAGGCATACACTGTAGTACCCAACATGCGGAGTACCATCATTGTTCGACTTCACGAAGAGGTGAAGAGCCAAGCGCAGTAGTACGAGTAGTATTACTACTAGAACCGCATGGTGGAGCGTCTGTACTCTTATTTTTTTATCTCTGATAAAGAACACGTTTATTCCGGAGAAGGGCGGAAAACGGCAGCCCAACATTTAATGAATGATATCGATCAACCAACCATGCTCAAATATATCTTGGCCTCCGTGCGAGCCCGTCTGTGTGTTCTCGCTCCTCGTCTCTCTCAAGGAACGGCGGGTTGGCTATTTGCCATCAATTGAGATCGGTTTGATCACACTCTTGTCCCACATGTCAGTGATATGCCAAGAGGAGGTGCGTTGACCGACTGGCCATACGCGTGCATTTGGTTTTGCACCTTCATACTACTCCTCCTTCGTCACAGTTTACGAGGCGCTTCATTATGATGTATTTCTCTCAATGCATTTCCACCACGGAGAGACTTTAGACGATTTGGTTTAATGCTCAATTAATTAGGGCGTGGTAACCGCAATCAAGTCCACAATTTTCTCTCCATGTACTGTACTACTACGGAGTGGAGTAAGTGCATGCATGTGTGTACCCGGGGTGGAAGCATTGCATGCATGTGTGTACGCCGTGCTATAACTACCAATGCTTTTTTAGGCCGGTCGCTAGTCGCCTTGGTCCCACAGATTTTTTTTCTTTTTTCTGAAGCGCGCTGTATAAACAGTGACGGATGGAGTAGTATGAGCGGATTCAAAGAAGAGCGTATTGATGGTTGCTTCTTCAGAGCAACTTACAGTAGGAAAGGTGGGGCTTATGATTTGACTACTCATTACTCACTATTAATGTGGCGCAACGACAGGGCTGAGTTTCCCATGCGGTTGTGCACTACCCCCTCGGTTCTTAAATATACTCCAGAGTATATTTGTCTTTCTAGAGATTTCAACGAGTGACTACTCAAATATTTGTCTTTTTAGAGATTTCAAATGGACTGGCACATACGGATGTATATATACATATTTTAGAGTGTAGATTCACTCATTTTGCTCCGTATGTAGTCACTTGTTGAAATCTCTAGAAAGACGAATAGAATATTTAGGAACAAAGGGAGTACACATACGAAGCAAAATGAGTGAATCTACACTCTAAAATATGCCCGTTTGAAATTTGTAAAAAGACAAATATTTAGGAACGAAGGAGTATAATTTTGTGCATGGCACATGGACCCGGATGATGAAGAGGCTTCTGGCAATGCTATCAAGCTTCCATCATTTGTTTACATAATTGACGTACTATACAAATAATTTTTCGGTGACATGAAATTGTACAATGGTGTGAGCTTTCAGCTTTTGTTTCGCGTGTCTTGCCATCGATGCTCTTTGGGAAACAACAAAAAACTAACTTCCTTGCTAATGCATGCCAATTATTAGCAGATCAGAGCTAATAATTACATCACAACTAAAGACAGAGTTGTGAGAAGGTGTTAAATTAAAATTGATCCATGCTTTCATTGGCAGCAACATCCCCCCAGCTCTGTCTAAATCAACAAGGAATGTTCGGAAAAAAAGTAGCTATCTGGAGCATGCAACATTCCTATCATTTTGTGCAGTTCCACTAAAATAGAGCTAAGCGTCCATGTTCCAAAGATATTAAGTGTGATTACGATAATAGAGGACTGCTGATGAAACAATAAAGACACATATAGAAGCTGGTCGCCTTTGCAGTCTCTCTTAAGACTAACTAGTTGGAGAAGATTAGGCTCGGAGTTGGATGAGGAGGATAGAGCAAAACCAATCTCCCTTTGTGCAGTCGCACTGAAATGTAGAGAGTTGCCTGTGTGACATTTTAGTACAACTGCACAAAACACTTTTAAGAAAAAAGTGATTTGTGCAGTTCACCAAAAGGTCGGAATAGCAACAAGGTGAAATGGATAGCCCTGTTTGCAAAAAAGAGGTAGAAAGGAAACTATTGCTGGCCAATAACAGTTGATTACACATGCGACAACAAAAAAGAAGCATATTCCTTGCCCTAAGGGAAGATAACAACACGGTTGTGTTTGTCTAAAATGGTGTGAGGACGAGAATGCAATATGGGAAGTACGCTGGATGAGCTACGTTTTGGGCAAAGAACTATGGAAGATCCACATGCAGCAACGCGAGAAGACGGGCAATGGAGCAAGGCCGGAGGGGATACCTGGAGGTCGTCGGGATGTAACTAGGTGAGCGAGCAGGTGGCGTAGGCCCTGCCGCGCCGGAGCTTGGTCAGAGATAACGGCGTGTACCGCAGATCGGGACATGCTGCCTCGGCGCCGTCGCATGGAGAAACGATGCACTTCCTCCCTTTCCCCCGGCGGACGGGATGCGGCGGGATCAGTGACCAACGGTGAGAGAGAGAGAGAGAGAGGCCACCGCACTACCTTTCCCCCGGCGGACGGGATGCGGCCGGATCAGTGACCTACGGTGAGAGAGAGAGAGAGAGGCCACCGCAGCCTTGTGTGAGATACTCTGAAGAGCGACAAACCAGGCACGCAAGGCTCCATTGTATCACTACTAGGAAAAGGCCTACTAATGGCGCACCGGTTTTGCCTACTAATGGCGCACTACCGGTGCGCCATTAGTATCACGCCACTAGTATTTTTTACTAATGGCGCACCACTGGTGCGCCATTAGTATCTGGTGTACTAATGGCGCACCACCTAGTGCGCCATTAGTATGTAACACCATGCGCCATTAGTGTGCCTCCCGGGGGGCCATACGTAACCATGTGCTTTGTCATACTAATGGCGCACCCTGTTGTGATGCGCCATTAGTATCCTTTGGCACACTAATGGCGCACCTGGAGGTGATGCGCCATTAGTATGAATATTTGTTTTTTTTACTTTTCTGATTTTTGCACAGGTTACAAAATATATTATTGGACAAAATATAGACAGCAGCACACAACAACATCAGATTCATCGAATACAATAGAAGATTAGTCTCCGAATACAATTCATCATATTAGTCTCCGAATTCAAAAGACCAAACAAAGATAAAACATTACAATTCTCAAGACCGCGAGTATCGAGTTTGTCTTCACATTACAAGTCGATATCGATCATCTAAACTACCATCACATAGAAGAGAGCTGCGGTCATCACGATGAGTATCACCGCGATCAAACTGGTCTTCATCCGGTTCCTCCAACGCTCCCTCCTCTCTCCCGCTAGATAGCGGGCGTATCTAGATTTGGCCTCCGCCCTAGTGGTGTACCCTTTGTAATTGTTACCGCTGAAACGGTGAACCTGTCTCCGACACTCCTCCAAGTCGTCGTAGACTCCGGGAACCTTACCCTTGTACACGACATACGACGGCATCTGTATGCACAAGCCAAACAACAGACCATACATAAGCAATATGTAAGTATGCAACAAAAGGATCGGAAGAGAAAAGCAAGACATTAATAGCACGATTCATGGTCCTACTAATAAATAGCATCGATTACATCTAAGTTGAATGACTGTCCAAACCAAAGAGACATACGAATTCATTAAAGTTTAATTACAACATGAGACAATCAATGTTTCAGAACTACACATCACTACTTTCGACTCGACTCATCGGACGGGGCGTGGATGAAGCCGTAAATCTGTCGTGATGGTCATGAAATCGCGGTTGTTGTCACCTGTATTTGTAGCATTTCATCTATCTCACTGTTGGATGGTTGATATCTGCGGAAGAACTGCCCAAGTATGAAGGACATCTTGATGGATGATGTCCGCAAACTCCGATCGGATGCGAAAGAATTCTTATGCGAGGTCCGCGTCTGGGTTGCCGACAACCTCGCGGCCCAATCTTTGAGACTAACGGTAGCGAAGGTGATGATGGTCCTTACGATCGCCCGCATGTGATGGGCGTAGTAGGCATCCTTCGACCGCCAAAGGCTGCTTGACGTAGCAGAACTTCGTATTGTGTGAGAAGGTGTGCTTGCCGTACTTACGAACTACCCTGGTGAAGGTGCCTCCAGATTTGGCGTAGCCGGGGAGAACATCATCAAGAACTTTCTTGACATTTGTGTAGTCTATCTTGGAGTTACGGTTCGGGTCGAAATACGTGGCCATGGAATATTTAGGGCTTAGGAGGATGAGTGTGCAATGTGTGTCACTCCGCAGAACACGGAATGTTAGAAAAAAAAAGAACGATCGAAATCTAAGAAATCATATGTTACGGGGCGGTTAAGGGATGACTTACTCGAGAAAGTAAGCCACAAGGAAGTTATCCTTATCTGGGTTTGCGAATGAGCGCCTTCGAGGTGTGAACTCACAACTTGGCGGTCCCCAGCGCTGCTCAAGTGCTTGGCACGCATGTAGAAGGGGTCGACTATCACGATGTCCGGGGTCTTGTCTCTAATGATCCGCATCTCATACTCAGCGAAAACAGACGAACGAAGGTGTAGTGTAGCGGATGAAGGTTAAACATAGCAAAGATGTCATCAAACCGCAGGATGATCGTACCCCCGATGTCGCCATCCACAAAGCCCTTGCCCTCTGGCACCTTGGCCACAAAAATCGGGTATGCCACATCATTCTCTCTCAGACGCCGCTTCTCCAAAGAAAGAACACTGTTGTGCAGACTCCGTATAGCACCGGTTGCAGCATTCAGCATATTTGGCGGTAGCATCGCCCTACCCGCCACATGCACCCTCCTCGAGATATCCTTAGGTGAAGGTGGCCCGTCCTGAGCACGGATCAAACTCTGTGCCGGCTGGCTCGCACCGGCGCCCTTGTTAGTCTTTCGTTTCCGTCCCTTCTTCTTGATCTCCTGCAATGGGACCGAGTTCTGCTCACAGACCGCCTTCTTGAGCGTGTTGGGGCTGATAATATTTTGCACCTCAGCTATCTGAGGCTCGGTGAAGGCGGGAGCTGGAGGCGTGTCCTGAGAACTGAACGCCAGACGACGCCTGTTGCAATTGGATTTCTCCACCATACCAGCTAGATCGCGGTCGTCTTGGTTGGGTTCTTGAGAAAGAAGCCCGCAGAACTCGTCAGCGTACCCATGTTCGGCAAAGTACTTATCAACTTTGGTAAATGTACCATCGTCGTTGTTGTCGCCGTCCGGATCTTGTGCCATAGGGCTATCCGGATCCTGTGCCATAGGGATCTCCGGCAGGTCCAGTAGCGTTGCGGCGTTCTTGCCATGGCTTGCCGCCGGCACGACTGTCGTCTTATCTGTGGGGTGGTGTCCCCCGCCCCCAAACGAATCTGGCTCTTCGGCCAAAGCAGGGGCCAGTTTACGCAGGCGCTGAGGGTCATCTCATCTTCTTCGTCGGCCCCAGCGGGTCGAATCGGAGGTAACAGCTCGTCGCAGCCTGGCAGCACCCGAACCACTTCAACCCTATACACTGTGGGTGCCATCGGATTACCGTGGAACATGCGGTTGCCCGGTTGAACGATTCTGCCCTTGGCGACATCGAGCAACTCGCCACCCACGAAGTGTAGAAGAGTGCAAGGAACGTCGGCGGCGCCCTGCGAAAACATGTAGGGCGTCAGGGATGCCCAGTCAAAGGCAAGGAGATGAAGTCATCGGCCGAGAGGCTTAGTTACCGTGATGCCGTCGAGCTCGGCTAATGTCGAGGCACCGCCAACGGCGGGCGTGCAACTGACGGAGGGGGCGCTTGCTGGCGAGGTGCCGGCGCCGGAGACACGAATACCGCCTCCGCCGGAGACACCAATGGCGCCGCTGCTGCTGCTGTCGCGAGTTGTGGCCGTGAAGCCGGGAACCGGGAGGCCCTGATGGCGCCCGCAATCCACGTTGTCAGCCCATGAATCAGCGTAGGCACCATGGCGTTGAGCTTCGTTCCGATTGTTGTTCCACTCGCTCTTGGACAAGCTCTGGAATCCGCGCCACTTGTGCCTTGAGTGCTTCAACCTTGCGCGTCTGGCTTTCCGAGCTGGTCTTTTTCTCCTTCCTCACACCAGCGGTATAGTATGACCCCCATTTTGTGGACAAGCCTTTGCCGGCCACACGACCAGCTGACGTCGGCTTAGTGAGCTTATCCTTGTTTTTCATTACGTTCAACGCCCTATTTAAAGGGGTGTCGAAAGGGGAGCTCTGAGACGACCCCGCGCTACTGCTTTCAGTTTCCTGCGGAAGGAACCTTAACCATTTAGAAATATTGGGGATTAATTAGAGTGCAACTGTATGGAGCTAATTACGCGGGGGTGTATTCCTTACCAGAACAAGCTCAAGTGCCCTGGTCTTCGGATCCGTGGTAAGCTCCTTTGTTATCAGGTCCTCCTTGTACCGGGCCCTGACAAAGTTCCTGGTCTGCTTGTCACCGCTGTATTTCTTGAAGCGGGGCGGTAGGCCTTGCTCGGCACGCTCCGCGTCCTCCTTGTCCCATATAGGCTCCGCCACTCTGTAACCGCCGGGACCGAGTTTGTGTTCCCCTAAGTTCAACTCCCGCATTTCTTTCCCCCACTGACTTGATTCGGAGGTTGCGCTACTCTCGCACTTGATCTTGAACTCCTTGTAGTCATCTTCGCTGATCGAAGAATATTTCGCCTTGATCTTCTCATAACTATCACCTTTATCAATCATTCTCTTCACCGCGCTTCTCCAAGTAGACAGGGCCGTGCTCATCCTCGTGAGGGCAGCACTGTTCACTTTATTCCCTGAGAGGCGTGTGTTTTCAAAATCGGCGGGAACTTGTATCGTTCGTGCAGCCGTGAAGAGGAGGTTGCGCAAATTCCCTCGGTCCTTATGCCTAAGGTTCTCGGTGTTGATCGAGACGGTGCTCCGGAGAATGCACCCGAGCTGAAGCGAGTACCCCTTGACTATATGTTTGGGCTCCATTGGATGCCCGTGGAGTCCACTTGAGTAAATTCCTCCTTGAGGGTGCTAAGCGCATTCGGGCGCCGGTCCTTCCTTTGCTTCTTCGGTTGGCTGCCATCTGTGTGTGTGCCGCCATAATCAGTGGTGGCATCCTCGGCGGCACCATCAGTGGTGTCATCCCCGACGCCACTAGGGGTTGTTCCTCCATCTCCTGGGACAGCTCCTAAAATTGCTTGCCGCCCGAACCGTAGGCCTCATCGTTGTTGGCCATGTTTCGCTCTAAATAGGAAAACAGTTTGGTCAAAAAGTTGGTTATTGTCAAGGAACAAGATCATGGTCTCATCATTTAGGGTTTGTCGACACCGAGGCATCCTAAAAGCTAAGCTTTTATCATTTAGGGTTTGTCGACGCCGAGGCACCCTAAAAGCCTGAGCGTACATCATTTAGATTCTCATCGACACCGAGGCACCCTAAAAGCCAAGGTTTTATCATTTAGGGTTTGTCGACGCCGAGGCACCCTAAATGCTAAGTTAAGTTTTCATCATTTAGGGTTTATCAATGCCGGGGCACCCTAGGTTGGGCCTAATCACTTGGCACTAATCACTTGACTCTATTGCCACACATGTTGGGTTTATCATCTAGGGTTTATCGATGCTGAGGAGAATTCTAAGTTGGGCCTAATCACTTGGCTCTATTGCCACCTATGGTTTAATGCAGCAAGAATAAAGGGGCAGTTGATCCTACTTAATTAAGTACTACGATACCCCGGCCCATGCATTAGTAGCAAGTACCCCATATGTCCGATTTTTAGCAAAGTCATGCTAAAATTCACGGAAAATTTCAGCATGACCTTTGCTGAAAATAGGACATATGGAGTACCCGAATTTGACGGAACGGAAGTTAATCGACATTTCGGCAAACTCAAGGGCCTCTCGGGGTACCTGCAAAATCATCACGACACGAAGGGCCTCTCAAGGGCCTCAAGCAGCCAAGCGTCTCCCAGACCCCATTTTTTGCTAAATTTCTTTGAGCAACAATCGAGCAGAAAATTCAGCATATTTCTATACAACAACACTTTGTAATGATGAAGAACAGTTCTACAACAGCCCATTTATATATAATAGCATCTTTGGTCATACCAATTTCTGAAACAATTCAAATCTGAATCTGTATCTTGCGTGAGGCACCACTCTGCAAGTGCCATACTACTGCAAGTGCCATACTATCGCAAGTGCTATACTCTCTGTAGGAAAGGAGGATCATCATACACATATATAGGAAAGGAGTCCCATTCATATTTTAGGAAGCAAACAGATGTACACATAAGATAAAAATGTAGTGCTGAAAGTTTAATGCTTACAAAAGACTTGCTGAAATAGTGAAAAATATGGAGTCACCAAGCTCGCTATGAAACTCCCAAAGTCCACTAGCAAATCCAAGATATAATCCTGTTACACACATCATAACAATTTAAGATAATTAGGATAAGGATAGTAGGAAATGAAAAAGAAAGAGCTCTCAAAACAATCACAACAGAAAAATAATAAAAACCTAGTCCTAGAAGAAAATAAATCCTAAAAGAAAAGAAATCCTAAAATCTGGAGCAAGTCCTTGCAGTAGTTGTCCAACTAGATGGCCACCACTACTACTCCTATCACTAGAGTAATTTAGGTACACCCAACAGACCTTAAACTACTACTTCATCAATGATGACTCACATGGTACAAAAGAAGTTGAGTGGACCAAGTTACAAATCCAACAAGATTCTAGGATGTGAACCAAATGATTTGCCAATAAAAGGTAACAATGATATTGCAGGAATAGACCTTCCTAAAATAGGAATGATAATCTACTGTCAATAACCATTGAATAAAATAGATTTACCAACAAAATCTAAAAGGACTCCTTGTTGGGGAACATAGCAGAAATTCAAAATTTTCCTACGTGTCACCAAGATCTATCTATGGAGAAACCAGCAACGAGGGGAAGGAGAGTGCATCTACATACCCTTGTAGATCGCTAAGCGGAAGCGTTCAAGAGAACGGGGTTGAAGGAGTCGTACTCGTCGTGATCCAAATCACCGGAGATCCTAGTGCGAGCAGACGGCACCTCCGTGTTCAACACACGTACAGCCGGTGGCGTCTCCCACGCCTTGATCCAGCAAGGAGAGAGGGAGAGGTTGAGGAAGACTCCATCCAGCAGCAGCACAACGGCATGGTGGTGATGGAGGAGCGTGGAAATCCAGCAGGGCTTCGCCAAGCACCAAGGAGAGGAGGAGGAGGAGAGGCAGGGCTGCACCAATAGAGGGAGAAAACTCCTGTGTCTGGCAGCCCCAAAACCTCAAGTATATATAGGGGGGAGGGGGCTGCGCCCCCCTTTAGGGTTTCCCACCCCAAGAGGTGCGGCCAGCCCTAGATCCCATCTAGGGGGGCGGCCAAGGGGGGGAGGAGTGCCTCCCAAGTCAAGTGGAGGCCTCCCCCTTTAGGGTTTTCCCCTTCCCATGCGCATGGGCCTTGGGGGGGCTGGTGCCCCTGGCCCATTAAGGGTAGGGCGCCCCCTTACAGCTCATGCTACTATATTGGACGTGGTAGAACAATTTCCGGACCTCCGGACCCCTCCGGAATCCTCCGGAACCTTCTGGAAGCTTCCCGGTACAATACCGAAAAAACCCGAACTTTTTCCGGAACCCGAACAACAACTTTCCATATATAAATCTTTACCTCGGACCATTCCGGAACTCCTCGTGACGTCCGGGATCTCATCCGGGACTCCGAACAACATTCGGTAACCACATACAAACTTCCTTTATAACCCTAAGCGCCATCGAACCTTAAGTGTGTAGACCCTACAGGTTCGGGAACCATGCGAACATGACCGAGGCGTTCTCGGTCAATAACCAACAGCGGATCTGGATACCCATGTTGGCTCCACATATTCCACGATGATCTCATCGGATGAACCACGATGTCAAGGACTCAATCGATCCGTATACAATTCCCTTTGTCTAGCGGTATTGTACTTGCCCGAGATTCGATCGTCGGTATACCGATACCTTGTTCAATCTCGTTACGGCAAGTCTCTTTACTCGTTCCGTAACACATCATCCCGTGATCAACCCCTTGGTCACATTGTGCACATTATGATGATGTCCTACCGAGTGGGCCCAGAGATACCTCTCCGTTTACGGAGTGACAAATCCAGTCTCGATTCGTGCCAACCCAATGACACTTTCGGAGATACCTGCAAAGTGCACCTTTATAGTCACCCGATTCGTTGTGACGTTTGGTACACCCAAAGCATTCCTACGGTATCCGGAGTTCCACAATCTCATGGTCTAAGGAAAAGATACTTGACATTAGAAAAGATTTAGCATACGAACTACACGATCTTTGTGCTAGGCTTAGGATTGGGTCTTGTCCATCACATCATTCTGCTAATGATGTGATCCCGTTATCAACGACATCCAATGTCCATGGTCAGGAAACCGTAACCATCTATTGATCAACGAGCTAGTCAACTACAGGCTTACTAGGGACATGGTGTTGTCTATGTATCCACACATGTATTGCGGTTTCCGGTCAATACAATTATAGCATGAATAATAAACGATTATCCTGAACAAGGAAATATAATAATAACTAATTTATTATTGCCTCTAGGGCATATTTCCAACACACCTGCCTATCAGATTCAAACAGTTTATCAGTTTCTAAAGCCATAAGCACAACAACCATGATCAGAACTAACACTACTTCAGACAAATAACCAATTAAGCGCCAAAAAAAGCAAATAAACACTAATCAGCAGGTTGTGCACCTCAAATATATAAATCACATGGTATACAAATAATTACTTGGAGAAAGATGTTCACTGTAGTTTACTGAACATGTTAGGCATTTGTCATGTCATAATCTTTGCCATTTTACAATTAAATTTCTAAGATGGAGCTATTGATAAATTGAACTGTTAAGCACTTGTCATGTCATAATCTTGGAGAAGGAAGAAGCAGTACATAGGAGATTCAGAATAGTAGCTAGGTAGATAGTCACAGTACACAAATTCATGCTTGTGTGTAAAAGTTCACTAGTAATCTCATTGTCTGCTGTAAACAAAGATTGCAAGAAGATCTCAATCTTACTGATTGTTGTTGCATGAGTATTATTGAGATCTTACTGATTGTTGTTGAGAAAACGTACCCCTATCTAAATTGAAAATACACATCTTCAATACTCTAATTATACAAACTGGAAATTATGACAGTACATGCAGATCTCAGTTTCAAACTGGAATAATTTACAAGCAGGTCTAGAAAAAAGCACTTGTTTGTGTGGACTAATTTTGAAGCAGTTTGTAGAGTACTGTCAAAATTCAGAATGGTGACTGAATTTAATTGATTTTTTCAGTAAAGTTCATATGGAAAGGTAATAAATCAGTTTTGATTCTATTGACAAGAGTACATTGAACTCTGTCAATACAATTAGACATGAATAAGAACTCGTCTAAACATTAGGTCTATACTTCAAGATTAAACTGTCTAAATATTGGTATGCTATTGAGGACTAGTAAACATTCAGTCTAAATATGAACTCTGCCAATAGATTCAGTTGACAGTACACTTCAAGATTCAGTATAAATATCAGAAATCTGTAATCTTGATCAAAGACAATGGCTTGGACCTGCAATTCACCATCAAATCGGATCCAGAGGGGGAAGGGGAGGGGCACCTTTGACGAGCTCGATCGCCTCCCAGATGCAAGGGTGTGCCGCAAAAAGAAGCAGCAGCGGCACGACGGGGTGGCGGCGGCGTGCTCCTGCTCCTAACCCTAGGTCGCCGCCCCGTGGGGGCATGGGGATGAGCAGGGGAGAGAGGGAGGGAGGGACAGAGACTAACCGTCATTGATGAGCAGCAGCCGCCCGGGGAGGCTCGCGCCGCCGTCGAGGAGTGCGTCCGATGAGGCTAGCCGCCGTCCGTCCGTCCGTCGAGGAGCCCGTCCGTCGAGGAGTGCGGGGAGGCGCGCCGCCATCCGTCCGAGGAGGTCGCGGGCTCGAGGGGGAGGAAGGGGAGAGGGAGGCGGCGGGGGCGCGTGGGTGGCTGCGGCGCAGTGGGTCGGGGTAGCGATGGCGGCGCGGTGGAGGGAGGGACGAGGGAAGGAGTGACGCGGTGGATCGAGGGAGAGGGAACTGGCGAGGGGGAGAGGGAAGGGGGGGATCGGGCGAAGGGGTACACACTATAGCAATGGCGCACCACCCTCTGGTGCGCATTAGTAGTTTTTTTTCTTATAGCAATGGCGCACCCACCTCTAGTGCGCCATTAGTAACTTTTTTTTTCTGACATCAATGGCGCACCCACCTAGGGTGCGCCATTAGTAATTTTTTTTCATTATTTCTTATTGCATCTAATAATTTGTTTTTTATCAAATTTGTTATTTTCATGAGGACTAGAACAGAAGATATCATCAAATATCATCAATTATTTTTTGAAAAATATCATCAATTTTTGTTAATTGAAAATATCATCAAATTTGTTATTTGAAAATATTATCAAAAAGTGGGGGGGTGCGGGGTGTCGGCAGCGGCGGTGGAGCGGGAGGTGCGGGGGTGCTCGGCGGTTGAGCGGGGAGGTGTGAGGTGCTCGGCAGCGAGGGGGATCTGGCGAGGGGGATCGGATAGCTATCGAGATGGAGGGGGATCGAGATCGAGTGTCCTCATGAATATTCAATATTTTTTCATATTGAATATGAAAAAATATCATCAAATTTGACAAAATATTCATGAATTCAAAAAGTGCCCATGAAATTTAAAAATATTCATGATATCAAAAAGTGCCCGAGAAATGAAGACTACGATTTAAATACAATCGATCTTAGCTAGCTATCTGTTCACAATCTTCTTGCCCTTCTTTTTTGCAAATGGAGTTCTTCTGTGAAACAGACGTCCTTTAGGTAGGGTGGTCCTGCTTCTTCTTGTGGTGTGTGCTGCTACTTGATAAATCGTCGTCATGTTCGATCTTGGTCGCCGATTTGTCGAAGTCTTGCTCATTGGCTACTCCATCCATTCCGATGATCTTCCGTTTGCCTCTCCTCATGACAACACGGTTGGGCTTTTGCGGGTCGGTAATGAAGAAGCATTGGTCCACTTGGGAAGCCAGTGCCCATGGCTCATTTTTGTGGTGACGTTTGCGCCCTTGGTCTTGGATTTGGCGGGTATAACCATGGTGGTGAAATACTGGTCTTCTTTTAGGGCGCTCTTGGCCCATCGACACGGAACATCGGGACCTTCTCTCCAAAGTAGCTCAGCTCCCAGATCTCCTCGATCCTTCCGTAGTATCTGTCCTTGTCGTTGCGGTGTAGGATTCCATCGTTACCGGAGTTCGATAACCATCGCTCTTCATGTCCTTGTTCTCGGTGTAGAATGTGTAGCCGTTGATATAAATGACGCCTCATAGGTCATCGAGGTTGTGCTCGGCGCCTGTGACAAGGCGAATATGAGTTGTTCTTCAGCGGAAGAATCCTCATGTAAAGGATGCGACGAAGCTTCTGCTTGAACCAACGCGTGAAACATGAGTTGTGCTCTTTGATTATATCTCCATCCGTCCTCTGTTGGCCTCGGTCATTATCGTCTTCTCAATAAAGGTTTTGTGCTCTACCACCCAAGGATCGACCACGTCTATGTGTTGTAGCGCGACTAGGTTTGCTCTTTCAAAGTCGGCGAGTCGACCCTCGAAGTCGACATGGATTTCGCGGCGACCCTCACGGTGACCCCATCCAGCGAGCCTGCCAAGGTGCCTGTTGACGGGCAGATGAACGGGGTTCTCGATGCCTAGATAATTCGTGCAGTAGGATATGCACTCTTCGGTCAGCAAGCCCCTGGCTATACTTCCCTCTGGACATGACATGTTGCGAACGTATCCTTTGATGACACCATTCATCCTTTCGAACGGCATCATGCTGTGCAGGAACGTCGGTCCGAGTTGGATGATATCCTCCACGATATGGACCAGCAGATGCACCATAACGTCGAAGAATGTGGGAGGGAAGTACATCTCAAGCTCGCATAGTATCACCACGATCTCTTCCTGTAGCCTTCTGAGTTGCCTCACGCCAATCGACTTCCGAGAGATGACGTCGAAAAGTTGCATAGGCCAAATAGCATTTCACGGACGTGCGCGTCCATTATCCCACGGATTGCAACTGGAAGTATCTGCGTCATCAGCACGTGACAGTCGTGAGACTTCATCCCGCTGAACTTCGCTTCGCTGGGTCTAGGTATCTGCTTATCTTCCCACAGTAACCGAAGGAAGTTTTACTCCTAGGAGGTAGGTGAAAACTGCTCGATCTCCTCGACTTAGAGTGAAGCACGCGGGAGGGTAGTCATTTCCGGTCTTCTTGGCCTTTTGCCTTTGCGACGACTTTCTGTGTCCTGCTTCGCCTCATCATCATCATCATCATCATCATCATCATCATCGTCATCATCATCATTAGCGTGAAGCTCCTGCCTGATGCCCATTGATTTCAAGTCCGCCCTTGCTTTCGGCCCATCTTTGGTCCTCTCTGGCATGTTGAGCAGGGTACCAAGCAGACTCTCGCACACGTTCTTCGTGATATGCATGACATCAAGGCTGTGAGGCACACGATGGATCTTCCAGTACGGCAAGTCCCAGAAAACAGACCTCGTTTTCCATACCTTCAGCAGCGGCTCTGGCGCCTTTCGCTTATTTCCTGGCTCTGGCGCCTTTTCCTTCTTTCCCGGCAGTGGGCAGTCTTTCCAATTTTTCAATAGCTCGTCTATTTCCTCGCCGCTCCTCGTACACGGGCGTTTTCGGGGTTCGGTTTCACCATCGAACAGATCCTTGCGTTTCCTCCACGGGTTATCATCGCGAAGCCACCTTCGATGTCCCATGAACACGGTTTTTGAAGACCCGGGATCTCTATCTAGCTCGCGATACGTTGTGCCATCCATGCACCTTACGCATCCAGAAAATCCGTGGACTACCTGCCCGGTGAGATATCCGTAACCGAGATAGTCGTGCACCGTCGTGAGCAGTGCGGCTCTCATAGGGAAATATTCTTTCTCTGCGGCGTCCCATGTATTGGCTGGCGTTTTCCACAGCGTGTCTAGCTCCTCCTTCAGCAGCCCTAGATACAGATTGATGTCGTTCCCTGGTTGTTTCGGCCCTTCAATTAGCATACTCATGTGAATGTACTTCCTCTTCATGCACAACCAGGGGGGAAGGTTGTATATCCACAAAAACACAGGCCAGGTGCTATGTGTGCTTCTCTGGCTGCCAAACGGATTGACTCCATCGGTGCTCGCGCCAAAGACGATGTTCCTGGATCCTTCCCAAATTCTGGTATTCGAAGTTCAATGCTTGCCATCGCTCGCATCCTTAGGGTGACTCAGCATCTTGTCTTTTTATTTATCTCCGGATCATTTCCGTCATCTTCCCGCTTCTTCTCCTCCCTATCCGCGTGCCAATGCAGGAGCTTTGCTACCTTAGGGTCCGCGAAATACCGCTACAGACGAGGAGTGATCGGAAAGTACCACACCGATTTTCGAGGAGCTTTCTTCCTCTTCTTGTATCGAGTGACGCCGCACACCAGACGTATGGTAGACTCCGCGTGCTTGTCCCGATAAATGATGCAATTGTTCATGCACACATGGTATTTCACGTGCGGTAAATCCAGAGGACACACGATTTTCTTCGCTTCCTCGAAACTGGTCGGGCACTTGTTCCCCTTGGGAAGACGTTTGTGCCAGAATGACATGTTCTCGTCGAAGCATGTGTCGGTCATTTTGTGTTTTACCTTCATCTCCAGAGCCATGAGCGTTACTTTCAGGCAGGTATCCTCGGGCCTGCATCCTTCATACAATGGAGTAACCGCGTCTATCTCCAATTGATCCAGCTTGGTTTTCTCTCGGGCGGCAGCTCTTGCATTATCCGTCTGCTTGAGAAGCAACTCTTGAATATGAGGGTCCTGCACCCAGCCTCCATCGTCGTCTTCTCCGGCATCTTCATCTTCATGATCATGCCCTTCGTCTTGATCTTCCTCATCATCATGTACGACATCTTCTACATGATGACTGTGTACAGCATCACCGTCATGATCATGTCCTGGAGATTCTTCGTCTTCTCGCCCGCCCTCGCCGCGGTGGTTGTCTTGTTGCCCTTCCTCATTTCTTGCCCGGCCCCCATGGACGACTTCATAGTCATCATCATCACCTTGCCACCGATAGCCATCCATGAAACCACGCAAGAGCAGGTGGTCCCGCACTTTCCCGGAATCCGGGTCCGCAATAAGGCTCTTCAGCTTGCATCTTCGACACGGACATCTTATCTCCGTCTCGTTCTTTTGAAGCATCTCGGCCTTCGCGGAGCTCAAAAACCTATTCACGATGCCTTCGGTCATCGTGCGGACCATGGTCGCTTGCCAGAGAGCAAAACGATATTTTAGAACCAAGAAAAATTTTGGCATGACCTTCCCTAAAATAGGACCAAAAGAATGCATAGTGCCAAAATTCTACTTAAACGGAAATGAATCAACATTAGGCAAAATATTGGCAACTATCGCATTTCAAATAGCGGTACTGCAAACAAAAACATATATGCAACAGCACAAACATATGCAACATCACAAACATACATAGATCTAGCTAGGCCACAAAAGTGCATGTGCACGTTGTTGGAGCGAGCTAGGGAGAAAAAAGTAGATCTACAACATGAAGATAGCTTTCCCTTACTTACCTATCAAAAAGGTAATTTCACCACTTAATTTTGATGAATCTATGGTGCAAATGAGGTGAGGAGGAGGAGGCAGCCGAAAGTTTGGAGAAGGAGGTGGAGGGAATGAAGTGGGGAAAGTGAGTGGGTAGGTGTGGCTGTCCAAAATATCTTGTTGGGGTCCCAGGTTACTAATGGCGCACCACCAGCAAATGCGCCATTAGTATGCCTGCTTACTAATGGCGCACCTGCAGGTGGTGCGCCATTAGTAGTTTTGCAAAAAAGTAAAAAAAAATACTAATGGCGCACTGTCTGTCTAGTGCGCCATTACTAGTTAGAACTAGTAATGGCGCACTTCGGTCGGATGCACCATTAGTATGTATGTAAAAATGAAAAAAAAACTTTATTACTAGTGGCGCACCGTTTTTCTGGTGAGCCATTAGTGTCTTCCACACTAATGGCGCATCACCAACTAATGCGCCATTAGTATATAGTAGTGGCGCACTGCATCCCTGGTGCACCATTAGTGTCAATCCTATCTATAGCCCTTTTCCTAGTAGTGTATATAGTGAGCGGACTACCTTTTTCTCCATAAAAATCGTTTTATATTCTGTGTACGTGCCATTGAGCGCTATAACTTTATTTAAAAATAACGCGGCAACGCGTCAAGTCGAACTTTGTTTCGTGCAGGCGTGCTACACGACCTCCGTAGGTAAACATCCGCTACAAGCAATCAAATTAGCACGTGGGCTGCCATTTCGTAAAGAAATGAGCCACCGTGTACCTGTGCGGGTGTGGCTGGGCACGAAGCGTGAGTACGTGCACGGTGCACCTATTCTCTTCTTGTATACGTACACCACCTACGTGGGGTTGTGTGAGAGAGATACAAACCTAGAGAGATATAGTGTGTGGGTTCTTGAGAGTTTTTTGTGGGGGGTCAATCAAAAATATAACATATGCAATGTGTGTGAAATAGAGACCTGGATATAACATATATATAGAGGGGGCGATCCACGAGAAGAGAGTGGAGGTATCATTGGCTTGAGGTGTCCATAGAATCGAAAAGAGGGATGATGTGTGTGTGTGTGTGTGTGCGTGCGCGATCGATAAAGAGTGCCATCGAATTTGTGTGTGTCCACGTCAAAGATATAGAGTGGCTGCCTACTGGAACGTGAGAGGGGACATGTGCAGTTTGTCTCTGTGGCATGGATACCTACCTGCAGCGCTCGACTATCGGTGTGTGGTGGGGGAAGAGGGAGGCCCAATTAATTATAGAGGTACAATGGCTGGTATATGTGTGGAGGAGGAGAGAGGCCTACCTCATGTATTAAGGAGATCCATCTACCTCATGTATTAAGGGAGATCGATTGGCATCCATGCATATGTGCAGGAGAGGAATAAGGTTGGGAGAGAGACAAAGCTAGAGTGTTGGAGGGGGTGGTAGTGGAGTTGCTTCTAACAAATGGTGGGATAGGCTTGCTAGACAAACGGAGGGCACGCCCGCAATATCAATAAGAGAGGAGATGGCTGCTTGTTGTCTGTCCACGTGCGTGTGAGAGACGAGTCAGGAGGCATGCACGAATGATGAGGGGGTACGATGTGGCTGTGGTAAGCAGACATAACTACATAGGAAAATCAATCGCCCTTTGTTAGAGAAAGGAGAGACATAACTTGTGAGGTACGTCGATCGATGGGGGGGGGGGGTAGTTAAAGTCGATCTAGGTATATGTTGGGAGATCGATCGATATACATGCATGTGTGTGTTAGAAGCAAATGAGGAACGAGGATAAGGATAGAGAGAGAGAGAGGGATGCATGTAGGAGGTGGTACGAGAGGCATACTATATCGGCGGGGAGGAGTAAAGAGTACAAGAACGATGAAAAGAGTGGTGGGAGTGAGGCATGGACGGTGACAAGAGAAGAGGGGAAGCTTGTGTTTGTGCTAGGCACACCTGGCTAGAGAGGCATATCGATCGATGTGTGTCGTAAAGAAGGAGCTGGGGGGCCTACACACACCATGGGTGAAAGACCAAAAGTGAAAACACGAATTTGCGTGATGGAGCTAGAGAATGCTGAGGGAGGGTGAGAGGGATGCAGGCGTGTGCATGCACAAGAGAAAGTTAGCGCTAGCTACAAAGATAAGAGGGTTGTGTGGGTGTAAAAGACGAATAGAGATCATATATACTTCATTATAAAAAGCGAATTCGGATATTTGAAGAATTTATGATAGTGTTCTAAACTGATGCATGTGTGAATATATATAATGGTGATACACATGGTGTGTTTATGAACATGTTATACTACATTTAATATATTTTATCTCTACCCTTATAAAAAACGGAGTTGTTGATGATGGTGTGCCTGCCATCCTGCATTATAGGCCGTTCGATTTACATCTGGTGGATAGCAAGGAAACTATGATGGTTGAAGTTGGCAACAATCATGATTGTGGATTCTTATTGAAATAGAGAAACAAATTCAAATTTGTTCAAATTGCAGCGGTAGTATAGACATTTGGAATGCACTAAAATGTTGGTATGAGTAGGTTACATGAATTATAAAGCAAGCGAAAAAATTTAATCGGACATAACATGGATTCATACTCCCTCCTTCCATCTATATAGGGTGTAATGAGATTTTTAAGACCGCCTTTGATTATTGACAAGATTAATAGTAAATGACATGCACAATGTGAAAATTATATCATTGAAAGAACCTTTCACAGACGAAGTTAACTGTGTGCTTTGTGTAAGTTGCATGTCATATATCATTGCTCTAATATTTGGTCAAAGTTAGCATCGAAAAACGCATTAGGCCCTATATAGATGGAAGAAGGGAGTAGCTTGAATAACATTTGTATAGTAAAACGGGCAAGACTCTCTCTTTGTGTGGTGTGAATAGTTTTATTTGTTTCATTTTCTTTTTGGTTGAGGAAGTGCGAATTGATTTGGTGCATTACAAGTACAATATTACTACACGTTAGGCTTGTCCCTAAAATTCAACCCGCGTCTTGTTATATCCCGAAAATTCAGATATCGTGCTCCCAAAACTGGCGCCTTCACAACCCGCGCCTTGCTATCCCGAAATTACAACACGCGCGAAAACTCCCTCCAGTTGCCAAATCCCGACAAGCGAAATCCCCCTTCTAATCCTGAACTGAAAGGGCCGCTAGATCAAATCAGAGGGGGGGGGGTACTTTTGTAACACACCCTACATTTTGGACAAGCGCGTCCCTAAGTCATGCTTCACCCCCTCCCATCGCCCCCTTTTCGCCATTCGAAATCCCAGGCCGCCATAACCTCTCCGCTCCAGCAGCGAAACCCCACCCTCCTCCGTCTGCCACATCACCGCTGCCTAGCCGGAGCCTCTTCCCTGACGACGTCATCCACCGCAACAGCTCGACGTCCCTCGTGCACCTCCCCGGATGAGGATCCGTCGTCCATCTCGCCGTCCCGCCGGCTCAGCCGCCCCGTCCTCCACCTCCAAGAAGCTGCTCTGATGATCGCCTCGTCTATCGCGGCTGCTCCATCCCCACAGCGCCGCTTTAACCTGCTCCACCGGAACCGCAACATCCTCACCGACTCCTCGGACGAAGTCGAGGCCTACTCGGCGCAACCAAAGAGGTTGTACACTCATCGCATCGCACCTTCTCCTTAACTTGACCTCTCGGCGCCGATAGTGCTCCATCACGCACCCCCATGGAGCGGCTACCTTGAAGCCGGCGCCGCGGGCGACATCTCCATGACGGCTCTCCCCCGGTGCGAGGCCCCTTCGGCGGCGGCGCCCATACCAGCTAGATCTGCTGCTGCTGCTCCGGCTCTCGCTCGATCGCTCGCTTTCGCTTGCTCTGCTGCTGCTCTCCCTCGCTTCGCTGCTTTGCTCTGCTCGATTAAGCCACACTTGATCGATGAATCGACTTTTGGGTCATCGATTTTCAGGGGTTGGGGGGCTCGCGGAGTTAAGGAAGAACCACCGCAGCGGGACGGGGGCTCGCTGGAGAGGTACCCCACTATCTATCTTAGGGTTCAGGGTGGGGGCGGGGGGCCTAGAGGGCTGGCCGGGCGGTGGTGAGTTGTTTGGGTGGCGAGGCGGCGCTGGGGCCGGCGGTTCGGCCGGTGGTGGCTGGCGGCTCAGGGGGGTGCAGGTTGAAGATGAACTGCAGGCCCTCCCTAAACTACATGTCAAGTGCCTCTCTGCTACCATTGCGTTCAGCCGACAAGTAGCATTCAGATTCCTGAAGAAATTTCAGTCTCGACAGTTAAGTTCGAGTCAATAGTTTTACCTCACTGTTGTAGTCGGTGGTTTTTGGTGATGTTAATTTTACATCCATTTTACATCATCTATTGGAGATGCTATTAGAATCCCACTTGAGATTGACGATGTCCGGCTTGTCTTTGCTTCAGCCTTGACGTCTTCACGGCTCCAACGCATGAATCTTCCATCACAACAGAGCAGTGCCTGGACGCCATCTCTGATTCCTCAGATCTTCCTCCACACTCGACAGCCACCTCTGCCTCAAGCGCTTCAGCGACCAACCCAATGATCTTTGAGGTCGACACGGCCACTGGCAAAGAGGTTGTACACTTGTTGCATCACTTATTACTATACATTCACGTCGATCCATTAGGGCTATTTTGGTTCAACGGAAAAACGTCGATCCACTGGTTGTTACCATCACTCTAAATTTCTGCATGCTCTCCTTACATAATATCACCATATTTTTTTCGTATGCATGTCAGCTATTGTACACAGTCATGCTGAACATGTAGAGAAAAAGAGAAGAGTTTTGCGCGTCAATAAAATGTCATGCAGACATCGCTCCATGGTGGGTTCAATGGCAAACCCTCCCCACCCCTCTCCAGATTGTAATCCAGAGGAAGATATCTGTTCTGAGGCAGATTCAGATGCCGTTGACCACTCCTATTTACCCCCAAGGTGTTTGCTCTACCTTGGCATGATGATGTTAGTCATATCATGCATATGTTTCCTTGCAGTGCCTACTTTTGAAATCATATATATCATCTGCTTAGTTTAGACATGTTCTGTAATGCCACCTGTTTAGTTTCTATATCATATATGGGAATTGTGCAGTCTCATGTCTTTTAGCCAACCATAATATATGTGAAATATGCAATGCCATCATGTTTAACCAGGCATCATATATTTGAATGATATCTTTCCCATCCTTTTCTTCATTACATTTCCATTTGTCGACAATGTTTGTACATTAAACTACTCTTCCTGTGAATCAGCCATTTGGGTGGGAGATGGAAAAATCTGGAGTGAAAACAACGCCTTCAGAGCAGATAGTGCTACCTGTCGAAGCAGATCTCTTGTTGGGTCCCGATAGCTCCTCAGAGATGGATTCAGAGACAGATGACCACTCCTATGCCCCCACTGAGGTGTATGCTCTAACTTGGCACGGTTATACTGCTCATATCATGCATACGGTGTCTTGCATTGCATAGTTTAGACATCATATACACAATATTCAACACCATGTTCTTAGTTCATACATCATATCGAATGCCCTCTGTTTAGCATATAAATCACATATGTGAATTACATGATGCGATCCTGATTACTTAGATAACATGTAGGTGAATTATGTCATGCGATCCTGTTTAGTTATTCATCATATCTTTGAATTATGTTATGCTATGCTATCCAGTTTAGATAGACATCATATATGTGAAATTATGTCATGCTATCCGTTTTAGTTAAACAATATACATGTCAACTATTTCATGCCCTCTTTTTTCCACACTATCTATTGCATCATCTCTCATACAATGTATGTACATTCAACTATGTTTCCTGTTTATCAGCCATTTGAATTGGGCGGGTGATGCCAGATATCTAGCGGAATAAAACACGGTCTTCAAATAAAACAGTGCTACCTCTTGGTGGAGATAGTACCCCGGTTGTACATGCACAAGAACCAGCCCTACCACACATAACCCAAATCTCGCAGATTGTACCCCTACTGTGATGGACAGAGAACCAACTTCACCCAATCTAACCCCAACCCTAGCCGATAGTAACCCAGTTCCTCTTGACACAGCACCATCTCCACCACAGAGCTCCCAAACAAGAGCAGTTAGTAAGGCAGCTCCAGTGCCCAAAGGGCCAGTACTATCACGGCGAATCCCAAATCCACCAGTTAGTACGCCTATTCCTGTGGAGGAAGCACAACCAGTCAGTCGTAGTTTAGCATCTATCGCATTTGATGTTGTTAAATCGTATGTGCGTATCTTCCTATCTTGGAAATATTATACTGAAGATGAAGGAAAATGCCAGTTGCAGGTGTTTGTCCAGGAGTTATGTGTAAGTAATGTTATTCATGGCAATTACTTTGCTTTGTCCCATACATCCTACCTCCATGATGGTTATAATACAGCAAATTTTCCCATTTTTCTCTATAGAGAAGGACCGATTTGGAAACTCAGGATGAGGTAACCTGTGCTAATACCTCTGCTATCTTCAAGAATGCTTGGTGGCGATCGAATTACTCAAGAAAATGTACTTCACCGCAAAGAAACTCATCAAATTCCCTTACGTTCTCCCGAGACACATTTCTCGGACGATGACGGGAACGCGTTGTTCATCTTGGTCCCGAACCAAGAATGTGGTAAGGTCTATGAGCTCATTTTCTATTTTTAAGTATTTTATTCTTGCGTCTTACTGTATTCTATTCATGTAGAACAAGTGCCTAAACCTGAAGAACAATTGTTCTAATTTAAGATTCCATTGCTATCATAGTTCAAAAAAGCGCTAGGCGTTAATTGTGCGTTTTGCCACCGCCTTGCGCTTTACTGACCAAAGCGCATGCTTATGCACAGTTATTCATAGATTATGCGTAGTTATGCGCAATGCGTTTTGCCAACGCCTAGAGCCTAGGCGCGCATAAGCGCTCGCTTAGGCATGCCTTTTTTTTAACTCTGATTGCTTTGCTCTTGTATCACTGTATTTACTCACACAAACTTATTTTTAAATTGAAGGATCCAATTGAAACTCCAATGGCACAGCAGGTATGTTCACGCATGTTTCTTTAACAGGTTTGCTCTTATCAATAGCTCTGTTGATTTCAATTTCAATTGTGTATACAGTTGACTTTCATATCATGCACATTACTAGCATCACAACAGAGCCAATAGTGTTGTTGTACATGTAGACCCGTGGTACCCATCTGAAATCTTGTTGTGCCGTGTGGTTTCCCACGCTTTGTATTCTTTCACTGCTGCTTTGTCTTGAACTGATATGATTTGAACCGTGTCTCTATTTTGATTTGGCAAGACAATGCAAAGTGACCATAGGACATAGATATATGTTTGTTTGATGCTTTTATTATGTACTAGTACTTGGCAATAGAAGACTTGGTAGTTTAATCCTGTCCACCTTACTAATGAATTGGTTCACGAAATGAGTTTCATATACAAGTACATGCTAAACTTGTTATGTGTCCGCTTGTTTCTTCTTTTAGAATCTTGATGAGAATATTGGGGAAGAGTGCCTTATTAAGCAATGGTAAAGGAAGTAATGCAGATAAGGTTCAGGATAGTGACACATCCTTGTTGGTCTCCAACAAAGCTGATAAAACAGCTAAGGAAGACTATCTTGAAGACAGGAGACAACCCCAAAGTCCTGTCTTGGTTTAGTGTTCGAAAGCATCGCCACTACCGCTTGCACAAGCTATTCAAACTCACGTCTGAATCAGTTCGGTTTCTTGAGTCTCAACTACAAGCTGAAAGACATCGATCAGCTGTGCTGCGACAAGAAGCGGAAGGACTGCGGAAGTCCCTGGAACATTCAGATGCATACTTTCTGGTGCAACAACAAGCATTGGAGGATTTTAGCGCCAAATAGGACAAAGCTAATCAACTTGCTAAGCTTATTGCCAGCATGGTGGATACCCAGGATAACGCTTCTTGAGCTCTTCTGAAGTTGTTTCAGTTATGCTCTTGTTTTGTCAAGCGCTTATTTGCCTTTGGTGGCCAATTTTGACGACCAGTGTATGTAATATGCTGCTTTGTTCCCTATATTTGCACTGGTGGCGAACTTTGATGCCCAATGGATGTAATATGTGTAATAGTGGTAATAGGCTAGCATTAATTGCTTGCTTATTTATTTCCTTATTGTCTTGTTTAGTTGTTTGCTTGTAGTCACTGTAGTTCTTTTTATGTGTTTTTCTAGTGGCCACAATAGCCTATTTTTTGGTAACTAGGCCAAAATAATCATGGCAACAAACGGACTGTTGTAACCATGGGCCTCTTGTAGGCCATATGATCCATGGGCCTTCGTCCGGCCGTAGGATCCATTGGCCTTCTATACGGGCCGTAGGATCCATCGGCCTTCTATACGGGCCTTAGGGTCCATGGGCCTTCTACGGGCCGTACGATCCATGGGCCTTCTATGGGTCGTAGGATCCATGGGCCTTCTACGGGGCGTACCATCATTTCGCCAATCATGGGCCGTACTATTCGTGGACCATAACGGGCCGTTAATAGGCCGTATTTGATAACTCTATGAAAACAGCCCAACGGGTTTTTTTACATGAAAACGGCCCAACGTATTAACGATCCGCAAACGGGCCGACTGTAACGACGGGCTGAATTTGGCCTACAAGCAGAAAATGACAGTAAAGGGCCGTATGTAACTGAATGCTGCAAATGAGCCCAAGAATCAATGGGCCCTGAGAAGGCCGAAAGATAACTTGGGCTGGAAACCACCCAATGGAATAATGGGCCGTTAATGGGTATAAAGTGATACATTGTTCATTACGGGCCAGTTTCACCACGGGCCGTTAATGGGCCAAGAGTTACAAAGGTCCTCATATGGGCTGAAAGAAGTCATGGGCCACACATTGGGCGGAAGTTAAAACGAGCTGAATCACATGGGACGGCCCAGATGACGCTACTGGGCCTAATTTGGATAGGGCGTAACAGGCCCTGGGTTAGCGGGCTGTAAATGGGCTATATGCGAACATGACGTTAACATGCTTTCCGTGGGCCGGGCGGCCACCTTTTAACCAAGTCAAACGGGTCGGCCTTTTCATAGGAATGGGCCTCTGTTGGGCCGTGCCATGTGTCGCCGTATCATAGGCGACTTCGGTCCAATGAACGGATGACATCTGTCCCAATAGTGAGCCGACACGTGTTTCCTCCAGCCAATGATGATTTTACACGTGGAAAATCCCCATTGGTCGGGGCTGTTAACGGGTTATCGGATCCAAAACCCGACCCATAGCTTAACGGCGTTCCGTTACGGTGGATGCCACGTGTCGGTCACCCTTGATGAAAGCACTTCTGTGACGCGCGATTTATCGTCATGGAAGTGGACACTTCCGTGATGATAATTTTGGTAATGCCATGGAACACTTTTACGACAGCACAGGTATGACTATCTTGATTCTGTCATAAATTTTTCATGGATGTACATGCATGACAAAAAACGCGACCTACTGTGACAAACACGTATCATCACGGAAATGTATTTTTTTGTTGTGTACTCTGTTCTTATGAACTTAATACTCTAGATGCATGCTGGATAGCGGTTGATGTGTGGAGTAATAGTAGTAGATGCCGGCAGGAGTCGGTCTACTTGTCTCGGACGTGATGCCTATATACATGATCATACCTAGATATTCTCATAACTATGCTCAATTCTGTCAATTGCTCAACAGTAATTTGTTCACCCACCGTAGAATACTTATGCTCTCGAGAGAAGCCACTAGTGAAACTATGGCCCCCGGGTCTATCTTCATCATATTAATCTTCCAACACTTAGTTATTTCCTTTGCTTTTTATTTTACATTGCATCGTTATCATAAAAATACCAAAAATATTTATCCTATCATATGTATCAGATCTCACTCTCGTAAGTGACCTTGTAGGGATTGACAACCCCTTATCGCGTTGGTTGCGTGGATTTATTTGTTTGGTGTAGGTGCGAGGGACTCGCGCGTAGCCTCCTACTGGATTGATACCTTGGTTCTCAAAAACTAAGGCAAATACTTACGCTACTTTGCTGCATCACCCTTTCCTCTTCAAGGGAAAACCAACGCAGTGCTCAAGAGGTAGCATGGCTATATCATTTAATTTAGTAAGATCTGCCACAACAGTTTCAGATTCATAGCCATAAAAAGGACCATATTCAACCAAAGTAATTATATCAGGATCAACAGAGAATTCATAATCCTTATCAGTAACACAGATAGGTGAAGTAGCAAAAGAAGGGTCAAGTTTCATTCTAGCATTAAGAGATTGCTGCTTCCATTTAGCTAATAACTTCTTAAGATCATATCTATCATTGCAATCTAAAATAGCTCTAGCAGCTTCTTCATCCATAACAAAACCCTCAGGAACAATAGGTAATTAATATTTATTAGGGGGAGAGTCTTCATCATCACTATCATCAATATTATCAGTTTCAATACTTTCATTCTCTCTAGCCCTAGCATGTTGTTCATCAAGAAATTCACCAAGTGGCACAGTATTATCAAGGATAGAAGTAGTTTCATCATAAGTATCATGCATAGCAGAAGTGGCATCATCAACAACATGCAACATATCAGAATTCATAGCAGAACCAGGTTTAGGTGTCGCAAGCTTACTCAAAATAGAAGGTGAATCAAGTGCAGAGCTAGATGGCAGTTTCTTACCTCCCCTTGTAGTTGAGGGATAAAATTTTGTTTTCTCGTCTTTCAAGTTCCTCATAGTGACAAGCAGATACAAATCCAAAGTGACGCAAAGAAGAGAGCTATGCTCCCCGGCAACGACGCCAGAAAATAGTCTTGATAACCCACAAGTATAGGGGATCGCAACAGTTTTCGAGGGTAGAGTATTCAACCCAAATTTATTGATTCAACACAAGGGGAGCCAAAGAATATTTTCAAGTATTAGCTGTTGAGTTGTCAATTCAACCACACCTGGATAACTTAGTATCTGCATCAAAGTATTTAGTAGCAAAGTAATATGGAAGTAACGGTAACGGTAGCAAAGGAATATTTTTGGGTTTTGTAGTGATTGTAGCAGTAGCAATGGAAAAGTAAATAAGAGAAAAACAATATGTGAAAAGCTCGTAGGCATTGGATCGGTGATGGAGAATTATGCCGGATGCAGATCATCATGTAACATTCATAACATAGGGTGACACAGAACTAGCTCCAATTCATCAATGTAATGTAGGCATGTATTCCGAATATAGTCATACGTGCTTATGGAAAAGAACTTGCATGACATCTTTATTCCTACCCTCCCGTGGCAGTGGGGTCCTAACGGAAACTAAGGGATATTAAGGCCTCCTTTTAATAGAGTACCAGACCAAAGCATTAACATAGTGAATACATGAACTCCTCAAACTACGGTCATCACTAGGAGTGGTCCCGATTATTGTCACTTCGGGGTTTCCGGATCATAACATATAGTAGGTGACTATAGACTTGCAAGATAGGATCAAGAACTCACATATATTCATGAAAACATAATAGTTCAGATCTTAAATCATGGCACTCGGGCCCTAGTGACAAGCATTAAGCATATCAAAGTCATAGCAACATCAATCTCACAACATAGTGGATACTAGTGGAATGTTATACATTAGATCATCATTGCATATCATATTTTATTGCATTTTGGCTTGATCCTAGAAATTTCATGCAACTCAAGGACCCACGGAGAGAGAGTTGGGGATTTCGTTATTTTCATATTTGAGTTTTCTCAAATTTTGAAAATAGGATCATTTGATTTTATTTATTTTATCTTCAATTATTTCAATTATAAAAATAAGAGAGAGGGAATAAAATGACTTTCCCAAAATAAAGGAATATTGAGGATTTAATTAAAAAAATCAAGTAAGTTTTATTTGGGAGTTTTTCGCTGTTTTATTTGAATTTAGGAAAAATGCGGTTTTTTCAAAATTTCATTTGGGCCCCAAATAAATGTTCATCTTGTCCGGCTTGATTTTAGAAGTCCGGGAGAATTTATTTCAGGATTTTTGGAGTCCGTTTAGTATTTCTTTTATTTATTTTTCTGCGCAAAATTTTTTAAAAGAAAAAAACGAACCGACCTAGCTGGGCCGTACCCGACCCGGACTCTAGCCCGGCCGGCCTTTATAAGCCTGGGGAGCCCAACCCGAGCCGCCCGCCGCCGCCGTCACCGCGCCGCCGCCGCCTTGCCGCCGCCCGCCACTCGCCGCCAACCGCCGCCAGCCATGGAGTTTGCCGCCTCACGGAGGTAGCCGCCGCCGCCGTCTTCGGTCGTTAACCGCCTGCGTTTTTAAAACAATCATGGTCGTTTTTTATTTAGATCGGTTTTTTCCGGTTTAGTCTATTTGGCGGACGTTCAGATGTTCGCTCGTTTTAACGAACGGTTTTCATCGCTTAGTCGAGACAGCAATAACGCTCGTTCATTAGCACATTCGCCGCTTTTTCTTTTCTCGGAGTTTCCGCAATTAATTCTGATCGCGATTTCTGATCCAATTTTTGTTTTAGTATAACTTTTCGCTCGTTTATCGGAATCAGGCTATTCAAGCGCCTAGAGTTCCGTCTCGAAACGCTCTTTCCGTTTAACCAACTCAAACAAGTTATTGCTTCTGTAAAATTTGACTTAGGTCCAGATTAGTAAACGAAGCTTGTTTCTTTCGCCGTTTGACTTTCATACCTCCGTTTGATTTGATTCTTTTTGCAAACCGGAGTTCTTAAGTTGAACTTTCTGGTTAGATATCTTATTTGAATTTTACCCGTGCATTAGATGAGTTCTTATTGTATGCTTGTTTGTTTGCGATAGAGTACCCGGAGTGCGTCGCGTGCTACTTCCAATCTCTAGGTTTCACGGATCATCAGCAAGGCAAGTAACACTTTGATCATACCTCCTTACTACCCAGTTTTATTGCATTAGATCAAATCCTCAAACAATTGCATGACTAGGATCTGATTAAATTGTGGGTTTTGGGAAGTAGATGAGGTAGTACCTATTGCCTATTTTATTATCAAACCCTTGGGAGTTACCTCTACGTTTGCTTATTATGCCATGCTATGCCAGTAGACGTGGATTGGGTGAGTGTATCCATGACAGTTGTGATATTGTAAATAAATAGTTTATTTAAGGTGGCAACTTAAACACACATCTGGGTGGATTGAGGCACCTGGGTATTCCAGCGATTGCCTGTTTTTCTTTATGGACCGCCACCCAGGCTCAAATGGATCATGAGATTATTCATGCTAGAAACTTCCGTGTGCAGCCACAAGTTACTATGGGCTCTAGCATAGTTGATTAAGTCATATGAACTCTTACAGTGGTAGACTAGCAGATGTAGGGGATGTAGGTTGGTACTGTCTACCCGATCGTAAGGTGCAAACGCTTATGAAAGACTATGTCTCGGTCATCCGTTTCTCAAACACCATGTAGTGCGAAAAATCCAACGGAGGCGATCGAGTCTTGTGGGGAAAAGTGCACAAACCTCTGCAGAGTGTATAAACTAATCATGGTTAGCTGTGTCCCCGGTTTTGGACGTTTTGAGTATCTAGTACTGGGATTATCATGTGAATCTCATCATGTTACTTTAATTTTAATTTGTTGGGTTTAATGATGATGTTTAATTGGGATTGAGAGGGTGTCATCCTTCTCAATGTTTAACAACCACCATGATAGTTAAATAAAATTTATTCCTTTGCGAGAGGGAAAATTGGCTTTACGCAAAATCAGTATCAGAGAGCTTTCCACCAGCCATATATGCATGTAGTATAGCACTATTCTTTCATTACTCTCTATGTGTTACATTGCCAGCATATTCCATGTGCTGACCCGTTTTCGGCTACAACGTTCATGTTGCAGACTTTTCAGACGACGAGTAAGGTGCCTTTAAGTCATGGTTCTATACTCAGTGATGCCGTTGGAGTTGATGGACTCACTTATCTTCCAAGCCTTCCGCTGTTATCGTTATTAGATGGCCTTAAGCCATATCTATTGTAATAAGTTCTCTTTTGAGACATTCTATGTAATAAGCATGTGGTTGCTACTCTGTTATAAATCCTTAGAGTACTGTGTGTGTCAGCGTTACTGATCCAGGGATGACACTGATGCACAGAGATCAGATTGTTTGAGGTCTGGTCGCTATAAGATGGTATCAGAGCACACGCTGACTATAGGACACGACCACTAAGCTAAAGCCCTAGATCACTACTCACTCTTCTCATTTCTGACTCCTCATCTTTTCTACTCTTTTAGGATGGCGGATGCAAGGAACAAGTTCATGCAACCGGATGAAGATACACCCTTTGGACGCTACTTGAAGGAAGTCACTAAATACCTGAACATCGGAGTACCAAGCTTCACCGGGACCTACAATGCCACTTTAGCTGAAGAGGAGTGCTGGATGATTCAAGTTCAAGTTCCAGGAAGGACGTTCATGGCCGTCACTGAGCACATAGAGTTTTCCTTTGATGCACCAACCTGGAGTCTTGGAAATAGCATGGCCGCCCACATCACAATGGGACGCATTGGAGAAGTTTACCACCAGGATCTCAAGGATACTATTTACTAGATTTGTGGGCGCCGAGATGAGCAACGGGAGATGATCAGCACCAGGAAGGATAGATCAATCGCAACTTTTATCCGGGAGTTAAACTAGCACATTCGACGCCAGGAGAACCAGATGTGCGCAGGCATGAAAGATCTGCAGAAGGCCTTGACCAAGATCACTGAGCTGGAAGAAGAACTCAAGGCTACACGTGAAGATTATATGGAGGAAATCGAAGTATTAGTGGAGAAGAATGACGACCTGACCAGGAAGCTAGGACTGTTCATGGGAGAACCCTCGCCAGGAGGAGAAGATGACGATTCCACTTTCCCGAAGAACTATATCATCATCGACGACACCGACTCGGACCCAGATGACAGCGATGATGACTACGTTGATGAAGCAGGAGCAGATATCATGGAGTCTTCATCGGAGCAGTTTTTCTAGTCGACCACCATAACAAGAGTAGTATTTCCCCATGTATCTAGTATAGTCCGAGCACCTTTATAATGATAGATAGACCGTCGTATGCCCTCGCTTGAACTGAATGAGTGATATTGTTTGCATTTGTCTCATGTGCATATGGGTAGTGTTTTCCCTCTAGACCTCATTCTATTCTATATTCTCATCTTTTCTAAAACCCTCAGATGCCTCCGAGACATGACAATGGATTTGCTTTCCCACTGGAGCTCACCCAGTTGATCCAGCAGCACAATGCGTTGATGCCATTGCTAGTCCAGAATCAGAACCAGGGGAACAACAACAACAACAACCCACCACCTACACCACCTGTTGATCATTTAACCCGTTTTCTTAGACTGAATCCGCCGGTGTTCTGTAGTAGCACCGAGCTGATAGTTGCAGATGATTGGCTCTGCAAGACAGCAAGGGAGTTGACCACTGCAGGATGCACAGACGCGGAGAGGGTGCATTTTGCCGCACATCAGCTTGAAGGAGCCGCAACACCATGGTGGGAGAATTTCACAGCCACTTATCGTATTGACATTGTCACATGGGATCAGTTTTAGCAGGCTCTCCGTACTGCCCATGTTTCAGCACGAGCTATGGCCATGAAGAAGCATGAGTTTTGTAACTTGCGCCAAGGAGGACGGACAGTTGGCCAGTATGTGGATGACTTTAGTAAGCTAGCACGTTATGTCCCAGATGAAGTTTCTACAGACGCAACTAAGCAGGAGAAGTTTCTGGAAGGACTTAATGATGAGCTGAGCATGCAGTTGATGGGTAGAAAGCTTCAACAACTACCAGGAGTTGGTAGATCGTGCTCTTATGATTGAAGGGAAGCAGAAGCAGATTGAGAACCGCAAGAGGAAGTATGGACAAGGGAAGTACAATTCTGGAGCTCAGTAGAAGCCACGTTTTACCCCAAAACCGGGAGGACATTTTCAGCATACCCATGGAGGAGGGAATTAGCATAATCCTAATGGCTCCGAGAATGGTAACGGGAATGGAGGAAGCAACGGCCAGAACCGTACCAACCCGTCAACCCCAGCCAAGAGAGACCTGAGCCAAGTCACTTGCTATAAGTGTCAGAAGACTGGACATTATCCCAATGAATGTCCTGAAGCCCAGAATGGAAATGGCAATGGAAGCTCAGGGAAGAAGCCGAACCCTTTCAATAGGGGACAGGTGAACCACGTTAACATGGAAGAGGTTGATGCTTAGCCAGATGCAGTAATAGGTAAGTTTTTGGTTAAGTCATCTACTGCACTCATTCTTTTTGATACTGGAGCATTGCATTCATACATATCAATGGGATTCGTGGATAAGTATAAACTGCCAACCCAAGCCCTTAGGTCACCCATGTTAGTAACCTCGCCTGGAGCAGAGTATATGGCTAGTTTAAGGTGTGATCGGTTACCATTAAGGATTGGTAACTACGTGTTTCCCTTGGACCTAATAGTATTGGAATCGCAAGGATTGGATGTGATATTAGGCATGGATTGGTTATCGAAGTATGGAGGGAACATTGAATGCGCCAGTAAGACGATTTTGCTTACGACACCAGAAGGAAGAATGATCAAGTATGTATCCTGGCACGTACCGAAGAGGAGACAAGTAAATTCCTTATCAGGATTTGTGCAGGAGGAAGTACCAGTGGTGAAGGATTTCCCTGATGTATTTCCAGAAGAGTTTCCAGGCATGCCACCGGATAGAGACATTGAGTTTTTGATTGAGCTTTTGCCAGGCACAGGGCCGATATCTGAGAGACCGTACCGGATGCCCGCACAAGATTTGGAGGAAATTAAGAAACATATTAAGGAGTTACTGGATAAAGGCTTTATTCGCCCAAGTTCTTCACCTTGGGGATCGCCAGTACTTCTAGTGGAGAAGAAGGATGTATCATTGAGGATGGTTGTTGATTATCAAGGATTGAATGAAGTGACAATTAAGAACAAGTACCCGTTGCCGATGATCAATGATCTGTTTGACCAATTGCAAGGAGCTAAGGTATTTTACAAGATCGATTTGCGATCAGGATACCATCAGTTGAAGATTCGAGAGCAGGATATACCGAAGACAGCTTTTACCACCAGGTACGGGCTGTACGAGTATACCGTTATGTCATTTGGTCTGACTAACACACCTGCCTATTTCATGAACATGATGAACAAGGTGTTTATGGAGTTTTTGGATAAGTTCGTCGTGGTGTTCATTGATGATATTTTGGTCTACTCGAAGAATGAAGAGGAGCATAAGGAGCATTTGCGTTTGGTACTGGAGAAGCTCATAGAACATCAGTTATATGCCAAGTTCAGCAAATGTGAGTTTTGGTTGAAGGAAGTTGGATTCCTCGGACATGGTATATTCGGAGAAGGAATATCAGTAGATCCCACCAAGGTTGTCACTGTGACAAACTGGGAAGCCCCAACAACAGTTGGAGAGATCCGGAGTTTTCTTGGACTCGCAGGCTACTACCGGAGGTTCATTGAGAATTTACCGGAGGTTCATTGAGAATTTCTCGAAAATTGCAAAGCCCATGATGGAGTTGTTGAAGAAGGATACCAAGTTCAAATGGACTGAAGAATGTGTGGCAAGTTTCCAGGAGTTGAAGAAACGTTTGGTTACATCACCAGTGTTGATTCTGCCAGATCAGCGCAAGGATTATGAGGTGTATTGTGACGCTTCACGTCGAGGACTTGGAGCCGTGCTTATGCAGGAGGGAAGAGTTGTTTCGTATACCTCACGACAGCTTAAGCCCCATGAGTTGAATTATGCCACACATGATTTGGAGTTAGCAGCCGTAGTGCATGCATTGAAGACATGGAGACATTTTCTCATTGGAAACCATTGTGAGGTGTACACGGATCACAAGAGTTTGAAATACATTTTCACACAGAAGGAGCTGAATCTCAGACAAAGGAGATGGTTGGAGCTCATCAAGGATTATGATATGAGATTACGGAAAGGCTAACATAGTAGCCGATGCGTTGAGCCGCAAGAGCCATGTCAACACACTAATGACCGGAGAGTTACCAAAGGAGTTAGCCGAGGACCTTCATGAGCTATGTTTGGAGATAGTTCCGAGAGGCTATGTAGCAGCATTGAAGATTCAGTCTACTTTGATAGATAAGATCAGAGAAGCCCAGAAGACCGACAAGGAGATTGCCACTATAAAGGAGAAAATGAGCAAGGGAAAAGCTAAAGGATTTCATGAGGATGAGCACGATACCCTATGGTTTGAAGACTGTGTTTATGTGCCTAATGATCCGGAGATCAGGAATTTGATTCTGCAGGAGGCCCATGACTCACCATATTCGATTCACCCAGGAAATACCAAGATGTATTTGGATTTGAAGGATACTTTCTGCTGGACCGGAATAAAGAAGGATATTGCGGAGTATGTTGCAGTCTGTGATGTATGTCAGAGAGTAAAGGCAGAGCATCAGAAGCCAGCACGATTGTTACAGCCATTGCCAATACCCGAATGGAAGTGGGATAAGCTAGGCATGGATTTTATCATGGGATTGCCCAAGACTCGTTCAGGCTATGACTCGATTTGGGTTGTAGTCGATCGTTTGACGAAGGTAGATCATTTCATCCCCATGAAGACTACTTACAGCAGTGCTAAGTTGGCTAAGATATACATGACCAGGATCCTATGTCTGTATGGAATTCCGAGGAGCATTGTATCAGATAGAGGAACCCAGTTTACCTCAAAGTTCTGGAATCGGTTACATGAAACTTTGGGAACCAGACTAGAGTTCAGTAAAGCTTTTCATCCGCAGAAAGATGGACAGACCACGAGAGTCAACCAGATTTTAGAGGATATGTTGAGAGCTTGTGCGCTAGATTATGGATCCAGTTGGGACGACAATTTGCCATATGCAGAGTTCTCCTACAACAACAGTTATCAATCCAGTCTGAAGATGGCCCCTTTCGAAGCTTTGTACGGAAGGAGGTGTAGAACACCATTGTTGTGGGACGAAGTAGGAGACCGTCAGTTGTTTGGACCGGATTTGATTAAAGAGTCTGAACAATAGGTGAAGTTGATTCGCGATAGGCTCAAGGTAGCCCAATCCAAGCAGAAGAGCTATGCAGATTCTAAACGCAAGGAAACAGTTTACGAAGTCGGAGATAGAGTTTATCTTCGTGTAGCTCCACTTCGAGGAGTTAAGCGCTTTGGAGTTAAGGGAAAATTATCGCCACGTTTTGTGGGATCATACAAAGTTTTGGAGCGTATGGGAGAAGTTGCTTACAAGTTGGAGTTGCCCGAAGGATTGTCAGGGTTCACGATGTGTTCCATGTTTCCCAGTTGAAAAAGTGCCACGCAGAGATGGCTGATATACCGCTGAGAGATACAGTGCCGCTGGAAGAGATTCAGTTGGATAGTGATTTGACCTATGAGGAGAAACCGATCAAGATTCTCGAATATGCCAGCCGAGTCACCCGCAGCAAGGTTATCAAGTTTTGCAAAGTTCAGTTTAGCCACCACACCGAGGATGAAGCCACCTGGGAGCGAGAGGAAGATCTGCTCAAGGACCACCCGCACCTATTTTCTAGCCAACCTGAATCTCGAGGGCGAGATTCATCTTAAGGGGGGGTAGGTTTGTAACATTCCAAATTTTCAATTTGGAATGTTATACATTAGATCATCATTGCATATCATATTTTATTGCATTTTGGCTTGATCCTAGAATTTTCACGCAACTCAAGGACCCACGGAGAGAGAGTTGGGGTTTTCGTTATTTTCATATTTGAGTTTTCTCAAATTTTGAAAATAGGATCATTTGATTTTATTTATTTTATCTTCAATTATTCCAATTATAAAAATAAGAGAGAGGGAATAAAATGACTTTCCCAAAATAAAGGAATATTGAGGATTTAATAAAAAAATAAAATAAGATTTCTTTGGCAGTTTTTCGCTGTTTTATTTGAATTTAGGAAAAATGCGGTTTTTTCAGAATTGCATTTAGGCCCCAAATAAATGTTCATCTTGTCCGACTTTATTTTAGAAGTCGGGGAAAATTTATTTCGAGATTTTTGGAGTCCGTTTAATACTTCTTTTATTTCTTTTTCTGCGTGAAATTATTTAAAAAAACGAACCGACCTAGCTGGGCCGTACCCGACCCGGACTCTATTCCGGCCGGCCTTTATAAGCCGGGGAGCCCAGCCCGAGCCGCCCGCCACCGCCGTCGCCGCCCATCGTCGCCGCCGCCCGCCGCCGCCGCCTCGCCGATCCACGCCGCCGCCCTGCCACGTCGCCGCCACCGCCGCCGCCGATTCGCCGCCGCCATTGCATTGCACCGGTCTTCACTGTTAACCGCGGTTTTTAAATCGCGGTCGTTTTTTATTTACATCGGTTTATTTTTTTTCCCGGTTTAGTCTATTTAGCGGACGTCGTCCGTACATTCGTTTTAACGAACGGTTTTCGTCGATTAGCCGCAGACAGCGAAAGTTCATTCGTTAGCCTGTTCGTCAGTTTTTCTTTTTCTCGGATTTTCCGCGATTAATTCTGATCGTGATTTCTGATCCGATTTTCGTTTTAGTATAACTTCTCGCTCGTTTATCGGAATCAGGCGATTCAAGCGCCTAGAGTTTCGTCTCGAAACCCTCTTTCCGTTTAACCAACTCAAACAAGTTTTTGCTTCAGTGAAATTTGCATTAGGTCCAGATTAGTAAACGAAGCTTGTTTCTTTCGCCGTTTGACTTTCATTGCTTCGTTTGATTTGATTCTTTTTTCAAACCGGAGTTCTTAAGTTGTACTTTCTGGTTAGATCTCTTATTTTAGTTTTACCCGTGCATTAGATGAGTGCTTATTGTATGCTTGTTTGTTTGCAATAGAGTACCCGGAGTGCGCCGTGTGCTGCTTCGAATCTCTAGGTTTCACAGATCATCAGCAAGCCAAGTAACACTTTGATCATACCTCCTTACTACCCAGCTTTATTGCATTAGATCAAATCGTCAAACAATTGCATGATTAGGATCTGATTAAATTGTGGGTTTTGGGAAGTAGATGAGGTAGTACCTATTGCCTATTTTATTATCAAATCCTTGGGAGATACCTCTACGTTTGCTTATTATGCCATGCTATGCCAGTAGACGTGGACTGGGTGAGTGTATCCATGACAGATGTGAGATTGTAAATAAATGGTTTATTTAAGGTGGCAACTTAAACAAACATCTGGGTGGATTGAGGCACCTGGGTATTCCAGCGATTGCCTGTTTTTCTTTATGGACCGCCACCCAGGCTCAAAGGGATCATGAGATTATTCATGCTAGAAACTTCTATGTGTAGCCACAAGCTACTATGGGCTCTAGCATAGTTGATTAAGTCGTGTGAACTCTTATAGTGGTAGACTAGAAGATGTAGGGGATGTAGGTTGGTACTGTCTACCCGATCGTAAGGTGCAAACGCTTCTGAAAGACTATGTCTCGGTCATCCGTTTCTCAAACACCATGTAGTGCGAGAAATCCAACGAAGGCGATCGAGTCTTGTGGGGAAAAGTGCACAAACCTCTGCAGAGTGTATAAACTAATCATGGTTAGCCGTGTCCCCTGTTATGGACGTTTTGAGTATCTAGTACTTGGATTATCATGTGAACCTCATCATGTTACTTTAATTTTAATTTGTTGGGTTTAATGATGATGTTTAATTGGGATTGAGAGGGTTTCATCCTTCTCAATGTTTAACAACCACCATGATAGTTAAATAAAATTTATTCCTTTGCAGTAGGGAAAAATTGGCTTTACGCAAAACTATAACCATAGAGCTTTCCACCAGCCATATATGCATGTAGTATAGCATTATTCTTTCATTACTCTCTATGTGTTACATTCCCAGCATATTCCATGTGCTTACCCGTTTTCGGGCTGCAACGTTCATGTTGCAGACTTCTCAGACGACGAGTAAGGTGCCTTTAGGTCGTGGTTCTATATTCAGTGATGCCGTTGGAGTTGATGGACTCACTTATCTTCCAAGCCTTTCGCTGTTATCATTATTAGATGGCCTTAAGCCATATCTATTGTAATAAGTTCTCTTTTGAGACATTATATGTAATAAGTGTGTGGTTGCTACTCTGTTATAAATCCTTCGAGTACTGTGTGTGTCAGCATTATTGATCCAGGGATGACACTGATGCACAAAGATCAGACTGTTTGAGGTCTGGTCGCTACATAGGGATCAAACCCTATCAAAACTAACTCGATTACATGATAAATCTCATCCAACCCATCACCTTCCAGCAAGCCTACGATGGAATTACTCACGCACGGCAGTGAGCATCATGAAATTGGTGATGGAGGATGGTTGATGATGACGGCGGCGATGGATTCCCCTCTCCGGAGCCCCGAACGGACTCCAGACCAGCCCTCCCAAGTGAGTTTATGGCTTGGCGGCGCCTCCGTATCGTAAAACGTGATGAATCCTTCTTTCTTATTTTTTTCTCCCCAAACACGAATATATGGAGTTGGAGTTGAGGTCGGTGGAGCAACAGGGGGCCCACGCGGCAGGGGGGGCACGCCCAGGGGGGCAGGCGCGCCCCCCACCCTTGTGGACAGGTGGAGACCCCCCTGACGTGGATTCTTCTTCCAGTATTTTTAATATTTTCCAAAAATATGTTCCGTGGAGTTTCAGGTCATTCCGAGAACTTTTGTTTCTGCACATAAATAACACCATGGCAATTCTGCTGAAAACAACGTCAGTCCGGGTTAGTTCCATTCAAATCATGTAAGTTAGAGTCCAAAACAAGGGCAAAAGTGTTTGGAAAAGTATATACGACGGAGACGTATCAAGGATATCCTCACCAAAAACACCTCAGAGCAACGTCCCCCGGACGACGACGACCTTAGAGTATTGATGGTCTTCGAGAGATTCGCTTGAAACAATCGGTGCAAGAGGGCACTCCACGACCTCGCCGAAGTCTGCCAAGTCACAGCAATAAACCCCTGGAATGACACAGCGATAACTTTCAATGCCAGTGACGAACCAAAATTCCGGTCAGTCTGGGCACTAGCCGCCCTAGTCCTCAATCCAATTGTGGACGACTTTTGGCTCATTAAAGTGCTCATGGACGGTGGCAGCAGACTAAAACTCATCTACAAGGATAAACTCAACAAAATGGAAATAGACAGGAGCCGCATCGAGCAAAGAAATACGACCTTCCGAGGGATTATTCACAGCCGGGAGGCACAATGCATGGGGAAAATCACACTCGACGTGGTATTCGGCACGCTGGAGAACTATCGGTCCGAAGAGATAACCTTCCAAGTGGCTCCTTTCAATAATGGATATCACGCCCTGTTGGGGCTAGACGCATTCACACGCTTTCAAGACATACCCCCATTATGGGTATATGAAGCTCAAAATGCCCTGGCCCAATGGTATTATCACTCTCACCAGCGATCCGGACATAGCACTCTGCGCTGAAAATAAAACTGCATCCCTGTCCCTCGAGGCACTGTCCGAGTCCCTCGCGACCGAAGAGTTAACCGCACTACGCTTCACATTGGATAGGAACGATGTAATTCTTGACAAGCGACCCAAATCCACTTCCTTCAAACCAGCAGATGAAATAATCAAATTTTAAGTCCACCCGATGGACCCCAAGAAGACAGCTTCCATCAGGGCACAGCTGGACCCAACGGTCGACGCCGCACTACGAGCGTTCCTATGCGAAAAATGGGACATATTCGCCTGGCACCCTTCTGACATGCTAGGAATCCCAAACAGGTTGAACACAGCCTCAATATATTGAAGGGATATAAGTCGGTCAAGCAAACACTGCCTCGCTTTTCCGAACCCAAACGACAAGCTATGGGGGAGGAGCAAGCGAAATTAATCGAGGCCGGATTCATTAGAGAAATAAAACACCCGGACTGGCTAGCAAACCTGGTGATGGTTCCAAAGAAGGATAAATCCTGGCGCCTGTGCTCGATTTCAAAGACATCAACAAGGCCTGCCCTAAGGATCCTTTCCCCCTCCACCGCATCGATCAGATTATTGATGCTACCACAGGACACGAATCACTGTGTTTCCTCGACGCATACCCCGGATACCATCAAATCAAAATGAAGGAGTCCGATCAAGCCACAACAGCATTCATTACCCCATACGGGCCCTTCTGCTTGAACACTATGCCCTTCGGGCTCAAAAACGCCGGCGCCACCTACCAACGCATGATTCAAACATGCCTGGAGAAACAAATCGGCAAGACAGTTGAAGCATATGTGGATGACGTAGTCATCAAGACTAGGCACGTCGAGTCACTAATAGATGACCTACGTCTCACATTCGACAACCTTCGTACATATGACATCAAGCTCAATCCGGAAAAGTGTGTGTCGGTGTCAAAACCGGCGGATCTCGGGTAGGGGGTCCCGAACTGTGCGTCTAGGCGGATGGTAACAGGAGACAAGGGACACGATGTTTTTACCCAGGTTCGGGCCCTCTCGATGGAGGTAAAACCCTACTCCTGCTTGATTAATATTGATGATATGGGTAGTACAAGAGTAGATCTACCACGAGATCAGAGAGGCTAAACCCTAGAAGCTAGCCTATGGTAGGATTGTTGTTCGCCCCACGGACTAAAACCCTCAGGTTTATATAGGCACCAAGAGGGTTAGTGTCGGTGTCAAAACCGCGGATCTCGGTAGGGGTCCCGAATGTGCGCCTAGGCGGATGGTAACAGGAGACAAGGGACACGATGTTTTACCCAGGTTCGGGCCCTCTTGATGGAGGTAAAACCCTACGCCCTGCTCGATTGATATTGATATTGTGGATGTTTACAAGAGTGGATCTACCACGAGATCAAGGAGGCTAAACCCTAGAAGCTAGCGTATGGTATGATTGTAAGGGTTGTTACGATAGTCCCACGGACTAGAGCCATCCGGTTTATATAGACACCGGAGAGGGCTAGGGTTACATAGAGTCGGTTACAATGGTAGGAGATCTACATATCCAGACGCCAAGCTTGCCTTCCACGCCAAGGAAAGTCCCATTCGGACACGGGTGAAGTCTTCAATCTTGTATCTTCATAGTCTTGGAGTCCGTCGATGATGATAGTCCGCCAATGATAGTTCGGTGATGATGGTAGTCCGCTATCCGGACACCCCTAATCCAGGACTCCTCAAGAGCCCCTGAACCAGGCTTCAATGACGATAAGTCCGCGCCAGATATTGCTTGGCATTGCAAGGCGGGTTCCTCCTCCAAATGATAGAAGATTGTGAACACCAGGATAGTGTCCGGCTCTGCAAAATAAATTCCACATTCCACCGTAGAGAGGATAATATATATACACAAGTTCAATCTGCTGACGTTTTCTGTGGCATGACGTCACGCCAGTACCAAGCCATTACTCGAATTGTTTTTTTACTTTACCACCTCAGCGCATTTAGCGAAGCGGTTTCCTTGGCACGTCTTGTCGAAGCAGAGATCGTGTTTCCCCTTAATCCAGGATTCTCGTTAATACGGACGTGGGTAACCCAACCGCGCCCGTCCGCCATGCCCCATCTATCGAAGGCGAGTCCCAAACGGTCACGGAGACGGCTCTTGGTATTCTTCCTCTTTATAACGGGACCAAGGCTTGTTTCTTTTTCTTCAATCCTCCATCGAATCCTCTCCATGCTCCAAGTTCCAGCACCTAGAGCTCCAGATTCGAGTGCTTCGGACTTTCGACGATGTCCGGTTCCGACCTCCAGGGCCGGTGGATGCCCTCCTTCGTCACGGAGGAGGACGTGCTAAAGCTGCGGGAGGCCAAGTACCTGTCTTACGAGATTTCGCACAGGTTGCCTGCCGAAGAGCAGGCCATCCCCATCCCCGAGCCCGGCGAGTATGTCGTTTTTGTATCCAACCTCCGTCGGGGTTTAGGTTTCCCGATGGATCCTTTTGTGAGAGGGCTCATGTTTTACTATGGGTTGGAATTCCACGATTTGGCTCCGGAGTCCATCCTCCATATCTCCGCATTTATTGTCATCTGCGAAGCCTTCCTCCGCGTCACCCCTCACTTCGGCCTGTGGCTGAAGACCTTCGATGTGGCGCCGAAGATGATCGGGGGGCGTCAAGCGGAGTGTGGCGGGGCGGCCATAAGTAGGAGGGCCGATGCCCCGTGGCTCGCTGGCTCCTTCCAAGAGGAGCTCGGCCCGTGGCAGCAAGAGTGGTTCTATATTACCGTTCCGAGGGGCCGCAGACAAAAGCCGCCGCCCTTATTCCGCCCGGGACCTCCACGACGGTTGATGTCGTGGGTCAACCAAGGGCTCAACTGGGGGCCATCAAAGGACGTGCCCCTACTACAGGGCCGGATTCGGGATCTCCTAACGAGGGAGATCGATATGGTGGTGGTGATGCAGGTTATGCTGATTAGGCGTCTCCTGCCCTGCAAACGCCGCCCTCTCCGCTATGGGAGTTCAATCCGAGGGCCCACGATTCTTCAACACTTCATGGGTATGACACCGGAGATGTACAACTTATTCTTCGGATCGCAAGAGTGCGTCCCGAATTGACCGAGGATGCTGGCCTAAGCTGCAATCGCCTCGGATACTCAAGTAAGTAGTTCCGAGTCCGGACATACCGTTTGTTTGCCTTCGATGATTCGTTTATGACCAACTTCCTTCTACACAGGAGTGGATAGCGGAAGCAAAATTGATACGGTGTCCGCCCACCTCCCGAGACCGCGCGGATCCCGGCTGCACGGATGCTTGAGGTTGCGCCTTTAGAGGAAGGCGAAGGGGAAAGCAGGAAAGCTACTGCCTCGCCTAAGGAGGCTCTTGAAAGAGGGGGGATCGAGAATCCCTCCCACCAAGGGGAGAAGAGGACTGCCTCCGAGGACCTGGGGGCAAAAGCCCCTAAATGGGGGAAGAAATCTTCGCCAGAGGGTCCTGCGTCCGGGGAGGCCCCGACCGCACAATCTCCATCAATGAGTCAGCCCTCCAACGAGCCGTAAGTAGAAAGAAAGGAGTTTTATAATATGGGACATCCCTATTTGTGCTTCTGAGGATAACTAAAGTTTTTACCTTGTAGTTCGGATCTCCGTCCTTCGCAAATAAGCTCGTCTTCGGGGGACCTTCGTCCGGAGATGATAGAGAGCGAGACGCCTCCATCCGGGGCGCCGTCGGATAGGGCAGACGAGCCTGAAGTGTCGTCACGGAGGGAGCCCCCGGGTTTGGCAAAGCCGGATAGTTCGGCGCCAACTGGTGTATGGCTGAAGGATCTGCTTGAGAAGGCGTCTATCTCATAAGATCAGCACGCATTGATGAGCATGGTGATTGGAAGGATTTCGTCCGCCGAAGGCGGATTGCACGATGCCGTCAGGAGTTTGCTGGCGGGGTTTGAGATACGTGAAAATGACACACCTTTTAACAGTTTTGCATATATAATGCACCCTGTATAGATAGTAGCCCCTGAGACTCGGTAGGTTGTCGAAATCGACAGCGTGCCGAGGATCAAAATCGCAGGTTTAAATTCCCGTCGTGCCGATGCAGGTGGCGGGTCGTCCGGGGGCCAGCCGGACTGATGGAGTTGCTGAACTAAAGCGGCAACTCGATGCTGCGGATGCGACATCACGCTGGTCAACAAAGCGACTTGATGAGTCGCAAGGTTAGTGTTATGCGCGGTCACTTGGTAAGGAGCGAAGCCATCTCCTTACAACATGTGTGTGAAATGCAGATAGTGCCGATGGTGGAGAGCCTTCGGGCGAACTTGCTCAAGCCAAGGAGCAGGCGGAAGGAGTAATCTGGCGGCCTCGAGGGCGGCCGAGGAGTTAGCGGCGAAAGGGTCGCACACCGCCGGAGCAGGGAAGAGATAGCGAAATGGCCGTGAAATTAAAGGATGCTACCGACCGCAATGAGGCTCTTGGGAAGGCGCCTAAGCGGGGCAAGAAGACCTGCGAAGGCCACCTCCGGTTAAGAATGCCCGCTCGCAATGCGGGCTATGAAGGAAGAGCTGTGCCGGGCCGATATTGTAGCCGGCAAGCCTTTTCGCTGCGCCAAGGTTCACGGATCCAAAATATGCTTAGCTGGGCTAACTGTGGTGTCCGGAGGACCCTTATATGGACTTAGCAGCGAAAGCGGCGGATGCCGTTGTGCATTCGAAGCCGGAAGGATCACAAGACGGAAGAGCTGTTTTGGTCTCAATTCCATAGTCCGAGCGCTCACTTCCGCTGACCGATCCTTTGGCTGAGTGGGCTGAGCTAAATAGGTTGTCGGGCTTGCTATGACGGATATAGTGACTCATATCCGCCGGATAGGCCCCAACCAAGAGTTACTTTGGCTTATTGCAGCAATTTCTTGGGGCGTGCCGCATATCAAGGCGATAAGCGGTCGGCCTGCATAGAGGGTGCGCGGATGGCGCCGCCGATGTGAAGACACATTGACAGAGATGGATGCCACCGCTGTTGCGCACTTCGGTTCGATGATAACGGTTACCCGCCGAGCACTATTTTGGCGGCGCTGCGTGGTGCTCGTGTAGTAGAGTCGCGGTGCTAAAAAATGTTACGCTCGAATGAACGCTTATATGATGTAAAACGATATTTATGATGTAAGCGCCTTTTATACTTGTGTGTTTTAAGTAATAGAATATCTCCTATGCGGCCGCTCATGTATACATGTGTATAACACGAAAGATGGCAGTCGTCGGTTTCAGCCCCCACGCACAAGGTGCGGGGTGTTCGCAAAAATAGCTGCTTTCACACTTTATCCGACGCCTAGGTCCTGTAAAGGAGGTGGTAGCGAGCAAACGAGGCAACCGGACTATAATGCTTTATCACTTTCACTTAGCCATGGAGTTTGAGGGTGGGGCTACGACATAGCCTCGGGGCACCGCGCTCTTCAATTTGGGGGCGGATGTGCCTGGCCGAAACGGCCCTTCGTCAAAGCGGAGGAATCCTAAACATTCCCATAGTCGATCGAGTGGTTGACCAGTCTCGTTGTATCATGACAGTTAGTTTTCGCTTTCATCGAGGTGCTCGCCCAGCCGAATCGGGGCACAATCGCAGAGTTCTCCTAGAGCCGCGTTAGCGATGATACGGAACGTAAGGCAGCAAAACACATGAGCCGGGCAAACCCAACATTTGACCAAAGACATGATTCGAGCTGATGCATATAAGGCCTAACTCGAGACACCAACACTCCCGAAGGTGTTCGGTCTTTATAATAGCGGGCAAAACAAAGCCCTAAGCCCCTTGTGTCCAGTGTACGGCAGGTTCTTCTAGCGCGCCGATGCCAAACGCCAGTCTCCACTCTGGTTATAATGATAAACCAGGGATTATAGCAACAAGAGACAGAAGAAAGGTTTACGAGGGTCTTAGTATGAAAAGAGTCCTGCAACGGGTCCCTACCGCACGCCTGCGCTGTGTCTCCGCGCCGCCGATCCGGACGGTGTGCATGCTGTTCATCGTAAAAAGAGAAGAACTTGGTTGGAATGGAAATCGCAAGAAAGTGCATAAAAATTGAAATATAGATTAAGAAAGCTGAGCCTATGCTAGCTCATTATGGCTTATATGTGCAAACCCTTGTGAAGGGATGTGCGGCTAGGTAGCCCCTAGCTTATTTATTCCGGACTCGCCCAGCCGTGTCCGGGTCTCAAGCGACCTTTTAATGAAATGATGCCACGTGGACCGGGCATTTTAAGCGTAAGAGACGCGAATGTGGTATTGCATTGAAGCGACGAAAGCTTCCCATCCCAAGTGATGCTTGATAGCTACTTTTAAATGGGGCGACATGAAAGGTTAGCTTTTCTCGTCGGAAGTTGTCGATTGACCCGACACAACTTCTAGTAATAATGAAACTGTGGACTGGCGTAAGGGCCTGGCGCCACTCCTTTGAAGGAAGTGCGGCTATGTCAATTGTAGTAGGGTCTATCCCAACTTGCGGATTGTGTCCGGAAATAGCAGGTTCAAGTCACCGCCGCCCATCAAAACCTGCGCTAATTGCAGTCCGCTCATTATGGGATCCAATATCGGGCAGTCTATCTTATGCTCGGATGCTTCGGACTAATCCAGATGGTCGAAAGTGATTGGTTTTGACGTCCAATCTCGGTCCACTAGGGTGGATCGTGCGACACTTGTCTTAGCGAGTGCCATGTTGGCTTTCTGTACTATCACGTGAAGCGAGTTTACTGTTTTGACTTCTTGTGGGAAAGTCTTTTGACTTCCGTGCTCGCTGGTGGGGTTCGCATCATCCTCGCTTGGCACATCGAGCCCCTTGTGTCCGGCGTTGAGTCTGCCGGACTGTTTGAAACCCAACAATTTCGTTGGTATGGTTTGCGTGTCTTCCGGAGGTACTGTGGATTTGACATATCCGATCTAAAATTTTGTTTAAATTTGATAGCTCGTCTCTGTTCTCCTTAAGAGGCCGTGTTGTATTGTTTGGCGCGAGCTTTTGAATCCGGCGTTGACCGCCGTGCCCTTTGGGCTTTTTTCTTTATTCCGGCGCTGGTCTTTCCTGCGCCGTGGATCGTCTGCTTCCATCTCGATCTGGATGTACTGGTCATTGGTGCTGCATCTTGCTAGCCAGTTGTCTTCTCTCGCAAAAGCGCATCATGAGGCTTGTTAGCGGCCATTGTTCTTGGCTTTCTTGGCCGAGGTGTCTGGCGAGCCATTCGTCTCGGACGTTGTGTTTAAAAGCTGCTAGGGCTTCTGCGTCCGGACAGTCGACTATTTGGTTCTTTTTGGTAAGGAACCTGTTCCAGAATTTGTGTGCTGACTCTCTGGGCTGTTGGGTTATATGACTCAGATCGTCTCAGATCTGGAGGGCGGACATAAGTCCCTTGAAAATTTTCTAAACGCGCCCTCAAGCTCTTCTCAACTTCCAACAAGATTTTCGGGAGGCTTTTGAGCCAATGCCGAGCTGGTCCTTTGAGCTTGAGGGTAGGTATTTTATGGCGTGAGATCATCTCCTCTAGCCATGTGTATGTGTAGTATGTAGTCTTCTATCCGCACTGGGTCTCAGCGTCAGATGCCTCTATGTTTATGGGTTTGAACCCTGCTGGAAATTCATGATCCAGCACCTCATCGGTAAAACATAGCGGGTGTGCGGCGCCCCTGTATTTGGGTGTGCCGCTGTCTTCGAACACTTGTTGTGGTGTGTTACTTCCTAGGGTCCTCTTTTTTGGCCCGTAGATGGACCTAGTTGGGCCGTCCGTTTTCCCAGGATTATAATTCGGCTTGTGCGCGGCCCCGCTTGTTGCTTTTGGCCTGTCATCTGGCCGTCTATCCGGCTAGGTGGCCTCTTTATTTTTTGACTGTGAAGGATCTATGGCTTCCTCGTCAAATTCTGGCAGCAACTTGCGCTTCGGGTAGCTCTTTGTGTGATGGCCATTGCCATATTTGTCTGCAGTCTTGAATACTTTGCTCCACTTCATTCTGAGCGTGTTGTTTTTTGTGTATATTCTTATGCTCCGGTGTTGAGCCCGGACTGTTGATTGCTCCGTGAAGGGGTTGATTATCCGGCTCATCCTGTTCGTCGTCCGCTGGTTTGCCCTGCTCTATCGCTGTGTCGTTAGTAAGGCTGCTTTGATCGAGGCGGGACTTAGGGCGGCGTCACACGCCGCTTTTGGTTGTTTATCGGCGGGATCATCCTCTGCCGCGTCCCGTTGTTCCTCGTTGTTGCTTCCCTTTGGGGTGTCCACCATGTATATGTTGTATGACGAGGTGGTCTTGTAGTGTCCTCGTAGGCACCGGTTCTGGTAGTCTCCCTGCATCGCCGCCCATACCGCCGATGTCTTCGGAGTCGTAGTCGAGCACGCGGTTAAATCTTCGACGGTGGCTACGAAGTGGGTGGTGGTGGGTCTGAATTTCTTCGTCGTCGCGTCCCAACCATCCTGGCCATAGTTCGCCAGGCTCTCCGGATAGCGAGAGATGCTTCAGCGATTTATGATATCGCCAAAGGGCGAGTCTTTGAAAGATGTCCGCAGCGGTGAATTCCATGATCGGCGCCAATCGGTTTCGATCGGACAGGGCGCAGGAGGTTCGAGTCCGCAGAGTCCGCACCTCGAGTCATGAGCTTTATGCGGGACAAGGTAAGTGTTCGCCCATCGCCAGAAGTTGCCGCCCCGAGGCGGTGTCCAGCCATCCGCCCTCGATCCGAGCGATCGGCTCCGGACTATGGGTCGGAGCGGATTCGCAGCGGCCTTCAAGGTGCTGTCCGCGGCAGAGTTAGGTCATGCCCATCGTGATGGCGCGGCACGCTTCGGCTGTGGCTTAGATCCATCGAAGATCAAGTCCCCACGGATATCGGCCGTGAAGTTTAGGGTTTCAAACCTGACCGACGCCAGGGGCGAAGCTTCGATCTGCTCCAGATGGCCAAGTGAGTTGCCCGCAGCGCGGCCGCCGAATACGAAGATCTGTCCGGGAGAAAAGTCTCACCCAGGACTGCGCCGTTGTTGATTGAAGAGGCCATCAAGCCTATCGGTGACGCATACGAGGAACTCTCAATGAAAGCACCAATGTCGGTGTCAAACCGCGGATCTTGGGTAGGGGGTCCCAACTGTGCGCCTAGGCGGATGGTAACAGAGACAAGGGACACGATGTTTTACCCAGGTTCGGGCCCTCTTGATGGAGGTAAAACCCTACGTCCTGCTCGATTGATATTGATATTGTGGATGTTTACAAGAGTGGATCTACCATGAGATCAAGGAGGCTAAACCCTAGAAGCTAGCCTATGGTATGATTGTAAGGGTTGTTCTGATGGTCCTACGGACTAGAGTCATACGGTTTATATAGACACCGGAGAGGGCTAGGGTTACATAGAGTCGGTTACAATGGTAGGAGATCTACATATCCGTATCGCCAAGCTTGCCTTCCACGCCAAGGAAAGTCCCATCCAGACATGGGGCAAAGTCTTCAATCTTGTATCTTCATAGTCTTGGAGTCCGGTCGATGATGATAGTCCGGCCAATGATAGTTCGGCTGATGATGGTAGTCCGCTATCCGGACACCCCTAATCCAGGACTCCCTCGTTAGGGTTACACAGTAGTCGGTTACAATGGTAGGAGATCTGCATATCAGACGCCAAGCTTGCCTTCCACGCCAAGGAAAGTCCCATCCGGACACGGGACGAAGTCTTCAATCTTGTATCTTCATAGTCCAGGAGTCCGACCAAAGGTCATAGTCCGGCTATCCGGACACCCCCTAATCCGGGAATCCCTCAGTAGCCCCCGAACCAGGCTTCAATGACGACAAGTCCGGCGCGTAGATTGTCTTCGGCATTGCAAGGCGGGTTCTTCTCCAAATCCTGTGTACCTGTTGAATAGTGTACGACTTCTCGTAAATATCGTGCTCCTTGGCTTCCACGCCCAATAATGGCCATCTTCCACGTGTTGAACGAATGCGAAAAGCCAGGGTATTTTTACATTTACCCCCCTAGCAGCGCAAATGAGCTCCCTATATAGGAGACGAGGATCTAGATCCGAATCACACCATCTTCCCTTCGCGAGATTTCATCGGAGCGCATCTGATAGAAATTCATTCCATCATGGACAGTCGACGTGGCTCCTCCTCTCGCCCTCCCAGTCCACAGCCTGGAGATTGGGAGAGATGCTCCGTCCCGCACAGCGAGCTAGTGACGATCAAAATCAGGGGATTTCTTCCCCCAGCCTTCATGGTTCCGGTTCGAGCCGGACTCGCCACCTATAAGGGCGGAAAACAAGCGGAGAGCGTCCCCAGTCCCTCCCAAGGAGAGTGGGTATGCCTTGTCCCTTATTTGATAAGAGGGCTCGGATTTCCAATTCATCTGTTTCACCTGGGGCTCCTGGAGTTCTTTGGCCTCCAGTTGCACAACCTCACGCCTGCCTCCATTCTGCATATTGCGGGCTTCGTGGCCCTTTGCGAGCTGCTTTTGGGCATCGAGGCTCATTTCGCGCTATGGAAGAGGTTGTTCTGCCTCGTACCCCGTTCTTAGGAGGGGTCGATATATCAAGTGGGCGGAGCCGAACTATGGCGCATCACCGGGACCGGATATCTATCCGGAACCCCGAAGAAGGCGTCCGAAGACTGGCCTTCGGAATGGTTTTATATAGTATATGTCCCCCTACCAGACCCTGTTCGGATCGGCCTCTCGGAGTTCAGTAATGCTCCTTTGAAGAAACACCTAAGCTAGCGTCCACGGAGCCCTCAGAGGGAAAATGACAGGGACATCCTTTACCTGACGAGCCGAATAAGGTTGTTGGCTCATTCCGGACTGACCATGATCGGGGTCATGGCCACATGCATTATGCGGGGGGTGCAGCCACTCCAGTATAGAGGCCACCCCATGTGGGATTTCAACGGGAGGATGATGCCACCCGCCATGGTCAGAGGGGCCGGATCGGTCGCCGATCTGATGAAGACCTTGTCCGCATTGTACAAGGGAGAAGAGGAGGAATTTCTTTGCGTCAATCCACAGGACGGATTTTCTATGAACAATCCTCCAAGCTGGGTAAGCGGACATTTCTTTTTGCCCATCCGATCCATATTCCCATAGTCAAGTATCTCATTTTGTGATTTCGACGCAGAACCGCGCCAGTCAGAAGGATATAAACAACCTGCCTCCACAACCCAAGATCCGAACGTTTTCTCGATCCGCCTCCCAAGAGGATCCGGACATATCGGTGGAGCTGATCGATGGGGTATTTCACCAACTGAGCATTGATAATGCCCTGGTTGCCATTACGGCCGATTACCCCGGAATACTTCTAGCCTCACAGGTAACTGACACTGAAGCCCCAATACTTTGAGAATGATTCACCTGTGCTTATTTTTTATCACCGTATACCAACGGTGTTTTGCAGGGGGAGCCCTTGAGGCGGAAGGCTGAGCCTGCGGCGGCTAGCCAACAAGGGGCAGCACGCCCAAAGAGGCTAAAAAGAAGTGCGGTACGGATTGAAACATGGCAATGGTATGGCGTGTCACCTTATTCCCAGGTTTTATTCCGGAAGGCATACTAACGCTCGTGCTCTCTTCAGGAAAAAGAGCGCTCGCCGGACTATATCCGGAGAGGTTGCCAATTGAGCCTCTGCCAGCCAGGCTCCAAAGCCAGGCCCAGAAGCGGAGGCGAACACGAGGTGTGTGTCGGATGCTCCTCCGACAGAGGATGCCGACAGATTGTCCACCACCAACTTCGAGGTGGAGAGTGCCATGAACCACGGGCGCCGCCGGACAATTCTTCGTGGCACATGTTTCTCCCAAGAGGCATTGAACGCCTTCAATTCGGGAGATGCGCACCTCCGTGCTGCTCAAGATGGTCTAGCCAGAGCCACGGAGCAGTATGTAAAAGACATGCGAGTGAGGAAATTTAACAATTATATACGCCAGTAGCCCCCGAGACTTGAAATAGTTAGAATAACTGATTTAAGGATCATTTATTGTCTTGGATCTTCTGAGTAAAAGAATACCCAACTGTCCCAGAGCTTGAAGAGTGCAAAGCCCAACTTGAGGCTGCACAAGCCGCTGACTGTGGGAAGCCAAAGAGACCCCTCCGTAATATACGCTTTTAAAAGATAAGTATGTTGTGAAGTGCGGCGTGTGTATAAATCTAACAATAACATTGCAGATGGCGCCGCGGTAGATCCGGACAAGCAATAGCTCTTGCGCCGGTTAAAGGCCGGCGAGAACGTGCTTACGAGGGTGAGGCAGGAGAAAAATAATCTCCAAGATGCCAACACCCAGCTGGGTGAGGAACTAAAGATGTTCGTGCTCAGCTGTCGACTCGATTAAGGAGAATCATGCATCGACGCGGCATTTTTAGTAAGTGCTTAAACGAACTTTGAAAAAAGAGTTCGAGAGGAAGTCGACTAACGAGTTATGTCTATAGGTATGCTCACAGCAGTCCTGCAGAGGAAATGCCCGGTTCCACGGGTGACCTTCTTCCCGAAGTTTACAAGCGCATTTAACGAGTTCGGCAGGTGATGAAAGCGTCGCCGCCAGTGCCTTGTGGCCATCTGTCTCCCTACCCAAGGCCTTGGGGAGCTTGAAGAGAGGCTCCTGGAGCGGCGGCGCTCCGATTATGGAAGATATCTGCCTGCCGTCAAGGCGCCAGGGAGGCCTGGGCCATGGTGAAGACGCGGTACACGAAGGCTGACCCAAAACACATGGCCGAGTCCGGACCTGTGGGGCCCGATGGGAAGGGGATCCCTGTGAGCTTAGTGTACGGCCAGGTAGAATTAGCCGCGAAGTATTCCGTCGAATTGACTATGTAATTTGAGGTGACATGTAAAATGCCTTCTAGCCGGATTGTAGATCGCTTGTCATAGCGGACCTTTTCGCTTCAACCTCGGGACCCAGAGTGCTGAGGTGTCGAATACCTCGCGGTTATATAAAAACTGAGGCATGCGTGGAGACCAGGTGTAGGGGTCATTATTACTTTATCAGACAAGTACCCAACTAGTTATGTTATATTACATGGTTAGTAAGAAACATCTTCCAGGAGAATAGTTTCGTTAGGGGTTCCTTTCCTAGGAGGCATGCCCTAAAGTGCATGTCCGGACTGCTAAAAAGCAGTAAAAACATCCGGGGCAGATAAATAAATAGGTAAGAAATCTTCTTTAGTTCACCGACCGAATATTCTCTTAAGAACGCTTAGCTGCTTCACCCAGTCCGAGGTACACATCCGCTGACCCGGCAAGAATAATCGCAGAGGTGCTCCTTTACCACCTAGCCGAACAATCGGGAACGAGGGGTAAGCACAGAGCCAGTGCAACCCAGCTTGGCCAAAACTTAAGTCATATCGATGCATATAATGGTGAATAAAAGGTACATGCGGAAGTGTGCCACATGTATTGGGCATGACGCCTTATAATAAGCTTCGTGAAAGAAGCCCTGGGTACAATGAGCGGATAGCGCGTCAAGTGTAAAAGTAACAATGCGCTAACGAGCCTTTAAAGGCTGGAAAAAAAAGGAGGGAGAAGGAGAAAAACAGAAGACAGCTAAAATGTAAAATATGGACAGAGGAAGGAGACGAACTCAGAATCCGGAGCTAGGCGTAGAATCTTCGGAGGCGGGCTGCGTTCCATGGGTTCGGCTCGAGTCGGTTATCCGATGCATCTCGCAGATGGTACACTCCACCGGTCAGGACTTGGTCGATGATAAAGGGACCTTCCCATTTGGGCTTGAGTTTGTCCTTTTTCTTGTCCGGCAGGCGTAGAACTAGCTCGCCAACATTGTAAGTTTTGGCCCGTACTTCTCTGCTTTGATATCTTCGAGCCTGCTATTGATAGAATGCAGAACGGGCTTTTGCTACATCACGCTCCTCCTCCAAGGCGTCCAAACTGTCCTGCCGATCGAGCTCGGATTCTCTTTCTTCGTACATGCGCACGCGAGGTGAGTCATGAATGATGTCGCACGATAGAACTGCCTCTGCGCCGTATACCATAAAGAATGGTGTGAATCCGGTCATGCAATTGGGAGTGGTCCGCAGCCCCCAGAGTATGGAGAAGAGCTCCTCTACCCAGTGCGTGTTAGATTCCTTGAGGGACCGCACTAATTTGGGTTTGATGCCGCTCATAATTAGACCATTTGCTCGCTCGACTTGACCGTTAGTTTGAGGGTGATAGACTGAAGAGTAGTCGAGCTTGATGCCCATGTTTTTGCACCAGAGTTTGACGTCGTCGGCCGTAAAGTTCGTGCCGTTATCAGTGATGATGATGTGTGGGGACACCGTAACGTGTGTCGACCCCGATATGAAGTCAATCATCGTCCGGATTCGGCCGTCTTAACAGGCTTGGCCTCTATCCATTTGGTGAATTTATCCACCATGACCAGTAGGTATTTTTGCTTGTGGTTTCCCCCTTTAAGGGGTCCAACCATGTCAAGCCCCCAGACCGCGAAAGGTCAGGTGATGGGTATAGTTTTGAGGGCGGTAGGTGGCATGTGGCTTTGATTAGCAAAGAGCTGGCATCCGACGGATCGTTGGACTAAGTCCTGAGCATCTGCCCGGGCCGTCGGCCAATAAAATCCTGTACGGAAGGCCTTGCCTATAAGGGCCCGGGCTGCGGCGTGGTGCCCGCCGAGTCCGGCATGAATTTCAGCCAGAAAATTCCGCCCTTCCTCTTCGGAGATACACCTTTGAAGGACTCCGGTTGTGCTTTTCTTATAAAGCTCTCCCTCATGGACCTTATAGGCTTTAGATCGCCGCACTATGCAGCGGGCCTCGTTTTGGTCCTCGGAAAGTTCCTGCCTGGTTAGGTAGGCTAGGAATGGTTCTATCCACGGGGCAATGACTGCCATTATTACGTGGGCTGAGGGTGTTATTTCGTTGGCAGAACCACCAACTGTGTCAGAATGTTCGGTGTGGGGCAGTGCGTTTGGGTCCGGGTTGTTATTTCCGGACTCTCTCTCCCATAATACGGATGGCTTGAACAACCTCTCTAGGAAGATGTTGGGGGGGCGGCATCGCTTATGCAGATGCGCGCTAACACGTCTGCTGCCTGGTTGTTATCCCGGGCTATATGGTGAAATTCGAGCCCCTCAAACCGAGCTGACATTTTTAGGACGGCATTGCGATAAGTTGCCATTTTCGGATCCTTGGCATCAAAGTCTCGATTTATTTGGGATATCGCGAGGTTCGAATCCCCGCGCACCTCTAGGCGTTGAATGCCCATGGAGACTGCCATCCGGAGACCATGTAGAAGGGCCTCATATTCGGCTGCGTTGTTGGAGTCCAGATACATTATCTCGAGTACGATTGAATCTCGATTGGGGCTAGACGCGAACGACGCCAGCTCCCAGGCCAGCCAACATTTTGGAGCCGTCGAAGTGCATTATCCAGTTGGAATATGCGCCGTACTCTTTAGGGAGTTCGGCTTTGGTCCATTCGGCGATGAAGTCGGCCAAAACTTGCGACTTAATAGCTCGCCGTGGCTTATAGGTTATGTCAAATAGGAGGAGCTCAATGGCCCATTTGGCAATCCGGCCCGTCGCGTCGCGGTTGTTTATAATGTCGTTAAGAGGTACTTCAGATGCTACTGTTATCGAACACTCTTGAAAGTAGTGTCGCAGCTTCCGGGATGCCATAAATACCGCGTACGCTATCTTTTGATAATGCGGGTACCGTGACTTGCATGGAGTTAGGACAGTGGACACATAGTAAATTGGTTTTTGAAGGGGGAACTTGTGTCCGTCCATTTTTCATTCGACAACGAGCACCGCGCTTACAACTTGATGAGTTGCCGCGATATATAATAGCATTGGTTCGCCCATGTTGGGCGCGGCCAGGACCGGGTTTGTTGCCAATATGGCTTTTATTTCTTCGAGTCCGGACGTGGCGGCATCCGTCCACTCGAAGTGTTCGGTGCGTCGGAGGAGGCGATAAAGGGGTAATGCCTTTTCTCCCAAACGGGAGATAAAGCGACTTAGAGCCGCCATGCATCCAGTCAATTTTTGTATTTGTTTGAGGTCTTTTGGGATATCCAATTGTGACAGAGCTCGGATCTTGGCTGGGTTTGCTTCAATTCCTCTACCGGATACAATGAAGCCCAAGAGCTTTCCGGCTGGTACGCCGAAAATGCATTTTTCCGGGTTGACTTGATGTCATATGTTCGGAGATTATCGAATGTGAGCCTCAAGTCGTCTACTAGAGTTTCGACATGCTTGCTTTTGACGACCACATCGTCTACGTATCCCTCCACTGTTTTGCCGATCTGGTTCGCCAGACATGTCTGAATCATGCGCTAATATGTTGCGCCCTTGTTTTTGAGCCCGAAGGGCATTGTGTTGAAGCAGAATGGGCCGTATCGAGTGATGAATGCCATTGCGGCTTGGTCAGGCTCTGCCATCTTAATTTGGTGGTAGCCGGAGTATGCGTCGAGGAAGCACAATGGATCGTGTCCTGCGGTAGCGTTGATAATTTGATCGATGCGGGGGAGGGGTGTGATAGCCTGGCTTATTAGGGATGATAGACTACTCATATCAATAAGGAATTCCTTCTTTTCCGGAGCCCATTCGGATGTAACTCCAAAGTTAAGCGTGCTCAGCTTGGAGTAGTGTCGATGGGTGACCGACCGAAGTTGCTCCGGTGCGCACGCAGTGAGGACAAAGTCGCAGAAAAGACTAGTATTGATCTGTGGGGCCAGTCTAGATCCCGCCAGAGTAACGACCACCGGGCGGTGTGTCCGGGCGTTACAAGTTGGTATCGAGCCGACCCTCGCGGTTTACGGATGGTTGCGGACAGGTGCGTGGTCATGTTGTTCATGACATTTGTGACTCGTCGTGGCACCCGACATGGCACATGTACCGGACTGGAAGCACGACGTTTGTGCCAAGAGGAACGTTTCGTGGCCCGACGAGGACGTCGGTTCCTCGAGTGGGGTGTATGTGATAGCACGGCTTATTAGGGATGATAGACTACTCATATCAATAAGGAATTCCTTTTTTCCGGAGCCCATTCGACGTAACTCCAAAGTTAAGCGTGCTCAGCTTGGAGTAGTGTCGATGGGTGACCGACCGAAGTTGCTCCGGGTGCGCACGAGTGAGGACAAAGTGCGCAGAAAAGACTAGTATTGATCTGTGGGGCCAGTCTAGATCCCGCCAGGAGTAACGACCACCGGCGGGTGTGTCCGGGGCGTTACAAGGGGGAAGGGATCCTTTGGGAAAGCCTTGTTGAGGTCCTTGAAATCGACGCATAGGCGCTAGGATTTGTCCTTCTTTGGTACAATCAACAGGTTTGCTAGCCAGTCCGGATGTTTTATATCTCTGATGAATCCGGCCTCCAATAGTTTGGCTAGCTCCTCTCCCATGGCCTGTCTCTTGGGTTCGGAGAAACGCCGAAGAGCCTGTTTGACTGGCTTGAATCCTTTTAGGATGTTTAGGCTGTGCTCGGCCAGCCGGTGTGGGATTCCTGGCATGTCTGAAGGGTGCCAAGCAAAAATGTCCCAATGTTCGCGTAGGAATTCTCTTAGTGCGGCGTCTACATCAGGATTTAATTGGGCCCCGATGGAGGCCGTTTTTGTAGGGTCCGTTGGATGGACTTGGAATTTGACTATTTCGTCCGCCGGTTTAAAGGAGGTGGACTTGGATCTCTTATCGAGTATCACATCGTCCCTCTTCACCGTGGAGCGCAGCGAAGTGAGTTCCTCGGCCGCTAGGGCTTCGGATAGTGCCTCATGGGCCAGTGCGGCTGTCTTATTTTCAGCGCGGAGTGCTATGTCCTGGTCACTAGCAAGAGTGATGATTCCGTTGGGCCCGGGCATTTTGAGCTTCATGTACCCATAATGGGGTATAGCTTGAAAAATTGTGAATGCCTCTCGCCCTAATAGAGCGTGGTATCCGCTGCTGAACGGGGCCACTTAGAACGTGACCTCCTCGGACCTGTAATTATCCGGCGTGCCGAACACCACATCCAGTGTGATTTTTCCTGTACAGCATGCTTCCCCACTGGGGATTATTCCTCTAAAGGTTGTGCTGCTTCGCTCAATGTGGCTCCAGTCTATTTCCATTTTCCGGACGGTTTCCTCATAAATGAGGTTCAATCTGCTACCACCGTCCATGAGTACCTTGGTAAGGCGAAAGCCGTCCACTATCGGACTGAGGACCAATGCGGCTGGTGCTCGGGCTGTTCGGAATCTAGGTTCGTCACTAGCATTAAAGATATTAGCCGTGTCACTCCATGGGTTTATTGTTGCTACTTGGTAGACTTCGGCAAGGCTACAGAGTGTTCGTTTCCGCATATTATTTGATGCGAAAGTCTCGAAGACTGTTAATACCGTACTGGTATCCCTGGGCTGGTGCTCTAGAGCTAGAAGCTCTTCGCCACTTTTGGCCACCTGCCGTAGTATCCAACATGCTCTAAGGCTATGAGTTGGAGTGGCGCCCTCTGTACTATGAATTTTATAGGGTCCATTGAGCCATCCCTCCAGTACGGTTCCATGCCCTATAGAGGGTTTTTGCTTTCTGGTATTTAACCCAGGTGCGTGGCAATGATGCACCCTTTTATTTCGGACTGGGGTTGTATTCAAGGCCGGATTGTCCCAAAATCTTGCTTTGGTTTTCTGTGCACTTTCCATCGCACAAGATTTTCAGACTATGGACGCCAAGTCGGCAAAGCGTGTAATGTCACGACGACTTATAGCGTTGAGGATCCCGTTGTCCGTACAATTATTGCATAAGAATGAGATTGCGTCCTCCTCGCGGCAGTCCTTTATCCTGTCCATAACCAGGAGGAATCTGGCCCAGTAATGGTGTACTGTTTCTGCGGGCTCTTGCCGAATTTGAGATAGGTAGCTTATGTTTGGGTAGGCGGGTGGAATTAAATCTGGAACCTCGCCCAATCTGAGACTTAAGGGCCAAGGAGCTTCCGAACTTGGAAGCTTGGATTCTTGGATGTTGTCCAATGAATCTAGCCCGCTGCCAGACTTTAGGTTCAGGGCTTGAATGACGTCCTCTCCTCCGCGGGAATCCGGCATGGAGGGATCGGGAATCCGGACGTAGCTAGTCCTTAAGATATAAGAAGGGTCGCCGTATTATTCCTCTACCACAACAACGTGGTGGGTAACCTGGGGAGAATTAATATCTCTCAGATCGGGTTAGGCCCAATATGATCATAGTCTGTAGCGACTCCTAGGGCGGCGATGCGATCCAAGAGCTTGTTTAAGGAAGAGAGCTCCATCGGATCTAACTGCTTGGCGAGTTCCGAGTTAACGTGAAGATTGCTTTCGATGACCCGAGAAGTCATCGTCGGCTCAGCGGCCGAACAGGCGGTCATAAGAAAACCGCCTAGCCGGAGAGTTTGGCCGACAACCAAAGCTTCGTTAGCAACAGTGCCGTCTTTAAATACGGGATGAGGCATCCTTCCGACGGCGATTTAATCGAGGAACTCTCAATGAAAGCACCAATGTCGGTGTCAAACCGCAGATCTCGGTAGGGGTCCCAACTGTGCGCCTAGGCGGATGGTAACAGGAGACAAGGGACACGATGTTTTTACCCAGGTTCGGGCCCTCTCGATGGAGGTAAAACCCTACTCCTGCTTGATTAATATTGATGATATGGGTAGTACAAGAGTAGATCTACCACGAGATCAGAGAGGCTAAACCCTAGAAACTAGCCTATGGTATGATTGTTGTTCATCCTATGGACTAAAACCCTCTGGTTTATATAGGCACTGAAGAGGGTTAGGGTTACACAGAGTCGGTTACAATTGTAGGAGATCTGCATATCCGTATCGCCAAGCTTGCCTTCCACGCCAAGGAAAGTCCCATCCGGACACGGGACGAAGTCTTCAATCTTGTATCTTCATAGTCCAGGAGTTCGACCAAAGGTCATAGTCCACCGCAATGCAAAGCCGCAATCAATATGGTTTTCTTCGGTGTTGCTCCATCCAAGACTGCTTAGCCTGGTGTTTTGAGTATATACATCAATGCAAAGCCTCCAAACGACCTATTGTGCTACTTAAACTGGATTTTACGAAAGCCTTTGATACAATTGAGCATGAGCTAATCCTCAAAATCCTGCAACATAAGGGTTTTGATTCGAGTGGACTGGGTGGATCAATTCAATTACATCAACCGGATCTTCTTCGTGCTTCTCAACGGCGTGCTGAGGAAGCACTTTGTTTGTAGATCGGTGTGCGCCAAGGTGATCCTCTATCACCGTTATTTTTGTGATTGCAGTGGATTTATTACATACCGTTGTCAATGAGATGTGTTCCAGAACATCCTTACTATGCCAATCCCAACCACCTCCAATGATTACCCTATAGTACAGTACGCCGACGACACTTTGATTGTACTACCTGCGGTTGATGCTCAGCTCATTGCTTTCAAGGAGATGCTGGCAACCTTTTATGGACTCAACGGCTTATGAAGTTAATTTTAGCAAATCTTCTCTCATTCCCATTAACATGTCTGATGAAGAAGGTACTCGAGTGGCCTCTTTGCTGGGTTGTGACGTTGGCAAGATGCCCTTCACGTATCTTGGTCTACCCATGGGAACTTCTAGGCCATCCATCTATGAATTGATGCCTATGGTGGATCGAATCGAGCGCCGCTTATCTGCTTCTTCATGTTTGCTTAACCAAGGTTGCCGACTGCAACTTGTTCAGTCCGTGTTGTGCTCCATGCCAATTTATTTTCTGTGCACTTTATCTCTTCCAAAAGGCATTATTCAGCAACTTGAGAGGATCATGAGGCAGTGCCTATGGAGGGGTAACACGGATAACCCTCGCCAATCTTTGGCTGCTTGGGATCTTGTCTGTCGTCCTAAGGATTTTGGAGGTTTGGGTGTTCTCAACTTGTCTATCCAAAATGAAGCCTTACTTATTAAGCACCTTTTCAAGTTTTTCAACAAAGTGGACGTGCCTTGGGTATCACTAATCTGGGACACCTATTATGCTTCATCACCACCCCAAAGCACCAGGGCTTGTGGTTCTTTTTGGTGGCGTGATATTATGCGGCTATTCCCGAAGTTCTCCAACTTAGCAGTTCCTCAAGTTTATGCTGGTGATACGGTTCTTTTTTGGCTTGATCGTTGGCAGCTGGGAAATCATGTTGTCTTGTTGCAGGAATCTTTCCCAAGGCTCCACTCCTTTGTTGTGGACAGTGCAATCACAGTTCAAGAGTTCTTGGTGAGGCCTGACATCTTGGAACACTTCCATCTGCCTCTATCGCAGGAGGCTTTTTCTGAGCTCACATATCTACAAGCTATTCTGTCATCGATCAGTTTAAATGGTGAGAACAAGGACGTTTGGAAATGGCCTTCCAAATCTGGTGATTATAAGGCAAAGATATTCTATGATTTTTGCTTCTCACATCTGGTGGTTGATCGTATTTTCAAGTGGATTTGGAAGAGTGCATGCACGCTAAAGATAAAAGTCTTTGGTTGGCTATTGTTAATGGATCGCTTGAACACCGAGATATGATGCAACGAAGGCCTTCGGATCATTCAGACGATACTTGTGTGCTTTGCAATCTTGCCCAACATGAGGATCGAGCTCACCTTTTCTTTACTTGCAATTATAGCCAAAGAGTTTGGAACTATCTTGGAATTTCATGGTCTGCGCAACCAAACCAAACCACATATGACATGGCACATGCAGCAAGGAAGGATTTTGGACACCCTTTCTTCTCTGAGGTGGTTTTCACTGCTATCTGGAACATTTGGATACAAAGGAATGGGAAAATCTTCAGGAATGAGCAACCATCATTTAGAGCTTGGAGAAGAAGCTTCATACATGACATCTCCCTCCTGTCTCATAGGATTAGATGTAAATATAAGGATAGTTTTGATTCCTGGATAGCTGACCTTACTTAGTCCCTTTTGTAAGTTTTTTCTCCTTCTTGTAAATTTGTATAGTTGTAACTAATACTATTTTATTTAATAAAGGACTGTGAGGTTGTTGCCTTGCAGTAAATAGTCAAAAAAAAAAGGTCATAGTCCGGCTATCCGGACACCCCCTAATCCGGGACTCCCTCAGTGTGTTTTCGGTAAAACAGTTGGGTTTCATCATTTCCAATAGAGGAATCGAGACAAACCCAGCCAAAATCTGAGCTTTGTCACAATTGGCTACGCCAACAGACCTTAACCAGGTTCAAAAACTAGCCGAATGCGTGGCAGCTTTAAGCCGCTTTATCTCCAGACTAGGAGAAAAAGCATTGACACTTTATCGCCTTCTCCGATGCACCGACCACTTCGAGTGGACGGATGCGGCAACGGCCGGACTGGAAGAAATAAAGGCTCTTTTAACGAGTAACCAAATCTTGGCCGCGTCGAACTTCGGTGAACCCATGCTATTATACATCTCGGCAACACATCAGGTGGTGAGCGCGGTGCTCCTCATCGAACATGAGGAGGACGGATACAAATTCCCACTTCAGAAACTGGTATACTACGTATCCATTATCCTCACACCATGCAAATCCCGGTACCCCCATTAACAAAAGATAGTATATGCGGTCTTCATGGCATCCCGGAAGCTACGACACTACTTTTAGGAGTGTTCGATCATGGTGGATTTCGCAGTACCACTCAATGACATAATAAACAACCGCGATGCTACAGGCCGGATTGCCAAGTGGGCCATTGAGCTCCTGCTTTTTGACATAAAATACAAACCATGCCGAGCCATTAAATCCCAAGTATTGGCCGATTTCGTCGCCGAATGGACAGAGGCCGAACTCCCTAAAGAGCACGTCACATATTCCAACTGGGTCATGTACTTAGATGGCTCTAAAATTTTGGCCGGTTTAGGAGCAGGTGTCGTTTTAAACGTCCCCCACTGGAGACGCAGTCTAGTACGTACTCCAAATATTATACACAGACTCCAATAATGAAGCCGAATAAGAGGACTTATTGCACTGTCTTCGGATGGCTACCTCCATGGGCATACAACGCCTGGGGGTGCGCGGGGATTCAAATCTCGCGATATACCAAATAAATGGAGACTTCGACGCCAAAGATCCGAATATGGCGGCCTATCATAATGTCATACCCAAAATATCAGCTAAGTTCGAGGGACTCGAGTTTCATCATGTGTCTCGGGAAAGTAATCAAGCGGTGGATGTCCTTGCTCGCATGGGTGCCAAGCGTGACCCCATCCCGCCTAACACACTACAGGAAAGTGCTAGTTTGCCGTCAGTGATCGGCTTTGCCGTCAGCATTTCATCGGGGTTGACGGCAAAGAAAGTTTTGCCGTCAGGAGCTTACGGCAAAGTATGACTAACGGCAAATCTGCGCTTTGCCGTCTGTGAGCGCGCTGGCTGACGGCAAACCTAGCGAAAGGTTGACGGCAAAGAAACCAAAACGGCAAACTGGCTCTTCGCCGTCTGTTGTTTCACAGAGTGACGGCAAAGGATGGACACGTGTGTAGTTTGACGGTAGGTAACGGTGCCCCAGTTTTGCCGTCTGTGTTTGTCATCCACTGACGGCAAAGTCAGTTGATTTGCCGTCTGCCTTCTTTCCTACTGACGGCGAACTAATAGAAAAAAAAACCTGGCACCGAGCCTTTCTTTGCCGTCTCCTTTTGTTCCCACTAACGGCAAACTAATGGAAATTAAGAAAAAAAAACCCCACCCGACCGCATCATCCCCGATTCCCTCTGTCTCTACCGCGCGCGCTAGTATCCCCGCCCGTCCCGGCAGCAGCGCGCCGCCGCCATCGCCCGTCCCGGCTCCACCGCCGCCGCCGCCCGTCTCCACCTCCAGCGCCGCCGTCGGGACCGTTGTCCACTGCGCCCCCCACCCGTCCTCCTCCAATGGCGCGACCGCCACCGGGCCGTCCTCCCCTGCCCAAGCCGCCCCCACCGGGCCGTCCTCCCTGACGGCTGCCGTGGGCAGCACCGCCGCCGGTTCCTCCGCGCCCCCCACCCGTCCTCCCCTGCGCCCCCACCCGTCCTGCACCGGGCCGTCCTCCCCTGCACGGCTGCCGTGGGCAGCACCGCCGCCGGTTCCCTCCTGCGCATCCGCCGCCGCTGGTCACCACCGAAGCGGGGCACCACCTCCCCTCTGCCCCAAGCCCCCCTCTGCCCCACCCCACGGTGAGCACCGCTCCCCATCTCTGTTTGTATTCTTTTAGATGGATAGATGTATGGATTGCAGTATGTGGATGGATTTATAGATGTATGTAAGGATGGATGCATAGATGGATGTATGTATAAGGTTGTTACGCCTAAATTTTTAGTATAAGGTTGTTACGCAAGGCAAAATTTCAACTTTTGATTAATGCTCGAGGAAATTAAATGCTCAGTTTTTGCAACATGCTTAGATTGGAGAAGACAAGCCGAGAGTCTAGTCTTGCTACATATATATATAGTTGTCAATTGTGAGATGATGTTGATAATGTTTTTATCCGATTGTTTCACGAGTGCTTATGTTGGTTGTGCCGGTGCTTTTCATGTGCAGGGATTTTCTCTTCACCTCGAGGAGCATTGTCCGTCCCGTTGCCATTGCCATCGTTGTTCAACTACCGCCTCTACGGTCTCGGGGTGAGCTTGACTGTCATCTCCTCCCCCTCCCCTATTTGCTTCGTTCCGTTCGTCGTGCCGATGCCACTAGATTTTATTTTCATGTCAAGTCTCGTAACCTAGGCGTCTCCCGTTCGAAAGGGTGGCATCTATAAATATGCATGTCTTGCATATTTATAACCGTCGTCCTTCGAATTGTCCATATTATCCATGGACAGCCGAGTACGTGTAGATTGGGTTTCGTTTCCGTGCTCTACTTGGTCCTCGGCAAAATTTTCGTCGGCGCCACCTCGTTGTTCTCCGGTGCACATTCTCTCGGCTTGTTGTCGAGGCGTGTATCTGGAGAACAACGGGAGGTGCTGCCAAATTTTGCCGAGGACCGAGTAGAGCACGGAAACGATCCCAATCTACAATGAGATTAGGACCCATCTTTACCTATTAGAGATAGGATTCAATCCATGGATGCACGTTTCCCTTTTGTATGGTAAAAATTAAAATCATGGCGTAAATAATATGACAATGGTAATTAGGTGTGTATCTAGTCTTAATTACATTATACATATCTTGATGAATATGAATTTGGTGCCCCTCTTTGTTAGTGCAAGTACCAAGTATGGATGATCGTGAGTGGATGTACACTTGACACCCTAGTCGGCTGGCATGACCACCTGAATGGGTAACGAAGACCAACGAATTTGTGGAGGCAGCATTTGCTAGAGGCCAAAGAAAAGTTGGTGCCCTGCTGAAGTGTCATAGCGGCACGAACAGTCGAAGAAGGCGATGTGTGTGCACTGCGAAGCATGGGTTTAAGCGTGGGTATAACGGTGGACCCTTCATGGCGAGCCTGAGCGTAGCAGAGAGGAGGTGGTGCGTCGGCGAACCGACAACAATGGTACCGGGATAGTTGACATCGTAGCTGACTTCAACGATGCACGTGAAGAGGGATCAGAGGAAGAACCGGATGAGTCTGCGAGGTCATTCTTAGAAATGCTGAATTCCTCACAACAACCTCTTCACGACCACACAAACCAATGTTAGCTGGATGCCATTGCACAAGCAATGTCTATAAAGACCCAGTTCAACATGAGCAGAGATTGCTTTAATTCGATGGTGACATCTTGGGGTCGCTCTCTCCCCGAAGGTCACAAACTGGCTACAAGTTGGTATGAAGCGAAGAAAATCCTTTGTGCACTTAAGATGCCCTATGAGCAGATACATGCTTGTCCAAACGGATGTGTCTTATTTATGAAAGAGTATGCCGATGACACGTATTGCGCCAAGTGCAAAGCCTCTAGGTATGTCGAGAGAGACCTCAGTGATGGTACGAAGAAGCAGAGCAAAGTACCCGCAAATGTTCTTCGATATTTTCCAATCTTGCCAAGAATTCAACGCCTTTACTTGAACGAAGATACAGCCAAACAGATGACATGGCACAAATATGGGATAAGACACGACAAAGATGATCATGGGAGACCGATGCTGATACATCCGTTGTGTGCCCAAGCTTGGAAGAGTTTCGATCGCATACATCATGAGAAAGCAAAAGAGGCAAAGAATGCACGAGTTGCCATCGGACTCTATGGGTTCAATCCGTTTGGTATGGTGTCAAAGACATATAGTTGTTGGCCCGTGTTTGTTGTTCCCCTCAACCTCCCCCCCGGCGCCATAATGCAACGCAAGCACATGTTCCTGTCGTTGATAATTCCAGGACCCAAGTATCCAGGGAAGAATATAAGTGTGTACATATAGTTGATAATTCCAGGACCCAAGTATCCAGGTATGGTGTCAAAGACATATAGTTGTTGGCCCGTGTTTGTTGTTCCCTCAACCTCCCCGGCGCCATAATGCAAGCAAGCACATGTTCTGTCGTTGATAATTCCAGGACCCAAGTATCCGGGAAGAATATAAGTGTGTACATGCAACCACTTTGGTAGATGAGTTGAAAGAAGCTTGGGTGAGCGGGATACGGACATACGACGCTGCTAGCAAAAAGAACTTCACAATGCATGTTTGGTACGAGTACTCATTTAATGACTTACGGCGTATTCACTTTTCATGGGGTGGTGCATGCATGGGAGGTTCCCATGCCCAAGGTGCAAGGCAAGCATGAAGTGCCGTTGGTTGCAGCATGGTCGCAAGTATTCTTGCTTCGATTTTCATAGACAACATTTGCGTCTTGACCATCCATTCAGAAAAGACAAGAAGAACTTCATGAAAGGTGAAGTCGTTGAACACTCGGCACCACCTGAGATGACGGGTGAACAAATTCGTGATCAACTAAATGCTCTCCAGCCTGATCCCAAATGTCCAGGATATTTCTTGGGATATAACGAAGAACACGCGTGGACTCATAAGCCATGCTTATGGGATCTCCCCTACTTCCACCAGCTCGAGCTTCCACATAATATTGATGTAATGCACACTGAAAAGAATATCGCCGAGGCCATTTTGGCACATTGTTCAACATTCTGAGAAGGCGAAGGATAATACTAAGGCTAGACTTGATGTAATGAAGCTATGTCATAGACCCGAACTTGCGACAACCCGAGGGCAAGAAAAACTGGAGGATGCCAAAGGCGAGGTTTGTTCTTACTAGGGAACAAAGAAGGAGATACTCATGTGGTTCAAAACTTTGTTGTTCCACGATGGGTATGCAGCGAACCTTATGAGGGCAGTGAATCTTGATAAATTGAAGCTCAACGGGATGAAGAGTCATGATTGGCACATATGGCTTGGCGGTTAATGCGGTATTGATTGAGGCTATATCCACGAGGATGATTGGGAAGTATTGGCAGAGCTTAGCTATTTCTTCCGTGTTCTGTGTGCTAAAGAAGTATCTCCTACTGTGATAGATGAGATGGAAGAACGGGCCCCCGAGTTGCTCTGCAAGCTAGAGAAGATCTTTCCACCAGGATTCTTTAATCCGATGGAACATATGATTTTACACCTCCCTTCTGAGGCAAGAATGGGTGGCCTTGTGCAGAATCGTTGGTGCTATGGACTTGAGAGAATGCAGAAGACTCTTCGAGCTAAATGTAGAAATAAATGTAGAATTGAAGCCTCCATAGCCGAGGCATTCTTGGCAGAGGAGATTACAAACTTCACGACATCACGCTATCGCCAATATTCCAAGCTTGCATAATGCAAAGTCTCGATACAATCTTGGCGACCCTAAACATGAATCAAGCTCAGCCTCTTCAAAGGGCAACTCGGACTGTGGGTGCTTCGGTTCAAAGCATTTGGATCCAAAAGAGTGGAAATCGCTACGTTGTATATCCTCACCAACCTTCAAGAAGTGCGGCCGTACATTGAGTAAGTGTTGGTACATTATGTAACATTTACTCACATGTTTCTCTCTTAACTCCGCTCATTTCTCATTGGGCGGTGAATTCATTGCCCAATTCTCGAATGGAGGGTCGAGCGTGATTCACTTGAAGAGTATGAGCTTCTTCTGGTGAAGGAGGCGGCAATTATGGTTTCATTTCTTGGTTCGAGAAAAGGTAAGGTATACTTCTTGGAACACTTGAAGTTGGTATTACGTGCGACTAATACACCTATCCTTCTCTCTTAAACTTGTAGAATGCGTCGATATTGGACAAAGAGTTGAAACAAGTTGCTAATGGGTTTGACTATAAGGTCGGTACATTTGATAAATCGACATCAATGGGTATCGCTTCCGCACACATGGGAACGAGGAACGTCGGGACGTTCTAAAATCAAGGAACACGGGAGTGTCGGCTATTTGCAATGGAGTTGAGTATTATGGAAGACTTGATGAAATATATGAACTGCATTACTTTGGGGCAAATCCTCCGAAAATCGTTGTCTTCAAATGCCATTGGTTTGATCCAGAGAAGGTTAGGCGGAGGGATGATATTGGGCAAGTCGAAATTCGACAAGACAGCAAATTAGAATGTGAAGATGTCTATATTGTGGCTCAACAGGCGACACAAGTTCTTTATCTCAAGTATGCATGCCAAAAGAAGTACCTTAAGGGTTGGGATGTCGTGTACGATGTGCCGCCACATCGTAAACATCCTTCCCCCAGTGAAGAGGATTATCAACCTCACATCAACCCTGACACATATGATGGAGAATTCTTCCAAGAAGAACATGGGCCTAGAGGCCGTCTCAACATCCATCCACGCATGACAGTGAAGAAGAAGAAGTCGAAGAGGAAGAAGAAGAGGTTACGAACGTGGAAGACCTCTCAATGCTTGAACGGTTACGTCTAGGAATTGCCGATGAAGGTGACGATGACGATCAACATGAGGACAACATCCTTGACGACACGTGTGATCTTCGATGATGAGGCTAGAACTGACCTTGAAGAAGAGGCGGATTGTGATCCGGATGATCCCGACTATTTTTAGTCGTAGTGTTGAACTGTAATGTTGATTTTGTACTAGTTGCTTTACCATGACCGGATGATCTCAAACATGTTGTAATGTTGAATTTGTAATATTTTGAACTTATGCTTATCTATTTGAAGTATAATGTAGTTTTGTACTATAATTCCTGGTAATTCTCATTGCGTATGTTTTTGAACTTATGCTTATTTGTTTGAACTATAATGTATTTGTACTACAATTGCATTGGTAATTCTCATTCGACAATTGTTTGAACTTATGCTTATTTGTTTGAACTATAATGTATTTGTACTACAATTGCATTGGTAATTCTCATTGCGACAATTGTTTGAACTTATGCTTATTTATTTAAACTATAATCTTGTATTGTACTAATTGCTTTACTTTTTGTCATAGCAGGTGAGTGAAGCATGGTGGGCCCGCAAAGGAAAAAGCCAGGGCTGCCCATAGCGAGATCTTTGCTTAGCACTTTTATCGTCGATCCTCCGCCTTCCTCTCATCCTCAGGCTCATCGAGGGAGAGGAAAAGGCCGAGGAAGAGGTGCACGTGGAGCAAATGCTAAGAGAAACCCGGTTCGGCCAGTGTCTCACGCCCCCGTGTCTAAGAGGGTGGAGGACGAGCCGGTGTCTCACTCCCGTGTCGAGAGGGTGGAGGGCAGGCAGTGTCTCACTCCCGTGTGTGAGAGGGTGGAGGGCGAGCGGTGTCTCACCCCCCGTGTCTAAGAGGGTGGAGGACGAGCCGGTGTCTCACTCCCCCGTGTCTAAGAGGGTGGAGGAAGAGCGGTTATCGTCGGAGGCCTCGACGAGGAGGCCCGACCTCGACAAGGAGGCCTCGACCTCGACGAGGAGCATGCTGGTTTCATCCAAGTTGAGGAGGGTCGGTCCGTGTACCTCGTGGTTCCTCAAGTCTCCGGAGCGAGGGCTTCTGTGGAGCAGAGGCCATGTATTGCTCCATGTGGAGAAATGTAACTAATTTTGGCTTCCCATTTTCTACCTTCAATGTATGCAACAATTGCTAATAACTTTGGCTTCTCATTATGTAGCGGTTGGAAGAAAGTTGGAGCTAGCACGGGAAAGTACCGACACGTGAACGGCGTCCTTGGGAGCCTCATTAGGAGCATTACCTGGCATGGTTACTTTGCAGGGAGGCAAAGTTCGGAGCCAGCATGTACCGGGACCACTACAAAGCCTATGAGGATCTTGGTGTAGCCAACAACATCGAGTTTCACAACAAAGCCGAGCGGGTCTTTGCCGAACTTTGGGTAATCATTAAGTTTCCTTCACACACTGCAGTAGCAAAACTATCTAGGAAACTTAAATTTAGATTTTACTTTATTTTTCTTAATAGAATGCTAGCAGACTATAATATTGCAGTAGCAAAACTATCTAGTAAACTTAGATTTAATATTCCTGTGGCCACAAAGGCGAGGAGGCGCCCACCATGGACGGACGGACAGCCTAGTTTATTTATAAATGTGTGCGTATACCACATGAGGCATTCTTTGAGCTCTGCTGATTAATCTGCAAATATCTAACTTGAATAAAAATCTGTGACGTGGATACTTTGCTGTACTGTATTTCTTAATTGTGCGTACTGTATAATCCTGATTGTGTTATTGAATAAAAATCACACACTGCAGTAGCAAACCTGATTGTGTTATTGTGTTATTGAATAAACCTGGCTGTATAAACCTGGGTGCATATATATAAACCTGATTGTGTTATTGAATAAAAATCACACACTGCAGTAGCAAACCTGATTGTGTTATTGTGTTATTGAATAAACCTGACTGTATAAACCTGGGTGCATATATATAAACCTGATTGTGTTATTGAATAAAATCACACACTGCAGTAGCAAACCTGATTGTGTTATTGTGTTATTGAATAAACCTGACTGTATAAACCTGGGTGCATATATATAAACCTGATTGTGTTATTGAATAAAATCACACACTGCAGTAGCAAACCTGATTGTGTTATTGTGTTATTGAATAAACCTGACTGTATAAACCTGGGTGCATATATATAAACCTGATTTGACTATGAATAAACTAGCAGATTTTACCTGTTTCTATAAATAAACCTGGGTGCATATATATAAACCTGATTTGACTATAAATAAACCTGTCTCTATATTTGCCTGTTTTGACTATAAATAAACTAGTAGATTTTACTTTATTTAGATTTTATAAGAAACCTCAGACTTGAAGGTTTGAAAATTACTGCACCAAATCTATATTTGCAGGATTTCTATAGATGCGAGGATGGAAAGTTGGAGGAGGCACGAGCAGTTGTCAACAAACATTGCCCGAAGCTTGTGCATAATCTGATGCATGAGGCGCAACCTTTAGCCGTCCACAAATATATGGCAACTCAAGGCTATAAGAGTCTTGATAAGAAAGCTGGTAGGAGATTCCGTCTTGAGAAGGACAAGTACATGCAGGTAAAGCATATTCATGCTTGTTATTTCCTCAACAGGCTGGCACTCAATTTCTTTTTGACATATATGAGATGCAATTGATCAATTAGGTTACTCCGAGATGGTGCGTCGATAAGGGGGAGTGTTGGGAGCGGATCGTGGACTATTGGTGTTCCAAAGAGTACAGGGCGAAAAACAAAGATTATAGAAATCGGCGAGCGAATGCTGGATCCACGACATCATCAAGGCAACTTGAGCGTTATGGAGTACGGTGAGCGTTGGGTATATCTTATGGAGTTCTTCATAAGCTTTTTCTTGTCATACATGTTGCCAATCCTTGTGATGAAATCTTAATCATGTTGCTTTGGTTGCGGCGTCTCACCATAATGCTCCGATTGCCCAACCTTTTCGTCTCGTATGCTTTGGCCCATAAGGCACCGTACAGAACAGCCACGCCTTACGATGAGAATGACACAGTGTCCGCGTACTCCAGCAAGACCGCCTATGATCGGATGGAGAAATTTAAAGGGGTGGCAAAAGAGTTGAAATGGCCCGAGTATGATGTGACAACAGAGCCTCTTGACCACGCTTTGGTCATGATCTCTGGAAAAGGCAGGAAACATGGCAGGGAAGCAATTGCAGGAGGCATGTTCCCAAGCTCCTCCCGTAGCTCTCTCCCTGAATACAAAGCTCGGTTACGTATCTCAAAATCTTCTACATGTAAACGCTCGACTCCAGCTATGGTTGAGATGGAGGTATTCTATACAAGTCCTTCTATATATGTTTGTTTCTTACTTACTGTTGGATTGAAGATGCAATTGACATGCCATATTTTGCAGGCCCGACTGGCGGAGGAGAGGCGAGTGGCGGCAGAGGAGAGGGAGGAGGAGAGGCGAGTGGCGGCGGAGGACAGGCGAATGGCTGATGAGAGGATGCAGCAGGTGGTGTTGGCACAAACTAGTCAATGCTTTTTAATGTTTGCTGTTAGTTCCTTAATTGCCGAACACATACATAATCTTCACTCAATCATAATCTTCTACTACCAGTACTTAATCTTCACTCAAACATAATTTGCAGGCTTATTGTACCCAGAATGGTATGCCCGCTATGCAGATGCCTCAATCAGGCCATGGATCTAATGCTGATGGATCTTCACATGCACGAGGCCCAAGCGACAACAACCTTGGTGGTTCTCTGAATGTTTGAGATCGATTATGGTTAGTGCGTACATATCTCATTTACGTAGGTCTCAAATTTGTCAACGTAGAAACAAGTAGCTATCTTGATTCTTGAAGATCAAACTTATAAGTAGAGACAAGTAGATACCATTTGAACCGTTTCAAACTATAATCCATTTGAACAATTTCAACCATGATCTTAATTAACTATATGCATTCTTGAAGCTATTTATTTTCATGATTTAGAGAACACTTGAATATATTCATGATTTAGAGACAAGTAGCTACTTATTTTCATGATTTAGAGACCATTTGAAGATCTCCATGATTTAGAAACTTGTAAGATAGAGACCGTTTGAACCATTTAAAGATCAAACTTATAAGTAGAGACAAGTAGAGACCATTTGAACCGTTTCAAACTATAATCCATTTGAACAATTTCAACCATGATCTTAATTAAATATATGCATTCTTGAAGCTATTTATTTTCATGATTTAGAGAACACTTGAAGATATTCATGATTTAGAGACAAGTAGCTACTTATTTTCATGATTTAGAGACCATTTGAAGATCTCCATGATTTAGAAACTTGTAAGTAGAGACCGTTTGAACCATTTAAAGATCAAACTTATAAGTAGAGACAAGTAGAGACCATTTGAACCGTTTCAAACTATAATCCATTTGAACAATTTCAACCATGATCTTAATTAAATATATGCATTCTTGAAGCTATTTATTTTTATGATTTAGAGAACACTTGAAGATATTCATGATTTAGAGACAAGTAGCTACTTATTTTCATGATTTAGAGACCATTTGAAGATCTCCATGATTTAGAAACTTGTAAGATAGAGACCGTTTGAACCATTTAAAGATCAAACTTATAAGTAGAGACAAGTAGAGACCATTTGAACCGTTTCAAACTATAATCCATTTGAACAATTTCAACCATGATATTAATTAAATATATGCATTCTTGAAGCTATTTATTTTCATGATTTAGAGAACACTTGAAGATATTCATGATTTAGAGACAAGTAGCTACTTATTTTCATGATTTAGAGACCATTTGAAGATCTCCATGATTTAGAAACTTGTAAGTAGAGACCGTTTGAACCATTTAAAGATCAGACTTACAAGTAAAGATCTAGTGTTAAATTAGCATGTTCAAACTTGGATAAGTGTTCAAGAAACTCCATATGTACTAGAAGCTTTTTATTTTGGAAACTCACTATGGAATATGGATCACTATTTATTTTGTAGTGTCGAAGTACTTTCTTTTGTCTATTTGGCATATTGATGATTTCAAGCACGTTATTTGACACACACAATTCAATCTTGTAGGTTGCCACCTGGATGCTCTTTGGACTACGACATGGACATGAAGGCGTTTGTTGTAGTGCCAAATCTTACGTAGTGATGCCATCTTTGTTCATTGTGTATTATATGCTGTGGAACTTTGTTTTGGGACTATATGCTATGGAACTTTGTCCCGGGACTATATATATGCTATGGAACTTTGTTTTGGGACTATATATATGCTATGGAACTTTGTTTTGGGACTATATGCTATGGAACTTTGTCCTGGGACTATATATATGCTATGGAACTTTGTCCTGCGACTATATATATGCTATGGAACTTCGTTCTTATATTTGTTCATTGTTGCTTATATTTGCTATGGAACTATGCTGTCCTGTTATGGTTCTCTGCTGTTATGGTTCTATACTGTGTATTAAACTGTTTAATTTCTGATTTAAAAAAAAGGAGATTTTCCGTCAAGTGACAGATGGCAAAGATGCCACATGTCACCAGCCTGTGCTTCCGTTGGCATTTTGTCGTCTTGCCAACAGGCAGGTTGACTGCAAAGAGGTATAATTTTGCCGTCTGGGCCAGCTCCAACTGATGGCGAAATATAAGTCTTTGCCGACTGGTAAATGAGCACCAGACGGCAAAGTCCTGCTATTTTGCCCTTCGGGAGAATCTGATGACGGCAAAGTATGCTTCTTTCCGTCTGCCAAACCGATAGTTGACGGCAAAGATAATAGACTTTGCCGTCTGGTTGGACGGCCGGTAGACGGCAAAATACTTGACGTCGGCCGTTAAACCGTCCGTTCCGTCTGGTGCAATGTTTTGCCGTCTACTTTCCATGATCGACGGCAAAAATATAGACCGACGGCAAAGTCTTTGCCGTCGAGGGAAAAAGCGACGGCAAAGTATTCTTTGCCGATTAATCTTTGCCGTCTGACTTTGCCGTCTACTTCCTGACGGCAAACTCTTTGCCGTCTGGATTGACGTCTTTGCCGTCTGTTATGCCCAGACGGAAAACTAGAAGTTTCCTGTAGTGACATCTTTCTGGAAAGGCTCTTCAAGCCATCCGTGGTATGGCAAGGTGAGGACAGCAACACCAGTCCGAACCCGATTACACCCCTAGATTCCGAACACAATACCGATATCATCGGGGGCTCAGCCACCGAGATAACATCATTGACGCATCTAATAATGGCAGTAATTACCCCATGGACCGAACCCTTCTTTGTGGCGACCGGTTTTCCGGTTAATATATTCCAGAAAATGGCCGTCGTGCTCACCAGCCCCAGGATTACTGTTAGCTGATGTGGCACCAACTTGATACAGAAATTCCAAGCAATATACAGAAAATATGTGGTACAAGACCATTCTGGTCTGTGAGTACAACAAATGGTTTCTAGTGGTGGATGGCGGAAGCGGTTTGTGGATCATCAGTGTCTATGGGACTCCATTTCCCACAGGAACAGCTGACCAGGATAACTCCTATCTTCGCGAGGCTGCGGTCTCCGTTGCTTAGGTTCCGGGGCGGTCATCGCAATGCCCCTCTCCATGCAAGATATCTGGCCAAGACAATAGCCAGGGACAAGCCAGTGAGTACTTTGAATGTACTCGCAAACATTATGAACACGAGAATAATATAAATGATAATCATGCACGGAAATATTCTATGATCGCATTCTCAGTCATAAAATAAAATCTCTGATGCAGGTTATTTATATGTAACAAGATTATGAAATGGCAGAGGAGGAAATACAATGCACCATTCGGATGTCTGAAGCGACGTCTCGAAATGGTGGTAAGTAACAAGCATGCCTCAGTCGGGCGTCTGAGCGACACCACATAAAGGGCTTATAAGGGAAATAAATAACAAGCAATGCCACAGTCGGGCGTCTGAGCGACACCACATAAAGGGCTTATAATGGAGATAAATGACAAGTAATGCCACGATCGAGGCGTCGGCGACACCACATAAAGGGCTTATACGGAAATAGATAACAAGCAATGCCACGATCAGGCGTCGGCGACACCACATAAAGGGCTTATAATGGAGATAAATGACAAGTAATGCCACAGTCGGGCGTCTGAGCGACACCACATAAAGGGCTTATACGGGAAATAGATAACAAGCAATGCCACAGTCGGGCGTCTGAGCGACACCACATAAAGGGCTTATAATGGAGATAAATGACAAGTAATGCCTCAGTCGGGCGTCTGAGCGACACCACATAAAGGGCTTATGAAGCAATTTCATTCATAGTGAATATCCAGGAGGTAGAACCGTCCCAGGGATACTCAATAAATCAAGTAACGGCAATGGTTAGTCCATGATAAAAATAATCATAATCATCATAATCAACACAATTCACAAGTCATGATCCACGTTACGGTTTAGCGGTTTCTCCTCCAAGACCGACACTAAGACCGACACTTGACCTGATCGGACTGTAGTCCTTAACCATGGACACGGCTATTGAATAGGTTTAATATCTCTGCGCAGAGGGTGTACTCTTTACCCACGAGTAGCGTATTTCATTAGTCCATCGGGACTAATTCCGTCTCTGATCTTTTAGTCAAAAACACGCTGACTTGCACACACCGACTTAACTCACGGTGTTTGGAATCATCCACGACACTGTCAAGCAAAACTTCGAAGTGGGAGGCTACAACCTCGACATAGCATGGGATCACAAAATTTATACTGCAGCAAAACTAGGGAGCTACCCTTGGCTACAACGAAACACCCATGCCCCAGGTCAGATGGCATGCCTACCGGATGCCTCCGGTATCTTCCATCATGGCCTCTCTGTACGGTGTGTGCTAGGAAAGGGGTTGACAACTTACTGAACCGTACCCTACTTGTTGTAGAGACAAGTGGTAGTATGAAACAAGTATGGGGGTTACTGGAACAAGACTCGATCTATGGTCGACTCAGGAGGTTTAAGCATTCCCTGCATGATTAGCATAACAAAAATATTTCAACCAACCAAGTCACCACTCACTATACCTTACCATGCCATACCGGACATAACCATCCCGACGGGGACCGGCGACAAGCTCACGCCTACCCATGGCAGAGGCTTTCCCGAATTCCATTCCGGCATGCATGCAAGGCACATGAGAGTGGTTACCATCACAAGTATATTCATTTCCAACAACAAGGAGATCACTAATATGCATTCATGCAAATGATCATATCACATGAAATAACGAGCTCTTCGAAATGAGGTGGTGTTATAAACGTGTCGGCTAACACACCAAAAGTATTATGCCGGGGTTCAGAATGCTTGCCTTCAAGGTGTGGAAAGTCAGCGTGCATTCCAAAACATTGAAAGTTTGCTCCTCTTTCTTCAAAATCCTATTTGAAAATATTTTTGAATCAACACACATTTCCAAAACAGCACAAACAAGTAGTCTGAAATTTTTTCAAATAAATCTTAAAATAAACTAGACAGAATTTGAGAGATGTAGGAAAAAGAATCAATTCATTTGGAGTTATATTTAAAAAGTAATAGTTGGTCAAAGTTTAGTCAATATTCTGGTTTTTAAAATAAAACAGAAAAAGAAAAACGCTTCGAATTGAACACGTCGAACACGTACTTTGGAATTACGTTTCCACTTAAGTCAGTGTGGATTCCGAGGGGAGTCGCTGACAGTGGGTCCAGGGGGCCCACTAGTCATGTTTGACTAGTCTCCTCCTCCTCTTCTCTGCCCGGCGAGGCGGGACTCGGCGATCATCGCCCGTGACGAGGTTCCTCACGGGGAGCTGAGGACGGGGATGGATCCTTTGATCAGTGGCGGTCCTCCCGGTGGTCGAGGGTCGTCGGAGGTGGAGAAATCGCGTGGCCGAGCTCCATGGCGGGGGGAGGTTCGATGGATTTTGGGATTCCAGCCATGGTGGTTCCAGCGGTCTGAGATGTTGGGTGGCCCGTAGGGTCATGGGAGGAGGATGGAAGCAGGAGAGGGTGCTGGGGGCTTTGGCATTGGCCGTATTTTGCGGGGCGAGGTGGCGGCCGACCCTGCGGAGTTGGGGAAGAGTGGCCCTGGCCAAGCGGGAGGGGGGAGGCTTCCTCGGCTCAGTGAGGCTGCTCATGAGCCTAGGCAGGATCGAGGGGCTTTATATAGCCCGGCGAGGTCGGTTCCGTGGCGCGGATAAGCTCGCCGGCGAACCGCCTCGTTGTAGCTAGGCGTCGTGGCGGCGACAAGCGCTAGGGGCGACTTGCGGATCGCTTGCGAAGCTCGAGGCGGTGGCGGCGGGGAAGGCTCGGGCGGCGCCGACTGGCGAGGCTGTCGAGGCGACCGTGGCGGCTAGTCCTTGGCCTGCGGAGACGCGGCGAGGGTGCGCTTGCGCGTTGCGGTGAGGAGGGGCGTGTGGCGCGGCTCTGCAGAGTGGTGGCAAACAAGGGGCGACAGCGTCGGCTCGGTAGCGAAACACGTGCAAAAGCGAGCTCTGCTTTCGCGCTCCGTCGTGCACTGCGAGCGTGATTCGACGAAATGCCAGGATGGCAAAAACTGCTAGAGAGTTAATGCAAATCCACAGGCCTAGGCTAGAGACTGTTAGCAGGCTACTAGACAACTTGGTTTGGACAGATGGGAAAGTTCACAACACAAACTTACAATCATGCCAAATCTGTTCATGCCCACAGGGTGTTTGACAAAATGCCAGAGGCATCTAGGCAGGTCTTGGAGTGGTCAAAAACTCCAGATGGTTGTCTCATTAGGTGAATAAGAGGGTGGTGAGGTTAGGTGGCCAAAAACAGAAACTAGTTAGTGCAAGTTTTGCAAAAACTCAATTCTGGACAGGAGACAAATGGCATTACTTCTTGAACCAAAAATGATCCAATGGGAGCATGCTTCTGGACTTAGGGGTTTAGTAGGGTGGTCTACAAGCAGGGGAAAGAATCAAGGGCTAAAGAGCAAGCAATAATATGGATGTTGTACAAACCATCATGTTGGACCAGAATGAAGATGAGGTTGATTCACTCAAAATTTTCAAATAACAACACTAGGTTTTTGCATAAAGTTGAATCATAGGCTTCTACTAACATCCCATAATTTTGGTGGAGGCTAGAAAGAAGTATTTAAATAGGTTGTAGTGCAAAATTGCCCACTGGACCAGAGAAAAAAATTGGGTGTAGAGCTTAAAATATTTAGGGAATGAAATATCTTTTTGCATAAAAGTGGTTTGGTGACCTTATAGGACATCCCCAAATTTTGGTGGAATTTTTGAAAGAAATTATAAAAGGGTTGTAGTTCAAAAAGGACCATAAAACCATGGGGAACCAATTTTCAAGAAAATAAAGATCATGGAGATTATTATGTAATTAATTCCTCTGATGAAAAGAAAGGATTTTTCTTGAGAGGATAAACAAGTCCAATAACATATTTTGAAAATTTTTTACTAGGGGTGAAAACTCCACAACTTAGGGAAAAGAGAGGCTCTGAAATCAAGATTAAATCCAGAAAAATAAAAATTTAATCTCCTAGCAAAATTTTAATTAAATAAACAAGGTTAAGAATTTTGGGGTGTTACATTCTTGGCCTACCTTAATAGGCGAGAGCTCCCTGAGGACCAGAATGAGGCTCGCTGCATTGTTCGGCGCTCGAAAGCCTACAAGGTCCATGACAGAGAGCTCTACAAGAAAAGTGCTACCGGAGTCCTTCAAGGTGTATCTTGAAGAAGAGGGGAAAGCTCCTAGCGAAATCCATGCGGTCTCGGCGGTCCTGCCTGCAGCTCGGGCCCTTGTAAGTAAGGCCTTTCGTACAGGTTTGTTTTGGCCGACGGCCCGAGCAGATGCATAGGACTTAGTCCAACGTTGTGTCCAATGCCAGCTCTTCGCCAATCAAACTCATATGCTGCCTACTGCTCTACAAACAATCCCCATTACTTGGCCTTTTGCGGTCTGGGGGCTTGATATGGTCGGACCCCTTAAAGGAGGAAGCCATCAGAAGAAAAAAAATCTGCTAGTCATGGTAGATAAATTCACCAAATGGATAGAGGCCAAACCAGTGAAAACAGCCGAAGCCGGACCAATGATAGACTTTATATCCGGTGCCGTTTACCGTTATAGTCCCACAGAGCATCATCACCGATAACGTCACCAATTTCATAGCCGATGAAGTGAAAACCTGGTGTGCTAAATTGGGCATCGAGCTCGATTACGCCTCGGTATATCACCCACAAACAAACGGTCAAGTTGAACGAGCTAATGGTCTTATTATGAGCGGCATTAAGCCTAGACTAGTGCAGTCGTTGAAAGAATCATACAAGCACTGGGTTAAGGAGCTCGACTCCATACTCTGGGGGCTGCGGACCACGCCCAATTGCACTACCGGATACACACCATTTTTAATGGTGTACGGCGCAGAGGCCGTTTTGCCCTGCGACATTATTCATGATTCACCTTGAGTGTGCATGTATGAATAGAGAGAAGCCGAGTTGGATCGGCAGGACAGTCTAGATGCCTTGGAGGAGGAGTGCGACGTTGTAAAAGCCCGTTCTGCATTCTACCAACAACAGGCTTGCAGATATCAAAGCAGGGAGGTGCGGGCCAAGACTTATAATGTTGGTGAACTCGTTCTACACTTGCCAGAAAAGAAAAAGGACAAACTCAAGCCCAAGGGGGAGGGTCCCTTCATCATAGAGGAGCGTACCGCCTGCGTGATGCGTCGGACAATCGCCTGGAGCCGAACCCGTGGAACGCCACGAGACTCCGAAGATTCTATTCCTAGAGCCGGACACTTTGTTCGTCTTCTTCTCCCTTTGTTTACATTTTCACTTCTCTTTGACCTTTTTTTGTTAGCTTTAAGCTATTGTGCGGCTAAACCGCACACCTATGACGTACACATCCATAAATGTATACGTCCATAATGCCTGGGGGATTCTTTTACAAAGCTTATTATTATTATTTTCCGAGCATCAAACTCACCACATATGTGTCTTTTTATCATATGTACCTTTTCTTCGCCATTATATGCACCGTTATGACTTAAGTTTTTGCCAAGCTGGGTTGCCTGGCTCCTGTGCTTATGCCCTACGTTCCCGTTTGTTCGGCTAGGGCATAAAGGGAGCACCTCTGCGGTTGTTACAGTCGGGTCATCTGGACGTGTACCTCAGACTGGGTGAAGCCGAAAGCTAGCGTTCTTAAGGGAATATTCGATCGGCGGACTAAAGATGTGTAACACTCATTACACTATGAACCCCCGGATGTTACGTATACTGCGAATTTTCGATCACAGTTCGGACATGCACACTAACGCATGTTTACCGACGGAAAGGAACCCTTAACGGAACTATTCTCCCTCGAAGATGTTTCTTACAATCCACATGTAATATAACATAGCTAGCCAGATACAACTTGTCTGTTCAAGAAACTATGACCCCTACGCCTGGTTTCCACGCATACCCCGGTCTATATTACCGTTACGGTATTCGGAAACACTCTACACCTTCGGCTCCAGAGGTCGAAGTGAAAAGCTCTGCCATGACAATCGTTTTACAATCCGGGTAGGGACAAATTTGTCAATTGAAGTACATAGTCACTTGGACTCAAAAACTTCTTCCTCTATGCCATCTAACAGGCTATCTAGCTTACAATCCTATTGGTAATATTGGCGGCTATCTTTACTTGGTCATATACCAGACTAACTGAAATTTCTTTTCCATCCGACCCCCGAGGTATAACCCGGGCCATATGATTCAGATCAAGCTTGGTGTACCATGTTTTTACCATGGCCCAGGCCTCTCGCGCACCTTCTCGATAGGCCGACATCTTCCATAATCGAAAGCGCCGCCGAGCTCCTTGGAATAGCTTCACAAGATCCTCCATACTTCCTGGAGGAGAGGCGAATGGCCACAAAGCTTTGGCAACGCTCCGCATTGCTTGCCGAGCTCGCTTGTGCAGTTGGGACAGCTCTTGCAGCAGGTCGCCTTGAGAGCCGGACATTTCCTCTTCGGGACGGCAAGTCAGCGTACCTGCAGACATAAATCTGTTAGATCATTTCTTCGCTGAATTACATAAAAGTAAGTTCAAAAGCATACTGAATATGCCGCCTCGTAGCCTCCTATTCTCCTTGACGACGTCAGCTAGCTGGGCTCGCACATCTTTTAGTTCTTCGCCCAGCAGGGTATTGGAATCCTACAGCTTGTTCTTTTCATCCCAGACCCGTGTTAGCACACCTTCGCCTACGGCCATTTGCCTTTTTGCCTCTTGTTCACCCGCTTGCGCGACTTTCAGTTCCCCTTTCAGTTGATCTGCTGATCCTGTCATCGGAAACGCAACAGTATTAACATTACTGGTATATGATTACATTTTTCTGGATGAAAGGGAATATTACGAGGCGCTGCCTTCTTGGATTTCTCCAGTTCGGCAGTAACCGTAGCCAGCAGGGTTTGACACTTTTCCAGCTCTTGAGACAGCAGGCTATTCTTCTCCGTGAGTGCCTGATTATATAATGATCCTTAAATCGGTTGTATCAACTGCTTCAAGTCTCGGGGGCTACTGGTATATGATTACCAAATCCATGCAATGCGTACTTCCCCGCATATCTTTTAAATGCTAGTCCGTGGCTCTAGTAAGCCCATCCCAAGCAGATCGGATGTATGCATTGGTCGAGCTAAAGGCATTGAATGCGTCTTTTGTAAAGCCAGGGTCGCGGAGAGCGGCCCTCCAGCGCCGATGATTCATGGCACTTTCCACCTCAGAGTTCATGATGGACGCATCATCCGAATCCTCTGTGGAAGGATAATTCGGCATCACACCCGTGTTAGCCTCCACCCTGAAGGCAGGGCCTGGAACCTGACTGGTGGAGGCGCGACCGGCAGGATCCCCGGACATAGTCTGGCGAACGCTCTTCCTGATAAGATACAGTAGGCAAGGTCACAGTTTGATGTGACTGCTAGAGGGCACATTTAAAAAGCCATACCTCTTTGATGAAGGCTCGGTCGTGTTATCATTTGCCTTCCTCTTTGAAGACTTGCCCGGCGCGGGCACCGTTCTCTTATGAGACATCTCTGGTGCAGCATGGCGCACCGAGCGCCTCCCCTTTGGAGCACGAGACAGTGTGGTGGGTGAGGCATAACGAGGAAGCTCTTTTGAAGGAGATATCTCCTGATTACTTACATGTGAGGCAGGAAGGAGGCTGGGATAGTTGGCCATGATGGCCACTTATGTTCCATCGTAGCTCGCCTGGTAGAATGCTCCCTCCTCAAGCTCTACAAATATGTCCAGATCATCTTCAAATCCAGGGTCATGGTCCCGGTTATGGTCCTCTGGCTGTGGGGCGCGGCTATAGATCCCCGCGGTAACTTTTCGCCATTCCTGTTACAAATGGACGGGTCAATGTCAATTAAAAGTGGCTCAAGGAAAAGATTGAGTAACGTGGTGGGTGTAAATTTCACCCAGCTCGGAGGATTGTACATGGAAAATCCCTCTCGGCGCGTAAGATGAGTGAACTCCTCTTTTTACCCTTTATACAGGTCGGCCAATATTGCGGCCAGGGCGATGAGGGAATCCGAACCCTTTCGTCCACAGCGGGAGGCATCATCTTCCCCTTTATAGTGCCACATGGGGAGCCCCCTGAATTGGAGCGGCTGAACACCTTGCGCTATGGAAGTGGCCATCACCTCGACTATTGATAATCCGGACTGGGCGAGTTTCTTTATCTTACGCATTAATTATTGGACTTCTGCACTACCCTCCTCCTCGAGGCTCCGACGGCACCAGCTGTGGCGTTTCTGCAATGGAGCACTGGAAAATTCGGGAAGACCCATTCGGACTGGGTCGGGGAGAGCGACGTCCACAATATAGAACCATTATAAGGGCCACTCCTCGGACGCCTTCCTCGGCTTGCCGGACAGGTATCAGGTCCCGGCTATGCGCCATACTTCGGTGCCGCCCACCTCGAATATGGATCCCTTTTGGGTACGAGGGACGAGGCAGAATAGCTTCCTCCATAACTCAAAATGGGCCTCACAACCCAGGAATAGCTCGCAAAGAGCAACAAAACCCACAATGTGCAGGATAGAGGCCGGCGTGAGGTTGTGCAGTTGAAGGCCGTAATACTCCAGGAGTCCTCGGAGGAAAGGCTTAATTGGAAACCCGACGCCTCTTAACAAGTAGGAAACGAAGCACACTCGTTCTCCCCTATTTGGATTGGGGAAATTTTCCGCCTGGGCCTCGCCATCGAAGGAGGTTAATCCTGCCCGAACAGGGACTAGATCCGCTGGGGGAAGAAATCCCTGCGTTTGGAGCTTAATCAGCTGATCATGGGATACGGAACATCCCTCCCAATCGCCTTTTTCGGAGCCATGGGGGCGTGAGGAGGAACTTGGAATGCTAGCCCTATTGGGATGGTTTCTCCTAGCAAGCTCTAAGGATTTTCCGCTTGGTGTGGAATGGGATCTGAGATCCAATCTCTTTCAATAGATGCCTTTCTTACATGGCCAGGGTATTATGTGCAAAAATACTCTGACCTCTCGTATTCGCTCGACACATGGAAGCAGAAGCAGTGGAGGCGCAGAAGCCAAAAGACGTGACATTAAATCACAAGCCGAGTATAGCTTTTCGGGTCAGATACTTTGAAGTAATTGGAGAAGGAACCTGCCTTGCAATGCCGAAGACAATCAACGCGCCGGACATATCGTCATTGAAGCCTGGTTCGGGGGCTATTAAGGGAGTCCTGGATTAAGGGGTCCTCAGGCGTCAGGACTATCTAACATTGGCCGGACTAATGGGCTATGAAGATACAAGACAGAAGACTTCTTCCCGTGTCCAGATGGGACTCTCCTTTGCGTGGATGGCAAGCTTGGCGTTCGGATATGTAGATTCCTTACTTTGTAAAAACGACTCTATACAACCCTAGGCCCCTCGGTGTCTATATAAACCGGAAGTTTTAGTCCGTAGAGGCAATCACAATCACACAGGCTAGACATCTAGGCTTTAGCCATTACGATCTCGTGGTAGATCAACTCTTGTAATCCTCATATTCATCAAGATCAATCAAGAAGGAAGTAGGTATTACCTCCATCGAGAGGGCCCGAACCTGGGTAAACATCGTGTCCCCCATCTCCTCTTACCATCGACCCTAGACGCACAGTTCGGGACCCCCTACCCGAGATCCACCGGTTTTGACACTGACAACTACCCTCATAGCATTATAACTGATAATGGCACTAATCTGTCTAAGGGTGCTATGAAAGAATTGTGTCAACAAGAGCATATTCATCTTGACGTTTCGTCAGTGGCTCACCCCATGTCCAATGGTCAAGCCAAGAGGGCCAATCAAGAGATCTTGAGAGGCATAAAACCCCGGCTTATGGTCCCTATGCAGAGGACGGCGGGTTGTTGGGTTGAGGGGTTACCTTCAGTGCATTGGAGTATCAATACCACCCCCAACAGATCCATCGGTTATACGCCTTTCTTCATGGTTTACGGAGCGAAGGCGGTTCTTCCCAGTGACATCCGTCATGACTCGCCCATGTGGCGGCTTATGTTGAAGCTGATAATGAAAAAGCACGTCAAGATGCTCCTTGTGGTGGCTCGTTCGGTGATATACCAGCAAGATCTGCGTCACTATCATAGCCGCCGGTTAAAACTCGAACCTTTGAAGAAGGCGATTTCGTGCTCCGGCTCATCTAGGATCAAATAGATATGCACACGTTATCCCCACCTTGGGAAGGGCCTTTTGTGGTCAGTAAAAACCTGAACAACGGGTCGTACTACCTCATTGATATTCGAGACCACAAGGACTCACGCACATCGGAGGAGGAGACCCGCCGGCCTTGGAACATTGCTCATCTTCGGCCTTATTACACTCGAGCCACCGACTCTTGTGTTGTACATACTTTTGTCAATGTATATATAATGACTAATATAATAAATCTGGCATGCCTGATAATTCAGGGCCTCCGTCGTTTCATTTCTGAGTATCTGAGTATTTATTATCAGTTCATAAGATCACTTGGGGGTTTCCTGCTCACTGAGCATAGCTGTCAATACCCTCTTGATCCGGCGTGAACGCCTTGTTACAAATTACTTGGGGGCTTCCTGCTCACCGAGCATAGCTATGACTACCCTCTCGATCCGGCTTACACGCCTTGTTGCAAATTACTTGGGGGCTTCATGCCCAAGTTGAAGGTTACCAAAGAGAACTTGCTGAAGTGCGTAGTTCAAACATAGGTATCCTGCCTTGAGGGCTCATTATACGTCACTTGGGGGCTTCTTGTTTAGTGAACATAGCTTTACTTACCCTCTTCATTGGCTTGTATGCCAGTTGTAAACACCAAATTCTGGGTTATCCTGTCTTAATGTCTACCACTCCGCCCAGGTAATCCTAGAATGACCCGTCGTACTCTTGAAAGTCAATCTTGTCATAAAGACCCTGAACTTGTCAAAGTTAAAACGGCGGTTAGTCATGTGAGGCCCGACTTACAGGTTTAAATGAAGCATTAACTCAGTGGCTGGGCGGCCCATGAACTGCACTTGAGATTGAGGCTTGGCGGCCTATGAAAGCCTTGTTTTCTCTGACTTGTGATTTTTCTCTGAACATTGTTTGGGTTCATATCTTTGTACCATATGAACATATGGTTTAAAACGACTCAGGCCATGTTGCCTTAATCCTTATGATTCGTATTTGAGCATATCTGGGGTTTTGATAACATGGTCTGTCTTTGGACATTAAGTCACGAGTATACTTTGATTACACACTTGGAGTTATGCGCTCTAAGTCTTTGGGCTGTCATCCTTACTGGATATGGTGATATAAGCCGGTAGTATGAACCAGTATCACAGGTATGTTTTTACTTGTTAAATAAATATGTGTGGTTTGATGACCCGCCCTGGTTATAGACTTTAAAAGTTGCCAGATTACATTTTGTTGGGTATTGTGACCTGCCCTGGTGTAAACCGCCAGGGCATATGCTGTTTATTCTGTGTGCAGGAACATTGCAAAATAGTATAATCTTCCTTGCGAACTTATCAAAGGCACTTAGAAATTGCATCAGCAGTTTGAAGGCAAAAACATACACGATGGCATGGCAGATCATGGCTTTCAAACTAGCCTATTACAAGGCTCTCCAGGGCCCAAATTGATTAAATTGTTTTTCAGAAATGAGCACTATGCTGCAGTTTAAGAGCCTCCCCTTGAGTCAATTGTTCTGGGCTTGGCGTATTGAAGACTCCGGGTCATTTTGCACCGGTTCTTCTCCTTCTTCATCATCCATTGGCTGGAAGTCAGATGTGGCCCAGTTGATCCCAGTCAAAGCTCTAAATACAGCTTCATCATCTATAAGGGACGACGGATCAATATCACGGGCGGAGGTGTGCTTACGTGTTGGCGGGATAAGATCCACGGCTTCATGAGTTGGCGCTATTACTCTTGAGTTCTCTTTGGTGTAAGTCGCCTTATATTTTGACAAGTCAGTCTCCTCAACTAGCTTGCTTGCCATAGGGTGCATTTCCCTTACACACTTGGTGAAATCTGCTGCTTCGAAGGGAGACCCGTCCTCTTTCAAGCTTGGGTAGCCGGTGGCCAACTCTTTTGGGTCCAATTATACTTGCCATGTCTTTGCCCGGCTCAACGCGGTGATGGCACCGGCTCTGGCGGCTGATCGCTTTACTCTTCAACTCTTTGAGGCGGCATAGATAATTTCTCCAGCACTACCTTGATGAGAGAAGGTGGTTGTTTTTTATGCAAGACAACGAATATAGCCCGTTGAGCGCCGGTGTATAGCTGGTCCACTAGGGTGTATGCAGCCTTAAGCTTCACGTGCATGTCTTCGCCCAGTTTGGAGCTTCTGGAGCCTGCATCAGCAAAGATATTGATAAACCGGCTGATGGTTGTTATGCATTGGTGGTGCAAGATTAAAGTACAAAATTACTTACCAAAGATGGCAGCTGTCATGCTATTAATCTGATGCTTTAAGCCGGATAATTCTTCAGTCACCGGCTCAAGTGCAGCTTCAGCATCTTCAGCTCTTTGCAATAGAGTTGCATTCTCAGTTTCCCAGTTGGTTCTCTCAGCGCTAAAATCCCTTTTAAATTTTTCAGTCTCTTCGAAGGCAGTTTTCAGCTCTGACTTGGCCTTTACAGTCTCCGCTTGTTGGGACTTGATGTTTTTATGCAGATCGGTGACTTGGGATTCTTTCATATTTAATTCAACCTGCAATATACGAAGACAAACAGCATTATAATCATCTTATTTGAAGTCCCAAGCATAATACAAGTATTTTACTTGGCACTTGGGGGCTAATGTGCATTGCTCTTTTTTTAAGGGAACCCTTTAAATGACCCGGTTAGTTTCTTCAACAGAAACCGGCTCATGGGGGCTATATATTTGGATTTGTTCATAAGTATGGTGATAAGTCCCGGCTTAGCCATGTAGCTTAAGCCGGCCCTTGGGGCTACATCTGCGGATTTTAGCACTACAATTTCAAGTCCTGGCTTAATCTTTCAGTTCAAGCTGGCCCTTGGGGGCTACTCGTTTTAATTCAGCACAGTTAAAAAATTGCTATGGAATAGCTGCAAGGTCAAAGATGTTATTTAAGTCTACAGCATGTTCAATTCTTTCATATTCAGTAGACTTGGTGGCTGACAGATATTTATATGGGAAGAATTTTGAGTATTTACCTCAAAGCGCTCCTTCATCAGGTTGACTAAGCTGGCTTCAAAGTCAGGGCTGGTATGAAGGCGGTTTAGATAACCCGCGTGAATCTCATGAGCATTAAACCGAGCATAACTTTCCAAGTCCAGCTTCCATCTGCCCTTGTCAGCACCTAAAAATTCTTCTTTGGCACTATTTTTTGATAAGGCAGTGGGGTTGCCTGGCTCTTCATAACCAATCCTGGTGACAATAACATCTTCAGCTTTTTTTCGGCAGGCTTAATGGGACTTGGCGGCTTAGCATTGGCCAGGTTAACATCCATGCAGTCCATTGTGACACTGTGTTCTTCTAGCGGCGGATCATCAATAGCTGCTTCAGAAGTTTGATGCAAAGATTCAGACACTTTCTGTCTTTCCGGTTCATGGACTTTGGGGTCTTCGGCCGGTTTATTTGGCTTCAATTTCTTGCTTGGCTTTGCTATCCCACTGGAAAAACAAGAGTGATGATGGTATAAGTATAGCAGATCACAAGTGTTAAAATGGAAAAGTAAAATATTATTGCCGAGGGGCAACTTTGAAGGTAGGCATTTGGGTCTGTGATGAGTCGCTATAAGAGGAATGAGAAGTTCCCTAATAATTTGAGCTGGAAGGATTAAGTGGTTGGCGAATAATACCCTCCTTTGTGTAAAAAGAGATTGAATTTTGAGGCACCTCTTTCCGGCGTTTGCGTGGCACTAGTGTGTTGGGTAACCGGAGGAAAGTTCTCCACCTCCACTATTCCGGGTTGTGCGCCGAGCTTCATGCTGTTGTTTCTTCAAAATAAAGTTTGGGTCCAAGTAAGCTAAAGGGTGAGAAAACCTTACTTTCCGGCTCACTTGTTGAACTTCCTGTCTTGGCAGAGGCTCTGAGTCGGAAGAAAGGATAGTTACCTCTTCACCGTCTACATTGTTGGCCTCCGCGTCATCCTGATAACAAGTAGTATCAATATGATGAATGAAATAGGAGCCAAGGGAGTCAAGATCTACCTCCTACTCATCATCATTCAAAGAAAGCAGCTCTGAAGTGTTTGTTTTCTTCTTAGCAGTTTTTTTGACAGCTTTCGTCTTATCTCTAGTCTTTTTGGCCGGCTTGTCCTGGAGTTTCTTATTGCAAAAGGAGGAATCAGCCTGTAGAAGTCAAGTGATAATGAGAAGACAATTTATGTAAATAATGAATAACTTGCAAGTTGTTCAAAAAACTTAAAGTTGGAGCTTTGTTAAGGGAGCAGAAAGGATTCAAGCCAGTTTTGTTGCAAGTTTCCAAGCTCTCATTAAGCAATGTCTTGGTCATGCTATTGATTTCATCATCATTCAATTCTATCTGGTAGTGGCACTGGGGATCTTTGACACCGCCGGTATACTCACACATTAAGCCGGTCCGGCGGCTTAAGGGTTAAATTCTCCATGCAACCCAGCATAGAACTAGGTCGACTCCAGTCAAACCATTGGCCGTTAAGGCTCTAATCTTTGAAAAAATGGGCATATATTTGGCCCGTTCTTCTGTGCTGATCCTTTCTGGGAGAGGGTGTCTGTTGCTAAACCGGCTTTCATGGTAACCCGGCAGGGGATTCTCACCCTCTGGAGATGTATCTTGGCAGTAAAACCAAGTCTGGTTCCAGTCCTTAGGATGATTGGGAAGTGCGGCGGCGGGGAAGTGGCTTATTTCCACCTCTGAATTGAAATGCCACCTAGTTCTAGGCTGGTCCCATCTGTGAACTAGGTCTGGCGGTTCAAATAATTGAATTCCGTGAACAATTCTACAGTGGGTTATTGTTGAAGGTACACTTCGCAAAATTTTTGAATGTAACATCCCAAATTTTCAATTTGGAATGTTATACATAGATCATTCATGCATATCATATTTTATTGCATTTCGTTTCACGATCCCCGAAATCCTAAGCAACTCAAGGACCCTCGAAGAGAGTTGGGGATTTCATTGTTTTCATATTTGAATTTTATCAAATATTGAAACGAGGATTATTGATTTTTATTATTTTTCTCTCTAAAAAATATTTTGTATTAAAATATATGAGAGGAGATAATATGACTTCTCCAAAATAATTGAAATATTGGAGGAAAAATATTAAACTCAAATATTTGATTTTATTTGGATTTTTATTGCTATTTTATTTGCATTAGAAAAATTGCACGTTCTTCAAAATTGCATTTTAGGGCCAAGAAAACGTTCATCTCGTTCTAAATATTTTATTTAGACGGTGAAAATTTGTTTCGACATTTTTATATTTTTATTTTATTTTCTAGGATTTATTCAAGTTCCAGCGAAATTATTTTCTAAAAAAAAAACTTTCAGCGCCCGACTGGGCGAAGCCCAGCCGAGCCGGCCCAACCGCCCCGCGCCTCGTCTCCGACCTGAAGACCGCGAGTGCCGCCGCCGCTAGCCGAGTCCGGCCGGACTCCTCCTCCCCGCGCCGCCTTGCCCCCTCCCCCAAGCAGCCCCCCTCCTTAAATACCTCGCCCCGGACCCCCTTCACCACCACCCGAGCCGCCAACCCCGCCGCCCGCCGCCCTTCGCCGTTGCCGCCGCCTAGCCCCACCGTCGCCGCCCCACGCCGCCCCACGCACCTCGCCGCCACAGCCCCACCTTGCCGGAGCCGCCCCCCCCCCCCTCGCTGGAGCCTCGCCGGAGGTATACGCCGCCACTGCCGCCGTTTGGTTTTATTCAAAAAAAAATAGAGCCGGTTTTAAAAAAACCCTAGTTTGTTTTTTTTCAGATCGGTTCGCCGATTTTCTCGGTTTAGTTTATATAGCGGACGTTCGTTCGTACGTTCGTTTTAAGGAACGGTTTTCGCTCGTTAGTTACAGACAACAAACTTTCGTTCGTTAGCCTGTTCATCAGTTTTTCTTTTTCTCGGATTTTCCGCGATTATTTCCTATTGCGATTTCTGATCCGATTTTTGTTTCAGTTTATCTTTTCGCTCGTTTATTGGAATCAGGCGATTCAAGCGCCTAGATCTTCGTCTCGAAATCGTCTTTCTGTTTAATCAACTTGAACAAGATTTTGGTACTGTAAAAATTTAACTCCTCTCCATTTTCTACCCTTTAGGATGGCGGATTTGAAGAACAAGTTTGCACAACCGGATGAAGACACACCCTTTGGACGCCACTTGATGGAAGTCACTATGTACTTGAACATCGGAATACCAAGCTTCACCGGGACGTACAACGCCACCTTACCCAAAGAGGAGCGCCTAATGATTCAAGTTCAAGTTCTAGGAAGGACGTTCTCGCCAACCACTAAGCCCATAGAATTTTCTTTTGAAGCACCCACCTGGAGGCTAGGCAAGAGCATGGCAGCCCACATTACCATGGGACGCATTGGAGAAGTCTACAACAAGGATCTTAAGTACACTATCTATCAGATATGTGGGCGCCGAGATGAGCAATGGGAGATGATCAGCACCAAGAAGGACAGGTCCATTGCAACTTTCATCCAGGAGTTAAACCAGCACATTCGACGCCAGGAGAATCAGATGTGCGCAGACATGATAGATTTGAAGAAGGCGAATACTAGGATCATCGAGCTGGAAGAAGAACTCAAGTCTACACGCGATGGATATGAGGAGGAAATTGCAACACTATTGGAGAAGAATGACAACCTAATAAGGAAGATCGGAGTATTCATTGGAGATCCCGTGCCGGGAGGAGAGGACGACGATTCCACTTGCCCGGAGGACTACATCATCATCGACGACACCGACTCCGACCCCAGTGATGATGACTTTAAAGACGAAGCTGGAGCAGACATCATGGAGTCCTCTACCGATCAAAATTTCTAGATGACCACCAAATAATAGTAGTATCCCCCCGATGTATATAGTAGTAGTTGAGCACTTTTACGATAGTTCTAGACCGCTTGTATGCCCTTGCTTGATTGATTGAGTGAAATGTTTGTGTTTGTCTCATGTGCATATGGGTAGTGCTTTCTCACTAGACCCCTTTTCTATTCTAATCTCTTCCCTCTAAACCCGCTAGATGCCTCCGAGACGTGACACCGGATTTGCCTTCCCGCGAGAGCTTACTCAGTTGATCCAACAACAGAATGCCTTGATGCAATTGTTAGTCCAGAAGCAGGGCAACTACAACAACAATAACCCGCCTCCAGTTGACAACTTAGCTCGCTTTCTGAGGTTGCAGCCGCCGGTGTTTTCAAGTAGCACCGAGCCTATAGTTGCAGATGATTGGCTACGCCGTATTGGAAGGGATTTGACCACCGCAGGTTGCAAAGATGCTGAGAAGGTGCGCTTTGCCGCACATCAATTGGATGGACCAGCAGCCTCATGGTGGGATAATTATACTGCCACTTTCCCCATAGCCAACGTCACTAGGGATCAGTTTTAGCAAGCTTTCCGCACAGACCATGTCTCAACTGGAGCTATGAATATGAAGAAGCGTGAGTTTCACAACTTACGCCAGGGGAACCGTACTTTGGCTCAGTACGTGGATGAGTTTAGCAAGTTATCTCGCTATGCCCCTGATGATGTGGCCACAGATGCCGCGAAGAAGGAGAAATTTATGGAAGGGCTGAATGATGAGATGAGCATGCAGTTGATGGTAGCAACATTCAACAACTACCAGGAGTTGGTAGATAAGGCTCTTATGATTGAAGGCAAGCAGCAGCAAATTGAGAGCCATAAGAGGAAGTATGGGCAAGGGAGGTATAACTCAGGAGCTCAGCAGAAGCCTCGCCTAACCCCGAACTCGGGAGGACTTGTTCACAACCATGGAGGTCATAACCACACTGGAGGAAGTTCGCATAACCACAATGGTTCTAAGAATGGGACTAGGAACGGAACAAACAACAATCAGAACCGCCCCAATCCAGCCACACCCGCCAAGAGAGATCTAAGTCACATTACTTGCTTTAAGTGCGGAAAGACTGGATACTATGCCATGGAGTGCCTGAAGTAAAGAATGGAAATGGAAATGGGAGCGCTGGGAAGAAGCCCAACCCATTCAACAAAGGACAAGTGAACCACGTTAATGTGGAGGAGGTTGAAGAGCAGCCAGATGCGGTTATAGATAAGTTTTTGGTTGAGTCTTTTACCGCCCTTGTTCTTTTTGATACTGGTGCATCACATTCATACATATCAAGGGGATTCACGGATAAGTTTAAACTACCAACCCAAACCCTTAGGACCCCTCTGTTAGTGAGTTCACCTGGAGCAGAGTATATGGCTAGTCGATGGTGCGACCAGATACCCTTTACCATTGGTAGCCATGTTTTTCCGTCCGACCTAATAATCTTGGAGTCACAAGGATTGGATGTGATATTAGGCATGGACTGGATGTCAAAGTAAGGAGGAAGCATTGACTATGCTAGTAAGTCGATTTATCTCACCACCCCGGAGGGAAAAAGGATCAAGTATGTATCTAGGCATGTGCCTAGGAGGAGCCTAGTAAATAACCTTACGGGAGTTGTTCAGGAGGAAGTGCCTGTAGTGAAGGATTACCCGGATGTTTTTCCAGAGGAATTACTAGGCATGCCACCGGATCAAGACACCGAGTTTTTGATAGAGCTATTGCCAGGTACAGGGCCAATATCAAAGAGACCCTATCGGATGCCCGCAAATGATCTGGAGGAGATTCAGAAGCAGATCAAGGAGTTATTGGAGAAAGGTTACATTCGACGGAGTTCATCACCATGGGGAGCCCCAGTGCTTTTGGTTGAGAAGAAGGATAAGTCTGTAAGAATGGTTGTTGATTATCGTGCGTTAAATGAGGTGATGATCAAGAACAAATACCCACTGCCACTGATCAATGATTTGTTTGACCAACTGCAAGGAGCTAAAGTGTTTTCAAAGATCGATCTTTGATCAGGATATCACCAGTTGAAAATTCGAGAGAAGGATATACCAAAGACAACATTCACCACACGGTATGGGTTGTATGAATATACAGTCATGTCATTTGGACTGACTAACGCCCCTGCCTACTTCATGAGCATGTTGAACAAAGTGTTCATGGAATATTTGGATAAGTTTGTTGTGGTGTTCATTGATGATATAATTGTATACTCGAAGAATGAGGAGGAGCACAAAGAGCATTTGTGTTTAGTTCTCGAGAAACTCAGGGAACATCAGTTGTATGCCAAGTTCAGCAAATGCGAGTTTTGGTTGAAGGAAGTCGGATTTCTTGGACATGTTATATCAGGAGAAGGTATAGGGTAGACCCCACCAAGGTTCAGTCAGTCACTGAATGGTTGGCACCCACTTCAGTTAGCGAGATCCGCAGTTTTCTTGCACTCGAGGGATACTACCGAAGATTCATTGAGAATTTTTCCAAGATTGCGAAGCCAATGACGGAGTTATTGAAGAAGGATACCAAGTTTAAATGGACGGAAGAATGTGAGGCAAGTTTTTAGGAGTTAAAGAAACGTTTGACTACAACCCCAGTGCTGATTCTGCCGGATATACGCAAGGATTTCCAAGTGTATTGCGACGCTTCTCGCCTAGGACTTGGAAGTGTGCTTCTGCAGGACGGAAGAGTTGTTTTGTATGCCTCACAACAACTAAAACCGCACGAATTGAATTATGCCACGCATGATTTGGAGTTAGCAGCAGTAGTGCATGTATTCAAGACTTGGAGACATTGCCTGATTGGAAACCGTTGTGATGTGTACACGGATCATAAGAGTTTGAAGTACATTTTCACACAGAAGGAGCTGAACCTTAGGCAGAGGAGATGGTTGGAGCTTATAAAGGATTATGACATGAAGCTTCACTATCATCCAGGCAAGGCCAATGTCGTAGCGGACGCTTTGAGTCGAAGAGTTATGCTAACACCCTAGTGAGCACGGGATTGCCAAAGGAGTTAGTAGAGGATCTCAGGGAACTACGATTGGAAATTGTTCCTAGAGGTTTTGTTGCAACAATGGAAGTTCAGTCTACCTTGTTAGGGAAGATTCGAGAAGCTCCGAAGGATGACAAAGAGATTGCCGAGATAGAGAATAAGCAAAGGAAAGGCCAAAGGTTTTCGTGAGAATGAGCACGACACCTTATGGTTTGAGGACCGTGTTTATGTGCCCATTAATCCAGAGATTAGGAAGTTAATACTTCAGGAGGCTCATGACTCACCATACTCGGTACACCCCGAAAACACCAAGATGTATTTGGATTTGAAGGAACGTTTCTGGTGGACAGGTATGAAGAAGGATATTGCCGAGTATGTAGCCGTATGTGATGTATGTCAGAGAGTGAAGGCAGAACAAAAAAATCCAGCAGGATTGTTACAGCCTATGTCGATACACGAATGGAAGTGGGATAAACTTGGCATGGATTTCATCACTGGATTGCCCAGGACCAAATCAGGATATGATTCTATATGGGTAGTAGTTGATCGCTTGACCTAAGTGGCTCACTTTGTCCCAGTGAAAACAACTTATACAAGTGCGAAGTTGGCCAAGATATATATGACCAGGATCGCATGTCTGCATGGAGTTCCGAGGACCATCGTATCAGATAGAGGAACACAGTTTACCTCAAAGTTTTGGCATCAGCTGCACCAGACTTTGGAAACGAGATTGGAGTTCTGTACAACATTTCACCCGCAGACGGATGGATAGACCGAGAGAGTTAACCAAATTCTGGAGGACATGTTGAGGGCCTGTGCGCTAGATTATGGATCTAGTTGGGATGACAATTTGCCCTACGCAGAGTTCTCATACAAGAATAGCTACCAAGCTAGTTTGAAGATGGCACCGTTCGAAGCCCTGTATGGACGAAGGTGCAGAACACCGTTGATGTGGGATGAAGTTGGAGACCGACAGTTGTTTGGACCAGACTTGATCATGGAGTCTGAAGAGAAAGTTAAGCTGATCTGAGATAGACTGAAGGTAGCTCAGTCCAGGCAGAAGAGGTATGCAGATTCGAAACGCAAGGAGGTAACCTATGAAATTGGAGATAAAGCATATCTGCGAGTGTAACCCTTGTGAGGAGTGAAACGTTTTGGAGTCAAGGGAAAGTTAGCCCCGAGATTTGTAGGACCGTATCGTTTTTTGGAACGTATGGGAGAAGTTGCCTAGAAGTTGGACTTACCTGAAGGACTGTCAGGAGTTCATGATGTATTTCATGTTTCACAGCTGAAGAAGTGTCATGTTGAGATGGCCGATATACCGTTAAGAGATACAGTACCCCTGGAAGCGATTCAGTTGGACAGTGATTTGACCTATGAGGAGAAGCTAGTCAGGATTCTTGAATTTGCCAGCCGAGTTACCTGCAGCAAGGTTATCAAGTTTTGCAAAGTTCAGTGGAGCCACCATACCGAGGATGAAGCCACCTGGGAACGAGAGGATGATCTTCGCAAAGACCACCCACTCCTATTTTCTAGCCAACCCGAATCTCGAGGGCGAGATTCATCTTAAGGGGGGGTAGGTTTGTAACATCCCAAATTTTCAATTTGGAATGCTATACATAGATCATTCATGTATATCATATTTTATTGCATTTCGTTTCGCGATCCTCGAAATCCTAAGGAACTCAAGGACCCACGGAGAGGGGTGGGGATTTCATTGTTCTCATATTTGAATTTTATCAAATAATGAAACGAGGATTATTGATTTTTATTATTTTTCTCTCTGAAAAATATTTCATATTAAAATATATGAGAGGGGATAATATGACTTCTCCAAAATAATTGAAATATTGGAGGAAAAATATTAAAATCAAATATTTGATTTTATTCAGATTTTTATTGCTATTTTATTTGCATTAGAAAAATTGCACGTTTTTCAAAATTGCATTTTAGGGCCAAGAAAATGTTCATGTCGTTCTAGATATTTTATTTAGACGATGAAAATTTGTTTTGGCATTTTTAGATTTTCATTTTATTTTCTAGGATTTATTCAAATTCCGGCGAAATTATTTTTTATAAAAAAAAACTTTCAGCGCCCGACTGGGCCGAAGCCTAGCCGAGCCGGCCCAACCGCCCCACGCCTCATCTCCGACTTGGAGACCGCGAGTGCCGCTGCCGCTAGCCGAGTCCGGCCGGGACTCCTCCTCCCCGCGCAGCCTTGCCCCCTCCCCCAAGCAGCCCCTCCTCCTTAAATACCCCGCACCGGACCCCCTCCACCACCACCCGATCCGCCAACCCCGCCGCGCCGCCGCCGCTTTTCGCTGTGCCGCCGCCTAGCGCCGCCGTCGCCGCCCGCACACCTCGCCGCAAGAGCCCCACCTCGCCGGAGCCTCGCCGGAGGTATACGCCGCCACCGCCGCCGTTTGGTTTTATTCTAAAAAAACCGATCCAGTTTAAAAAAAACCTAGTCCATTTTTTCAGATCGGTTCGCTGGTTTTCTCGGTTTAGTTTATAATAGCGTTCGTACGTTCGTTTTAACGAACGGTTTTCGCTCGTTAGTTACAGACAATGAATGTTCGTTCGTTAGCCTGTTCGTCAGTTTTTCCTTTTCTCGGATTTTCCACGATTATTTTCGATTGCGATTTCTGATCTGATTTTTGTTTCAGTTTTTCTTTTCGCTCGTTTATCGGAATCAGGCGATTCAAGCGCCTAGATCTTCGTCTTGAAACCCTCTTTCTGTTTAATCAACTTGAACAAGATTTGGTACTGTAATTATTTTACTTTAGTTCATATTAGTAAACGGATCTTGTTTCTTTTGTAGTTTGAGTTTTGTTGCTCCGTTTGATTTGATTCTTTTTGAAAATCGGAGTTCTTAAGTTGAACTTTCTGGTCAATTCTTCTTATTTGATTTTCGCCCGTGCATCTTTGCTTGATTTCTTATGTATGCTATTGTTTGTTTGCGATAGAATTCCCGGAGTGCGAAGCGTGCTACTACGAGTCCCTAGGTTTTGCGAATCGCCAGCAAGGCAAGTAACACATTGATCATACTCCTTCCATACCCTGTTTTTATGCATTAGTTTCAATCCTCAAACATTGCATGATTAGGATGTGATTAACATGTGGGTTGGGAAGTAGTTGATGAGGTAGAACCTATTGCCCTGTTATATTCAAACCTTGGGAGTTACTTCTACGTACTGCTTATATTGCTATGCTATGCTCGTAGACGTGGATTGGGTTTGAGTGTATCAATGACAGATGTGAGATGATTTAATTAATGGTTCAACTTAAGGTGGCAACTTAAATACACATTTGGGTGGATTGCTTGTCGGGCACCTGGAGAATCCAGTGTTGTCCTAGGATATATCCCGGAGTACCCGTGTGATCATCCTAAGGTCCGCCACCCAGGCTCAAAGGGAACTGAGATATTTTCATGCTAGAAACTTCCGTGTGCAGCCACAAGCTATTATGGGCTCTAGCATAGTTGTGTAAGTTGCATGAGCTCTTGAAGAGGTGGATCAGTAGGTAGAGGGATGTAGGTTTAGTATGGTCTGCCCGGAGTAAAGGGTTAATGTTTCTGAAAGACTGTGTCTCGGTCATCCGTTTCTCAAACACCATGTAGTGCGAGAAATCCAACGGAGGCGATCGAGTCTTGTGGGGAAAAGTGCGCAAACCTCTGCAGAGTGTACAATCTAATCATGGTTAGCCGTGTCCCCGGTTATGGACAATCTTGAGTATCTAGTACTTGGAGTATCCTTAGTATCTCATCACTCTAAATTAATATTGTTGGGTTGATAATTACTTTAATTGGGATTGAGTTGGAGGAACCTTCTCAATGATGTTTCAACTACCATGATAGTTAAAATAAAATGTATTCCTTTGTTGCAGGGAAAAATTGGCTTTTCGCAAAAACTATAACCATAGAGCTTCCCACCAGCCAAATATGCATGTAGTAATAGCATTATTCTGTTCTTGCTCTACTGTGTTATATTGCCAGCTCATTCCATGTGCTGACCCGTTTTCGGGCTGCAACGTATTATGTTGCAGACTTTTCAGACTAGGAGTAAGGTTCGTTAGGTCGTTGCCGTGCAGCTCAGCTATGTCATTGGAGTTGATGGACTCACTTTATCTTCCAAGCCTTCCGTTGTTATCATATTAGATGGCCTTAAGCCATATTTATTGTAATAAGTTCTCTTTGGAGACATTCGATGTAATAAGTGTGTGATTGCTACTCTGTTATAAATCCTTCGAGTATTGTGTGTGTCAGCATTACCGATCCAGGATGACAATGAAGCACAGAGACTTTGACCGTTTGAGGTCGGATCGCTACAAATGGAACTTGCAAATGTTTAAAAAAGAGTTGGGCCCGATATCTTGAGGATGAAGTTGGAAGAAGTGCAGCACATCATGATAGAATTTTGAGCCGGGTGGGGTGAACCCCCGGAGCATGTGATTAGTGAAAACTATGACTTCGCCTTCTTTTGGTCAGGGGTGGTCTTTGCTCCTGGGACTCTCCAATGGATAACATTTTTTGCGGCTAAGACGCCCACTTTAACATGCTCATTCATTGTCTGCTCTATAACCTGGGCGGCGACCCAGTTGCACGATGTAGCGGTTTTGGTCATTTCGTTGATTAAATCCTAGAAAGGAAAATATTGCCGGATTAAGGTTATGCAGTTAAGCCGTCCAGTGATCAAAATGTAAGTGCGTTATGCAAGGCCAATTAATATATAGAGAATACATACTATAAAGGTTGGCATGATTAAACCGGAAGATGATGTCGGGTTATACAGATTCTGAACATATACTGATGGCTTAAAGCGGGTCTAATGGTGTCTGGCGGGTTACGGCCTATAAGCCGCCCACACAGCTGCAGTTCACAAGTGTCTGTAGACCGATGAGTGAAATTCTGCTAAGTACAGAACAGACATGTTTCACAGATCAGTTCTATTATTTTGGATCTACAGCAGTTCATAAAACAAAACAAATCTTAAACCTAAGATGGTGGCAGCGGAAGAACTCATGCGCTCAGATGGGATCTTGTATACAAAAGGTGTTTTGTGTGATTTGAAAGGGATGCTAAACTACTACCGCGCAACTTCAGTGACATGTTTGGATCAAACTATGTGTTCTAAATAGGAGAATAAAGAACAGTGAAGAACACCGACGAACGGCAGAAACCCTAATGCAGATCTGTTACGAGGGAAGCTGAGTGCCTACTGATGTTGATGAACAGCGGAGGTGCGCCGCAATTTTCTGGTCCGGTCAGGTTGATGCAGCGGCCGGAGTTGCTGTGGTTGACGAAGGACGACAGCGGTGGAGCTCAATTGCAGCGTAGTCGTGAGGAGGAAGAAGAAGATGTGAGGACAGGGGTAAAAGGTGAAACGAAAGGCCCATGTCCCTACTTATAAGGAAGTGACTAGACGACATGCGCGGGAATCGAGGAGGCCAAAAAATGATTATGTGGCTATATGGACGCCTCAATTTTTGGGAGGTCCATTAAGATAAGAATATGTTGAGATATCCTTGGCTTTGTGCGAAGTTAATGCGCATGATGTCATGGCGGGTTACCACGGTTCCGTGATGTGACGTCATGGAAGGTCATAGTGAATTGATAATGGAAAATTCTGCTAAGTCAAAAAGTGAAGATTGATGTGAACAAGTTCAAATCAACCTGGGGCCTAATGTTGGGGATATAACTTCTAGGTATGACCCGCCCAAGAGGAGTCGGGTCATGCCATTGGTGACTTAAAGACGAAGAGGCCCGATAAGGTCCAAGAAGACATAAAGATGGCGGTTCACGGAACGAGCCTATTGAAGGCACAAGAGCTGGAGGCGACCTGAGGCCCAAAGGGGTGAGCCGCCATATGTTAACTTGTTCTGTAAGGCAAGCTTAGTTACAAATCGAGCCTGTCATGTTTGTGTGAGCCGGCCGGGACTCTGTAAGCCGCAGGCATCAACCTGTATATAAAGGGGTGACTCGGCAGCGAGTTAACTCAAGTAACAATCAATGGAGAACTAGGTCAAGCATATTCGCTCCCTGGTAATGGAAACTCAAGCAATACAACCAAAAGAAGGAGTAGGCTTTTTACCTCATTGAGAGGGGCCGAACCCGGGTAAACTCTCTGTGTCCTTTGTCCCGTTCAACCTATTTAAGCTAACCTAGTTGTGATGGCTCCACACCTAAGTCCATTTGCTAGGACATCTGTCGTGTTAAGTCCACAACAGTATGTAAACAACCAGATATGTCCAGTACTCCAAGTAAGTTGTGAGTAAAGTACGAGAATGGTCAAATTGTTGATCATAGGACAACAGTAAAAATGTCATTAAGTACTGACAACATGTTTCTCACATATGGAGAACATGAAGAGATTGTTGTAAGGAATTACATTAATACGTGCTCTTTGTAAGTAGTACACCGACAAAATCTTCTTCGATGCTCCAAGCAATTTTTGATTTCAATTAAATGATTAATGGTGCCATAGTAAGTTGGAATTGGTCGAAGAAAGTTACTATGGTGCATTCTATAATAGAAGGCGGAGTATATTGTCACATTAGAAGAAACAATGGAGGGTGACGAATCAAAACTTCATTTATAAGCTTCGTATGGTCTCTAGATGATTATGTAAATGGAACATGGTTCTTAATAGTGGTTCCATAACTAAATCTAAGGAATCATAGGTCCTGCTAGTGATTCAATACATACAAAGCCAGTTTCGCACACATTATGAATTCATGTGAAAGCATGATAGATGCATTAAAATGGAAATGATACATGCGGATCTGAAGTGGTCAATATCCAATGGGATGAAAGCTATATCACAAGCAGAACATGGACAAACACAAGATTGCCATTGGTGTAAATGAAAATGTGCTAACTAGATTATTAACTCTAGTGCAAGTGGGAGTCTATTGGAAATATGCCTTATAGACAATAATATTGTATTATTATATTTCCATGTTAATAATTAAGAGTTTATATTCTATACTATAACTGCTATGATCCTGGAATATGCGATTCAGTGGAAAACTTGTATGTACGTGTGGAATGATAAACGGTAAAATTTGATTCATGGTCTCGCCTCTAAGACTAGCTCAAGTGTTGTCTGTGATCATGTTTTTTGGATCTTGAGATATCGTTAATTGTAAGTACTTTCAAAACAACATTAAGAACATGACGTTAGAAGAATTATCATATGGAATTGACCCAAACTTGTTTTTTATACTTTGAGATACAATTGTCGCAAGTCAATTGTTATAACAACAAGAGTTAATTAATGTGTGATTTAGTTCCTTAGACCATGAGAGTATTGTAGTCACTTCTTACTGTACCATAGGCTTTGGGTTGCTGAAAAGTCATCTGTAACACGGTGCTAGAAACGACAACTCAGAGCTTCATCAGAAAGTTTGACAAGGGAATAGATAGCTCAAAAGTGGGATTTGCTCCTCCGACGATGGAGAGATATTATTTGGACCCTTCCGATGTGATGACATCCATCGTCTGGCCAGACATAGGTGACTAGGTCACGGGCATGCCGGAACATGTCCACGAGAAAGGAGAACAAAACCGGTAATGATGAAACCAGTATAATGAGCATGTGTATGACTCAAGAGGATCCCAATATATCTCACCTCATATTTTGTAAAGTATCGTGAAGCAAAGGTAATAGCACATGATAACCACAGGTTCACTTGAATGGCATTCGTGTACTCATAGGGATCGATATGGATGTCCATGGTTCCGCTATTGGTCATTGAACAAAATGGGTTTTTTTTATGTCTATGTTTTACCGAACCTATAGGGTCACAAGCTTAAGGTAATCATGATTTGTTGAGTGCTAGTAGGACATAAGTAATGAGGTAATATTTATGAAATAGTTTCATTAATATTCAAAATAGTTTCGAGAGGAACCGGAAGTGTTTCGGGGTCACCGGAAGGGTTTCAGGGTTTACCGGGTAATACCGATCAATAATATATAGGTGGAAATAGTTTTCGATAATGTTTAATTAATATTACAAGGCTTTAATATTGATTAGGAGGCTTTTATATTTATTTAAATATCAACGGGCCTTGAATGGCCAAGTGGTGGAAAGATATTGGGCCACTTGGGCCCAATATGGGAGGCAACCCCTTAGCTTCTTGGAGAAGCAAAGGGTGAGGCCGAATTGGAGGGGAACTCCCCCTCCTTGGACGGCCAAAGGGAAAGGGTTCTTTCCCCCTTGTGGATCCCTCTGCCCGATCCTCCAACCTATATATACTTGAGATTTTGGCACTTTTGAACACACAAGTTTATGAAGCCTGTTCTAGTTCTTTAGTTCTAGTTCTAGTTGATCCAATTATAGATTGATATAGATCCTCTCTAATCCTCATAATTAGAAGCCAAGTGTGGTTCTAATATCCTCCTTCTAATTCCGGCGGCGGTTAGATCTGGACGGCGAAGGGATGCCGAATCGTGAAGACCGCACGCTTGCAAGCTGTGGAGAGGTCATGCTTTCGTTCTTCCGTTCGAGGGAACATTCATGAACTATTCGAGGGAATACAAGTACGATCTACACCAACTCGTTTTTCCAGCTGCAACTCAGAGTCGGTAACGACCTCATCCAAATAGTTATTGCATCTTCATAGTGTTCCTGGTTGATCGTAGGGCCATTTTTTGGTTTTCTACTACGTTTCTAAACAAGTATAGGCAAGATGTATAATTTCTGTTTTCGAATAAAGATTTATACGTTTGGGAGACTTCTAAACTCCATCATGCATAAGGACAGTGCAATTTCTAACAGTAGAAGGAGTAGTGCCCCCTTCAAACTTTTCCCCAACCGAGAGTGCCTAATTACCGAAAACCAGCTAAATGCACATATATTTCTACGGAATAAAAAGAACTTGAGACATCAAGTGGAGCTAATTTTGTTATGAGCACGAGAGTCAACTTAAAAAATTACCACCTCGCGCAAACATTAACGGTCTTGTCTCTTCCAACAGTCGTGTACCTTTTTAGTTTCTTTATTCAATCAATAGTAGAAAAACGACTTTATGTGCGCCCCATTAGTCCCTGTTTGATAACGGTCCGGTACTAATGTGACCAATAGTCCCGGTTCCAACGGCTAGGTGGCATGCATCATTAGTCCCAATTCATGGCGTGCCTCTAGTCCCGGTTCATATCACGAACCGGGACTAAAGGGGTGGTTGCAGGCTTGTGTTAGGCTTGGGCCCCCACGAACACATTTAGCCCCAGTTCGTGACACAAACCGGGACTAGAGGTGAACCTTTAGTCCCGGTTTGTATAACCAACCGGGACTAAAGATATCACTATATATAGTGCTTCATCCAGCCCGAGCCGAAGCTCTTTGTTTTTTCCCTCCTCTCTGTTTTCTTCCCCTCTTGCTCGAGCTCACCTCCATTTTTGCCAAAATTTGTCAAGATTTGAAGGCACCCCATCCATTCAAGTGTTCACAAAGGTTAGCAACTTTGTCCTTTCATGTCTCTTTGCTAGATTAGCTCTTGCAATGCTCTATAAGTATAGTGATTTGTGGGTTTTAGTTTGGGAGTAATTATATGTGGTCGTTTATTTGATTTATATGCAATTTGAGCTCAAATTAACTTCTTAGTTTGCATATGTACGTGTGTTTTGCCTAGTGCCTTCCCATCCCGATCCTAACCATCATCGATCACCTGCACCGTCCCGTTGCCGGCGCCGCCTTGGTGAGACTCTTGTTCTTATCCTTTGTATAAAAAGAAAATCATGTTTGTGTGATTTAGATAGTTACTTGTATAATTTTCTTACCCGTACATTGTTTGTTATACATAGTGGCATGGTTTTGATATCTGTCCCCATCGTCCCTCTTCCGGTTTATGATTCTAATGTGGTATATTCTCTTTTATAACTATTTGTTGCATTTCGTGTTTATGACAATTATGCCCATCAAGTTGACATAGATATTTTTATCTAGGAGGTATGTGAACCGGAAATTGCAACCGACCCTCTTGCCGAGAAGTTAAATTTAGTTGAAAACAAAAACAAGTATTTGAAAGAAAAATTGAAAAGAATTGAAGAAGAGAAGATGAAACTGGAGTTGTATGTTGTTGATGTCATCAATGATCACAAGATCAAGATGGATGCAATGCGCTTGAAGATATGAGGCTTGGTATCATTATGTTGTTCGATCAATTGTTACCTTAGTTGCGACCTTGATCGCATTTTTTGTTGCATTTAAATGCTTTAGCTAGAGAGTTTGTATGGTGTTTCATGAGAATAAGCATGTATGAACTTGTATTAATTTGGTCTTTTCGGTGTTGTGTAATGAAGATGATCCAGTAGCGGATGTACGATGACCGATGCTCTCCTTAGTTCATTAATGACGTGCATACTTTTCTGCTTGCGGCTGAGGCAAACAAGTGGCCAAATGGTTTTATATACTGTCCATGTGCTGTCTGTAAGAATGATCAAAATTACTCTAACTCAAGAACCATTCGAATCCACCTATTTACGTCTTGTTTCATGTCCTGCTATAACTGTTAGACCAAGCACGAACACAGAGGGGTTCTAATGGAAGAGAATGAAGAAGAAGAGGATGATGACAGCTATCCTGGCCATGGTTCCCCTGAATATGATGGTACTACAATGGGGGAAGAAGATGAGCCAACAATGGGGGAAGAAGCTGAAGAAGAGGCATCAGATGAGCCCGCTGATGATCTTGGCCGGGCCATTGCCGATGCAAAGAGAAACTACAAAAGTCAAAAAAAGAAGCTGAACTTGCAGACCATGTTAGAGGATCACAAGAAAATTGTTGTACCCAAATTGCGTAGATGACAAGAAAAAGCTGGGTACCACACTGGAAGTGCTGCAGTGGAAGGCAGAGAATGGTGTATCTGACAAGGGATTTGAAAAGTTGTTGATAATGTTAAAGAAGATGCTTTCAAAGGACAACGAATTGCTTGACAGTACGTACGAAGCAAAGAAGGTTGTCTCCCCTCTAGGATTAGAGGTGCAGAATATACATGAATGCCCTAATGACTGCATCCTCTACCGTGGTGAGTACGAGGATTTGAATGCATGCCCGGTATGCGGTGCGTTGCGCTATAAGATCAGTCACGATGACCCTGGTGATGTTGAGGGCAAGTGCTCCAGGAAGAAGATTCCTGCCACGATGATGTGGTATGGTCCTATAATACCATGGTTGAAACGTTTGTTCCAAAACAAAGAGCATGCCAAGTTGTTTAGATGGCACAGAGAAGATCTTAAGAAAGACGGGAAGTTGAGAGTACACACTGATGGGTCGCATTGGAGAAAAATTGAGAAATAGCGGGAGGACTTTGCAGATGACGCAAGGAACGTATGGTTTGGTTTAAGTGCAGATTGCATTAATCCTTTTGGGGAACAGAGCAGCAATCATAGCACCGGGCCCGTGACTCTATATACCTATAACCTTCCTCCTTGGTTGTGCATGAAGCGGACGTTGATTATGATGCTAGTGCTCATCCCAGGACCTAAGCAACCCGGCAACGACATTGATGTGTACCTAAGACCATTAGTTGAAGAACTTTTATAGCTGTGGAATGGAAAAGGAGTACGTGTGTGGGATGAGCACACATAGGAGGAATTTGACCTACATGTGTTGTTGTTTGTAACCATCAATGATTGGCCTACTCTCAGTAACCTTTCAGGACAGACAAACAAGGGATACCACGCATGCACACACCATTTAGATGATACCGTCAATATATATTTGGATAAATGCAAGAAGAATGTATTCCTGGGACATCGTCGATATCTTCGGAGCAGGCATCCCTTAAGAAAGAAAGGTAAGCATTTCAAACGTGAGGCAGATCACCAGAACAAGCCTCGCCACCGTACTTGTGATGATATACTTGATATGGTCAAGGATTTAAAAGTAATCTTTGGAAAGGGTCCTGGCGGACAATCTATTCCGAATGACACTCATGGACGCACACCCATGTGGAAGAAGAAATCTATATTTTGGGACCTACCCTATTGGAAAGACCTTGAGGTCCGCTCTGCAATCGATGTGATGCACGTGAAGAAGAATGTTTGTGTGAACCTGCTAGGCTTCTTGTGCGTGTATGGGAAGACAAAAGATATACCAGAGGCACGGCAGGACCTGCAACGTACTGAAAAGACAACATGCATCAAAAGCAGTATCAGGGTCATGCCAGCTACGCTCTTACCAAAGAAGAGAAGGAAATCTTCTATGAATGTCTGCTCAGTATGAAGGTCTTGTCTGGCTTCTCATCAAATATAAAGGGTGTAATAAATATGGCAGAGAAAAAGTTCCAAAACCTAAAGTCTCATGACTGCCACGTGTTTATGACGCAACTGCTTCCGGTTGCATTGAGGGGGCTTCTACAAAAAAACGTTCGGTTGGCCATTGTGAATCTATGTGCATTCCTCAATGAATCTCTCAGAAGTTAATCGATCCAGAAATCATTCCAAGGTTACAGAATGATTTGGTGCAATGTCTTATCAGTTTCGAGTTGGTGTTCCCACCATCCTTCTTCAATATGACGCACATCCTAGTTCACCTAGTCGAAGAGATTGCCATTATGGGTCCTGTATTTCTACACAATTTGTTCCCGTTTGAGAGGTTCATGGGAGTCTTAAAGAAATATGTTCATAACCGTGCTAGGCCAGAAGGAAGCATCTCCAAGGGCCATGAAAATGAGGAGGTCATTCAGTTTTTTGTTGACTTTATTCTTGACATTGAGCCGATTGGTGTTCCTGAATCGCGGGATGAGGGCAGACTGGGTGGAAAAGGCATGCTAGGAAGGGACCAAGTAATACGTATGGACGAGCATTCTTGGGCAGAAGCACACTACACAGTTCTACAAAATTCCTCCTTGGTGGCTACGTATGTTGAGGAACACAAGAATATTCTACGCTCCAAACAGCCAGGGCAGTCTGACGACTGGATTATACGTGAACAAACGGGGACTTCCGCCGGTTGGTTGCAGACACGTCTCATGCATGACGACACTGTTGCAGATGATCTGTACTTGCTGTCCCACTTACCATCTTCGACTATATTGACTTTAAAAGGGTATGAGATAAATGGGAATTCATTTTACACGATCGCCCAAGATAAAAAGAGCACCAACCAAACCAGTGGTGTCCGCTTTGATGCAGCAAACACCAATAGGCCAAAGGACACATATTATGGTTACATAGAGGAGATATGGGAACTTGAATATGGACGTGATTTGAAGGTCCCTTTTTTTCAGTGCAAATGGGTTAATCTGACACGAGGCGGGGTAAAGGAAGAACCGTAGTATGGTATGACAACAGTGGATCTCAACAATCTTGTGTGCGCAGACAAACCATTCGTCCTATCCAATGATGTGGCGCTAGTTTTCTATGTGAAGGACATGTCTACCAAGATAAGAAAAAGAAAAGATAAGGAAGTGAATACATCATACGAAGAGCCAAAGCACCACATAGTTCTTTCAGGGAAAAGAACTATCATGGGAGTGGAGGACAAGACAGACATGTCAGAAGATTATGTAAACTTTCATGAAATTGCTCCCTTCCTAGTGAATATTGACCCGAGCATCCTGTTAAATGATGAAGATTGTCCATGGTTACGGCGCAAAGGGACACACTTGAAGAAAGAGTTTTATACCCTAAGATCCCACTCTGGGATGTGACCATCATCATCACTTTCTTCCCTAGTGAGTTTCCGGAATTATATATCTGGAAAGTCCGACTTTGGACAAACCGGAGGGAATCTTTGTAATAGTTAGGGTACTTATGTGTTTTGGCATTTGAAACGCGAAGAAATATTTCATGCATTATGTAGGACTTCATTTGTTATTTTTTGAGCTAAATGACCCTGAAATTGAAAAGCACTACAAATGAACTCTGAAAAGGTGAAAGTTGGCATGGTATCATCATTTCACCCACATATCATATGCTAAAAACATGAGAGGGTTATGGCAAAAACTGGATGCACTTTGTGCACAAAATGGACAATCTCTTTCGAAGTATCAGGGTTTCGGGCGAAAACTCATCTGTTACAAAGGCATTTCATTTTTTAAACCTATTTCAACTCCAAACTTTGTGTGTGTTCAACATGCACCATTCAAAGCCAGTTACATTAAGTTGGCACAAAGGTGCAGGACTTGGTTTTATACGCATGGGGGGAAGTTGGACCCAGAGACATGACTTGTTATGGAGTGGGCAAGTTTTAAAGAAGCCTCTGACGCTTTACTTGTTGCAATAGAAGAGGCTCGAACGGGGGCGTTCACGCCCAACAGGGAGAACGACGAGCTTACATGTGCCCTGAAGAATCCTAAACACCCAAGACGAACACGAGGCAAAGGCGTTGTTCCGTGGTTTGAGGGGTTTGCTGGTTGGAACACCGATTACAGAAGCCGTGCGAGAAAGAAGCAGCAGGAGGAGCAGAAGAGGAAGCTTGAGGTGGAGAAGAGGAAGGAGGAAGCACCCGCCTTCAAGGCCTAGATTCAAAGCACGCGGAGTTGGAATGCGCTTTCATGCAGCAGCAGGAGCAGATCTACTCACTCAGCTAGGAAAGGGCATCTCAGCAGCGGCAACAAGCAAATCCAACATTGGATAGCACCGTCCCATCTATGCCGAGAAGCAGCGTGGGTTCCACCTCGGCCGATGATGCACTGCTGGCTAGATACCCCATGGATGATATCCAACGTGCAACACCTTGCACTACAAAAAAAGACACTTCCGTGATGATACGTGTTTGTCACAGTAGGTCACGTTTTCTGTCATGCATGTACATCCATGACAAATTTATGACAGAAACAAGATAATCATACTTGTGTTGTCATAGAAGTGTTCCATGACATTACCAAAATTATCATCACGGAAGTGTCCACTTCCATGACGATAAATCGCGCGTCACATAAGTGCTTTCGTCAAGGGTGACCGACACGTGGCATCCACCGTAACGGAACGCCATTAAGCTATCGGGTCAGGTTTTGGATCCGATAACCCGTTAACAGCCAGGACCAATGGGGGTTTTCCACGTGTAAAATTTTGATTGGCTGATGGAAACACGTGTCAGCTCCGCGTTGGCACAGGTGTCACTCATCCAATGGCGAGATGCGCCTATGATATGCTGACACGTGGACTGTCCCAAAACTGGCCATAAAGTTTAATGGGCCGGGCCAACTAAAGTCCCACAAGATTTTGCGGTCCATAATGGGCCAGGCTAGCAAAAGGCCCACGAGATTTTTCGTATCATAATGGGCCAGCCCAGCTAACGGCCCATGAGATTTTGCGGGCCATAATGGGCCGGCCCAGCTAAAGGTCACGAGATTTTGCGGACCATAATGGGCCGGCCCAGATAAAGGCCCAACATTCTCAATTAAGGCCCGTACGGCTAGTGTCAAATCGGCCCGTCAACGGCCTGTCCTAAACTTGTCATCATCGCGTCCCATGATTACTTCTAGCCCATTAACAGTCCGCTAAGTATATGGGTCGAATTACGGCCCGGTGTTTTTCCGGCCTGTTAAAGGTCCTGCTTCATTTGGGACCATTTACAGGCCATTGAAACTTTCAGCCCATAAACAACCGTGAAGGATTTGGGTCATATTCGACCATGTCTGACATTCGGCCTGTTAGCGGCCCGCCATCGATTTGGGCCACTTTCGGCCTGTTGTGATTTTCGGCCTCTTAACGTCGGACGAAATCCATGGGCCATATGTGGCCCAATGTCACATCAGGCCCATTAACGACCCATATAAAAATGATGATAATCTAGCCCGACCAAACTTCCTGCCTGTTAAAGGCCCGTGTATTAGGTCGGCGGATTTACGGCCCATCCGAATTTCGGCCTGTGAAAGATCCACATCATAAATGGGCCCAATCTCACTTTCGGTCTTTTAAAGGCCCATATTTTTTATGGGCTCGAGATACTTACACCTGTAAACGGCCTATTGTTACTGAGGGCCCAAATTATGTTTAGGCCTATTAAAGGCCCACTATGGGCACAGGCCTACCAGAAAAATATGAAATCTTATGCTGATTTAGGCCCAGATATTTTTAGTGGGCTACATGCAAATTTCGGCCCATAATCATTTTTGGCCCAATTGGAATGGGCCCGACGAATGTTGGCATGTTGGGCTCCTACGAAGCTTTCGGCCGAATACATTACTAAGATAAACCTACACTATACAAAAATAGCGTCGTAATTATTGCAGCCTTTGGCAGCAGCATAAATGATGTATCACAACAAAAGGCCTGTTGGCATAAAGTTTACAGTCCTTGCAGATAAAAGCACCATCAGATGTATAGAAGCACAGATCATTTGACCTGAGTGCTAATGTTTCAGGCTGTAGAATCTGATGGAGCAGCACGATCTTCACCTTTTTTCCGCCATTGCTCTTGAACAACGAAGCAAATGTATGATAGTCTGGTTTCAAAACCATTCATATCTTGACGACATTTGTCAACCACTATTCTTGTTTCCAAAACGACGTCCATTAGGGATTGGACTTGTGTCTGGAGCACAGATATATCACTCTGTCTAGCAGGAAGATTTTGTTCAATAGGCGATTTGGACGAGGTTACCTTGACAACCAACACAGAATTACGCAGGAAGGTACTTTTTGCACTGTTAGTGGAGAGATACTGATGCACTACAGCAAGAGGTGACATTGTGCCTGTGGTAGCCTCGTCACCTTCAGGTGGTGTGGCTGTTCCATCATTTTTTCCATAGCTTCCCGAAAGTTTGAACTTGTAGATTAGTGTACCAGATAAGTTACTAATGAGACAAAAACAAACAAAGTAGATTACACGTTTATACATAACTTATTTTGGTGAACTACTGTAATACATTAGCATGTATTGTAGTGCCAACTACATAATAAAATCACTTTCGGAACATGTGTCCGTGTAGCATGCCTACTGTATTGTCTATTTCCTCACATTCGTTGACATCTAAGGATAAAGAGACATGGTTTAAAGTAGGATGAACATAGTATGACATCATTCATATCATGGGCAAACATATATAAAACAAACAGGCTATTTTTATCATTGTGTGCACACGGAACATAATAACTAGAATACAGATCAAGACCAAAAGAATATCCTTCATCTCTTTTAAACCATGTAAGGTGAAATGATATGTTAAGACAACTATGTATAAAAGTGAACAGAGTAACTGACATTGGCTGCAAACCTAGTAGTTAAATGAACACATCACAGTACCAATCAGTTCAAAGGCAGGAGGAGTAAGGACTTACAACAGCGGCTTGAACTGGTGTGCTCATGCCCTTCATCTTGCTGGGCTGGCAATCCTTGAAGATTTGCACTGCATTCGGTTCAGGTTCTTTTTGGTGCGCACAGGCTTTCCTCTGTATTTGGAACAAGTCAATATAGATACAATAATATGGCACAGAAAAAAGAAGGAAGTAGTAGCTATTTACAAGAGCCTCGCAGTGTGCAATATAGCTACGAGATCCTGTTGTCTATTGGAATTTCACTTTAGAACGGTTGGTCTTGTTCTTTAAACAGTTAGCCTAGAAGAAGATACACTTGTGAGGCACATACATAAATTCAAGTTCAATATGTGGTCTGATCAAATACATATAGCCTACCTAATACTTTGGACCAGACCAGTGTTTAACGAGCGCTGTCCATTCTTCATCTGTAATATATTCCACTGGAGATGTTTGGGCGATTTCATTGTTAGCCTTGCATTCAAAGTGAGATTTTGTAAGGTGGTACCGACGTTGTCATGAAGCGCATCGACAAACATGAGTGCATGCTTGTTTAGTTGCATCATCTTTCGGATCAACTTGAACCTCATCATTAAAAAAGAATGTGAGTCTTATTAGGAGGAAGCTAGAAAGTATGGGACAGAGCAAGACAATATTACTAATTGCAATGAATAACATTATTTATGGGTAAATGGTCAAGGAAGGTGTTAAACTGGGTATTGTCTTTCGCATTCCTATACTGGATCCACGTTGGGAGGATACGTGCATGACACCTAACAGCAATGGCTGCCTCTGATACTAACTTGGCTGACTCAGCAGCATCCGTGGCCTTTTTAAACCTGCCTCAAAATGGATCTCCATTCTTCCTCCTTTAGATTTTGTTAATCTGTCAAGCATTATCCCTGATGTTTGTTTCCGCTTGCGTTGTGGTGCTAGTTCGACAACGAATATCGAAAGTGTTAGTGTACATCAAACTGTGAGAGTACATATAAAGGAGCATGCAACTGCAACTTGACTCGGTCAGGTACCGTCTTGGTGTTGATGCTCATGAGGTTCATCTGATCTTGCCAAGTCCTGTTGTATCAGCAGTGCTTCGGAACTAGAGTTAGGTGTGAAGGCAGCTTGGGAACTGGCCAGTTTCGGAGCAAATGAACGAGTAACTCGTTGAGATGCTGGTACAGTTGAAGCGGATGCTACAACTGGTGGTCCAGGTGATATTGTGTTTGTAGATTTAGCCGGTGGACTTGGACCTTCTACTGCACTATAAGTACCAGCAGAATCTGGACGACCGATCCTTTTCCGTTTCACCCGACGAGTGATACGTCTCCATCGTATCTATAATTTTTTATTGTTCCATGCCAATATTCTACAACTTTCATATACTTTTGGCAACTTTTTATACTATTTTTGGGACTAACATATTGACCCGTGCTCAAAGATGTCGGTTCACATCATTGCATGTTTTATGTTTCGCAGAAACCCCATATCAAACGGAATCCAAATGGGATAAAACAGACGGAGAATATTATTGGAATACTTGGAGAATATGGGAAGAAGAATCAATGCGAGACGGTGCCCGAGGTGGCCACGAGGCAGGGGGGCGCGCCTGCCCCCCTGGGCGTGCCCCTGGCCCTCGTGGGCCATCCGTAAGGCGGTTGCTGCTCTTCTTCGGCCGCAAGAAAGCTAATTTTCAGAAAAAAAATCTCAGCGAAGGTTTCAATCCAATCGGAGTTACGGATCTCCATATATATATGAAACGGTGAAAGGGCAGAATACCAGAGCGCAGAAAGAGAGAGAGACAGAGAGACAAATCCAATCTCAGAGGGGCTTTCGCCCCTCCCACGCCATGGAGACCAAGGACCAGAGGGGAAACCCTTCTCCCATCTAGGGAGGAGGTCAAGGAAGAAGAGGAAGGAGGGGGTCTTTCTCCCCCTCGCTTCCGGTGGCGCCGGAGTGCCATCGGGGGCCATCATCATCACTGCAATCTTCACAAACAACTTCACCGCCATCATCACCAACTCTTCCCCCCTCTATGCAGCAGTGTAACCTCTCTCTTACCCGCTGTTATCTCTACTTAAACATGGTGCTCAACGCTATATATTATTTCCCAATGATGTATGGCTATCCTATGATGTTTGAGTAGATCCGTTTTTTCCTATGGGTTATTTGATGATAAAGATTTGTTTGAGTTGCATGTTTTATTATTGGTGCTGGCCTATGGTGCTCTCCGTGTCGCGCAAGCGTGTGGGATTCCCGCTGTAGGGTTTGCAATATGTTCATGATTTGCTTATGGTGGGTGGCGTGAGTGACAGAAGCACAGACCCTAGTAAGTAGGTTGTTTGCATATGGGATAAAGAGGACTTAATTCTTTAATGCTATGTGTCGGTGTCAAAACTGGCGGATCTCGGGTAGGGGGTCCCGAACTGTGCGTCTAGGCGGATGGTGGACACGATGTTTTTACCCAGGTTTGGGTCCTCTCGATGGAGGTAAAACCCTACTCCTGCTTGATTAATATTGATGATATGGGTAGTACAAGAGTAGATCTACCACGAGATCAGAGAGGCTAAACCCTAGAAGCTAGCCTATGGTATGATTGTTGTTTGTCCTACGGACTAAAACCCTCCGGTTTATATTAGCACCGAAGAGGGTTAGGGTTACACAGAGTCGGTTACAATGGTAGGAGATCTACATATCCGTATCGCCAAGCTTGCCTTCCACGCCAAGGAAAGTCCCATCCGGACACGGGAAGAAGTCTTCAATCTTGTATCTTCATAGTCCAGGAGTCCGACCAAAGGCTATAGTCCGGTCATCCGGACACCCCCTAATCCCGGACTCCCTCAGTAGCCCCTGAACCAGGCTTCAATGACGTCGAGTCCGGCGTGCATATTGTCTTCGGCATTGCAAGGTGGGTTCCTCCTCCGAATAATTCATAGAAGATTTTGATCACAAGGATAGTGTCCAGCTCTACAAAATAAGTTCCACATACCACCGTAGAGAGAATAATATTTACACAAGTTCAATCTGCTGACGTATTCCGCTTCGTGATATCACACCACGGCCAAGCCTTTATTGAATCATTTTCTTGTCCCACCTCGGTAGCGTTTAGCGAGGCGGTTTCCTTGGCACGTCTTGTCAAAGCAGAGATCGTGTCCCTTATTCCGGATTCTCATTAATACGGGCGTGGGTAACCCGATCGTGCCGTCGCACGCACTCCTCTATCGAAGGCGAGTCCCGAACGGTCACGGGGAGGGCTCCTGGTATTCAGCCTTTTTATAAAGAGACCAAGGCCCCACTCCTTTTTCTCAATCTCAATCGAATCTGCCCCTCGCCTCGATTTCCAACACCCAAAGCTTCCAGATTCAGGCGCTTCGGACCTTCGATGATGTCCGGCTCCGACCTTCAAGGCCGGTGGATGCCTTCCTCCGTCACGGAAGAAGCCGTCCTAAAGCTAAGAGATGCCAGGTATATAACCGGCGAAATCTCGCATAGGCTGCCTGCCCAAGGGCAGGTTATTCCCACTCCCAAGCCTGCTGAAAGCGTGGTGTTCGCGTCTCACTTCCTTCGGGGGCTAGGCTTCCCGATGGACCCCTTCGTGAGGGGGCTCATGTTTTATAACGGGCTGGAATTTCACGACTTGGATCCGGAGTCCATCCTCCACATCTCATCGTTCATCGTCGTATGTGAAGCCTTCCTACGCATTACCCCTCACTTCGGATTGTGGCTCAAGACCTTCAAGGTGGATCCGAAGATGATCAAGGGGCAACAGGCAGAGTGCGGAGGGGCTATTATAGGCAAGAATGCTGACGCTTCATGGCCCGAGGGCTCTTTTTAAGAGGAGCTCAGTCTATGGCAACAAGAGTGACAGCTCCCAGGTGCACCAAATGGGTGGCGCCACCTGCCTTTCGCTCGGGTCCTCCACCGCGGCTGGCGTCATCGGTCAATAAAGGGCTTGATTGGGGGCCGTCCAAGGACGTGCCCTTGTTGCAGGGCCGTATTCGAGAACTCCTAGAGAGAGAGATCAATCTGGTCGTAGTAGCGCAGGTCATGCTGATCCGTAGCATCCTGCCCTGCAAATGTCGCCCCGTCCGCCTGTGGGAGTTCAATCCGGAGGGACCACGAGCTCTCCAACATTTTATGGGCGCAACGCCCGTGGAGATGTAAAAACTTTCTTCGGATCACAAGCAATGTGTCCGGACTTAACCGAGGACGCATGTCTGAGCTGCAATCGCCCGGATACTCAAGTAAGTAGTCCTGTACCCGGACACGCTATCCGTTTATTTATCATAAACTTGCCCTTAAAAGAGTTGTCCCTTAAACAGGAGTGGATAGCGAAAGCAAAACTGATCAGGTGTCCGGCCCCCCTCCCTGAGACCACGCCGGATCCCGTGTTAACCAAGATGTCGGAGGCTGCGCCTTTGGAAGAAGGCGAAGGGGGGAACAAGGAAGCTACTGCCTCCGCGAAGGAGGTTATCAAGAAAGGAGGGATCGAGAATCCCTCCATCCAAGGGGAGAAGAGGACCGCCTCTGAAGATCCCGAGACCAAGGCCTCAAAGCGGGGGAAGAAATCTTCACCAGAGGGTGCTGCGCCGGGAGATGCCCCGGCCGCACTATTTCCCCAAGGAGATCAGCCCTCCAGCGAGCCGTAAGTAGAGAGGGGATTTTTAAAGTAAGAGACATCCATGTTTTATTTCTGAAGATGACCGAAATTTTACCTTGTAGTTCGGATCTCAGCCCTTCTCAGCAGAGCTCATCTTCAGGGGATCTTCGTCCGAAGATGATGGAGAGCGGAACGCCTCCCCCTGCCGGTACCGCCTAGCTAGGCGGACGATCCTGAGGTGTCGTCGCGGAGGGTTTCTCCGAATCTGGCAGGGGCGGAGGGCGGTCGTAGGGCCCCCCAAAGCCCTCCGTGTCCGGCCTTCGAGAAAGGCCATCAGACGAGTCCCACACCTCCTGGTGCACGGTCGGAGGAGTTGAAGGATCTGCTCGGGCGAGTGTCTATCTTAGAGGATCACCGTGCATTGATGGGTACGGTGATTGAAAAAAATTCGTCCGCGGGAAGCGGGTTATACGAGGCCGCCAGAGTTTCTTGTGGGTTTTGAGGTACGTGCAATGATGTACCTTTTGACGGTTCCGCATATATAAGATGCGCCATGTGTAGATAGTAGCCCCTGAGACTCGATGCATTGTCAAAAATGACAGCGTGCCGAGGATCATAATCCCAGCTATAATATGTCGCTCTTCCTATGTAGGTGGCGGAGCGTCCGGTGGCTAGCCGGACTGATGAATTTGCCGAACTAAAGCGGCAACTTGACGTGGCGGATGCCGACATTGCGCTTGTCAATAAGAGGCTTGACGAGTCACAATTTATGCAGTTTCTCCGCGGACACCTGGTATGGGAGCTTGATGCCCGTGCCTTACAACATGTATGCTTGATGCAGATGGTGCCGCTGCCATGGAGAACCTTTGGGCGGAGCTTGCCCGAGCCAAGGAGCAGGCCAGAAAAAGTGATGCGGCTGCCTTAAAGGCGGCCGAAGAGCTAAAAGCTGAACAGGCTGCTCACTTCCGAAGCAAGTAGGAAATGGCCGAGATGGCCGTGAAGTTGAAGAATGCTACCGACCGCTGCGATCTTCTTGAAAAAGAAGGTCGAGCGGAGCAAGAGGACCTGAAGAAGGCCACCACCGAGGCCAAGGATGCTCGCTCTACGATGAGAGCTATGAAGGAGGAGCTACGTCAGGCCGAAGATATCGCGGCTGGAAAGCCCTTTCTACTGTTGAGGAAGTTCACGGATCCTAAATATGCTCAGTTGGACCGGCTGTGGAGTGCGGAGGATGCTTATTTGGACTTGGCGGCGAGTGCCGCGGACGCGGCCGAACACTTCGGAGATCAAAAGGATCACGAGATGGAAGAGCTTTTTTGGTCACAGTTCCGTAATCCAGAGCGTCCACTTCCATTAACCGATCGTTTGGCCGAATGGGCGGAGCTGAATAGGTTTTCCGGACTTTCCATGAAGGATGTCGTGACTCATTTGTGGCCGAAAAGGCCCGAGCCGAAGAGTTATTTTGGCTTGCTGCAACAGTTCCTTCGTGCGGTGCCGCATATCAAAGCAATGAGGCGGTCAGCATGCATAGAGGGTGCACGGATGGCTCTTGCCCGTGTCAAGACCTACTGGGCGGAGATGAAGGCCACCGATGTTGCATCCCAAGATTCGGACGGAAGCCGAGTACCTATCAAGCACAATTTTCAGGAAGTTCTGCAGGGCGCTCGTTTAATAGAGACGCAGTGCTCGAAGGATATTATGTTCGAATAACATGTATTATTATGAAACAATGTTTCGATGGAATATAAAAGATTTTTATACTTGTGCCTTCAAGAATTAAAATACCTCTTGTGCGGCCGTTAATGTATATGTGTATATAACCTGAAAGATGGCAGTCTTTGGCTTCAGCCCCCACGCATATAATGCGGGGGGTGTTTGCAGAAAACCCCTTTTCACACTTGATCCAACATCTTGGTCCTACAAAGGAGGTGATAGCGCAGCAAACTAGGCAACCGGACTATAATGCTTTATCACTTTCACTTAGCCATAGGAGTTTGACAGTGGGGCTACTATATAGCCCCTAGGGGCACCGCGCTCACCCTAATTCGGGGCGCGTATGTGCCTGACCGGGAACCGGCTCTTCGTCAATGCGGAGGAATTCTAAAGATTCCAGCGGGTCATCGAGTGGTTGACCAGTCTCACGCTATATCATGACAGGCAGTTTTCGGCTTTCTTTACTGAGGTGCTCGCCTGGCTGAACCGGGGCACAGTCGCAGTAGTTCTCCTGGTGCCGCATTAGCCGATAGAGCGGAACGTAAGGCAGCAAAACACAGGAGCCAGGCAAACCCAACATTTTACCAAAGACATGATTCGGAGCTGATGCATATAAGGCCTACCTCGAGACGCCGAACACTCCCTAAGGTATTCGGTCTTTACGAAAGTGGGCCGAACAACGCCCTTGGTAATAAGCCCCTGGTGTCCAGGTACGCGCAAAATTCTGACATTTCCTATGCCAAAATGCCAGCCTCCTCCTCGGTTATAGCAAGAAACCAGGGGATGTGTATTAACAAGAGACAGTAAAAAAGGTTTACGAGGGTCTTAATCTGAAAAGAATCCTTGCAACGGGTCCCTCTCGCACGCGTCTGCGCTGTGTCTCCGCAGCCGTATCCTGGACGGGTGTAGCACGGTGTTCATCTGTAAAAGAGAGGAACTTAGTTGGAAAAGATCGTGCGAAAATGTACGTTATATTAAATAAACGAAGTACAATTCAAAAAATAAATAAAATTGAGCTTTATTGTCTCTTGTTGTGCATGCGCGGAGCCCCTTGTACGGGGGTATGCGTCTAGTAAGCTCTTGTATGTTTACGCCGGACTCGTCCAGCCGTGTCAGGGGTCTGGACGACCTGTCTAAGTGCTTTTATTGGTGAAGCCGGTTTATTGTGTGGCTGTCAAGGCAACCGCATGATTTTTCGGACTCGAGGAACCCTCGATGTTTCCCTTTGACGAGATGATGCCGCGTGGACCGGGCATTTTAAGTGTAAGAGATGCATAATGCGGTATTGTGTTAAAGCGGGCGAAAGCTTCGCGTCCCAATAGTGCTTGATAGCTACTTGTAAATGGGGCGAGGTGGAAGGTTAACTTTTCGCGGCGGAAGTTGTCGGGTGAGCCAAACACAACTTCTAGCACTAGAGAGCCCGTACAATGGGCATATGGGCCTGGGATTACCGCTTGAAAGGAACTGTTGCTATGGCGAAATTTGGTTGGGTCTATCCCCATTTTGCGGATTGTGTCCTGATGTAGCAGGTTTAGATCACTGCCGCCGTCCATTAGGACTTGAGTAAATTGGAGTCCGCCAATTCGGATCTAATATCTGTTGGGGAACGTAGCAGAAATTCAAAATTTTCCTACGTGTCACCAGGATCTATCTATGGAGAAACTAGCAACGAGGGAAGGAGAGTGCATCTACATACCCTTGTAGATCGCTAAGCGGAAGCGTTCAAGTGAACGGGGTTGATGGAGTCGTACTCGTCGTGATTCAAATCACCGGAGATCCTAGTGCCGAACGGACGGCACCTCCGCGTTCAACACACGTACAGCCCGGTGACGTCTCCCACGCCTTGATCCAGCAAGGAGAGAGGGAGAGGTTGAGGAAGACTCCATCCAGCAGCAACACAACGGCGTGGTGGTGGTGGAGGCGTGGGCATCCCGCAGGCTTCGCCAAGCACCAAGGGAGAGGAGGAGGAGGAGAGGCATGGCTGCACCAAGAGGAGAAGTTCTCATGTCTCTTGGGCAGCCCAAAACCTCAAGTATATATAGGGGGAAAGGGGGGCTGCGCCCCCTTTAGGGTTTCCCACCCCAAGGGGTGCGGCCAGCCCTAGATGGGACATGGGGGGCGGCCAAGAGGGGGAGGAGTGCCTCCCAAGTCAAGTGGAGGCCCTCCCCCTTAGGGTTTTCCCCTTCCCATGCGCATGGGCCTTGGGGGGGCTGGTGCCCCTGGCCCATTAAGGCTAGGGCGCCTCCCTACAGCCCATGCTACTGTATTGGACGTGGTGGAACAATTTCCGGACCTCCGGACCCCTCCGGAATCCTCCGGAACCTTCTGGAAGCTTCCCGGTACAATACCGAAAAAACCCGAACTTTTTCCAAACCCAACAACAACTTTCCATATATAAATCTTTACCTCCGGACCATTCGGAACTCCTCGTGACGTCCGGGATCTCATCCGGACTCAACAACATTCGGTAACCACATACAAGCTTCCTTTATAACCCTAGCGCCATCGAACCTTAAGTGTGTAGACCCTACGGGTTCGGGAATCATGCAGACATGACCGAGGCGTTCTCCGCTCAATAACCAACAGCGGATCTGGATACCCATGTTGGCTCCCACATGTTCCACGATGATCTCATCGGATGAACGACGATGTCAAGGACTCAATCGATCCCGTATACAATTCCCTTTGTCTAGCGGTATTGTACTTGCCCGAGATTCGATCGTCGGTATCCGATACCTTGTTCAATCTCGCATCTTGGCAAGTCTCTTTACTCGTTCCGTAACACATCATCCCGTGATCAACCCCTTGGTCACATTGTGCACATTATGATGATCTCCTACCGAGTGGGCCCAGAGATACCTCTCCGCTTACACGGAGTGACAAATCCGATCTCGATTCGTGCCAACCCAATGACACTTTCGGAGATACCTGTAGTGCACCTTTTAGCCACCCGATACGTTGTGACGTTTGGTACACCCAAAGCATTCCTACGGTATCCGGAGTTGCACAATCTCATGGTCTAAGGAAATGATACTTGACATTAGAAAAGCTTTAGCATACTGAACTACGATCTTTGTGCTAGGCTTAGGATTGTCTTGTCCATCACATCATTCTCCTAATGATGTGATCCCGTTATCAATGACATCCAATGTCCATGGTCAGAAACCGTAACCATCTATTGATTAACGAGCTAGTCAACTAGAGGCTTACTAGGGACATGGTGTTGTCTATATACCCACACATGTATCTGAGTTTCCTTTCAATACAATTATAGCATGGATAATAAACGATTATCATGAACAAGGAAATATAATAATAACTAATTTATTATTGCCTCTAGGGCATATTTCCAACAGTCTCCCACTTGCACTAGAGTCAATAATCTAGTTCACATCGTCATGTGATTAACACTGATAGGTCACATCGCCATGTGACCAACACCCAAAGAGTTTACTAGTGTCTGTAAACTAGTTCACATCATCATGTGATTTAGACTCAATGAGTTCTGAGGTTTGATCATGTTTTGCTTGTGAGAGAGGTTTTAGTCAACGGGTTTTAGTCAACGGGTCTGAACCTTTCAGATCCGTGTGTGCTTTGCAACTTTCTAGGTCATATTGTAAACGCTGCTTCCACGCTCCACTTGGAGCTATTCCAAATGGTTGCTCCACTATACGTATCCAGTTTGCTACTCAGAGTCATTCGGATAGGTGTTTAAAGTTTGCATCGACGTAACCCTTTACGCCGAACTCTTTATCACCTCCATAATCGAGAAACATGTCCTTATTTACTCCAAGGACAATTTTGACCGCTATCCAATGATCCATTCCTGGATCATTCTTGTACCCCTTGACTGACTCATGGCAAGGCACACTTCTGGTGCGGTACACAAGCATAGCATCTTTGTAGAGCCTACGTCTAAGGCATAGGGGACGACCTTCGTCCTTTCTCTCGTTTCTGCCGTGGTCGAGCTTTAAGTCTCAACTTCATACCTTACATCTCGTGCAAGAACTTCTTCTTTGGTGATCCATCTTGAACACCTTCAAGATCATGTCAAGGTATATGCTCATTTGAAAGTACCATTAAGCGGTTTGATCTATCCTATAGATCTTGATGCTCAATGTTCAAGTAGCTTAATACAGGTTTTCCATTGAAAACATCTTTCAAATAACCCTATATGCTTTCAGAAATTCTACATCATTTCGATCATCAATATGTCAACAACATATACTCATCAAAATTCTATAGTGCTCCCACTCACTTCTTTGGAAATACAAGTTTCTCATAAACTTTGTATAAACCCAAAATCTTTGATCATCTCATCAAAGTGCACATTCCAACTCCGAGATGCTAGTTTCAGTCCTTAGAAGGATCGCTGGTGCTAGCATACCTTTTAGCATCCTTAGGATCGACAAAACCTTTACGATTGTATCACATACAACCTTTCCTTACTTAAAACTGGTAAGGAAACTCATTTTGACATCCATCTCGCCAGATTTCATAAATGCAGCTTATGCTAACATGATTCCGACGGACTTTAAGCACCGCTACGGATGAGAAAATCTCATCGTAGTCAACTCCTTGAACTTGTGAAAAACTCTTCGCCACAAGCCGAGCTTCATAGTCGGTGACATTACCGTCCACGTCCGTCTTCTTCTTAAAGATCCATTCATCTCAATGGCTTGCCGCTCATCGGGCAAGTCCACCAAAGTCCATGCTTTGTCCTGATACATGGATCCTATCTCGGATTTCATGGCTTCTAACCATTTGTCAGAATTTGGGCCCACCATTGCTTCTCCCTAGCTCGTAGGTTCATTGTTGTCTAGCAACATGACCTTCAAGACAGGATTGCGTACCACTCTGAAGTAGTACGCATCCTTGTCACCCTACGAGGTACGTCATTGACTTGATCCGAAACTTCATGATCACTATCATAAGCTTCTACTTCAATTGGTGTAGGTGCCACGGAACAACTTCCGTGCCCTGCTACACACTAGTTGAAGTGATGGTTCAATAACCTCATCAAGTCTCCACCATCCTCCCACTCAACTTCTCGAGACGAACTTTTCCTCGAGAAAGGACCCGATTCAAGAAACAATCCCTATTGCTTCCGGATCTGAATTAGGAGGTATACCCAACTGTTTTGGGTGTCCTATGAAGATGCATTTTGTCCGCTTTGGGTTCGAGCTTATCAACCTGAAACTTTTCCACATAAGCGTCGCAGCCCCAAACTTTTAAGAAACGACAACTTAGGTTTCTCCAAACGGTGTCGTCTCAATGGAATTACGTGGTGCCCCATTAAAGTGAGTGCGGTTGTCTCTAATGCCTAACCCATGAACGATAGTGGTAATTCGATAAGAGATATCATGGTACGCACCATATCCAATAGAGTGCAACTATGATGTTCGGACACACCATCACACTATGGTGTTCAGCGGTATTAATTGTGAAACAATTTGCACAATGTCTTAATTGTGTGCCAAAACTCGTAACTCAGATATTCATCTCTATGATCATATCATAGACATTCTATCCTCTTGTCACGAAGATCTTAAACTTCACTCTGAATCTATTCAATAATTCAGACTTGTGTTTCATCAAGTAAATATACTCAACATCTACTCGAATCATCTGTGAAGTAAGAACATAACGATATTCACTGCATGCCTCAGCACTCATTGGACTGCACACATCAAAATGTGTTACTTCCAACAAGTTGCTATCTTGTTTCATCTTACTGAAACCGAGGTTTTTCAGTCATCTTGCCCATGTGGTATGATTTGCATGTCTCAAGTGATTCAAAATCAAGTGAGTCCAAACGATCCATCTGCATGGAGTTTCTTCATGTGTATACACCAATAGACATGGTTCGCATGTCTCAAACTTTTCAAAAACGAGTGAGTCCAAAGATCCATCAACATGGAGCTTCTTCATGCGCTTTTACACCAATATGACTTACATGGCAGTGCCACAAGTAAGTGGTACTATCATTACTATCTTATATCTTTTGGCATGAAAATGTGTATCACTACGATCGAGATTCAATAAACCATTCCTTTTAGGTGCAATACCATTGAAGGTATTATTCAAATAAGCAGAGTAACCATTATTCTCCTTAAATGAATAACCGTATTGCGATAGACATAATCCAATCATGTCTATGCTCAACATAAACACCAAATGACAATTATTCAGGTTTAATACTAATCTTGATGGTAGAGGAGCGTGCGATGTTTGATCACATCAAACTTGGAAACACTTCCAACACATATCGTCACTCACCTTTAGCTAGTCTCCGTTTATTCCGTAGCTTTTGTTTGAGTTACTAACTCTTAGCAACCGAACCGGTATCTAATACCCTGGTGCTACTAGGAGTACTAGTAAAGTACACATTAACATAATGTATATCAATATACTTCTATCGACCTTGCCAGCCTTCTTATCTACCAAGTATCTAGGGTAATTCTGCTCCGATGGCTGTTCCCCTTATTACGAAGCACTTAGTCTCGGGTTTGGGTTCAACCTGGGTTTCTTCACTGGAGCAGCAGCTGATTTGCCGCTTCATGAAGTATCCTTCTTGCCCTTGCCCTTATTGAAACTAGTGGTTTCACCAACGATCAATAATTGATGCTCCTTCTTGATTTCTACTTTCGCGGTGTCAAACATCGCGAATACTTCAAGGATCAGCATATCTATCCCTGATATGTTATAGTTCATCACGAAGCTCTAGCAGCTTGGTGGCAATGACTTTGGAGAAACATCACTATCTCTCCTGGAAGATCAACTCCCACTCGATTCAAGTGATTGTTGCACTCAGACAATCTGAGCACAAGCTCATCGATTGAGCTTTCTCCCTTAGTTTGCAGGCTAAGAAAATCGTCGGAGGTCTCATACCTCTTGGCGTGAGCACGAGCCTGAAATCCCAATTTCAGCCCTCAAACATCTCATATGTTCATGACGTTTCAAAACGTCTTTGGTGCCTCAACTCTAAACCGTTTAAGCGAACTATCACGTAGTTATCAAAAGCGTGTATGTCCGATGTTCGCAACATCCACAAACGACGTTTGGGGTTCAGCACTCGAGCGGTGCATTAAGGACATAAGCTTTCTCTGTCCGCATAATCGCTACTTTCAACTTTCAACTATATTTTCTCTAGGAACATATCTAAACAGTGGAACTAAAGCGCGAGCTTACGACATAATTTGCAAAAGGTCTTTTGACTATGTTCAGGATAATTAAGTTCATCTTATGAACTCCCACTCAGATAGACATCCCTCTGGTCATCTAAGTGATTACATGGTCCGAGTCAACTAGGCCGTGTCCGATCATCACGTGAGACGGACTAGTCATCATCGGTGAACATCTTCATGTTGATCGTATCTACTATACGACTCATGCTCGACCTTTCGGTCTCTGTGTTCCGAGGCCATGTCTGTACATGCTAGGCTCGTCAAGTTAACCCTAAGTGTATTGCGTGTGTTTCGAGGCCATGTCTGTACATGCTAGGCTCGTCAACACCCATTGTATGTGAACGTAAGAATCCATCACACCCGATCATCACGTGGTGCTTAGAAGCGACGAACTTTTGGCAACAGTGCACAGTTAGGGGAGAACACTTCTTGAAATTGTTGTAAGGGATCATCTTATTTACTGCCGTCGTTCTAAGTAAACAAGATGCATAAACATAATAAACATCACATGCAATTATATAGTAGTGACATGATATGGCCAATATCATATAGCTCCATTGATCTCCATCTTCGGGGCTCCATGATCATCATCGTCACCGGCATGACACCATGATCTCCATCATCATGATCTCCATCATCGTGTCTTCATGAAGTTGTCTCGCCAACTATTACTTCTACTACTATGGCTACCGGTTAGCAATAAAGTAAAGTAATTACATGGCGTTGTTTAATGACACGCAGGTCATACAATAAATAAAGACAACTCCTATGGCTCCTGCGGTTGTCATACTCATCGACATGCAAGTCGTGAATCCTATTACAAGAACATGATCAATCTCATACATCACATATCATTCATCACATTCTTCTTGGCCATATCACATCACATAGCATACCCTGCAAAAACAAGTTAGGCGTCCTCTAATTGTTGTTTGCATGTTTTACGTGGCTGTTATGGGTTTCTAGCAAGAACGTTTCTTACCTCATAAAACCACAACGTGATATGCCAATTTCTATTTACCCTTCATAAGGACCCTTTTCATCGAATCCGTTCCGACTAAAGTGGGAGAGACGGCACCGCTAGCCACCTTATGCACCAAGTGCATGTCGATCGGTGGAACTGTCTCACGAAGAGTGCGTGTAAGGTCGGTCCGGCCGCTTCATCCCACAATACCGCTGAAACAAGATTGGACTAGTAACGGTAAGCATATTGAACAACATCAACGCCCACAACTACTTTGTGTTCTACTCGTGCAAAGAATCTACGAATAGACCTAGCTCATGATGCCTTTGTTGGGGAACGAGCAGAAATTCAAAATTTTCCCACGTGTCACCAGGATCTATCTATGGAGAAACTAGCAACGAGGGAAGGAGAGTGCATCTACATACCCTTGTAGATTGCTAAGCGGAAGCGTTCAAGTGAACGGGGTTGATGGAGTCGTACTCGTCGTGATTCAAATCACAGGAGATCCTAGTGCCGAACGGACGGCACCTCCGCGTTCAACACACGTACAGCCCGGTGACGTCTCCCACGCCTTGATCCAGCAAGGAGAGAGGGAGAGGTTGAGGAAGACTCCATCCAGCAGCAACACAACGGAGTGGTGGTGGTGGAGGGCGTGGCAATCCCAGCAGGCCGCCAAGCACCAAGGAGAGGAGGAGGAGGAGAGGCATGGCTGCACCAAGAGGAGAAGTTCTCATGTCTCTTGGGCAGCCCAAAACCTCAAGTATATATAGGGGGAAAGGGGGGCTGCGCCCCCTTTAGGGTTTCCCACCCCAAGGGGTGCGGCCAGCCCTAGATGGGACTTGGGGGGCGGCCAAGAGGGGGAGGAGTGCCTCCCAAGTCAAGTGGAGGCCCTCCCCCTTAGGGTTTTCCCCTTCCCATGCGCATGGGCCTTGGGGGGGCTGGTGCCCCTGGCCCATTAAGTCTAGGGCGCCTCCCTACAGCCCATGCTACTGTATTGGACGTGGTGGAACAATTTCCGGACCTCCGGACCCCTCCGAATCCTCCGAACCTTACGAAGCTTCCCAAGACAATCTGAAAAAACCCGAACTTTTTCCGGAACCCGAACAACAACTTTCCATATATAAATCTTTACCTCCGGACCATTCTGGAACTCCTCGTGACGTCCGGGATCTCATCCGGGACTCCGAACAACATACGGGTAACCACATACAAGCTTCCTTTATAACCCTAGCGTCATCGAACCTTAAGTGTGTAGACCCTACGCGTTCGGGAATCATGCAGACATGACCGAGACGTTCTCCGCTCAATAACCAACAGCGGGATCTGGATACCCATGTTGGCTCCCACATGTTCCACGATGATCTCATCGGATGAACCACGATGTCAAGGACTCAATCGATCCCGTATACAATTCCCTTTGTCTAGCGGTATTGTACTTGCCCGAGATTCGATCGTCGGTATCCGATACCTTGTTCAATCTCGTTACTGGCAAGTCTCTTTACTCGTTCCGTAACACATCATCCTGCGATCAACCCCTTGGTCACATTGTGCACATTATGATGATGTCCTACCGAGTGGGCCCAGAGATACCTCTCCGTTTACGGAGTGACAAATCCCATCTCGATTCGTGCCAACCCAAGCAGACACTTTCGGAGATACCTGTAGTGCACCTTTATAGCCACCCGTTATTTTGTGACGTTTGGTACACCCAAAGCATTCCTACGGTATCCGGAGTTGCACAATCTCATGGTCTAAGGAAATGATACTTGACATTAGAAAAGCTTTAGCATACGAACTACGATCTTTGTGCTAGGCTTAGGATTGGGTCTTGTCCATCACATCATTCTCCTAATGATGTGATCCCGTTATCAATGACATCCAATGTCCATGATCAGGAAACCGTAACCATCTATTGATTAACGAGCTAGTCAACTAGAGGCTTACTAGGGACATGGTGTTGTCTATATACCCACACATGTATCTGAGTTTCCTTTCAATACAATTATAGCATGGATAATAAACGATTATCATGAACAAGGAAATATAATAATAACTAATTTATTATTGCCTCTAGGGCATATTTCCAACAATATCAAGGCAGTCCAACCTGCATTCCGTATACTTCTAGAGTAATCCTGATGGTCGAAGGTGATTGGTTTTAACAACCAGTGGCGGTACTCCTCTGGGATAGGACGTATGGCGCGTACCTCTATGGGCGCCGCTCTATTTTTCCCTTTTGTCACGTGAAGTGAGTTTACTGTTTTTATTTCTTGTGGGAATATTTTTTTTGTTTTCCGGTGCTCTGCTTGTGGGGTTCATCATCGTCCTCGCTTGGTTTGTCGAGCCCCTTGTGTTTGGCGTTGAGTTTGCCGGACTGCTTGAAGACCCAGCAATCTCTGTGGGTATGGTTTGCAGGCTTCCCAGGAGTACTGTGGATTTGGCATATCTCGTCCAAGATTTTGTTTAAGTTAGATAGCTCGTCCCTGTTATCCTTAAGGGGCAGCTTTTTATGATTCTTCCGAGAACTTTTGAATCCGGCGTTGAATGCCGTGATCTTCGGGCTGTTTCCATTGGTCTGACGCTGGTCCTTGCTGCGTCGTGGTTTCACGTCCCTGACTTCGGATGTACTTGGGTCGCTGGTACTGCATCTTGCCAGCCAGCTGTCATCTCCCGTGCAAAAGCGGGTCATGAGGCTTGTTAATGCGGCCATTGTTCTTGGCTTTTCTTGGCCGAGGTATCTGGCGAGCCATTCGTCTCGGACGTTCTTTTTGAAAGCTGCTAAGGCTTCGGCGTGCGGACAATCGACTATTTGGTTCTTTTTAGTAAGGAATCTGTTCCAGAATTTTCGGGCTGACTCTCCGGATTGTTGGGTTATGTGACTTAAATCGTCTGCATCCGGAGGTCGGACATAGGTGCCTTGAAAATTTGCCCGAAAAGCATCCTCGAGCTCTTCCCAACTTCCAATGGTGTTTTCGGGGAGGCTTTTAAGCCAATGCCGGGCTGGCCCTTTGAGCTTGAGGGGTAAGTATTTTATGGCGTGGAGGTCATCTGCTCTATCCATGTGCATGTGGAGGATGTAATCCTCAATCCAGACTCCAGGGTCCGTTGTTCCGTCGTATGCCTCTATGTTTACGGGCTTGAATCCCGCTGGAAATTCGTAATCCAGCACCTCATCGGTGAAACATAGGGGGTGTCCGGCGCCCCTATATTTAGGTGTACCGTGATGTTCGGGTACTTGATGTGTTGCGTTGCTTACTAGATCTTGCTTTCTTGGCCCGTAGATAGATCTAATTGGGCCATCTTTTTTATGCGAATCCTTGTGCGGATCGCGTGCCGGCTTGTGTGCGGCGCCGTTTGCCGCTCTATGTTTGCCATGGGGTCGTCTATCCGACCGGGCCTCCTTGTTCTTTGATTGCGGGGGCCCTACGGCCTCCTCATCAAATTCGGGCAGTAGTTTTCACTTTGGGTAGCTCTTTGTTCGGTGACTGTCGCCGTATTTGTCTGCGGTGTTGAGTACTTTGCTCCATCTGATTCTGAGTGCATCTTCCGCTGTTTTGAGCTTGCGCTTCTGCTTTTTCAGGCTACGTGCAAAGGGCGACGAGCCTTTGTGGAGGTTCTTCTGCTCCGACAACTTGTCCAGCGTGAGATCGTCCGGACTGTTATCTTATTTGGGACGGGTTGTTTATCCAGGTTGTCCTGTTCGGACGGTTGCTCGATAGCATGTTCGTCGTCCACCGGTTCGCCCTGCTCTATGGCTGGGTCTGTATGGATGTTGTCTTTGTCGAGGCGGGACTTTGAGCGGCGCTTACGTCGCCGTTTTGACTGCTTTTCGAGGGAATGATCCTTTGTAGCGTCCCGTTGTTCCTCGTCGTCGCTTCCTTTAGGTGTGTCCACCCTGTATACATCGTGAGATGAGGTGGTTCTCCAGTGCCCTATAGGTGCGGGTTCTTGTTCCTCCCCTACATCGTCGTCCATACCGTCGATGTCTTCGGAGTCGAAGTCGAGCATGTCGGTTAAATCATCGACAATGGCTACAAAGTGGGTGGTGGGTGGGAATCGAATTTCTTCGTCGTCCGCATCCCAACCTTGCTGACCGTAGTCTGGCCAGGGCTCTCCTGATAAAGAGAGAGACTTTAGTGAATTCAGGATGTCGCCAAAGGGCGAGTGCTGAAAGATGTCCGTGGCGGTGAACTCCACGATCGGCGCCCAATCGGATTCGATTGGCGGGGGCGGGGAAGGTTCGGAGTCCGGAGAGGAGTCCGGCACCTTGGAGTCATGAGCTTCGCAAAGGACCAGGTAGGTGTACGGCTCAACCGTCGTAGAAATCGCAGCCCCCGAGGCGGTATCCAGCCACACGTCCTTGATCGGCGTAGTCGGCTCCGAGCTAAGGGTCGGAGCGGACACTGGTGCGGCCTCCAGGACACCGTTCGGCGGCAGAGCTAGATCATGCCCCTCATGACAGTGCGTCGCGCTTGGCTGTGGCTCGAACCCGTCGAAGATCAAGTCTCCGCGGATGTCAGCCGTGTAGTTTAAACTTCCAAATCTGACCTAATGGCCAGGGGCGTAGCTTTCAATCTGCTCCAGATGGCTGCTTAATTGGCCCATGATGCAAAGCTGCCGAATACGAAGATCTGTCCGGGGAGAAAAGTCTCACCCTGGACCGCATCGTAGTTGACGATCGGAGGAGCCATCGGGCCTACAGATGACGACAAAGAGGAACTCTCAATGAAAGCACCAATGTCGGTGTCAAAACCGGCGGATCTCGGGTAGGGGGTCCCGAACTGTGTGTCTAGGCGGATGGTAACAGGAGACAAGGGACACGATGTTTTTACCCAGGTTCGTGCCCTCTCGATGGAGGTAAAACCCTACTCCTGCTTGATTAATATTGATGATATGGGTAGTACAAGAGTAGATCTACCACGAGATCAGAGAGGCTAAACGCTAGAAGCTAGCCTATGGTATGATTGTTGTTCGTCCTACGGACTAAAACCCTCCGGTTTATATAAGCACCAAAGAGGGTTAGGGTTACACATAGTCGGTTACAATGGTAGGAGATCTACATATCCGTATTGCCAAGCTTGCCTTCGACGCCAAGGAAAGTCCCATCCGGACACGGGACGAAGTCTTCAATCTTGTATCTTCATAGTACAGGATTCCGGCCTAAGGCTATAGTCCAGTCATCCGGACACCCACTAATCCAGGACTCCCTCACTATGGTTGGGTTTTACCTTAATGATCTTTAGTAGTTGCGGATGCTTGCTAGAGTTCCAATCAAGTGCATATGATCCAAGTAGAGAAAGTATGTTAGCTTATGCCTCTCCCTCAAATAAAATTGCAATAATGATTACCGGTCTAGTTATCGATTGCCTAGGGACAAATAACTTTCTTGTAACAAAAAGCTCTCTACTAAAACTAATTTAGTTGTGTCTTTATCTAAACAGCCCCTACTTTTTATTTACGTGCTCTTTATATTATTGCAAACCTATCCAACAACACCTAGAAAGTACTTCTAGTTTCATACTTGTTCTGGGTAAAGCGAACATCAAGCGTGCGTAGAGTTGTATCGGTGGTCGATAGAACTTGAGGGAATATTTGTTCTGCCTTTAGCTCCTCGTTGGGTTCGACACTCTTACTTATCTAAAGAGGCTACAATTGATCCCCTATACTTGTGGGTTATCAAGACCTTTTTCTGGCGTCGTTGCAGTGGAGCAATAGCGTGGGGTGAATATTCTCGTGCGTGCTTGTTTGCTTTATCACTAAGTAATTTTTATTTGCTGTTCTTAGGTTTTCTTTATCTTTAGTTATGGATATGGAACACGAAACCAAAAAAATTAGGTGTACTTGCTACTCATGGAGATGAGGAACCTCCTAAAACCCTCGATGATCATTATGTGAAAATTATTATGTACCAGTTTGATAATCCTGAGAAAACCTCATTCAATTATGTAACGGGAGACACATTGGACCAACGTGAATACTTTAGGGATTATCGCTTAACTTAAAAAGGAAAACTATTATGGGATCAAATTTATATGTTGAAGTGGTATGCTAGGCAACTATGCTTGATATATGATTATACTTGTTGCTCTAGCATGAAGGCTCCACACCTCCCCTTTTCATGCAAATTTAATGATAATGAAACCTTGGCTTCTTATGCTAGAGGTATATATGATTACTATGATGTGGAACAAATAGAAGAATTTGTTGCTTTTAAGGGTGCTTATGAAATTGAATCTTTGTTTGAAAAATATGAAGCTTTTGATGATGATGTTTATAGGCCTGAAAATTTTGCTATATTGAAATATTGCTATGATAATTATGAATACAATTCCTATATTGATGCATTTATTGAGAAAGTCTCTGTTGTCCAAGAAGAGACTAATATTTTGCAGGAGACTATGGAAGAAGAAATTGATGAAACTGTGAGCTCATTGGATGAAAAAGATGATGAGGAGAGCGAAGAACAAAAGGAGGAAGAGCGGATTAGCTACCCGTGCCCACCTTCTAATGAGAGTAACTCTTCAACTCATACATTGTTTAATTCCCCTTCGTTCTCACCGAAGGATGATTGCTATGATCCCGTTGATTCTCTTGAAATATCCCTTTTTGATGATGCTTGCTATGCTTGTGGCCAAGATGCCAATATGAATTATGCTTATGGAGATGAAATTTCTATAGTTCCTTATGTTAAACATGAAATTGTTGCTATTGCACCCACGTATGATAATCCTATTATCTTTTTGAATTCTCCCGACTACACTATATCGGAGAAATTTGACCTTATTAAGGATTATATTGATCGGTTTCCTTTTACTGTTACACATGATGATTTTGACGAATATAATATGCATGTGTTTGCTGCTCCTACTTGCAATTATTATGAGAGAGGAACAATATCTCCACCTCTCTATATTTCCAACATGATAAAATTGCAAGAAACTGTTTATACTATGCATTGGCCTTTGCTATGTGTGCATGAATTGTTCTTTTATGACATGCCAATGCATAGGAAGAGAGTTAGACTTCGTTGTTTCATGATATATGTTACTTTGTGCTCACTACTGAATCACAAATCATTGTTAATTAAAATTGGCTTTGATATACCTTGGGATCCGGGTGGATCCACTACTTGAGCACTATATGCCTAGCATAATGGCTTTAAAGAAAGCGCTGCCTGGGAGACAACCTGGAAATTTTAGAGAGTCATTTATTTCTGTTGAGTGCTTTCATATAGTTTAAAAATAAAAAAAATAAAGAGGGGAACCCGAAACTTTTCAAAAAGAAAAGCGAAAGCGAGAAAGACGAGCATTGTTGAAGTGAGAGCTAGCCTTGAACTTTGTTCATGCTCAACTTTGTGAATCTTGATTACAGAAACTTTTCAACATAAATAATTATCCCCTTGTACAATTCCATTGTATTATAAAAATAATGTGCCAAGGTTTGCCTTTAGGATGTTTACAATTGTTGTTGGTTTGTACGGTGCAGGACAAAAACTTTGGCTGTAGTGCACGATTTTTTATATTTTACTGGACCGTCAAACGGTTCTGGTTCTCTTTGCACTGTCTTTCTATACATTTTTTTATTTTTCCTAATTTTTGCAGAATTTGTCAAGTATCAGAAGTATGGTGAATGTTCAGATTATTACAGAATGTTCTGTTTTAGACAGATTCTGTTTTTGATGCATAGTTTGCTTGTTTCGATGAAACTATCGATTCATATCAGTGGATTAGGCCTTAAAAAAGTTATACTACAGTAGACACAATGCAAAAACAAAATATGAATTGGTTTGCAAAAGTACTTAGAGTGGTGATTTGCTTTATTATACTAATGGATCTTACCGAGTTTTCCGTTGAAGTTTTGTGTGGATGAAGTGTTCGATGATCGAGAAGGTCTCGATGTGAGGAGAAGGAAGAGAGGCAAGAGCTCAAGCTTGGGGATGCCCAAGGCACCCGAAGTAAATGTTAAAGGAGACATCCCCTCTTTCTTCAACAAATATCGGTATGTTTTCGGATTCGTTTCGTTCATGCGATATGTGCAAATCTTGGAGCGTCTTTTGCATTTAGTTTTCACTTTTCTTTTATGCACCATGCTGGTATGAGATAGTCCTTGGTTGATTTATATAATTCTCTTTGCACTTCACTTATATTCTTTGAGTATGGCTTTATAGAATGCTTCATGTTCTTCACTTATATCATTTGAAGTTTGGACTGACTGTTTCTCTATACATAGAATATCGCCATTTGTAGAATGCTCTTTTGCTTCACTTATATTTGTTAGAGCATGGGCATATCTTTTGTAGAAAGAATTAAAATCTCTTGCTTCACTTATATCTATTTAGAGAGATGACAGGAACTGGTCATTCACTTGGTTAGTCAAAAAATCCTACATAAAACTTGTAGATCACTGAATATGATATGTTTGATTCCTTGCAATAGTTTTGCGATATAAAGATGGTGATATTAGAGTCATGCAAGTGGGTAGTTGTGGATTAGTAGTAATACTTGTGTTGAGGTTTTTGATTCCCGTAGCATGCACGTATGGTCAACCATTATGTGATGAAGTCGGAGCATGATTTATTTATTGATTGTCTTCCTTATGAGTGGCGGTCGGGGACGAGCGATGGACTTTTCCTACCAATCTATCGCCCTAGGAGCATGCGCATAGTACTTTGTTTCGATAACTAATAGATTTTTGCAATAATTATTTGAGTTCTTTATGACTAATGTTGAGTCCATGGATTATATGCACTCTCACCCTTCCACCATTACTAGCCTCTCTAGTACCGTGCAACTTTCGCTGGTACCATAAACCCACCATATACCTTCCTCAAAACAGCCACCATACCTACCTATCATGGCATTTCCATAGCCATTCCGAGATATATTGCCATGCAACTTCCATCATCATCATATACATGACTCCAGTATTCAATATCATATTGCTTTGCATGATCGTAAGATAGCTAGCATGATATTTTCATGGCTTGTCCATTTTTTGATGTCATTGCTATGCTAGATCATTGCACATCCCGGTACACCGCCGGAGGCATTCATATAGAGTCATATGTTTGTTCTAGTATCGATTTGTAATATTGAGTTGTAAGTAAATAAGAAGTGTGATGATCATCATTATTAGAGCATTGCACCAGTGAGGAAAGGATGATGGAGACTATGATTCCCCCACAAGTCGGGATGAGACTCCGGACTTTAAAAATAAATAAAAGAGGCCAAAGAAGCCCAAATAAAAAAAGAATAGGCCAAAGAAGCCCACCAAAAAAAGAAAAGAAAAGAAAAGTAAAAAAATGAGAGAAAAAGAGAGAAGGGGCAATGTTACTATCCTTTTACCATACTTGTGCTTCAGAGTGGCACCATGTTCTTCATATAGAGAGTCTCTTGAGTTATCACTTTCATATACTAGTGGGAATTTTCATTATAGAACTTGGCCTGTATATTCTGATGATGGGCTTCCTCAAACGCCCGAGGTCTTCATGAGCAAGCAAGTTGGATGCACACTGCTACCTCTTGAGCATTGCGTTGGTTTTCCCTTGAAGAGGAAAGGGTGATGCAGCAAAGTAGCGTAAGTATTTTCCTCAGTTTTTTAGAACCAAGGTATCAATCCAGTAGGAGGCTATGCGGAAGTCCCTCGCACCTACACAAAACAAATAAATCCTCGCAACCAATGCGATAAGGGGTTGTCAATCCCTACACGGCCACTTACGAGAGTGAGATCTGATACATATGATAGGATAATATTTTTGGTATTTTTGTGATAAAGATGCAAAGTAAAATAAAAGCAAAGTAAAAAGCAACGGAAAAAACTAAGTATTGGAAGATTAATATGATGGAGATAGACCCGGGGGCCATAGGTTTCACTAGTGGCTTCTGTCGAGAGCATAAGTATTTTACGGTGGGTGAACAAATTACTGTCGAGCAATTGATAGAATTGAGCATAGTTATGAGAATATCTAGGTATGATCATGTATGTAGGCATCACGTCCGAAACAAGTAGACCGACTCCTGCCTGCATCTACTACTATTACTCCACTCATCGACCACTATCCAGCATGCATCTAGAGTATTAAGTTCATAAAAACAGAGTAACGCCTTAAGCAAGATGACATGATGTAGAGGGATAAATTCATGCAATATGATAAAAAAACATCTAGTTATCCTCGATGGCAAGAATACAATACGTGCCTTGCTGCCCCTACTGTCACTGGCAATGGACACCGCAAGATTGAACCCAAAGCTAAGCACTTCTCCCATTGCAAGAAAGATCAATCTAGTAGGCCAAACCAAACTGATAATTCGAAGAGACTTGCAAAGATAACTAATCATACATAAAAGAATTCAGAGAAGATTCAAATATTGTTCATAGATAAACTTGATCATAAAACCACAATTCATCGGTCTCAACAAAGACACCGCAAAAGAAGATTACATCGAATAGATCTCCATGAGAGAGGGGGAAAACATTGTATTGAGATCTAAAAAGAGAGAGAAAGCCATCTAGCTACTAACTATGGACCCGAAGGTCTGAGGTAAACTACTCACACTTCATCGGAGGGGCTATGGTGATGAAGTAGAAGACCTCCGTGATGGATGCCCCCTCCGGGGGAGCTCCGGAACAGGCCCCAAGATGGGATCTCGTGGGTACAGAAGGTTGCGGCGGTGGAATTAGATTTTTGGCTATGTATCTGATCGTTTGGGGGTTCGTAGGTATATATAGGAGGAAGGAGTACGTCGGTGGAGCAACAGGGGGCCCACAAGGGTGGAGGGCGCACCTTAGGGGGGTAGGCGCGCCCCCTACCTCGTGGCCTCCTCCTTTATTTCTTGATGTATGGTCCAAGTCTCCTGGATCTTGTTCGTTCTGAAAATCACTTTCCCGAAGGTTTCATTCCGTTTGATATTCCTTTTATGCGAAACTCTGAAATAGGGAAAAAAACAGCAATTCTGGGCTGGGCCTCCGGTTAACAGGTTAGTCCCAAAAATAATATAAAAGTGAATAATAAAGCCCAATAATGTCCAAAATAGTAGATAATATAGCATGGAGCAATCAAAAATTATAGGTACGATGGAGACGTATCAAGCATCCCCAAGCTTAATTCCAGCTCGTCCTTGAGTAGGTAAATGATAAAAACAGAATTTTTGATGTGGAGTGCTACTTGGCAAAATTTCAATGTAATTCTTCTTAATTGTGGTACGAATATTCGGATCCGAAAGATTCAAGACAAAAGTTTAATATTGACATAAAAATAATAATACTTCAAGCATACTAACAAAGCAATTATGTCTTCTCAAAATAACATGGCCAAAGAAAGTTATCCCTAAAAAATCGTATAATCTGGCTATGATCTATCTTCACCACACAAAATATTTAAATCATGCAGAACCCCGATGACAAAGCCAAGCAATTGTTTCATACTTTTGACGTTCTCAAACTTTTTCAATCTTCACGCAATACATGAGCGTGAGCCATGGACATAGCACTATATGTGGAATAGAATGGTGGTTGTGGAGAAGACTAAAAGGGAGAAGATAGTCTCACATCAACTAGGCGTATCAACGGGCTATGGAGATGCCCATCAATAGATATCAATGTGAGTGAGTATGGATTACCATGCAACGGATGCACTAGAGCTATAAGTATATGAAAGCTCAACAAAAGAAACTAAGTGGGTGTGCATCCAACTCGCTTGCCCACGAAGACCTAGGGCATTTTGAGGAAGCCCATCATTGGAATATACAAGCCAAGTTCTATAATGAAAAAATTCCCACTAGTATATGAACGTGACAAAATGAGAGACTCTCTATCAAGAAGATAATGGTGCTACTTTGAAGCACAATTGTGGTAAAAGGATAGTAACATTGTCCCTTCTCTCTTTTTCTCTCATTTTTTTATTTGGGCCTTTCCTTTTTTAAGGCCTCTTTTTTTTCATCCGGAGTCTCATCCCGACTTGTGGGGGAGTCATAGTCTCCATCATCCTTTTCCTCACTTGGGACAATGCTCTAAAAATGAAGATCATCACACTTTTATTTTCTTACACTCAACAATTACAACTCGATACTTAGAAAAAAATATGACTCTATATGAATGCCTCCGGCGTTGTACTGAGATATGCAATGAATCAAGAGTGACATGTATGAAATAATTATGAACGGTGGCTTTGTCACAAATACGATGTCAACTACATGATCATGCGAAGCAATATGACAATGATGGAGCGTGTCATAATAAACGGAACGGTGGAAAGTTGCATGGCAATATATGTCGCAATGGCTATGGAAATGCCATGATAGGTAGGTATGGTGGCTGTTTTGAGGAAAGTATATGGTGGGTGTATGATATCGGCGAAAAGTGCGCGGTATTAGAGAGGCTAGCAATGGTGGAAGGAAGAAGAGTGCGTATAATCCATGGACTCAACATTAGTCATAAAGAACTCATATACTTATTGCAAAAAGCTACAAGTTATCAAAGCAAAGTATTACACCCATGCTCCTAGGGGGATAGATTGGTAGGAAAAGACCATCGCTCGTCCCCGACCGCCACTCATAAGGAAGACAATCAATAAATAAATTATGCTCCGACTTCATCACATAATGGTCGCCATACGTGCATGCTATGGGAATCACAAACTTTAACACAAGTATCTCTCAAATTCACAACTACTCAACTAGCATGACTCTAATATCACCATCTTTATATCTCAAAACAATTATCAAGCATCAAACTTCTCTTAGTATTCAACACACTCATAAGAATTTTTCTTTTACTATCTTGAATACCAAGCATAGTAGGATTATTTAAGCAAATTACCATGCTATTTAAGACTCTCAAAATAATCTAAGTGAAGCATGAGAGATCAATAGTTTCTATAAAACAAATCCACCACCGTGCTCTAAAAGATATAAGTGAAGCACTAGAGCAAAACTATATAACTCAAAAGATATAAGCGAAGCACATAGAGTATTCTAACAAATTCCAAATCATGTATGGCTCTCTCAAAAGGTGTGTACAGCAAGGATGATTGTGGTAAACTAAAAAGCAAAGACTCAAATCATACAAGACGCTCCAAGCAAAACACATATCATGTGGTGAATAAAAATATAGCTCAAAGTAAAGTTACCGATGGAAGTAGACGAAAGAGGGGATGCCTTCCGGGGCATCCCCAAGCTTTGGCTTTTTGGTGTCCTTAGATTATCTTGGGTGTGCCATGGTCATACCCAAGCTTAGTCTCTTTCCACTCCTTGTTCCATAATCCATCTAATCTTTCACCCAAAACATGAAAACTTCACAACACAAAACTTAGCAGAAAATCTCGTGAGCTCCGTTAGCGAAAGAAAACAAAAGACCACTTCAAGGTACTGTAATGACCTCTTTATTTATTTATATTGGTGTTAACTCTACTGTATTCCAACTTATCTATGGTTTATAAACTATTTTACTAGCCATAAATTCATCAAAATAAGCAAACAACACACGAAAAACAGAACCTGTCAAAAACAGAATGGTCTGTAGTAATATGTAACTAACGCAAACTTCTGGAACTCCAAAAAATCATCAAAAATAGGAAGACCTAGAAAATTTGTTTATTGATCAGAAGCAATTGGAATCAGTATTTTATCACGTTCTGGTTATTTTTAACAATTGTTTTCATTAACAGAAAGTTTCTGGAAATTACAGCAAGATCAAATAACTATCATCCAAGAAGATCTTATAGGTTTAACTTCGCACAAACACTAATTAAAACATAAAACCACATATAACCAGAGGCTTGAACAAATATATTTTTTAACATAAGCAAAAAGCAAAAAACGAAAAATAAAATTGGGTTGCCTCCCTACAAGCGCTATCGTTTAACGCCCCTAGCTAGGTATAAAAGCAAGGATAGATCTAGGTATTGCCATCTTTGGTAGGCAATCCATAAGTGGCTCTCATGATAGATTCATATGGTAATTTTATTTTCTTCCTAGGGAAGTGTTCCATGCCTTTCTTTAATGAAAATTGGAATCTAATATTCCCTTCCTTCATGTCAGTAATTGCACCAATCGTTCTAAGGAAAGGTCTACCAAGAATAATAGGGCATGAAGGATTGCAATCTATATCAAGAACGATAAAATCATCGGGCACATAGTTCCTATTTGCAACAATAATAACATCATTAATTCTTCCCAGAGGATTCTTAATAGTGGAATCCGCAAGGTGCAAGTTTAGAGAGCAATCATCAAAATCACGGAAATCTAGAAAATCGCACAAAGTTTGGGAATAGTGGAAACACTAGCACCCAAATCACATAAAGCATAGAACTCATGATCCTCAATATTAATTTTAATAGTAGGTTCCCACTCATCATAAAGTTTTCTAGGGATAGAAACTTCCAACTCAAGTTTTTCTTCATAAGATTGCATCAAGGAATCAATGATATGTTTAGTAAAAGATTTATTTTGACTATAAGCATGAGGAGAATTTAGCACGGATTGCAACAAGGAAATTCCTTGAAATCCAAAATAGTGGGTTTATTAACATCTAATTTTTTGATTTCTTCAATCCCACTTTTATTAATTTTAGCATCAATATCTAAAAACTCCGAATTTTTGGAACACCTTCTAGGTAAAGGTGGATCATATTCAGTTTCATCATTATCAAGATTCATATTGCAAAACAAGGATTTAATAGGAGACACATCAATAACTTTTAGATCTTCATCTTTATTTTCATAGAAATTTGAAGAACACGCTTTTATAAAGCAATCTTTCTTAGCACGCATCCTAGCGGTTATTTCTTTGCACTCATCAATGGAAATTCTCATGGCTTTGAGAGACTCATTGATATCATGCTTAGGAGGAATAGATCTCAGTTTCAAAGAATCAACATCAAGAGAAATTTATCAAGGTTCCTAGCCAATTCATCAATTTTAAGCAATTTTTCTTCAAGCAAAGCATTGAAATTCTTTTGCGAATTCATAAACTCTTTAACAGTAGTCTCAAATTTAGAGGGCATCTTATTAAAATTTCCATAAGAGTTGTTGTAGGAATTACCATAATTATTAGAGGAATTACCAGGATAAGGCCTAGGATTAAAGTTTCCTCTATATGCGTTGTTACCAAAATTATTCCTACCAACAAAATTCACATCCATAGATTCATTATTATTCTCAATCAAAGTAGACAAAGGCATATCATTAGGATCAGAAGAAACACTTTTATTAGCAAATAATTTCATAAGTTCATCCATCTTTCCACTCAAAACATTAATTTCTTCTATCGCATCTACTTTTTTATTAGTAGATCTTTCAGTGTGCCATTGAGAATTATTAACCATAATATTATCTAGGAGTTTAGTAGCTTCTCATAAAGTGATTTCCATAAAAGTGCCTCCCGCGGCCGAATCTAAAAGATTTCTAGAAGCAGAATTCAATCCGGCATAAAAGTTTTGTATAATCATCCACAAATTCAAACCATGAGTAGGGCAATTACGTATCATTAATTTCATCCTCTCCCAAGCTTGTGCAACATGTTCATGATCAAGTTGCTTAAAATTCATAATATCGTTTCTAAGAGAGATGATCTTAGCGGGAGGAAAATATTTAGAGATAAAAGCATCTTTGCACTTATTCCATGAATCAATACTATTTTTAGGCAAATACGAAAACCAAGCTTCCATTTAACAATATCATTGTCCACATCTTTGTTCTTTTCCATATCACACAAATCAACGAAGCTATTTAGATGAGTAGCGGCATCTTCACTAGGAAGGCCGGTGAAGTGATCTTTCATGACAAGATTCAACAAAGCAGCATTGATTTCACAAGATTCAGTATTGGTAAGATGATCAATCGAAGTGCTAAGGAAATCATTATTGTTGGTATTGGTAAAGTCACATAATTTGGTATTATCTTGAGCCATCGCGACAAACAAGCAATCCAACACACGAGCAAACATAAAGCAAGCGAAAAAGAGGTAAACGGAAAAGAGAGAGCGAATAAAACGGCAAGGGTGAAGTGGGGGAGAGGAAAACGAGAGGCAAATGGCAAATAATGTAGTGCGGGAGATAAGGGATTGTGATGGGTACTTGGTATGTTGACTTTTGCGTAGACCTCCCTCGCAACGGCGCCATAAATCCTTCTTGCTACATCTTGAGCACTGCGTTGGTTTTCCCTTGAAGAGGAAAGGGTGATGCAGCAAAGTAGCGTAAGTATTTCCCTCAGTTTTTGAGAACCAAGGTATCAATCCAGTAGGAGGCTACGCGCGAGTCCCTCGCACCTACACAAGACAAATAAATCCTCGCAACCAACGCTATAAGGGGTTGTCAATCCCTACACGGCCACTTACGAGAGTGAGATCTGATAGATATGATAGGATAATATTTTTGGTATTTTTGTGATAAAGATGCAAAGTCAAATAAAAGAAAAGTAAAAAGCAACTGAAATAACTAAGTATTGGAAGATTAATATGATGGAGATAGACCCGGGGGCCATAGGTTTCACTAGTGGCTTCTCTCGAGAGCATAAGTATTTTAGAGTTGGTGAACAAATTACTGTTGAGCAATTGACAGAATTGAGCATAGTTATGAGAATATCTAGGTATGATCATGTATATAGGCATCACGTCTGAGACAAGTAGACCGTCTCCTGCCTGCATCTACTACTATTACTCCAATCATCGATATCCAGCATGCATCTAGAGTATTAAGTTCATAAAAATAGAGTAACGCCTTAAGCAAGATGACATGATGTAGAGGGATAAATTCATGCAATATGATAAAAAACCATCTTGTTATCCTCAATGGCGACAATACAATACGTGCCTTGCTGCCCCTACTGTCACTGGGAAAGGACACCGCAAGATTGAGCCCAAAGCTAAGCACTTCTCCCATTGCAAGAAAGATCAATCTAGTAGGCCAAAGCAAACTGATAATTTGAAGAGACTTGCAAAGATAACCAATCATACATAAAAGAATTCAGAGAAGATTCAAATATTGTTCATAGAAAAACTTGATCATAAACCCACAATTCATCGATCTCAACAAACACACCGCAAAAGAAGATTACATCAAATAGATCGCCACGAGGGAGGGGGAGAACATTGTATTGAGATGCAAAGAGAGAGAGAAAGCCATCTAGCTACTAACTATGGACCCGAAGGTCTGAGGTAAACTACTCACACTTCATCGGAGGGGCTATGGTGATGATGTAGAAGCCCTCCGTGATGGATGCCCCCTCCGGCGGAACTCCGGAACAGGCCCGAAGATGGGATCTCATGGGTACAAAAGGTTGCGGTGGTGGAATTAGGTTTTTGGCTCCGTATCTGATCGTTTGGGGGTACGTAGGTATATATAGGAGGAAGGAGTACGTCGGTGGAGCAACAGGGAGCCCATGAGGGTGGAGGGGCCACACTGGGGGGTAGGCGCGCCCCCCTACCTCGTGGCCTCCTCCTTTATTTCTTGACGTAGGGTCCAAGTCTCCTGGATCTTGTTCATTCTGAAAATCACGTTCCTAAAGGTTTCATTCCGTTTGGACTCCGTTTGATATTCCTTTTCTGTGAAACTCTGAAATAGGCAAAAAATAGCAATTCTTGGCTGGGCCTCCACTTAACAGGTTAGTCCCAAAAATAATATAAAAGTGAATAATAAAGCCCAATAATGTCCAAAATAGTAGATAATATAGCATGGAGCAATCAAAAATTATAGATACGTTGGAGACGTATCACACACCCACTTAGTTTTCAGTCTGAGTTTTCATACACTTATAGCTCTTAGTGCACCCGTTGCATGGAAATCCCTACTCACTCACATTGATATCTATTGATGGGCATCTCCATAGCCCGTTGATACGCCTAGTTGATGTGAGACTATCTTCTCCTTTTTGTCTTCTCCACAACCACCATTCTATTCCACTTATAGTGCTATGTCCATGGCTCACGCTCATTTATTGCGTGAAAGTTGAAAAGGTTTGAGAACGTCCAAAGTACGAAACAATTGCTTGGCTTGTCATCGGGGTTGTGCATGATTTAAATATTTTGTGTGGTGAAAATGGAGCATAGCCAGACCATATGATTTTGTAGGGATAACTTTCTTTGGCCATGTTATTTTGAAAAGACATGATTCCTTTATTAGTAGCCTTGAATTATTGTAGTTTTTATGTCAAATGATAGACTATTGCTTTGAATCACTCGTATCTTAATGTAACATCCCAAATTTTCAATTTGGAATGTTATACATTAGATCATCATTGCGTATCATATTTCATTGCATTTTTGGCTTGATCCTAGAAATTTTACGCAACTCAAGGACCCACGGAGAGAGTTGGGAATTTCATTATTTTCATATTTGAGTTTTCTCAAATTTTGAAAAGAGGATCGTTTGATTTTAGTTATTTTCTCTTCAAATATTTCTTTTATAAAAATAAAAGGGAGAGGATAAAATGACTTCCTCAAAATAAAGAAATATTGGATATCTAATTTTAAAATCAAATAAGAATTTTATTCGGAGTTTTATCGCTATTTTACTTGAATTAGGAAAAATATGAGTTTTTTCAAAATTGCATTAGAATCCCACATAAATGTTCACCTTGTCCGCTATATTTTTAGAGGAAGGGGAAAATTTATTTCAGTATTTTTGGAATCCGTTTAGTATTTCTTTTATTTGTTTTTCTATGCGGAATAATTTTAAAAAAAGAAATTAACGACCTAACCGGGTTGTGTCCGCCTAGGACACTGTATCCGGCCGGCCTTTAAATGGCCGAAGGCCCGAGCTGCCAGCCCCCACACCCGAAACCCTAGCCCCGCCTCGAAACCAGCGCCGCTGCCGCCGACTCGCCGCTGCCACCAAAACCCGATGCCGCCGCCCGTCGCCGCCGCCGACCCGCCGCCACCCGCCGCCGTCGCCGCCGCCACCGACCATCGCCGCCGACCACCGCCGCCACCCGCCATCGCCCGTCGCCGCCATCGACCACCGCCGGATCCGCCGCCGTCCTCGCCGGATTCGTCGAGGTAGCCGCCGCCACCGCCGCGGTTTTTGTTAGAAAACCGTCTATTTTTTTAAGAACGGGTGGTTTATTTTTTTATAGATCGGTTTTATTTTATTTTTCTAGTTAGTTATTTAGCGAACGCCCGTTCGTTCGTTCGTTTAACGAATGATTTTCACCGTTTAGCCGCAGACAGCGAACGTTCGTTCGTTAGCCTGTTCGTCAGTTTTCTTTTCCTCAGATTTTTTCGTGATTATTTTCGATCGCGATTTCTGATCCGATTTTTGCTTTAGTTTATCTTTTGCTCGTTTATCGGAATCAGGCGATTCGAGCGCCTAGAGTTTCGTCTCGAAGCCCTCTTCTGTTTAATCAACTTAAACACGTTTTTGCTATGGTAAAATTTAACTTTAGTCCAGATTAGAAATCGAAGCTTGTTTCTTTCGCAGTTTGAGTTTTGTCGCTTCGTTCTATTTGATTCTTTTTGCAGACCGGAGTTCTTAAGTTGAACTTTCTGGTTAGATCTTCTTATTTGAGTTATATCCGTGCATCTTTGCTTGATTGCTTATTGTATGCTTGTTCATTTGCGATAGAGTACCCGGACTGCGAAGCGTGCTACTATGAGTCTCTAGGTTTCACGGATCATCAGCAAGGCAAGTAACACCTTGATCATACCTCTTTACTACCTAGTTTTATTGCATTAGATCAATTCTCAAACAATTCATGGTTAGGATCTGATTTAAATTATGGGTTTGGGAAGTAGATGAGGTAGTACCTATTCACCTGTTTATTATCAAACCCTTGGGAGTTACTTCTATGTTGCTTATATTTCTATGCTATGCTTGTAGACGAGGATTGGGTGAGTGTATTCATGAAAGATGTGAGTATTGTTAATTAATGGTTAACTGAAGGTGGCAACCATAATACACATCTGGGTGGATTGAGGCACCTGGGGAACCCAGTGTTGTCTGTATTTTTTTGGAAATCCCGGGGTACCGTGTGATTCTCCTATGGACTGCCACCCAGGCTCAAAGGGATCATAAGATTATTCATGCTAGAAACTTTCGTGTGTAGCCACATGCCATTATGGGCTCTGGCATAGTTGAGTAAGTTGTGGGAAACCTTTCCATGATGGCCTAGCAGATGTAGGGGATTGTAGGTGGACCGGCCTATCTATCGGTTAAGGGGACCTCTTCGGAAAGACTGTGTCTCGGTCATCCGTTTCTCAAACATTATGTAGTGCGAGAAATCCAACGGAGGAGATCGAGTCTTGTGGGGAAAAGTGTGCAAACCTCTGCAGAGTGTACAAACTAATCATGGTTAGCCGTGTCCCCGGTTATGGACATCTTGAGTATCTAGTTCTTGGATTATCATGTGGATCTCATCACTCTAAACATAATTTGATTGGGTTTAATGATGATGCTTAATTGGGATTGAGTTGGGTGAACCTTCTCAATGTTTAACAACTACCATGATAGTTAAATAAAATTTATTCCTTTGTTGTAGGGAAAAATTGGCTTTCCGCAAAACGTATTAACCATACAGCCTCCACCAACCATATATGCATGTACTGATAGCATTATTCTATTCATTACTCTCTTGTGTTACATTGCCAGCATATTCCATGTGCTGACCCGTTTCGGGTTGCAACGTATCATGTTGCAGACTTTTCAGACGACGAGTAAGGTGCCTTAGGTCGTGTCATTCACTCAGTGATGCCGTTGGAGTTGATGGACTCACTTTATCTTCCAAGCCTTCCGTTGTTATCGTATTAGATGGCCTTAAGTCATATTTATCGTAATAAGTTCTCTTTTGAGACACTCGATGTAATAAGTGTGTGATTGCTACTCTGTTATAAATCCTCAAGTACTGTGCGTGTTAGCATTACCGATCCAGGGATGACACTGATGCATAGAGATCAGACTGTTTGAGGTCTGGTCGCTACAAGATGGTATCAGAGCACACGCTGACTGTAGGACACGACCACTAAGCTAAAGCCCTAGATCACTACTCTCTTCTCATTTCTGACTCCTCTCCATTTTCTACTCTTTAGGATGGCGGGCGCAAGGAACAAGTTTGCACAACCGGATGAAGACACCCCCTTTGGACGACACTTGAAGGAAGTCACCAGGTACCTGAACATCGGAATACCAAGCTTCACCGGGACTTACAATGCCACTTTACCAGAGGATGAGCGCTGGATGATTCAAGTTCAAATTCCAGGAAGGACGTTCATGCCAGTCACTGAGCCCATAGACTTTTCCTTCGATGCACCTACCTGGAGTCTAGGAAAGAGTATGGCAGCCCACATCGCCATGGGACGCATTGGATAAGTTTACCAAAAGGATCTCAAGGATACTATCTACCAGATTTGTGGGCGCCGAGATGAGCAATGGGAGATGATCAGCACCAGGAAGGATAGATTGATTGCAGCATTCATCCAGGAGTTAAACCAGCACATTCGACGCCAGGAGAACCAGATGTGCGCAGGCATGAAAGATTTGAAGAAGGCGATGATAAGGATCATGAAGATCGAGGAAGAACTCAAGGATACACGCGAAGATTATGAGGAGGAAATCGTCATACTAGTGGAGAAGAATGACGACCTGACAAGGAAGATCGGAGTATTCATGGGAGATCCCGCGCCAGGAGGAGAAGACGACGATTCCACTTGCCCGGAGAACTACATCATCATCGACAACACCGACTCGGACCCGGCCGATAGCGATGATGACTATGTGGATGAAGCTGGAGCGGATATCATGGAGTCTTCGACCGATAAATTTTTCTAGTCGACCACCATATCAGTAGTAGTATTCCACCTTGTATATAGTATAGTCCGAGCACTTTTGCAACGATAGTTCTAGACCTATTGTATGCCCTTGCTTGATTGATTGAGTGATATAATTGTGTTTGTCTCATGTGCATATGGGTAGTGTTTTACCCCTAGACGTCATTCTACTCTGTTTTCTCATCTTTTCTAAACCCAGCAGATGCCTCTGAGACGCGACAATGGATTTTATTTCCCACCTGAGCTCACTCAGTTGATCCAGCAGCAGAATGCATTAATGCAGATACTAGTCCAGAATCACAATCAGGGGAACAACAACAAACAACAACCCACCACCACCACCTGTTGATCACTTAGCCCGTTTTCTAAGGCTGAATCCACCGGTGCTCTCCAGTAGCACCAAGCCGATAGTTGGAGATGATTCGCTCCACAAGATTCGAAGGGAGTTAACCACTGCAGGATGCACAGATGCGGAGAGAGTGCGTTTTGCCGCACATCATCTTGATGGACCCGCAGCATCATGGTGGGAGAATTTCACAGCCACTTACCCCATCGACATTGTTACATGGGACCAGTTCCAGCAGGCTTTTCGCACTGCCCATGTATCAACAGGAGCTATGGCCATGAAGAAGCGTGAGTTTCGCAACTTACGCCAAGGAGGACGCATAGTTGGCCAGTATGTGGATGACTTTAGTAAGCCAGCACGTTATGCCCCAGGTGACGTCGCTACAGATGCAGCTAAGGAGGAGAAGTTTCTGGAAGGACTAAATGATGAGCTGAGCATGCAGTTGATGGTGGCATATTTCAATAACTTCCAGGAGTTGGTAGATAGAGCTCTCATGATTGAAGGGGAGCAACAGCAGATTGACAACCGCAAGAGGTAGTATGGACAAGGGAAGTATAATTCTGGAGCTTAGCAAAGACCCCGTTTCACCCCAAACTCGGGACGACTTGTCCATAACCATGGAGGTCACAATCACAGGGGAGGAAGCTCGCACAACCATAGTGGCTCCAAGAACGGGAATGGTAATGGAGGAAGCAACGGACAGAACCGTTCCAACCCAGTAACGCCCGCCAAGAAAGATCTAAGCCACGTTACATGCTACAAGTGCCAAAAGACTGGGCATTACACCAATGAATGTCCTGAAGCTAAGAATGGTAACAGCAATGGAAGCTCTGGGAAGAAGCTTCAACAGGGGACAAGTGAACCACGTTAACGCGGAGGAGGTTGAAGCCCAGCCAGATGCAGTAATAGGTAAGTTTTTGGTTAAGTCATTTACCGCAGTCATTCTTTCTGATACTGGTGCATCACATTCATACATATCAAGGGGATTTGTGGATAAGTATAAACTGCCCACCAGAGTTCTTACTATAGCTTTGTTAGTGAGCTCGCCAGGAGCAGAGTATATGGCCAACCAAGGATGTTTTCAGATGCCATTGACCATAGGTAGGCATGTTTTCCCCTCAGACTTGATAATTTTGGAGTCACAAGGTTTGGATGTAATTCTGGGTATGGATTAGCTATCGATGTATGGAGGAAACATGGATTGCGCAAGTAAGTCGATTTTGCTCACCACCCCAGAAGGAAGAAGGATCAAGTATGTATCCCGGCATGTGCCGAATAGGACTCAAGTAAATTCCTTATCAGGAGTTGTACAGGAGGAAGTACCAGTGGTGATGGATTTCCCGGATGTATTTCCAGAAGAGTTGCCAGGAAAGCCACCGGATAGAGACATTGTGTTTTTGATTGAACTTTTGCCAGGCACCGGACCAATATCTAAGAGACCGTACAGAATTCCCGCAAAATATTTGGAGGAAATTAAGAAGAAGATTAAGGAGTTACTGGATGAAGGTTATATTCGCCCAAGTTCGTCACCTTGGGGATCACCAGTGCTTCTAGTGGAGAAGAAGGATGGATCGGTAAGGATTGTTGTTGATTATCGAGGATTGAATGAGGTGACGATCAAGAACAAGTACCCACTGCCGATGATCAATGATTTGTTTGATCAGCTGCAAGGAGCTAAGTTGTTTTCCAAGATTGATCTGCGATCAGGGTACCACCAGCTGAAGATTTGAGAGCAGGATATACCTAAGACAACTTTTACCATGAGGTACGGGCTATATGAGTATACCGTTATGTCATTTGGCCTGACTAACGCACCTGCCTATTTTATGAACATGATGAACATGGTGTTTATGGAGTTTTTGGATAAGTTCGTTGTGGTGTTCATTGATGATATTTTGGTCCACTCATGGAATGAAGAGGAGCATCAAGAGCATTTGCATTTAGTACTTGGGAAGCTCAGAGAACATCAGCTAGATGCCAAGTTCAGCAAGTGTGAGTTTTGGTTGAAGGAAGTTGGATTCCTTGGACATGTTATATCCGGAGAAGGAATAGAGGTAGACCCCACCAAAGTTGTCACTGTGACAAATTGGGAGGCAGCCACGTCAGTTGGAGAGATCCGAGTTTTCTTGGACTCACAGGATACTACGGAGGTTCAGTGAGAATTTCAAGAAGATTGCAAAGCCTATGACAGAGTTGTTAAAGAAGGACACCAAGTTCAAATGGACTGAGGAATGTGAGGCCAGTTTTCAGGAGTTGAAGAAACGCTTGGTTACATCACCAGTGTTGATTCTGCCACATCAACACAAGGATTATGAAGTGTATTGCGACGCTTCTCGTCGAGGACTTGGAGCCATACTTATGCAGGAGGGAAGAGTTGTTTCATATGCCTCACGACATCTTAAACCCCATGAGTGGAACTATGTTGCCCATGATTTGGAATTAGCAGACGTAGTGCATGCGTTGAAGACTTGGAGACATTTTCGCATCGGAAACCATTGTGAGGTATACACGGATCACAAGAATTTTAAGTATATATTCACGCAGAAGGAGTTGAATCTCAAGCAAAGGATATGGTTGGAACTCTTTAAGGATTATGATATGAAGTTGCATTATCATCCCGGAAAGGCTAACGTAGTAGCCGATGCGTTGAGCCGCAAGAGTCATGTCAATACACTCATGACAGGAGAATTCAAAGGAGTTAGCAGAGGATGTTCGCGAGCTATGTTTGGAGATAGTTCTAGAGGCTATGTAGCAGCATTGGAGATTCAATCTACTTTGATGGATAAGATCAGAGAAGCTCAGAAGACGGACAAGGAGATAGCCGAGATAAAGGAAAGGATGAGCAAAGGAAAGGCTAAAGCATTTCGTGAGGATGAGCACGACACCTTATGGTTTGAGGACCGCGTATATGTGCCAAATGATCAGGAGATCAGGAAGCTGATTTTGCAGGAGGCCCATGATTTTCCATATTCGATTCACCCAGGAAGTACCAATATGTATCTGGATTTGAAGGATAGCTTCTGGTGGACCGGAATGAAGAAGGATATTGCGGAGTATGTAGCGGTTTGTGATGTATGTCAGAGAGTGAAAGCAGAGCATCAGAAGCTAGCAGGATTGCTACAACCATTGCCGATACCCGAATGGAAGTGGGACAAGCTAGGCATGTATTTTATCACAGGATTGCCCATGACTCATTCAGGCTATGACTCGATATGGGTTGTAGTCGATCGTTTGACAAAAGTAGCTCATTTCATCCCAGTGAAGACCACTTACACCAGTGCTAAGTTGGCAAAGATATACATGACCAGGATCGTATGTTTGCATGGAGTTCTGAGGACCATTGTATCAGATAGAGGAACCCAGTTTACCTCAAACTTTTGGAATCAGTTGCATGAAACTTTGGGAACCAGGCTAGAGTTCAGTATAGCTTTTCACCCGCAGACAGATGGACAAACTAAGAGAGTCAATCAGATTTTGGAGGACATGTTGAGAGCTTGTGCGCTAGATTTTGGATCTAGTTGGGACGATAATTTTCCTTACGCAGAGTTCTCTTATAACAACAGCTATCAAGCCAGTTTGAAGGTGGCCCCTTTTGAAGCATTGTACGGGAGGAGGTGCAGGACACCATTGTTGTGGGATGAAGTTGGAGACCGTTAGTTGTTTGGGCCAGATTTGATTAAAGAGTATGAAGAGAAGGTTAAGCTGATTCGCGATAGACTCAAGGTAGCCCAGTCTAGGCAGAAGAGTTATGCAGATTCTCAATGCAAGGAGACAGTTTACGAAGTCAGAGACATAGTGTATCTTTGTGTATCACCAATTCGAGGAGTGAAGCGCTTTGGAGTTAAGGGAAGTTAGCACCATGTTTTGTGGGACCATACATAGTTTTGGAACATATGGGAGAAGTTGCTTACAAGTTGGAACTGTCCGAAGGACTGTCAGGAGTTCACGATGTGTTCCACGTTTCTCAGTTGAAGAAGTGCCACGTAGAGATGGCTGATATCCCTCTGGGAGATACAGTGCCACTGGAAGCGATACAGTTGGATAGCGATTTGACCTACGAGGTGAAGCCAGTCAAGATTCTCGAGTTTGCCAGCCGAGTTACACGCAGGAAAGTTATTAAGTTCTGCAAGGTTCTGTGGAGCCACCATACCGAAGATGAAGCCACCTGGGAACGAGAGGAAGACCTACGGAAGGATTACCCTCACCTATTTTCTAGCCAACCCGAATCTGGAGGGCGAGATTCATCTTAAGGGGGGTAGGTTTGTAACATCCCAAATTTTCAATTTGGAATGTTATACATTAGATCATCATTGCATATCATATTTTATTGCATTTTTGGCTTGACCCTAGAAATTCTACGCAACTCAAGGACCCACGGAGAGAGTTGGGAATTTCGTTATTTCATATTTGAGTTTTGTCAAATTTTGCAAAGAGGATCGTTTGATTTTAGTTATTTTCTCTTTGAATATTTGTTTTATAAAAATAAAAGAGAGAGGATAAAATGACTTCCTCAAAATAAAGAAATATTGGAGATTTAATTTTAAAATCAAATAAGAATTTTATTCGGAGTTTTATTGCTATTTTACTTGAATTAGGAAAAATATGCATTTTTCAAACTTGCATTAGAGTCCCAAATAAATGTTCACCTTTCTGCTATATTTTTAGACGACGGGGAAAATTTATTTCAGGATTTTTGGAGTCCGTTCAGTATTTCTTTTAATTTTTTTCTGCGCAGAATAATTTTTTAAAAAAAGAAGAAGTTACCGACCTAACCGGGCCGTGTCCGCCCAGGACACTGTACCCGGACGGCCCTTTAAAGACCGAAGTCCTGAGCCGCCAGCCCCCACACCCGAAACCCTAGCCCCACCTTGAAACCCGCGCCGCCGCCGACCCGCCGCCACCCTGCCGGCCCTCGCATGCCCATCGCTGCTGCCACCGACCATCGCCGCCGACCACCGCCAACACCCGCCGTCGCCCGTCGCCGCCACCGACCACTGCCGGATCCGCTGCCACCCTCTCCGGATTTGACGAGGTTGCCGCCGCCGCCGTCGCGTTTTTCGTTAGAAAACCGTTGGTTTTTTTAAGAACCCGCAGTTTATTTTTTTATAGGTCAGTTTTTTCCGGTTAATTATTTAGCGGACGCCCGTTCGTTCATTTGTTTTAATGAACGATTTTCACCGTTTAGCCGCAGACGGCGAACGTTCGTTCGTTAGCCTGTTCGTCAATTTTTCTTTTTATCAAATTTTTTCACGATTATTTTCGATCGTGATTTCTGATCCGATTTTTTTTAAATTTATTTTTTCGCTCGTTTATGGGAATCATGCGATTCAAGCGTCTAGAGTTTCGTCTCGAAGCCCTATTTCTGTTTAATCAACTTAAACAAGTGTTTGCTATGGTAAAATTTGAGTTTAGTCTAGATTAGTAATCGAAGCATGTTTCTTTCGTAGTTTGAGTTTTGTCGCTTCGTTTGATTTGATTCTTTTTGCAAACCGGAGTTCTTAAGTTGAACTTTCTGGTTAGATCTTCTTATTTGAGTTATATCCGTGCATCTTTGCCTGATTGCTTATTGTATGCTTGTTTGTTTGCGATAGAGTACCCGGAGTGCGAAGCGTGCTACTACGAGTCTCTAGGTTTCACGGATCATCAGCAAGGAAAGTAACACCTTGATCATACCTCTTTACTACCCAGTTTTATTGCATTAGATCAATCCTCAAACAATTGCATGGTTAGGAAATGATTTAAATTGTGGGTTTGGGAAGTAGATGAGGTAGTACCTATTCACCTGTTTATTATCAAACCCTTGGGAGTTACTTCTACGTTGCTTATATTGCTATGCTATGCTTGTAGACGTGGATTGGGTGAGTGTATTCATGACAGATGTGAGTATGATTAATTAATGGTTAACTCAAGGTGGCAACTTTAATACACATCTGGGTGGAATGAGGCACCTGGCACTACAAAAAAAAGACACATCCGTGAAATTTTGGGCCGAACGAAATTTTTTTCTGTCATACATACGACACTTCTATGACGATGATTGTGACAAAACCCGTTATCATCATAGAAGTGGTGGGCTCCTACTTCTATGACAAAAAATTATGACAGAAAATGGGCTTGTCATCCTGGGCGTGCCGGAGACGCAGCTGCATGACATTCTTTGGGCCGTCCATAACGGAAAAAACCATGGTAGAAGCAAGGGGAAGGAAAATTTAGGGGAGTTGCCGGTTACGGTGGGAGGTCGGGGGCCGAGCAATGCGCGTTTCTCTCGTACACGTACGCGCGTGTATGCGAGGCATTGGCTCTAACTGAACCCGAGCGAGGCTTGGGATCTAACTGAACCCGAGCGATTGCACTGCAGGCTACGCGTTACTGAACCCGAGCGATCGATCGATGGCTGTTAACTGAACCCGATGGAGAGATTCCTCCGCTACTGCTGCTAACTGAAGCCGATCGATTGGATGAACAGTGAGCATTGCCGAGGGGGGTGGGGGATTTGGATGAACAGTGAGCGATGGCGTTGCCTCTGGATGAACAGGACCCCGTGGTGTGGAGGGCTGGATGAATAGTAGACGGTGGAGGGGTGGCCGTGGTGGGGTGGTTGAACAGGACCCTGTGGTGTGGAGGGCTGGATGAACATTAGACGATGGAGGGGTGCCCGTGGAGGGGTGGTTGAACAGTAGCCAGTGGAGTAGCGCGGTGGAGGCTGGATGAGCGAGGAGCCCGTGGAGGTGGAGGAGGTCGCGGTAGCCGTGGAGGCTGGAGGAGGTCGACGGTGGAGATGAACAGTATCCGTGGAGTCGGTTTTGCGACGCCACACCCTCCCGATGAACAGGACCCCATTTCGACCTTGGCGCTCCAACACAAGTCAGTTTCGTCCATTTTGCGATGCGCCACACCCTCCCGATCAGCGGGACCCGGTTTCGACCGTGGCGGTCCGTTTCCTCCGCTTTTGCGATGCGCCACCTCCCGATCAACGGGACCCCGTTTCGACCGTAGGAGGTCCGTTTCCTCCGTTTTGCGGTACGCCACACCCCTCCCGATCAACAGGACCCCGTTCCGAACATGCCCAGTCAAACACAAGGCCGTTTCCTCCGTTCTGCGGTACGCAAGGCCTCGTTTCCATCGCCTGTTCCATCCAAGCCGGTTGCCTCCCACGCGTTCCGTTGCCTCCCGATGAACACGACGCATTCCCTTGCCTCCCCATGAACACGACGCATTCCAATGCCTCCCCATGGACACGACGACGATGCTGTTTCTCCGTTCCGACCCAGCCATGTACGTATGCGCAAGTAGGTTTCGAGACCCTGCCCGTATGTACGCACGTGGCCGTATTTTCTTTCTTGCACCCTCGCCGCTGTACGTACGTGTACATGCTACGTGCACGCCTCTACTACGACACATGCACGCCTCTATAACGATCAAGTATATGCATTACGTTCGCGACCAGAATGACAACGCCACGTGCGCTTGACCAGTGGATCCCGGTATCGGGCACTTCCTTGCGTGCGAAGATGTAGCTGGTGGGTCCCAGCGGTCAGGGGGGCGAATCGTTTTTTTTGGCCGGACGCACTTCCTTGCGCGCGAAGATGTAGCCGGTGGGTCCCAACAGTCAGGAGGGCGAATCGTTTTTTTGCCCAGACGCACTTCCTTGTGTACGAAGATGTAGCTGGTGGGTCCCAGCAGTCAGGGGGGCGAATCGTTTTGTTTTTTTTTTGCCCGGACGCACTTCCTTGCGTGCGAAGGTGTAGCTACTGGGTCCTAGCAGTCAGGGGGCCGAATCATTTTTTTTTGCCCGGACGCACTTCCTTGCGTGCGATGGTGTAGCAGGTGGGTCCCAGCAGTCGGGGGGCGAATCATTTTTTTTGTGGACGCACTTCCTTGCGTGCGAAGATGTAGCTGGTGGGTCCCAACAGTCAGGGGGGCGAATCATTTTTTTTCCGGACGCACTTCCTTGCGTGCGAAGATGTAGCTCGTGGGTCCCAGCAGTCAGGGGGCGAATCATTTTTTTCACGAAATATGGTGGCCCGTCCGGTGGTTCGCCGCTGTCAGCTAGAGGAATAATTATTTTGCGTGTAATAAGGAGGCACTTCCTTGCGGCTGCCGTGGACCTAGCTGTCAGCCTCTCCACGTATAGTCCACGTCCGATGGAAGTCGTTCCTTGACCACGTTGACCACGCCGCGGCGAGAGCACCACCGCGGTGGACGACGGCGAGGCCTAGGAAGGGGACGACGCGGAGCCGGGGAAGACGCGACAGTGGATGCACACGCGGAGTGGAGTACGAGGGTTCACTGGTTCGGCTACGCTGCCGTCGCCGCAGAATTACAGGGGGTGTGGGTGAGTGGATGGATGGCCTGGCCAGTGGTGGGAGTAGTAAGGGGCGGTGAGGCCTCCGCGGCAGCACAGCCGGCCACGGGAGGCAGGAGCAGGCGGCATGACCGGTGCTGCTTTGGGCGGCTGGAGCAAGAAGACCAGAGGTTGAAGAAGCACGACGGCCGTTGGATGGTCATCGTACGGTCACTGCAGCTAGAATCGTTTATATTGACAAATCCCTTGGTACGTCAACTTAGTAGGCCCACAGGTTTGCTTCCGAAATGGTGTGCCCCAGATGTAAGGGGGAGGAATCACTTTTTGGGCGGGTGAAGCTAGAATATCCGAGATTGAAGAAGAAGCACGACATCTGTTGGATGGATATCCAACGGCCACTTCTGCTAGAACCGTGTGTTGACTATAAGTTGACAAAGCCTTGCATATGCGTCAACTCTGTTTTTTAGGGGACGCGTCAACTTAGTAAGGCCAAAAGTGTGTGGCAGAGAACTTATAGCCCATTTGAGATTTGTAAGAATGTGTAGCCCATTTTTGAATTCTAATGGAATTTACTACAGCCCATTTATAGTTTGTTAAAAGTACAGCCCATTTCAACCAACTATTCAAAACATAATTCAATAAAATGTCCCACATTTTGATGGGATCCAAAATATTTTTATCCTGAAATTTCTAGTCAGATTAAATACAATTTCAATATAAATTTATATTACGTAAAATCCAACGAAACATTGCGCCCGCAACAATTAATGAAATAAAAATTTTCAATATCCAAAAATAATAATTTATAAAGTAATCACGTGTTTGGTGCATTTTTCTACAGTTACTGCCCATTTTTTACAATTACATCCCATTTATTATTTCCTAAAGCCCATTTTCTTGTTAAGCCTAATGCATCCCTCTTAGGAAAGATTTGCAGCCCAGCGGGGCAGAGAATAACAACTTGACCTTGCCTGGGTATTCCTAAAAAAAGAATAGCTGCGCTAGCCATTTTCAGCTTGAAAAGAATTAATATCTGGGCTGGATATCTGGCCTGGGCTAGACGGGCCACACCCGTCAAGTCAATACCTGTAGCGATGTTTTCGTTGTTGTTCAGAGGAGAAAAATTAATATCTGGGCTAAACATCGTAAAACTCTCCACAAATACTGCTCGAGCTGCTTGGTCCCAGCTGTCGGCCGCTTCTTGTTCAATTCTCTCGTTTATTGACTACTCCAGGAGGTTGACAATGGTGTGGGACCGTGATGTCAGGAAACCAGGAGGAAGCAAAATAAATTATAATTATATATATATATATATATATATATAGGGTGGGTCTATTCTGCTAACACCCCTTAAGAGTCTTATTCTGATAACAATCTGCTTATTCTGCAAACACCTCGGCACTGAAAAAGATCCAGAAACGAACTGCAGCGAAAACTTGCCCCATCCAACCCGCCTCCTTCTTCCCGCAACCGCCCCCACCTCCACTCCCTTCCACCTTCTCCTCTACGCCGGCACACCACAACACCACCATCCGCCGCCGCTCCCACCCCAGAACCTCGGTCCTTCTCTGATGCGCCACCCCCTCCCACCCACTTTCTCCCCGCGCCCTACCAGCTCCGACGCACCGCCCAGCCACCCCACCCCTGCCTCCATCTGGCGCCAGATCCGGCGAGAAGCGTTCCTCCTCCCCTCCCATGTATGGCCACGACAAGCCACGCTGCTGGCAAGCTCCTCGTCCGATACCTACTCCCTCTGTCCCCCACCTTCCCTCCTCAGTCCACCTGCACCCCACGTCGGCCGGCCCCCAGATCCCGGCCGCGGCGCACCCCCGCACCCCCCGGCGACGCCCTTCGCCAGATCCAGGCATGGCGCACCCACGCACTTCGGTGACGCCTGCGCGGATCCAGCATGCGCGCACTTCGGCGACGCTCAAGGCGAATCCAGCATGGCGCACTTCGGCGACTCCTGCGCGGATCCAGCCGCGGCGCACCCTCCCCACCCTCCGCTGGCTCAGCAAGAGCGGTCGCTGCCTACCATCGACGCGATGGCTACCATGGGATGGGCGGCACTCTGCCACACAACTCCGCGCCGGTCAGATCCGAGATGCCCCGACCTTCTCTCCACCGTCCCCGCCATGGATCCAATGAGTCCATCATCACCACCACCCCTCGTCCCTCCTCTGCGACATCAACGTCGGGACGTCCAGCAGGGTGACAAGGGTGCCCGAGTCAACGCCCTCCTGCCCTCCTCTGACGTGTGCAGTGCACACCTCGCCGTGCTGCAAAGTCATCCACCCGTTGCACCCATTATCCACTGTGCAGCCGGAGTTTGGCGTAGCCCACATCTACAGCGGGGGCAGCTCGTGGCCCGCTTGGGTGCAGTTTCGATAGCTGTTATTTGCAAGTATATTTCCCTGATCTCACATTTTTTGTCTGGACCCATTTTCATCTACGTGCAGTTCGCTTCGTCGGTGTCCGCTATTTACTTCTTTTTGGAAAAACAGAAAAAGCTCTTTAAGGGTGGCCATGCTGCCATTTGCACTTCACTGGAGGGGAAGAGAAGGTGCTCTCGTCAGGGGGAGTCGATGCCGTGACCTTGCAGTACACAACGAGCCACGCTTTAATCACATTGCTCGCGTGTACCCTGAAGTCCACTGTTTGCTCTCGTTTGTGACAAATTTTTGGTGGTTCAATTCTGTTTATGAAAAACACAGAGGAGTACACTTTCTTTTTGGATGTGGTTCGCTTGTACTGTGCGTTGGTTAACTTCCATTTTTTAAAATTTTTGCACTTGCCATGTTCAGTTTCAGAGAAGTTCTAAACTGTTGTAGATTTGGAATGGGCATATGCCGTGCGTTTTAGATCCGTGGTGGTGCACGATGATATGCAGATCGGCACCATGGTCAAGAAGTGCGCGTGGTGCAAAGACGCAACGCCCATATTCCACTTATTTTTCTTGAACTGGCTAGTGTTGATTTTGTGTATATGTATGTGTATGTGGTTGTGTAAAACAACGGTTGGATGTATTGTGTAAATGAGCATCATCAGCGGCCATAGGATAGTGGTGCAAAAAAAATTTGTGAGTGTAGTTTGGTTACATCAACACCTACACTGTGTTTGGTCGTCGAATGTGGTTTACTTTTAAAAGTGATGCTGTTCACTTGCGCTCAACATGAAAGTGCGTTTTTTTATAAACGAAACAACAAGATAGCGATGAGGTTCACTTCGCCATATGTCGCGGTTCATTTGCCCTCATTTCTACGGTCCACTCGTTCATAAAAATTGTTGAAAAAAAAGACAACAAAAACTCACAAAAAACTCGTTTGATAAAGTTTACGTCGACAAACAATTCATGAAGTTCACTTGACCGTCTCGATGCAAAGGCGGTTTTCATCCAAAAGCAAAGGATCGGTTTTCTTCCTTGTCTTGAAAAATTTACGTCCACAAAAAAGAAACCATGCAGTTCTCTTACCTGTGTGATGCAGTGCTGTTTTCGTCCGTTGCAGTGCGGTTTTCAGTCGGATGAAGTATCCACGTTGATTTGGTGTCACGAAAAACAGAGTGTCCGCATTTCGATAAATTCGAAATTCCTCTTAAACCGTAAAGGATTAGAGAGAGTGTTCTACATGAAAGAGTTGCATATCGTCGATATCTTTCCAAAGGCGTATAGTTTGAATCATTCCGAGCAGCGGTTTGCAAAAATTTCGCGAAAAACGGCCGCTGCCACTCCTCGTCCGCCGCACGATTTTCAAAATTAACTTAAAACCGTTAGGTATCTCAAAAATATTTCAACATATGAAAGTTGCGCCTCGTTCGTAGCTTTACAACGGCGTATCACACGCCTCGTTTCGACAAACGGTTTAAAAACTGAAGCGAAAACAGTACCGAAAATTTCAAATTTTTTGATAAAACAGAGTTCCGCGATTTAGTAAATTTGAAACTGCTCTTCAACCGTAACGAATTAGAGAAAGATTTATATATGAAAAAGATTGCACATCGACGATATCTATCGAACGGCGTATCATTTCCTTCATTCCGATAAGCGGTTTAGAAAAAAACGCGAAAAAACGTTCGCTACCACTCGTCATCCGCCGCACCATTTTCAAAACTGCTCTTAAACCGTGTGGAATCTCGAAAAGTGTTCAACATGTCGAAGTTGCGCCTAATCCATAACTTTTCAACTGTATATTACACGCCTCATTCCGATAAACGGTTAAAAACTTAGAGCGAAAACAATAACGAAAAAATAACGCGTACAGTTTTTTCCAACGATAAGTTCACTAGTCTCTATTGCAGTGCTTTCGTCAAGAAGATGCAGTGCACTTATGCTCAGCGTGCAAAGCTTGAAGTGGTGTGTAGAATAGTTATTCTGCTAATATTAGCAGAATAGACCGTCTGTATATATATATATATATATATATATATATATATATATATATATATATATATATATATATATATATATATACCGAGGTAATCTGATGATCATTTCATAATTAAATTACGTTTGGTATTCAAATAGTTACATTCCTATTGATTCATTACGTAAAATTTGGCATAAGAAAATAAAAATATAGGTCATAAGACAAGAAAATTTAAAGTTTATGTATATTTTACACTGTTTTTACGCTTGTAATTTTACATGACATAAAATATTTTCTGACGATTATATATTTTCTTACGGTCTCTTTTTACGCCGAAATAAGAAAAACTTACTAACGTAAAATTACGTGTATTGATGGTAAAATAGAGGGTGAAGAATAACTATTCCTCACCTGTGGTGACTTAATAGTCAATCCTATATATATATATATATATATATATATATATATATATATATATATATATATATATATATATATATATATATATATATATATATATATATATATATATATATATATATATAAGGAAGCACTTACGTACGTGAGGCTATGGACCTGGTGGGTCCCCATTGTCATCCTCTCCAAGTAAAGTCATCTCCTCGCCCGCGCATGCTTTCTGCCCGAAGCAGTCAGCGCCGCCCGCTCCGCTTCCCGGTGCAGGTGATTGCTCCACCTTCAAACAACACTTGTCCGTCCGTCCATGTGCCGCCCACATTAAAGATACGCGGTTGCCGAGGCGGGTACTCCGGCGCCACACGTCCGTCCCTCCTCCCGCCCACCATTGCTACATAAACTGCTGCGCCGACCATAGCCGCAGTCATACGCATCCATTCCCTTTCTCCTGTCCACACCACTACTGCCCATGATGGCTTCCTCGCGCTCCAGCGCTCTCGGGACGGGCGGATGACGGACCACAAGGAGATGGCAGCCATTGCTGCCGACCGGCTGGCCGGCAGGCAGAGGACAACGACGTCCCAATTGAGAACATGGTAGTCGACGATCTAGCGCCAACACTCTCCTCCACGCCATCCTCGCCGGTGCATTGCAGACCATCGGCGAGGCTCGTGCCCAATATATGGACAGGGTGAGGGAGATGCGGGAGGAGCAGTTCCGGGAGGTGCAGGCCGACGCTGCCTACAACCACCATCTCCTCCAGGAGCACCTACAGGCGGAGGAGCAGATCGCCGCAGAGCGGGCGGAGCAGGAGGCGCTGCTCGACTCGTACCGCTCCGCCCGCAAGGGCCGCCTCGAGCGTAGGCGGTACTGCATGCGGGTGGCGGAGGCTGCGGCCGCCTACAAAGAGGCTAGAAAAGAGGGCGATGAAGCGGGCGAGGCGCTGTTTGGCGAGACCGAGGACGAGGCGCAGGACAATGCCGGCTCCAACGAGTCCTCGCTCATTGGCGCCGACGAGGCAGATGACATCGCCGGCTCAGCCGAGGCCCCACCTCGCCGCAACGTGGGGAGGATTTCCCGCTCGCCGAGGCGCCGCCGCCCGCAACGAGACAGAGGATATCGCCGGCTACGCCGAGGCTCCTCCCCGCTGCCAACGAGGCCGCGCCACATAGAAAACGAGGAAGAATATAACACGGTAGGTCACCACCGCTCGGGTCCAAGTAAGGCCACCGCTGCTACCCTCCGGTTGAAGCCAAGCTAGGCGGGTTGACCATTGACGGCCGGTTAGCTTCTTGGTGGCAACGTGGAGTCGGAGAGCTGCGCTGGAGAAGAACGCTATTTATTTAATCGCTGGTGTAGTTATCGATGACACATGGGCCCAAAAGGCCACATGTCGATTACGCAATCTGCACTCTGCAGCTAAGTCATCAAGCTTCGCTCGCCTGGGACACAGTGGGTAGCTTCGGTTACTTAATTATACCTCCAGCGCACCCCTTTTTAGTTGAAGAATGTATGAAATGTAATGAAATCCGGCATGTTTATATGAGACCCGACCATGTATTAATGAATTTATTTCGATTAGTTCGAATTCCTGTATCACTGGCATTTGATGAACATGCAAAACAATACATACTAGCATTATTCCCAGGGTGATCACCTCGTTTGCAGGAGTTTCACATGTACTCCCTCCGGTCCTTTCTAGTCTGCATACAAGTTTTCTCTGTAGTCAAAGTATCTCTACTTTGACCAATCTTATACAAAAAAGTATGCACTTTCACAATGTGCTAAGTAAAAGGAAATGTATGAGTACAAAGAGTTTGAGCAGCTTTTTAGCGTTTCTGTACATTGCAATCAAACACACATGCCTGCAATTCATAGAAAACATTCAAAACAATCGATGATTATGCATCTCAGCAACTCACATGTCGGAGGCAATATTTACTTCACAACTAAAGAATAAAGAAAAAATTGATCGACGCTGCTGACAGCAAAGGGCGACCCATTTGAAAATATCAAACGCATGTCTTGCTAAAATCAATGAGAAAAATTTGACAAGGTTGTCCCATTCCAAAATATCAAATGCCTACGATTGTGGAATGGGCAGTGTTTGCCATCAGTTCGGACATTGACATGGTACCTCGTGCTAAATAAACCAGTTGTTCTTTTTGTGCAGTTCCACCAAAATCAACCAAATTCGCGCGTAGCTTGTATGATTTCTCCCTTATATGTTGCAACACATTGAACTTATCGGCACCTCCTTTTCTTGTGGTGGAAATGAATGATTCGATGTATTCATGAACATTTTGTGCAGTTCCCATTGAAATCAAGCTGAGCACCCCTGTTTGCACAAATACAAAAAAGTGATTAGTATAAAGCAAACTGTACTATGATTTGACAGTTTCAACATGCACATACATGGTCAATGTAGAGCACACTTTTAGAAAAATGGAACTCACCAGAAAGAATCCTAGAACAACATTGTACTCACAAGATCACAAAGAAAAAATGGAGACTTGTCAGTCCTTTTAAGCTGAAGTTAGTTTGGTCTTGTGGGGAGTAATGTAACCATCCTTCAACTGCTCCTTCTGATGAGAAGATAGACATGGCTTCTTCATCCTGGCATAATCAGAACTAGTCACTTCACGTACTCCATATTCTTCTTCAGAGGAAGATGATCCTGTTGTGCAAAGACAAGAGGACTACTAACTGCTGGCATCCATGTTTGCTCGAAAAAAAGGAAAGGAAATATTTAAAACAACACAGATGAAGCACTTCTCAAGGACAATACCACTTTTTCATGACAGTATCTAAATTGTAGCACAACACCAATAGAGATGACAAAGCTCAATCATATGGATGAAATCAGTGGGCGAGTACCAACCTTTGTCAGGAGGCTGATTGTGTAGAGCATACAGATGAAGCACTTCTCCGGAACCATCTGTTGCTATCTACGGGGGTGGCCATGCTTACTATATACTCCTCGATTAGTTAAATGTTTCCAACATCTTCTTGTGCAGTTCCACTAAAATATATGGTATCATCAAAGAAGATCCTGTTTGCACAAGTAGAGATAATTACGTATGGCATCAAATCGGTGGAAAAACAATTGCTCGCTCCAGCCATAGCAATAAATTAAGATGCAAAACTATATCATTACTTGTGTCATCACAGCCCGAAGGCTTCATTACAGCACCGGAGTTGATTTTGTTTTTCTTCCGCTTGTTCTTCCCTTCATCACTTGGTTCAATAATGCACAAGCTTCGCCTTCAATGTAACATTTGGCATGTCAATTAGGGAGCACAAGTATAGTACTAAACTTAATTTTCTGATGAAAGTGGCAAAATATAGGCCAGCAGTTGTGGAATATCCTTATCTTACCTCAATAGGATATTACGGTGCACATACAGATTGGAAGTCTTGTCTCCATTTGTGCAGTTCACTAAAATCAAGCAACATTATCGTACAAGTAGCACAACATATGAAAGAACACTGCAAAATCATGTGAAAGAAGGCTAGTACTGACTTCTCATGATGCGGAATTCAAACAACTCACAAGAAGAAGATCTGAACCAAATTGGCCTTAACGGATAGGAAGTAAGATCTCCTCTTGTGCAGTTCCACTAAGATCAAGTAATCAAGCAACATTGTCGGTGTGACATTTTGGTTGAACTGCACGAAACACTCTTAAAACTAAAGTGTTTTGTGCAGTGCAACAAAAGGTCACAATGGCAACGAGGTGAAGTAGATAACCCTGTTTACACAGAGGTGCAAAGGAAACAATTAGTGGTCAATAATGGTGGATGACACAAAAGCCAACAAAAAGAAGCATCTACCTTATCTAAATGGGAAAGAAAGCAAGACAGTAGTATTTCTCAAATGGGGGCATTGATTAATATTAACATAGAGAATATATTGACAATAAAATTCGTTAAACATGTAATTTGCTTTTAACTGTGGCATTGCATCAATTTTCCAGCGGCATTATTAGAGGGTGTTTGTTTACAGGGACATTTTGGTGTAGGGACTAAAAAAACTCCGTGTCAGTCCCATCAAAACCAAATAGGAGGGACTTTTAGGGACTAAAAGTGGGTATTTGGGACTAAAGAAAGAAGACCCCGAGGGACTCTTTTTGGGACTTTTTCCAACAGTTGCCCCTGCCACGCATCGCACCTTGTTTCTATTAGTTCATTACTAGGGGTAACATGGTCTTTTAGCATGTCATTTAATAACCTCTAGTACATGTTTAGTCCTGGAACCAAGCAGGTAGGGACTAGGAGTTTTAACCAAACAGGGCCTTAGATAAACAACAACTAATGAGTTGCAGGACAGTGGACGACCAGCACCATGTGCATCTACCGATGTCTTGTGGTCATGCATGATCTGTTGCAACAAAGAACAAACAACCAAGGAGCATATTTGTGTTGGTCCCAGTTTTGTTATCTTTAGACACCTTTCCCTATGTGAGAGCAGCAAATCTAGTCCTGCTCAAACTCTACAGCCTTGTCCCTTCCTTACCTATTTGAACTTGTACTTTCACCCCTTCCTTTCCTCTTTGAACCACATCCTAGATTTATGCGATACAACTTTCCCCACTACTTTCCCACATTCCTTACCTCTTTGAACCACGTCCTAGATTCATGCTCTACAACTTTCCCCCTTCATTTCCTCTTTGAACCACATCCTAGATTCATGCTATATATACAACTTTTCCCACTACTTTCCCCCACTCCTTTCCTCTTTGAACCATGTCCTAGATTCATGGTATACATGCAGCTAGAGCAATGCATGTGGAGTAAGTAAATTATACCTTAAGGTTCTTGGTGCGTGGTTCGGTGGGCAACGGACGGCGGCGAAGAAGAAGGGTCGGAGGCCTCCAGCCGCCCGCCACTGGGTGGAAAGTGAACAGCTGCTTGAGAGGGATTCCTCCTCGCCGACGGTGACAGCGTTAAGCCTCCTTCCTTCCCAAGGACGGATCATGCCGGCTCTTTGAGCAGCAGTGAGGGGAGAGAGAGAGGCCAACGAAGTCTTGTTTAGATCTGGAGAGGGAGAGAGAGTGTGAAGAGAGCAACTACAAGCGTTGAGGCTCCAGCGGGAGAGGGCGAGAGAGTGTGAAGAGAGCAACTACAAGCGTTGAGGCTTCAGCGTGTATATATATACTAGAGAGAGAGTGTGAAGCGTGCAAACCCTAGAAAACATTTTGACCAGTCAAAGAATCCTCCTGGCAAGGATTATGCTCAAGTGTAGTTATCGAACCCGAAACCTCAAGTTTGATGAGCGAACAGGCTAACCAGCTACATAACCCTCCCGTTATGTTCAACGAGAGGAAAATAACCTGTTATACATTCCTGCATTCGTGTGACAAGCATGCCATGTTTTTTTTGTGTGTGTGGGAGTCATTGGGATTTCAATCATAATCGTGTCATGTGGCTTTGGTGGTAAGACTATCCACAGTGGTGCAGAAATAATGCAGCCTTAGTCACCTTACCTCTCTCCACGTAGTAATGCTGGGTCCCACAAGTCGAGGGTGAAACAAACAAATTAATAAGAAAATTAAAAGCGCCAATGTGTATCTTACTCACACATCTCGCCATCTGCTGGGAACACTGTCCAATTGATCCTCTGTTCGCTCACGTACTATTTTAAGTGAATCCTTATTATAACATGCACACAAATTTTGGGCACTTGTATTCGACTTAAGTTAGTGTGCCACCGTATCTCGTATACTTACTACTCCCTCCGTCTAGGTGTAATAAGTCACGTTAGAAGGTGCAACGGGACCAAGGTGCGTGCGTGTGCGCGTGTGTGTTTAACAGCATGTGTGTGTTAGAGAGTGCGACAGATCGACCTACTCCTACAGAGAGATGGTATGTAGTGTACGATTTTAGCCGCGAGAGTCAGTGCATCCTCTCGTTTTCGGGCGTGTCCGGTAGGGACATGCGGACAGCTGCCACGCGCGCTCCTGGCCAGCCTGGCCCACCCAAAGCCCCTCCATGCCCGCGTGCGCTTCCCGCCCGAAACGGTCAGCGCCGCTCAAAAGAATCGGTGCCGCATTCATGCCCGGGCAGAGCGGACGCGACCTCTCACTGGCACAAGAGTGATGGCTGCTTCATCCGTCCAACTTACTGCTGGGTCTATGTGATTTGACGGCTCATTGGTCTTCATTACTGAGGTGGTAGGACTGCTGGATGTCCCACGCTTTCGGCGTACTAGATTACAATTTTCTCCATTCTTACAACGGAGGAGTGCAAGAGCAGTGAAAACACGCAGGCTCAGTGATTAGATGGCCCACCTCACACTATCACCGTGCGACACCTAACTCTTTACATAGTACTCCCTCCATTCCTAAATATTACTAGATGAGTCCTCGCGCATTGTCATGAACAGCGTATATCTCTCTGCAAGAAAATTATCGATTTCATAGAACTAAAAAACTCTATAACCGCATGACAAATGTGGTAGCCAAACTAAATAAACTCCCATCATCATTCAGATCATCCCACGTAAGGAAAAAAGATCAGCCAACTCCTACTGCATAATGGGATTATATTTTTATTTTTGACATGTTAATGGGACTTAAAAGCTCACTTACATGCATGCTACCGGTGCATGCTTGCATGCATTAAAACCCACATACATGCATGTGCCACGGTATTTCTGCATGCTTGCATGTGGCTTAGTGCAGAGCCTCTCAACGTCTAGATCAGACGGCTATTATGGACTGATTTACTTCATCTAATGGCTACATCAATTTCGATGATGTGGCTCAAGGAGAGGATAGAGAATTCCTAGTAGTGGGGGCTAGCTATTACTAGTAGATAAGTCTTTGTAGAGATTCCACTAGGTGAACTAGATACGGAACAAAATGAATGAATCTACACTTAAAATGCATCTATATACATCTGCATGTGGTTCATGGTGAAATATCTAAAAAGACTTATATTTAGGAACGGAGGAAGTACTAGTATAGTACGTACTGTAATTTATCAGCGAGATAAATTTGTACAATGCTATGAAGCTTCCAGCTTCTGTTACATGTATTAAATACAAAGGAGACTAACATGCATGCTATTGCATCTCAATGATTGACAGATCATAGCAAATATGTACTCCCTTCATTCCAAAATAAGTGTCTCAACTTTGTGCAAACTTTAGTACAAAGTTGTACTACTACTAAAGTTGACACTTATTTTGGAACAGAGGCAGCTAAAAAAAAGGATCCATGCTGTCCCTAGCCCTTGAACCGTGAACCTTGACCAGCCTTCAATTTGCTGGCAATGTTCGAGCTTCCTAATAAATGAAGTTTGCAACCTTTTGACCATCGGATCATTTTGTGCAGTTTCACCAAAATCGAGATGAGCATCCCAGTGGCAAAGAAATTGAAGAAGCGTGATTAGAATAAGATTACTGGGACTAGTTGATGAGACATAAACTCATCACAAATCTGAAGACGTAGAAGCCAGTAGAGGTATGTGCGGGGCAAAGAAGTAGAGAAATATCAACAGGGAGTGATGTGGGAAGCTGGAGCAGTGGTGCAAGCCGGCTGTAAAGGGAGTTGTACCTGAGGGACGTAGCTCAACCATGAGGAGGGAGGCAGGAGGCAGCAACTGCCCACGTCACGGCAGTGAGCAAGGGACAAAGGCAACCTCACCGGCTTTGTGAGAGAGAACGGCAGGGACCCCTGATCGGGACGTGCCGACAGTGGGTTTTCGCCGTCGGCGACGGCCACCACATCTACACTAAGCATCCACCCCTTCCCCAAGCGGACGTGATCCGCCGGGATGTTAGAGATGTGGCCATAGTCGTTTTGTGCGAGAGAGTGTGAAGAGATCAACCCCAGCAAGCAACTGTGTAGGCTGACCCGTCCGGACTATGTATATAGTGGAGCGGTTTCCTTTTCTCTCCATATGAACCTATCATATTGCGTACGTGCCACTGAAGAAAAAAAACTTTATTTATAAATGACGCGACACCTACTACTCGTTCTGCTATAACCTTGCGTTGTGCATCTCCAAAATATTAATCTTGCGATTGGCTCTTCGCCTCTTCGGGGAGTCGAGCAATAATGGTAGTGAAGTATATATCGTTCTCGCTATATGTGACCGAATGAATTGTTGCACGTCCACCACGTGGGTGAGGGTCGAGAGGCGAGGGAGAGTGCTACATACGAAGCAAAATGAGTGAATCTACACTCTAAAATACGTCTATATACATCTGTGTTTGGAGTATCTACTAGTAGTTCATATTGAAATCTACTAAAGGACATATATATTCCAAACAATATGATATAATCTCTATAACCAAGGTAGTAGGGACGAGGAGTAAACGGAGGGGGTAGTAAATTTTTCTCCTCGTACTACGAGCCACCGGGCGCATGGGCGAGGGAGCGGGTGTAAGACGGAGCAAGCTTCACCTCATCCTGCGAGCCACCGCGCCCGTGGGCGGGGGAGACGACGTACTAAGCAAGCTTCTCCTCGTTCTGCGAGTTGACGGGACACATCAAAAGTCTTTCCTCTAAGGCAGGCCCCACATGGTTTGCCTCTTTTTTTAACATAACACGTCAAGTCGCAATTTGTTTGTTCACCCGTGGTAGACAATCCTCCCTCCACCAAGTGGACAACCAGTACACGTGCCAAATTACCACATGGGCTGCCTTTTTCGTACAGAATTGAGCTCCACCGTGTACCCACGCGGATGTGGTTGGGAAAGAGACGGGAGTACGTGCACCGTGCATGCACCTCTTCTCTTCCTGCACATCCCCCACCTACGTGGGTGTGTGTGAGAGATACAAACCACGTTCGTGAGTGTTTTTGTTTTGGGGTGGGGGTGGGGGTGGGGTGGGGTTGATTTCGTGAATTATTTGTGGGAATATGTGTCGATGACATCTCAAATAAAATTTTGCATGCAATGTGTGTGAAATGGAGGCCTATCCATATCATATATAGAGGGTCGGGAAATCCACGAGAAGAGAGGGAGGGGTCATAGCTATCGATAGAGTCAAAGAGAGGATCAAGTGGGTGGGTGCGAGATCGATGAAGAGAGCCATCGAAATTGTGTGCGTGTGCAAGTCAAACATATAGGGCGACTGGCCTACCGGAACGTTAGAGGGCACATGTCAAGTTTGTGTGTGGCAGGAGACATGACTAGAGCGCCGATGTATCGGTGTGTGTGTGTGTGGGGGGGGGGTGGGGAGGGGTAGGGAGAGGCCTAATCTGTAGAGGTAGAACGACTCAGATATGTGTTGAGAAGGAGAGACCCAGCTATGTCTTGAGGGAGCTCGGTCGACATCCATACATAACTCAAGGACGGAAATATGATGGGACAGAGAGAGAGAGAGAGAGAGAGAGGAGGGAGAGGGAGGAGAGGGTAGAGTGCTGGATGGGTGATGGAGTTGCTTCTCGGAGATGGTGGGAGACGCCTACTAGACAAACTGAGGGTGGAACTGCGATGTTATCAATAAGAGTGGGGATGTGTTTCTATGTGTGCCTGTGCGTGATAGATCTGTCGGGACGCATCCATGGATGATGAAGGGGAACCATGTGTTTGGCAAGAAAACCTAACTAGATCAGTAGATCAATTGTTGTTTGTCGGAGGAAGGGAGGGACACAACTAATGAGGTAGATCGATCGACGTGTGGGTAAAAACGAGTTATAAGGACCTAGCTAGCTATATGTATAGCGAGAGACCGGTCGGTGTACGTCCATTTGTTAGAGGAAAATAAGGCCCAGCGAGACGGATAGACAGAGAGAATGGAGCTAGGAGGTGGTGCGAGAGGCCCAACTGTTGGAAATATGCCCTAGAGGCAATAATAAAAGGATTATTATTATATTTCCTTGTTCGTGATAATTATCTTTTATTCATGCTATAATTGTATTATCCGGAAATCGTAATACACGTGTGAATACATAGACTACTATATGTCCCTAGTGAGCCTCTAGTTGACTAGCTCGTTGATCAACAGATAGTCATGGTTTCCTGACTATGGACATTGGATGTCATTGATAACGGGATCACATCATTAGGAGAATGGTGTGATGGACAAGACCCAATCCTAAGCATAGCACAAGATCGTGTAGTTCGTTTTGCTAGAGCTTTTCCAATGTCAAGTATCTTTTCCTTAGACCATGAGATCGTGTAACTCCCGGATACCGTAGGAGTGCTTTGGTGTACCAAACGCCACAACGAATCGGGTGACTATAAAGGTGCACTACAGGTATCTCCGAAAGTGTCTCATTGGGTTGTCATGGATCGAGGCTGGATTTGTCACTCCCAGACACGGAGAGGTATCATGGGCCCACTCGGTAATGCATCATCATAATGAGATCAAAGTGACCAAGTGTTTGGTCACGGATCATGCATTACGGTACGAGTAAAGTGACTTGCCGTAACGAGATTGAACAAGGTATTGGGATACCGACGATCGAATCTCGGCAAGTAACATACCGATTGACAAAGGGAATTGTATACGGGGTTGCTTGAATCCTCGACATCGTGCTTCATCCGATGAGATCATCGAGGAGCATGTGGGAGCCAACATGGGTATCCAGATCCCGCTGTTGGTTATTGACCGGAGAGCCGTCTCGGTCATGTCTACGTGTCTCCCGAACCCGTAGGGTCTACACACTTAAGGTTCGGTGACGCTAGGGTTGTAGAGATATGAGTATGCAGCAAACCGAAAGTTGTTCGGAGCCCCGGCTGAGATCCCGGACGTCACGAGGAGTTCCGAAATGGCCCGGAGGTAAAGAATTATATATAGGAAGTGCTCTTTCGGCCATCGGGAGAGTTTCGGGGGTCACCGGTATTGTACCGGGACCACCGGAAGGGTCCCGGGGGTCCACCGGGTGGGGCCACCTATCCCGGAGGGCCCCGTGGGTTGAAGTAGGGATGGAACGAGCCCCTGGTGGGCTGGTGCGCCCCCCTTGGGCCCCCCTGCGCCTAGGGTTGGAAACCCTAGGGGTGGGGGGCGCCCCACTTGCCTTGGTGGGCAAGCCTCCCCCTTGGTCAGCCGCCCCATCTAGATGGGATCTAGAGGGGCGCCTGTGGGGCCTATATAAGGGGGGGAGGAGGCAGCCGCACCCCAAGTCTTGGCGCCTCCTCTCTCCCGCTACACCTCTCCTCTCGCAGGCTCGTGAAGCTCTCACGGAACTTTGTCTGCATCCACCACCACCCCGTCGTGCTTGCTGGATCTTCTTCAACCTCTCCTCCTCCTTGCTGGATCAAGGTGCGGGAGACGTCATCCGCTCCGTACGTGTGTTGAACGCGGAGGTGCTGTCCGTTCGGCACTTGGTCATCGGTGATTTGGATCACGACGAGTACGACTCCCTCAACCGCGTTCACTTGAACGCTTCTGCTCGCGATCTACAAAGGTATGTAGATGCACTCCTATCACTCGTTGCTAGATGAACTCATAGATGGATCTTGGTGAAACCGTAGGAAATTTTTTATTTTCTGCAACGTTCCCCAACACCAACTACTAGCTAGATAGGGGGAGGAGTGTGCTGTTCTGAGATCGATAAAAAGAGGGGCGAGAGTTTACACGTGTGTCTGGCCGTATGAGAGACACGAGGCAAGGACACATAAAGGAGGAGATTGAAGGTGTGTGTGTATGTTGTAGGCAGGCATCGCTGGAGAGGTTTATCGATCGGTGTGTGTCGGAAAGGAGTTGTGGAGACTCTGGGAGAACGACCTAAAGAAAAAAAATGAATGTGCCCGGTGGATAGAATGCCTAGGGAGGGGGAGGGCGAGGAGGGCGAGTGCATGCACGAGAGAAAGTTAGTGGTAGCTAAAAAGGTTAGAGGATTGTGTGGGTCTAAGAGACTAACAAAGATCATAATTTGATATGAAAGCGGATTCATATATTTGAATAGGAGATCATAGTGTTTTAAACATTGCATGCATGAATATAGCGGTGATACACGTGATGTGCACGTGTTATACCATAATGTGATAATGCATGGCGTTTGCAACTCACAACTAAATGCCGAACAATCTAAACCATACTATACATCAAACAATCTCACATTTTATTTGAATTTGTGATAATGTGTGGCATTTGCAGCTTACAACTAAATATCGAACAATCTAAACAATACTATATATGAACATTCTCACATTTTATTTGACTTTGTGGTAATGTGTGGTGTTTGCAACTCACATCTAAATACTTGTAGGCGTAGGGGGCGGGGCACCATAAATAATGTGATAAACACATTATACATATGAGACATGGTTTAGATTATGAAGATCTAGCTAGAGCTAGAAATGTAATGTGATTTGAAATCAAAATAAAGTGGATTCAAAAAATCTAGTTTGAGTTCATATAGTACACATAGTTCATATGTAACTCGAGACTAATCATGTGGTGTGCTATGAAGATAATACACGAACGATGGTTTAACTTGACAATAATGATGATTGTAGATCTTATTAAAATAGAGAAACGAATTCAAATGCTTTGACTTCACAACAATCATTACTGTATATCTTATTCAAATAGAGAAACGAATTCAAATTTAGTTCATATTGAAGCGGTAGTATATACATTCGGAATGCACTAAAACGTTCATTTGAGTAGTAGGTTGCATGCATTATACACGTAGCGGAATACTTTAATTGAACATAACATGACTTCAAAGTTTTGAATGACATTTTTAGTGCGCATTGATTTGGTACAGTACACGTTAGGCTTGTCCGGAAATTTCAACCCGCGCCTTGTTAGCCCGAAATTTTTAAGATATATCTTTGTCTTGTTGTGCTCCGATAACTCCCTCCATCTCCACCCGCGCCTTGCTATTCCGAAATTACAACGCGCGTGAAAACTCCCACCTCCTGTGAAATCCCGACACGTGAAATGCCCGTGGTACCCCTGAACCGAAAGAACCACCTCAATCGGTGGGGGGTACTTCCGTAACTTACCCCGCATTTCGGACAAGAGCGTCTCCAAGCCATGGTTCCCCACTGCCATCCCATCCGCCCACCCATTCGTACACTGAGGCCGTGAAAACCCGCGACGAAACCCCACACCCTGCTCCGTCCGCCACCCAGCCGGAGCCTCTTCCCCGACGACGTCGTCCACAGCAACACCTCGACGTCCCTCATCCACCGTACCAGATGAGGATACGTCATCGGTCTCATCATCCCGCCGGTTCAGCCACCCCGTCCTCCACCTCCAAGGAGCTACCCCGACGTTCCCCTTGTCTTTCGCGCCACCTCCATTCCCAAACCGCCGTCTTCACCTGCACCACCGGAAGAGCATCATCATCACCGTTTCCTCAGATAAAGCTGCGGCCTAATCGGCGCCGCCAAAGAGGTTGTACACTAATCGCCACATTTTCTTCTTGATTCAATCTCACGGTGCTGTCGGCGTTCTGTCCTGAGCCGACACGACGTGGCTCCATCCACGGCGGCGTCGCTGGCCACTTCCTCCACGGCGTCGCTCCCTCGGCGGCGACGTCCACATCAGTAGGAGCTTCTGTTGCTTTAGCTCTCGCTCGCGCTGCTGCTCTGCTCTTGCTCTCGGTCCCCTGCCTGGTCTGCTCTTGCTATTGCTCTTGCTCGCGCTGCTGCTCTCGCTCTTGCTCTTGCTCTTGCTTGCGATGCTGCTCCGATTTAGCTACACTTCAGTCGACTGAATCGACTTTTGGGTCAGTCGATTTTCAGGGGGGGGGGGGGCTCGCCGGGGTGAAGGAAGAACCAGCCGTAGCGGGGAGGGGGGCTCGCCGGAGAGGTACCCCACTATCTATCTCAAGGTTCAGGATGGGGGCGGTGGTCGCCGGCGGTGGCGGGGCGGTGGCGTGGGGATCGCCGGAGAAAAAGCTCGGCATGTGGGGGCCTAGAGGGATGGCCGGGGCGGTGGCAGAACGGCGGTGGGGAGTGTTTTCGGGGCGGGCGGGGCGGCGCACCGCCGGCCGAGGGCGGCGGGGTGCTGCTATTTGGCCGGTGGTGGCTGGCGGCTTAGGGGCGTGGAGGTTGAAGATGAACCGCATGCCCTTGATTTCGTATCCAACGGCTGCAAAATTGACTGACTAGAGATGAAAAGTCACGACCGACGTAGCCTCACCTTGCTAGTGCGTTCGGCCGACAAAGAAAATTCAGTTTAAACGCTAAGTTCAGTTTCGACAGTTAAGTTCAGTTTTGACTGTTAACACTAGTAAAAAAAGGGTCACATGTGAAGCACATTAGTGCCGGTTTGTAAAGAAACCGGCACTAATGTGATCAATAGTGCCGGTTCGTGGCGGCGATCAATAGTACCGGTTCGTGTTGAGTTTTAGTACCGGTTCGTGCTACGAACCGTACTAAAGGGTAGTGGCAGGTCAAGGCCAAAGCCGGGTCTCACGAGCCCCTTTAGTACCGATTTGTGTTACCAACCGGTACTAAAGGTCTATCCTTTAGTACCGGTTCGTGCCACGAACCCACACTAAAGGGGACAAGCCTTTAGTACTGGTTCGTGCCACGAACCGGTACTAAAGGGGCCAATTTTCAAACTCTACCCCCCTCCCCGGTGTATCGCCATTTCAGTTTTGAAAAAATCAAAAGAAAATGATAAAAAATTCAAAAAATAAAATCCTTCCAGAGGTAGTTATATTACTATATCTACTAGTTAGGAAAATTTGAAAACTTAAATTTGGACATGTTTTGCAAAAAGTGTAGGCAAAATGTAAAACGGCTATAACTTTTGCATACGATGTCGGAATAAAACGTATAATATATCAAAAAATTCAGAACGAAAATCCGCATTCGATGGAGACGGCCTACGGACTGTTTGGAATTTTGTAGAATCCTCAAATTCGACAAGGAAAAAAAGATATGGTCAAATTTCAGTTTTTAAAAAAAAATTGGTTAAATTTGGTCAAACTACTTATTCAAGAAGTATTAATGTTACTACATAATTATTCAAGAATATTAGTGTTACTAAATAATTATTTCAATTTTTGAATTTTGGTCAAACTATGGTCAAACTATGGTCAAACTTATTCAAGAGATATTAGCGTTACTAAATAATTACTGTTTTTTAGAATAATAGTTTCAAACTCAAACGGTGAAATGTGTGACTTCATGCTCAAGCTAAACTCCCGAGGATTAATAGGATTGACATCTTACTATTGTCGAAAACAACAAGTGCGACTCGAAACGAAGGAGAATAGAACCCAAAGTTAAGCGTGCTCGGCTGGAGTAGTGAGAGGGATGGGTGACCGTCCGGAAGTTAGATGATTTGGAATGAGGATCCACACTTGAGTAGTTAAGAGAGGTGATTAGAGACTAAATCACAAATAATTCAGAAAAATTAAAAATCGAAAAAATCAATTTTTTTTCCAAAATTTTCAAAAAAATTAAATAAAAACCTTTAGTACCGGTTGGTAACACCAACCGGTACTAAAGGTCCCCCGTACTAGGGCGTGAGCTCACGCCACGTGGTGGGCGCCGGTTCGTGCCGAACCGGTACTAAAGGGGGGGGGGGGGCTTTAGTGCCCACACTTTAGTGCCGGTTCCATAACCGGCACTAAGGCCCTTACAAACTGGTTTTAAAGCTCCGTTTTCTACTAGTGTAAGTTCAGAGATGAGTGGCTGATGTATTTTACATCTAGCACTTTGTGGTTATGTATTTTACGTCATTTATTGGAGATCCTATTAGAATTCCACTCAGGTTAACGTTGTTCGTTGTCTCTCTTGTCCTGCTTCAGCCTCAGCGTCGTACAACTCATCGGAGCTGCTCCAACGATTTAAACCCTCCATCACAGCGTGAGCAAGACTCGGCTCCATCTCCAGACGCCAAATATCTTCTTCCTCCTCCGACAAGAAAGTCAGCCGAGCATCCTCACCGGCCAACCCAATCACGCTGAGATCGACATGGCTTCGCCAAAGAGGTTGTACACTTGTCGCATCTCTTTTTTACTCTACATGTTATATATGTTGTCCACTGAGCACACATATTTGTTCCTTTAGTGTCTCCTTGAAAGAAAAAACGTAGGAATTAATTTTCACGTGTCCTCCTTTTCAAATTCCTATTCATGAAGAAGAAGACTAAGAGATAGTAGCATAATATCATTATAACCGTACATTTTCTTGTGGTTTGACTTAATCTCACCATGCTTCTTTGCATCCTGTGATCTTCCAATTGTTGTGAATCAAACACCCAGATTGGCAGAAATCCTGTGTTTTTAAATTCTCTGTTTTGCACGTGCATTCCAATCCTATTCCTGTCTATTTCCTATCCATGCATTGTTGGAATCCTCCAATTCAAACAAGCACTTACAAAATTACTTCTCTTACAGATGGTTGTCAAAGAAAACCTTGCGTGGTTGGTCCCACTCCTGCTGCACCGTCGTCCACCCCAGCTCAGCTGCTCCAACGACTGAAGGGTCCAGCACAGCAGGGATCCGCCTCCAGACTGTCTTTCGGCGCCTTAGATCTTCTTCCCCGCCATTGGCAGCCATGAAAACTGCTTTACCATCAACAACCGAGCAGATGACCTCGAGGACTACACGGGTCCGCAAGAGAGGTCGCACTCTTTTGTGTCTGCTTACGTTATGCATCGCTTAATATAACATGCTACTTTATCATCCCGTTCACCGATTAGACTCTGAGTCAGCTCCAAACTAATGGTCAAACTTGAGTTTTTAAATGGTTGTGCGGTACATATCGGGGCCGCTATCAATAGTATCTATCTACTATCTGGGTAATCTCCGGTGTCTACTATGAGTTTCATGTTGGGTGGTAAACAAACAGTAAAGATGCCATTATCTGTATTTTTAACCAAGCCATTATCCGCCTGCTATTATTGGTTTTGGGTCTATCCATAGGTTGCTACCATCACTCTGGATTTCTGCATGCACTGCTTCCATAATCTCACTATGTGTTATTCCTATGCATGACAGTTATTGTAAACAATGGAACTGAACATGTAGAGCAAAAGAGGCGAGCCTTGCGTGGCAATAACATTTCATGCAAAGGCCGCCCATGGTAGGCGCAAAGGCAGCCCCCTCCATCCATTTCGGATTGTAATCGAGAGGAAGATATCTGCTCGAGGGGGATTCGTATGAGAAGAGAACTCCTATTTACCCCCGAGGTCTTCGCCTAACTTGGCATGCTGATGTTGGTTATATCATGCATATGGTGTCTTGCATTGCTTACTTTATACATCAAATATGTCATCTCGCTTAGTTTAGACATCCTTTGTGTGAATGCCATCTGCTTAGTTTATTCATCGCTTATGTGCATTAAGCAACGCCATCTTGTTTAGCCAGCATCATATATGTGAATTTTGCAATGCCATCCTGCTTAGCCACCATCTTATATGTAAATTATATCAGGCCATCCTTTTTTTATGCTACATCTTACATTTGTCAACAATGTTAGTACATTCAACTGCTCTTCGTGTGCATCAGCTATTTGACACGGTGATGGAAAATTCTGGAGTGAAAACAAGGTCTTCAGAGCAGACTATGTTATCTGACGAATCGCGTATCTCGCTGGTTACGCATAGCTCCTCAGAGGAGGATTCAGAGACAGATGACCAGTCCTATTCCCCCAAGGTGTATCACTACAAGAAATCAGTTAATACATGACGGATTTGCGATGACGTTTTCAGAAACTGTCATGGACAGTGTAGTACAGTGCCGCAAGCCCGCCAAAGCCCGCTACAGCCCGCCTGGCATTTACCCGTATAAAAGCCTAACCCTAACCCTCCTCCCCGTCCCTCCACTCTCAATCCCGCACAGCCCCCTCCTGATTCCCCATCGTTCCCCCACAGCGCCGCCACCCAAGACCTCATCACCTCCCTCTTCCCATAGCTCGCCGCCGGCCCTCCCTCTCATCTCTAGAGGTAGGATGATGACCACCGCACCATCAACTATCGCCAATCTATTGCCTGACATCTATTACCTCTTTTCAGATCTGGACAACCACCGCACCGTCAACCGCCAGGACGATGACCACCACGTCCTTGGTCGGTCAGGGGAGGGCGAAACGTGCAGGACAAGAGGAGGGGGCCGAGCGGCAGCAAAGGTGGGAGGAGGACGATGTCCGACGGCGAGCTGACCATGGGATCTTGGCGACGCCCGTGTGCCAATGACGTCCTCCTGGATCTCGCCGGCAACCCCACGACTCCCGCGACACCTGTTCCTCGTGCTCCTCCTCAAGATCCGGTGGTGAGGCTTTGCTTCTCCCCATCCCCTCTGTTCCACGATATTTCTTGTGCATGCCGACGAGGTTGTCCCAGCTAGGTCGTACACGAGGTTGTCCTCTCTGTAATTTTTGTCCCTGATGTTGCTTAGCACTTCATTCATATCTCGTGAGAGCCTCTTCTATGTTTGATTTTTCAGACCATGAACCATTTTTCAGTTGGAAGAAAGAAACGCATATTGCCATGGCTAGGTGTTTAGATTTTGACCAGGGCAGCCAGTCGCATGTTACTAGAATTTACATTGGTACAGAGTTTTCTTACGTATCTAAAACAATAGACAGATTTCCCATTCATTTTCTTTAGCTATCATATATCTTAGTCCTTAGAACCACAAGAGATTAATGTACTCTCGTAGATGTGTGATTATTGCTGAAGCTTTTGAACTGCTAATTCATGCATGGAAGTGAATGGTTTACTCCAGATTGAAACTACATGATTGCTCCATCTCTAGCTGGGTTGTTTGCTTTTTTATCAGTTTCTCAATAGCAGGGTAAGATCTTTGTTTGTTTATTCCAACTAGTGCTGGTTGTTTGGTTCATCACAGATCTTAACTAGCTTATAGCTGCTAATTCATATTAAGTAGAAACAAAATTAGGTACTGATGCCAATTCAATCTTGCCTTGCTATTGAGAAACCGAACCCCTGCATTTGTTCTGCATTCATGGTCTGGTTTCAAACAAAGTATGTAAAGCATTTTTGTGATGAACTACCTGCTAGTGAAAGATCTGTGCTATTTTCTCTTTGGGATATTATGGACAGATACAGTACAACAAAACCACATAAATTTGTTCCATTAATTAATTCTCTTGTTGCTTGCAGATTGTTACATCTAAATCCCAAAGATGCAGATTGTTACATCTAAATCCCAAAGATGCAGATTGTTCTTGTAAAACTTGGCGCTGCATCATCACTATTGTTCTGCACCAAGTTTTAATTTTTCTGCGCCACTAAATCCCAAAGATGCAGATGGTTCTTGTAAAACTTGGCGCTACATCATCACTATTGTTCTGCGCCAAGTTTTAATTTTTCTGCGCCAAATGACAGATATTCCAAACATTGTCTCTTACTTGTTGGAGAACTAATTCGTAATTTCCAGTGGTATGAGTTTTTCCCTAGTGGTGTTCCCGATGAAACTTGATGTCTTCCTTTTTGTAACCTTTTTTGTTGATATTTTGATGTTCTTATTCTGGTCTGCATGTAATCCTTCTGCTATGGATTGCAGCTGGGCTCTACTACCATCGGATTGAAGGATGGTGTTGTCCTGGCTGTTGAGAAACAGGTCACCTCAACGCTGCTGGTAAATTTGCATCTCCATTTGTCAATATATTATTGTTCCTATCAAATACTAATTCTCCAGGTGTATGCTTTATAACTGTTGATATCTGTTATGGTTGCAAGAGAAATGTATCCCTGAGATAAATGTCCACATTCTTATATATGTCCAGTATTGTCTCCTTCGTAGCCTTTTGATTTATTTTCCAGTGGTATGAGTTTTTCCCTAGTGGTATTTCGGATGAATCTTGTGCACTGCTTTATGTATTGTCCCTCTTTGTCAGACAAGTGTTTTTTCTGTTCTTGTTTGGATGATCTGCATGAGTACTTAACACGTCATTTTTTTACCCATAACTTGGCTGTTTAATTAATTTGGATATAAATGAAACTTATATGTTGTAGATACTATGTTATCCTCATTTGTAGGCAGTATAAGGTTTAAGTTTTTTGGACAACATGTATTTCATTTTTCACTTTTTTTGCAATTCTCTTATTATCTATTCATATCTAAAAATATCTATTGTTCTTGTAAATATGCTAGGTATGATTGGGTAGCGGACTACTTGGTGCTGCGCATCACAATCCGCCACGACGTGATAATTGCCATCAGCCCTCCTGATGGCAAGAACTTGAATAACAACCTGAATAGTTTATGTTCTGCTTATGTAACTTGGATTGAACTATTTCCTAATCTTGCTGTGTGTGTGATATATTTTGTAAATCATCATTTCATGGAGAATATTGTCAATTACAAATGTTGTAAATACCCGCAGGAGGGTGCATATTAACTGATCCAAGTATGTATGAAATTTTGGAAATACTTGTCTTTGGCAAAAGTTGGTATTATGATCTGTGTAACAAATTATGCTAAAAAATGTGTTGAAAATTGGGCGGAAGGAAAGAGATAATGGACTAAATTAAAATTCCCACATAGACAGCCGTGTCATTTTAATTTGTGATCTGGACATCCTACATGGCTTGGTCCATGACAGTCATTTTCGTCATGAAGGTTAGGGCCTGGTTTGGGCTGCACGGGCCTCGGGCTAATCCTTGACGGCCAAGAACCGTCATGGACGGTATGATGTCAAATTATGACGCGATATACGTGACGGATTTCAAATCCGTCATGCATGGGCACCCATGACAGTTTTCCCATGGTCTGTGACGGACAAGAACCGTCATGTATTAACATGTTTCTTGTAGTGTATGCTCTAACTTGGCAGGGTTACGTTGCTCATATCGTGCGTATGGTGTCTCGCATTGCTATGTCATTTGATTAGTTTAGACATGCTATGTGTGAATGCCACCTGTTCAGTGTCTAATTACCATATATGTGAATTATGCATTGCCATCTTGTTGCAAGACATTATATATGTGAATTATACAATGCTATCTTGTTGCGAAGGCATTATATATGTGAATTATGCAATACCATGCTGTTTAGCCAATCATCATGTATGTGAATTATATCATGCTATCATTTTTTGTATTACGTGTTCCATTTGTCGACAATGTTTGTATATTCAACTACTCTTCCTGTGCATCATCCATTTAAAGCGGTGATGGAAGTATCTGGAGTGAAAACAAGGCATTCAGAGCAGATAATGCTACATATTGACTCAGACATCTTGCTGGTTACATAGAGCTCCTCAGAGGAGGATTCAGAGACTGATGACCAGTCCTATTACCCCCCTGAGGTCTATTCTCAAACTTGGCAGGGTTATATTACCCATGTCATGCATGTTGTCTTGCATTGCTTAGTTTTTACATCATATATGGATTGCCATCTGCTTACTTGCTTAAAATATAAATCATATATTTGAATTATATCATGCCATCATGTTTACATAGTACATACACATCATCTATCTGAATTATGGGATGGCAACCCATTTAATAAAGACATCATATAGTTATATCATCTCATCCTGTTTAGTGTTTACAGTCATCATATTTTGAATTATGGCATTTTATCCATGAATGTATGTGAATTATGGCATGCCAACCTATTTAATAAACACATTATATAGTTATGTCATGTCATCCTGTTTACCTAGTCTCATATTTTGAACTATGTCTTTCCATATTTTTTAGTTAGCCATCATAATGTGAAATTGTGTCATGCTATCCTGTTTAGTTAGCCATCATATATGTGAAATTGTGTCATGCTATCCTGTTTGATTAGACAACATAAATATGAATTATTTCATGCCCTCTTTTATTCCCCACTATCCATTGCACCTGTCTATCATACAATGTCTATACTTTCAATTACTTTCCTTTTTGGTTAAGATACACATTGTCAGCTCCGCCTGCACTGCTCTGAAGAGAAATTGGATAGACCTGATGCATAGACATCGATGTATATCTGGTGCAGGATGTCTGGTGCAGGATGTCTATCCACTGTCCCACTATCCATTGCACCAAGCCCTCTTTTCTTTCAATGTCTATACTTTCAATTACTATCCATCTCATCATGGAGAGAATCCTGACGGCACGCACGTTGTCAGCTCCGCCTGCACTGCTTCTAGGCTTCACGGTGTATCTGGCACCGGGATGCACAGACACCTTACGCGAGATACCGATTCGGCGCGCGCATTCTGCAGACGGGCACGTAGGCCATGATGGCATGGCGTGGCACGACACCGCGTGGGGTGGGGGCGGCAGGAAACGGCCATGGAGCGAGCAGGAGCAGGCATCCGTATCCGTGGGCAGGCGTCCATGGATCGAGTCGAGCCGCTTGATCGGTTTTGCCACTAGTTTAATGCTACCCGGGGAAGCGCGCGGCGCGAGAGACGACAAAGGCGACGACGACCGGTGAAACACCAGGGCACCACACGTTCGGCCCTTCTTCCAGAGGGAGAGACATCATCATCATTCTCTCCATCGATGTGGCCCGGCCCGGCGCAAAACTACCCCCACAAAAACAAAAAAAACCACAGCGCAATTCTAGCTAAGCTTTATCATTACCCCTCCTCCTCCTGCTTCCGTGGTCATAGTTGAGCTTGGGTTGAATAATGGTAGAAGTATTCCCCACGTGAATCACGCATGTAGTATGTGCATGGCCGTCCTTTGCTTTGTCGCGGTCAGTCGACGACCGTCTCTCTCCACCATAACAAATAATTTTTCAAACAAATAAATTGAAGATACACGACAAGATCCACTACCACCACCACAATATGTGAACGAATCCTGGCCACGCATGAAGGAGTACATACAAAATTAAAAATTGTCAGGCATCTGTTTAGTTTATTCATCGTTTATGTGAATTATGCAATGCCATCTTGTTTAGCCAGACATCATATATGTGAATTTTGCAATTCGATCCTGCTTAGCCAGTCATCTTATATGTAAATTATATCAGGCCATCCTTTTTTTGCGTTACATCTTACATTTGTCAATAATGTTAGTACATTCAACTGCTCTTCATGTGCATCAGCCATTTGACACGGTAATGGCAAATTCTGGAGTGAAAACAAGGTCTTCAGAGCAGACTATGCTATCTGACGAAGTGCATATCTCGCTGGTTACGGATAGCTCCTCAGAGGAGGATTCAGAGACAGATGACCAGTCCTATTCCCCCTCGAGGTGTATGCTCTAACTTGGCAGGGTTATGTTGCTCATATCGTGCGTATGGTGTCTCGCATTGCTATGTCATTTGATTAGTTTAGACATGCTGTGTGTGAATGCCACCTGTTCAGTGTATAATTACCATATATGTGAATTATGCATTGCCATCTTGTTGCAAGACATTATATATGTGAATTATACAATGCTATCTTGTTGCGAAGGCATTATATATGTGAATTATGCAATACCATGCTGTTTAGCCAATCATCATGTATGTGAATTATATCATGCTATCATTTTTTGTATTACGTGTTCCATTTGTCGACAACGTTTGTATATTCAACTACTCTTCCTGTGCATCAGCCATTTAAAGCGGTGATGGAAGTATCTGGAGTGAAAACAAGGTATTCAGAGCAGACAATGCTACATATTGACTCAGGCATTTTGCTGGTTACATAGAGCTCCTCAGAGGAGGATTCAGAGACTGATGACCAGTCCTATTTCCCCCCTGAGGTCTATTCTCAAACTTGGCAGGTGAAAGATCGTGGATGTCGCCTAGAGGGGGGGGGGTGAATAGGCGCTTTAAAATAATTACGGTTTAGGCTAGAACAAATGTGGAATAAACCTAGCAGTTAATTTGACAAGCACAAAACCTACAACAACTAGGCTCACCTATGTGCACCAATAACTTATGCTAAGCAAGGTAAACAACTAAGTGATAGCAAGATATATGACAAGAAACAATATGGCTATCACAAAGTAAAGTGCATAAGTAAAGGGCTCGGGTAAGAGATAACCGAGGCACGCGGAGACGACGATGTATCCCGAAGTTCACACCCTTGCGGATGCTAATCTCCGCTTGGAGCGGTGTGGAGGCACAATGCTCCCCAAGAAGCCACTAGGGCCACAGAATCTCCTCACGCCTCGACAATGCAAGATGCCGTGATTCCACTAAGGGACCCTTGAGGCGGTCACCAACCTGCATAAATGGCAACCCTTGGGGCGGTCACCGAACCCAGACACTTTGGCAACCCTTGGGGCGGTCACCGGTAACCGACAAGTCGCTCGGAGCGATCTCCACAACCTAATTGGAGACCCCGACGCTTGCCCGGAGCTTTGCACCACAATGATTGAGCTCCAACACCACTAACCGCCTAGGGCGCCCAAGCACCCAAGAGGAACAAGCTCAAGGGCACCAAGCACCCAAGAGTAATAAGCTTCTCAACTTGTAACTTCCACGTATCACCGTGGAGAACTCAAACCGATGCACCAAATGCAATGGCAAGGGCACACGGAGTGCCCAAGTCCTTCTCTCTCAAATCCCACCAAAGCAACTAATGCTAGGGAGGAAAATGAGAGGAAGAACAAGAAGGAGAACACCAAGAACTCCAAGAACTAGATCCAAGGGGTTCCCTCACATAGAGGAGAAAGTGATTGGTGGAAACGTGGATCTAGATCTCCTCTCTTTTCCCTCAAGAACTAGCAAGAATCATTGAGGGATTGAGAGTTAGCAAGCTCAAGAAGGTGAACAATGGGGAAGAACACGAGCTCAAAGGATAAGGTTCAATGGGGAAGAAGACCCCTTTATAGGTGGGAAAAATCCAATCGTTATGCTCACAGCCCAAGACTGAAGCGGTAGTACCGCTCGGCATCACGGTATATACTGCTAGCGGTAGCGGTACTACTGCTAAGGGTAGCGGTACTACTGCTATGAGCGGTACTAAAAATTACATCCGTGTTTACCACCGCTGGACTTGTGACGAAGTTTTGGTCCCGAGCGGAAGTAGCCATGGAAGTAGCCGCAGTAGTATCTGCTCCAAGCGGTAGTACCGCTCCCAAGGGCGTAGTAAAAATTACTCGCTCCTACCATGTAGTACCGCTACAACCTTTTCAGAACACCAAAACCTGCGGGGCACGCCCTCCGGGGGGTTACGCCAGGAATTCCGTAGAAGAGAGTCTTGGCTACCATAACTTCTGCATTCGGACTCCGAATTCGACGAAACCAAGTTTGTTGGAAAGAAAGAGACAAGGGCTAACACAATCTTGAGAGAAATACCAATAATAAGCAAATGAGAAAAGGCCCAAAATAAAATGGTGAGAACCCTGCCTCAGAAAAGACCGGTAAAACCTCCAACACCGAAAACATCATAGAAGACGCATGCAAACTCCATTTTCGATGAACTCAAGCTTGTCATAAAGATGACCATAAGCTCTAACACTGACAAAGAGAACCAAACAAGAACCAAGAAACATGATGCAAGGATGCAATGGTTTGAGCTCGATTTAACGATACAATCAAGCTACTCACTTGAGAGCCCCCTTGATAGTACGGCTATCGATCCTATAACCCGGTCTCCCAACTACCACCATGAGACCGGTAAAATAGAAAACCTATCAAGGGCAAACCTTTGCCTTGCACATGATCCACTTGAGCTCGATGATGACGATCTTGTCCTCCTCAAGATGCACCACCTTTCTTGATTGTGTTGGGTCGATGGAGACTAGATGATTGCTCCCCCATACTCCACTATGGGTGAGCCACTCTTCGGCACATCTTCACAAGTCCATTGACACCACAATGGATGGCAAGCTTCAAGCACTTGATCTCTTCGTGATGCTACACTTGAACCTGCACATGACAATCTTGATGACGATCACTACTTGATGTCATCCTTTCCATGGGTTGTATGATATCTTCCTCTTGATGCAAGCCATGGACATGTACCTAACCCCACATAGAACTCTCACATACACCATGGGTTAGTACACAAAGTGCAATGGACGATGCTTACCATACCATGGGTTCACTTGATCCCTCTCGGTACATCTTTTACGCTTTGTGAGTTGATCAACTTGATTCACTCTTGACTTAGTCTTGATCAACCTTGAAACTTTCCAACTCTCTTCGTTTGGATGATGTCTTGAAGGTAAACATGAATGATCACACAATCTTCTTCTTCAAGACATGCTTGCAATAAGCTCAACACTCACATGACCAATCTTTGGATAATTCCTTAATAGCACCTTGGTCAACACATAAACTCCTTGAAACCAACACATGGACTTCAAGAAATGCCTATGGACAAATCCTTCAAATATAACTCAATGCAACCATTAGCCCATAGAGAATGTCATCAATTACCAAAACCACACATGGGGGCACTGCATGTCCTTTCAATCTCCCCCATTTTGGTAATTGATGACAATCACTTTCAAGAGAGTTTATATAAGGAATTATGCATCACCATGCAATGCAACAACCAATAATGCATGCGTATGAAATGCAAATGCTTAGGAACAAAACCAAAGCAAGGAGAAAACTCTGAATACTTCTCCATAAAACTCTATGAAACTTCTCCCCCATTGGCATCGATTGCCAAAATGGGCGAAAAGCTAAGAAGACCAATATAAAAGGTGTTCCTCCAAAAGTTGTGTATTTCTCAACAAGAGAGTGGAATGCCATACACATATACAAAGGTAATACTTGGAGGAAGACCAACTATATTGAGGCACCAAGGTTGCAAAAGAATGATATGCCACAAAGACATAACAAAGAGAGAAACAAGCAATCAAGCAATGAAAAGATACCAATTGAAGCAAGCTATCAAAAGATATCAACTGAACCAACTAGACCAAAGATCCTACAAGCCACATGAAAAAGATATTATGATATGAGCATAGGATTGTTCTAAAGAAACTAGAGAAGCTCCCCATGATTTGTGCACATCAAGAATTTTTGTATTTGGATACAAAGTGCACAAAATAGGATCATAGCTCCCCCAAAGTCAACAGAAACTAACAGCAAGTGCAAGAGAGCATATAGGAAACTAAGCCTAGCGCTTGCAACAAGCACATGGTTGAGCAACATTGTAAAAGAGGCAACTTAAGAATAGGCTCAACCATAATGATGTGTGTGAGTCATGGCAAAGCACATGAGAAGACTAATATACGGATGAGCATAAGCATCAACATAGTCTCGAATGAATGAGATACACGGTGCAAAGCCTTTCATTCTCACACACAACTAGCAAATGGGTTCACAAGCTTACTAATAAGAAAATAGAGAACATATGCTTGTGACAACCCATGGTGAAGATAGACGATGAGAGGCTCATCAAGACGAGGGGTACCAAGATGGCAAAAGCCTCGTAAAGATAAGCAAGAGGAAAATAATCTTCACCACACAAGAGTGCAACAAGATGCAACGATAGAGGACAATCACTCAAGGAAAAAGCTTTCACGGAGCCACCAAAGAAATAACATAAGAAAGACAAGGTGGACGTGAAAGAAAAGATATCAACTAGAGATGTAATTTCTCTCAAGTGTATAAGGTTCTAGGTAGACAAAATCATGATGATATATATCTACAAAGAGGGTTGTACACCCGAAATAGTTACAACATGAAGGAACAAGATATCCACAAGGAAGTCATAAATATACCAATAAGATATTAGCTTGAAAGCATAGCACTTGGCTAGATATGGTCTTATTGTATATAAATGAATTCCTAACGCATGAACATCAAAGACATCACAACTAGCAACATGAGATCATCGTTGAGATGCTTTGAGAAAGGAAACAAGTATCACAAGAAAGAATGAAATACATGCCATGATACAACCTACACAAGGTTGATGCAAGTAATGTGTGCATGTAGTAGATGATGATACTTATTACCGAGATACCATTGGAAGGATGTAGTAGATACCAATTGAAGGTAGATAGTAGTTCATTGATCATCCTAGCTTGACTCCAATATGCACATGGTGACAACACCTTCCTCGTGATTGAGCCGAGCATCCAATGCATCTCCAACTGTTCCTATAAGAACAACACAAACTAAACGGTACCCAAACTCATCGGGACCAAATAGTTAGAAACACCAATACATAGGACAAACTCCACATAAATATGTGCATATAGATATGAAAATGAATATCATGCGCATCTCATCCAAATTGAGACTAGGTGGAGTTTCTCCCAAATATTGAGTCAAAGAAAGAAAGCATGCCAAATAAAATACATGAAGAAAACATGCATGCTCAAGACTTCAAAACCCAAAACCAAAAGACAAAGAAATGCCAAGTGAAAAGGATACCAAATGAATAAAACATCACTTGGAGGATATCCATAAAAGATACATCAAGGAATGAGATATCCATTGATACACTCAAAATAAAAGATATCAAACTCCCAAAAGAGAGGATGGTTCCAAACAAACCAAGCTCTCTACAAAGTTTCATGATGGCAGAAAGTACCAAAACGAAAACGGCTTGCCTTCCACCAACACACACTTGATAAGGATCACAAGAAGAGTGTTCTAAATAAAATAGGATAGGTCCCCCAGGAGTTGTGCATTATATAGGATTTGCGTTTGAATACAAAATGCACAAGGTGGGATCACCACTTTCACTATATCTAGAAAGCACTAGACAAGAACGAGAAACAAACAAGATCCACAAGTGGTAGGGAAGACAACGGAGTTGACAAAACCTTGGCAAGAGAAAAGGCAAATAAAATAAAATCCAATGTAAAGATGATCAATAAATTCTACCACACATAAGTGAGTACCAATTGTCAAAAGACAAGAAGTATTTGGAAATAATTCCCGTGGTAGATAGCAAGGATATCCGACATCATCTTCACACCAAACACAAGCAAATTGCAACTTGTAGAGCTATCATGCCACCTAGGAACAATATAATTTACAATATCAATTTAGGTGACAATATCTCAAATGTACACATTTTCTAGGCTAGTAATACACACATAGCATATTACTCCCCATAATGTGATACCAATTAAAGATAGACAAGAGGCAATTAAAAGGATCCAACAAGAGATAATTAATGGTCAATTTAGAATTTGAATTTCTTATGAGAGATATACCACCTAGAGACTAGATAATCTTGAAATATCAATACTAGATGGTATTACTCATGTACACACATTTATAGGATTGTGAGGTGCACAAAGCACATCACTCCCCATAATGGGATATTCCATTAATCTCTCACAAGATCCAACTAAGAAATAAACAAGATGCAAAAAGGCTCAACACACAACACACATGTACATGATGTGCAAACCAACATGCACATACTTGATTTCTCAAGATAAGCAATTTGGAAGCACAACATATACAAGCACATGCAAGATACAAAACCACAACATGCTAAGGGACAAGTAACTTTTAATGTAAGCAATTTAAGCACGAGTTACCGCAAGGAGGAACATTGGATATATGATAGAAAGATAATCCGAATGACTTGGCTTGACAAAATATGAATGATGAGGACCCCTTAAATCTTCATAATGTAGCCAAGTCTCCAATGACCTCCAACAACACCTATTGATCAAGTTTGAGTTAGTTGGTCCCCAACCAAGTTGGGTCCTAAGAGGTTAGTCACAATAGGCTTGGCCACCCAAATGGTTCTTTTCTTGACACCACTTTGAGTACCAACAAACTTGGCAAACACATTGCCAACCTTATCCTTCCCAAGAGAATAGACATCATCAATAATAATTGGGTTGGATAAGTTACCACTAGTGCATGAAGAAGCGACGTGGCCTTTCTCACGACATAAGTAGCAACGTCTACTCTTCACTTTCTTCTCACTTGATTTCTCAACAAGAGAAGCATTAACTTGAGTCTTCTTGGGAAGTGGCCTTTCTTCAACTTGAGGTTGAGCATGATATTGAACTTGTGCCCTCTTCCCTTGTTGCTTGACACTAATGGCCTTCTTCTTTAATGGGCAAGATCTAACATGATGCCCTTCTACTTTGCACTTGAAGCAAACAATCTTGGCCGATTTCTTGACTTGCTCTTGGCCCTTATTTTTGTTCATCTTGGACTTCTTCTTCTTATTGGAGTTGAATCCAAGTCCACCTTTGTCATTGGGGGATTTTTGCACACTCAAGATATTGTTAGAGTGTGGATTTCCCTTCATGACTCTTTTCCAAGTCTTTCTTCAAAGAAGTGACTTGGGCCTTGAGCTCTTTGATTTCCTCTACATGGTTAGTCTCAATACAAGTACTAGAGGAAGTATAAGCTTCATTGTTAGAGCAACAAGGCAAGGAAAGCAATTCATCACAAGATGTACCAACATTGTGAGTAGATGAATTACAAGGACTAGCACATATCAATATAGCATTTTGACTAGAAGTAGTGATAGTATCCACACGAGGCTCACTAGACTTTACCTTAGCAAGCATGGCCTCATGAGCTATCTTTAGCACATTATGGGATACTAGAAGATAGTCATGAGAGCTTGAGAGCTTTTCATGGCTTTCTTCCAATTTCCCATAATTGCTAGATAGCAACTCAAGTTGAGCCCGTAGCTCAACATTCTCCTTCAAAATGGATGCTTCACAAGAGATAGAGTTAGTAGCACAAGCATCATCATCAGCAACAAGAGGAGAAGACAACTTGGCAAGCTCTTTTGAATATGAATCTTTAAGTTGAGCATGAGACTCGGTGATTTTGATGAGCTCACTCTTAATGACCCTTGAGCCATTTTCGAGGTGCTCAAAGTCCTCAAGGAGTTTAGCATGCACAACTTCAAGCTCCTCATTTTTAGTTTCAAAATCATTGGCCACCTCAAGAGCTCTATCAAGAGATTCCCTCACTCTAGATAATTCTAGAGCAAAAGTCTCCTCAAGAGATTCCTTGGTGGTTTGTTCAAGTTCAAGAGCTTGAGAGAGGTCCGCAATCTCATTAGCGTAATCACGCCATGACCTTCCATTTTATCAATGGTGACCTCATGCTCCTCAAGACGAGATTCCAACTCATCAATATATTTCTTGCCCTCAATAGCAATAGACATGATTTCCATGAAGTTGAACGAGCAATTTTATTCTTAAGAAGAGCTTTAAAATCATTTCCCTTAATTTTTAAGGAGGCAACGTCATCACTCTCTTCATCATAATCAACATCATCATCACTCTTGCCATCATCAATATCATCACAAGATATATTGGGATTCAAAGTGGGAGATACCTTTGAAGCCTTGGCCATAAGGCAAAATGCAGTAGATGATGATATAAGATCCCTTGAAGCACCATTCAAGACCACATCTTGTTCCATGGAGTGTTGGGTTTCAACTACATTGTTAGCACAACAACTCAAGGAAATACATGCATTTTTATCATGGCAACAAGATATAGCAAGCATATCATCATGAGATTTAGTCAAGCAATTTCTACATGATATGCAAGGACTATCAACACAAGCAAGTGAAACATTTGGAGTGCTCAAGTGTTAAGTCCCAAAGACGGAGCATTGCAATAATATAGTGATGAAGAATCATCCACAAAAAGCACACTATCATCATTGCAATGACCGACACTACTCACCATATCATTACCTTGTGGAAAACCACATGTAGGTGAAGTAGAAGAAGTTGAGAAGACTATACGGCCGGAGGTGGAGGGAGAACAATCATCCCTACAAATCTTGGACACACCATATTTATCTTGAAGCTTCGTCCACAACTCATGAGCATCCCTGAACAACATGAGTTGAAATATAACTACATTGCTCAAAGCATCGAAAAGCACATTAGAAGCTTGAGCATTGAGATAAGAGTTTTTCTCATCCTCTAAAGATAACCTTTGGGGATCCTTTGGAGGAGAAAAACTCATAACTACAATTCGCTCTAAATTTGGGTCCATGACCCTAAAGAGATTAAGCATGCGAATTACCCAAACATCAAAATTTGTGCCATCAAAACTAAGAGTGTCAGAGAATCCTAAACCCCTAGTCGACATATTTACTCTCTAGGCGGTTAAGCCCAATAAAGAGAGACGAGGCTCTGATACCAATTGAAAGATCGTGGATGTCGCCTAGTGGGGGGGGTGAATAGGCGCTTTAAAAAAATTACGGTTTAGGCTAGAAAAAATGCGGAATAAACCTAGCGGTTAATTTGACAAGCACAAAACCTACAACAACTAGGCTCACCTATGTGCACCAATAACTTATGCTAAGCAAGGTAAACAACTAAGTGATAGCAAGATATATGACAAGAAACAATATGGCTATCACAAAGTAAAGTGCATAAGTAAAGGGCTCGAGTAAGAGATAACCGAGGCACGTGGAGACGATGATGTATCCCGAAGTTCACACCCTTGCGGATGCTAATCTCCGTTTGGGGCAGTGTGGAGGCACAATGCTCCCCAAGAAGCCACTAGGGCCACCGTAATCTCCTCACGGCCTCGCACAATGCAGGATGCCGTGATTCCACTAAGGGACCCTTGAGGGCGGTCACCGAACCCGTACAAATGGCAAGCCTTGGGGGCGGTCACCGAACCCGTACACTTTGGCAACCCTTGGGGGCGGTCACCGGTAACCGACAAGTCGCTCGGGGCGATCTCCACAACCTAATTGGAGACCCCGACGCTTGCCCGGAGCTTTGCACCACAATGATTGAGCTCTGAACACCACCAACCGTCTAGGGCGCCCAAGCACCCAAGAGGAACAAGCTCAAGGGCACCAAGCACCCAAGAGTAATAAGCTTCTCAACTTGTAACTTCCACGTATCACCGTGGAGAACTCAAACCGATGCAACAAATGCAATGGCAAGGGCACGCGGAGTGCCCAAGTCCTTCTCTCCCAAATCCCACCGAAGCAACTAACGCTAGGGTGGAAAAATAGAGGAAGAACAAGAAGGAGTACACCAAGAACTCCAAGATCTAGATCCAAGGGGTTCCCCTCACATAGAGGAGAAAGTGATTGGTGGAAACGTGGATCTAGATCTCCTCTCTCTTTTCCGTCAAGAACTAGCAAGAATCATTGGAGGGACTGAGAGTTAGCAAGCTCGAAGAAGGTCAACAATGGGGGAAGAACACGAGCTCAAAGGATAAGGTTCAATGGGGAAGAAGACCCCCTTTTATAGGTGGGAAAAAATCCAACCGTTATGCTCACAGCCCGCACCGAGCGGTAGTACCGCTCGGCATCAAGGTACTACTGCTAGAGGTAGCGGTACTACTGCTAAGGGTAGCGGTACTACTGCTTGCGAGCGGTACTAAAAAATTACATCCGTGCCTACCACCGCTGGACTTGTGATGAGTTTTTGGTCCCGAGCGAAAGTAGCCACGGAAGTAGCCGCGGTAGTACAGCTCCAAGCGGTAGTACCACTCCCAAGGGCGGTAGTACCGCTCCCAAGGGCGGTAGTAAAAATTACTCCGCTCCTACCATGTAGTACCGCCGCAGCCTTTTCGTAACACCAAAACTACTATAACTTCTGCATTCGGACTCCGAATTCGACGAAACCAAGTTTGTTGGAAAGCTAGACACAAGGGCTAACACAATCTTGAGAGAAATACCAATAATAAGCATATGAGAAAAGGCCCAAAAGAAAATGGTGAGAACCCTTCCTCGGAAAAGACCGGTAAAACCTCCAACACCGAAAACATCATAGAAGACGCATGCAAACTCCATTTTCGATGAACTCAAGCTTGTCATAAAGATGACCATGAGCTCTAAGACTCACGAAGGGAACCAAACAAGAACCAAGAAACATGATGCAAGGGTGCAATGGTTTGAGCTCGTGATGAACGATACGATCAAGCTACTCACTTGAGAGCCCCCCTTGATAGTACGGCTATCGATCCTATAACCCGGTCTCCCAACTACCACCATGAGACCGGTAAAATAGAAAACCTATCAAGGGCAAACCTTTGCCTTGCACATGATCCACTTGAGCTAGATGATGACGATCTTGTCCTCCTCAAGATGGACCACCTTTCTTGATTGTGTTGGGTCGATGGAGACTAGATGATTGCTCCCCCATACTCCACTATGGGTGAGCCACTCTTCGGCACATCTTCACAAGTCCATTGACACCACAATGGATGGCAAGCTTCAAGCACTTGATCTCTTCGTAATGCTACACTTGAACTTGCATACGACAATCTTGATGACGATCACTACTTGATGTCATCCTTTCCATGGGTTGTATGATATCTTCCTCTTGACGCAAGCCCATGAACATGTACCTAACCCCACATAGAACTCTCACATAGACCCTGGGTTAGTACACAAAGTGCAATGGACAATGTTTACCATACCATGGGATCACTTGATCCCTCTCGGTACATCTTTTACGCTTTGTGAGTTGAGCAACTTGATTCACTCTTGACTTAGTCTTGATCAACCTTGAATCTTTCCAACTCTCTTCGTTTGGATGATGTCTTGAAGGTAAACATGAATGATCACACAATCTTCTTCTTCAAGACATGCTTGCAATAAGCTCAACACTCACATGACCAATCTTTGGATAATTCCTTAATAGCACCTTGGTCAACACATAAACTCCTTGAAACCAACACATGGACTTCAAGAAATGCCTATGGACAAATCCTTCAAATATAACTCAATGCAACCAGTAGTCCATAGAGAATGTCATCAATTACCAAAACCACACATGGGGGCACCGCATGTCCTTTCAGCAGGGTTATATTACCCATGTCATGCATGTTGTCTTGCATTGCTTAGTTTTTACATCATATATGGATTGCCATCTGCTTACTTGCTTAAAATATAAATCATATATTTGAATTATATCATGCCATCATGTTTACATAGTACATACACATCATCTATCTGAATTATGGCATGGCAACCCATTTAATAAAGACATCATATAGTTATATCATCTCATCCTGTTTAGTGTTTACAGTCATCATATTTTGAATTGTGGCATTCTATCCATGAATGTATGTGAATTATGGCAGGCCGACCTATTTAATAAAGACATTATATAGTTATGTCATGTCATCCTGTTTACCTAGTCTCATATTTTGAACTATGTCTTTCCATCTTTTTTAGTTAGCCATCATAATGTGAAATTGTGTCATGCTATTCTGTTTAGTTAGCCATCATATATGTGAAATTGTGTCATGCTATCCTGTTTGGTTAGACAACATAAATATGAATTATTTCATGCCCTCTTTTATTCCCCACTATCCATTGCACCTGTCTATCATACAATGTATATACTTTCAATTACTTTTCTTTTTGGTTAAGATAGTCAGCTCCGCCTGCACTGCTCTGAAGAGAAATTGGATAGTAATTGAAAGTATAGACATTGAAAGAAAAGAGGGCATGGTGAAATTGGATAGACATCCTGCACCAGATATACTTTTCTTTTCATTGAAAGTATAGACAATAGGATACTATGTCTTTCAATTACTTTCAGGCGGAAATTGTCTGCTCTGAAGACCTTGTTTCCACTCCAGATTTCTCCATCACCAATTCAAATGGCTGATGCACAGGAAGAGCAATTGAATATACAAACATTGTCGACAAAAGCAATGATAAATACAAAAAAAGGACGGCATGATATAATTCACATATATGACACTTGCCTAAACAGCATGACATTTCATAATTCACATACATAATGCCTTGCAACAAGATAACATTGCATAATTCACATATATAATGTCTTGCAACAAGATGGAATTGCATAATTCACATATATGGTAATTAGACACTAAACAGGTGGCATTCACACAAAGCATGTCTAAACTAAGCAAATGATATAGCAATGCAAGATACCATACGCACAATATGATTAACATAACCCTGCCAAGTTAGGGCATGCACCTCAGGGGGGAAATATGACTGGTCATCTGTCTCTGAATCCTCCTCTAAGGAGCTATCGGTAACCATCAAGACATGCGCTTCGTCAGATAGCATTGTCTGCTCTGAAGACCTTGTTTCCACTCCACATTTTTCCATGACCGTGTCGAATGGCTGATGCACAGGAAGAGTAATTGAATGTACTAAAATTGTTGACAAATTTAACACATAATAAAAAAAATGATGGCATGATATAATTCACATATAAGATGACTGGCTAACCAGGGTGGCATTGCAAAATTCACATATATGATGCCTGGCTAGACAAGATGGCATTGCATGATTCACATATACGATAAAGAAACAAAAGAGATGGCATTGACACAAAGCATGTCTAAACTAAGCAGATGACATATTTGATGTATAAAGTAAGCAATGCAAGACACCATATGCATGATATAACCAACATCAGCATGCCAAGTTAGAGCGAAGACCTCAGGGGGTAAATAGGAGTTGTCTTGTCCTTCTGAATCCCCCTCAAAACAAATATCTTCCTCTCGATTACAATCCGAAATGCGTGGAGGGGGGGGGCTGCCTTTGCGCCTACCATGGAGCGACGCCTGCATGAAATTTTATTGCCACGCAAGGCTCGTCTCTTTTGCTATACATGTTCAGTTCCATTGTTTACAATAACTGTCATGCATAGGAATAAAACATAGTGAGATTATGTAAGGAGTGCATGCAGAAATCCAGAGTGATGGTAGCAACCTATGGATAGACCCAAACCAATAATAGCAGGCAGATAATGGCTTCAGTTAAAAAATACAGATAATGGCATCTTTACTGTTTGTTTCCCACCCAACATGAAACTCATAGTAGACACCGGAGATTAACCAGATAGTAGACAGATAGTACTGATTGCTGCCCCAATATGTACCCCACAACCATTTAAAATATCAAGTTTCAGCATTAGTTTGGACCTGACTCAGAGTCTAATAGGTGAACACGACGATAATGTAGCATGTCATCATATTAAGCGATGCATAACACACTAGTAGAAAAAGGGTCAAACATGAAGCACATTAGTGCCGGTTTGAATTTGAGCCGGCACTAATGTATACATTAGTGCCGGTTCCAACGGCTAGCCGGGCCGCTTTCATTAGTACTGGTTCGTGGCGAACCTTTAGCACCGGTTCGTGCCACGAACCGGTACTAATGAGAGTGGTGGCAGGATGTTGTCGACTGGGGCCCTCCAGGCCCTTTAGTACCGGTTCTTGGCACGAACCGGTACTAAAGGTCTTCCTACATAAACCCTTCACCACCCGAGCTCGCTCTGTTCTCCCCTTTCCCTCTCCTCACTGTTCTTCCCCTCTTCCTCTCGAGCTCATCACACATTTTGCCCAAAATTTGTCAAGATTTGAAGGCCCCATCCATTCAAATGATCACAAAGGTTAGCAACTTTGTCCTTTCATCTCTCATTGCTAGATTAGCTCTTGCAATGCTTTATATAGTGATTAATTTGTGAGTTTAGTAATTTGGGAGGAAATATATATATGTGCTAGTATTTGATTTATATGCAATTTGAGGTCAAAAATAACACTTAGTTTGCATATGTAGGTGTGGTTTACTTAGTGCCTTCTAAATCTCCGTCAGAAACCACCATCGACGCTCGCACCGTCTCCGTCGCGGCACCACCTTGTGGTGAGCCTCTTGTTCATGAAATTTTATATAAAAATTGATGTTTGTGTGATTTGGATATATAGTTACTCGTATAATTATCTTACCCGACGTTGTTTGTTATACATATAGTGCCATGGTTTTGATATCCGTCCCGTCGGCCCTCGTCCTTGTTATGATTCGGATGTGGTATATATATTCTCTTTTAAAACTAGTTGCATTTCGTGTTTATGATAAATTATGCCCATCAAGTTGACATAGATATTTTTATCTAGGAGGTATGTGAACCGGAAATTCCAACCGACCCTATTGTCGCGAGGTTAAATTTAGTTGAAAGAGAAAACGAGTACTTGAAAGAAAAATTGAAAAGAATTGAGGGGGATAAGATGGAATTGAGTTGCATGTTGCCGATGTAAATCGATGATCACAAGATCAAGATGGAGAAAATGCGCTTGAAGATTAGAAAGATTAGAAAATATGCCATCGATAGTGAGGCTTGGTATCATTATCTGTTGGATCAATTGTTACCTTAGTTGCGATCTTGATCGCATTTGTTGTTGTATTTAAATGCTTTAGCTAGAGAGTTATTTGTTTGTTGCATTTAAGTGTTGTATGAACTTGTATTAATTTGGTCTATTCGGTGTTGTGTAATGAAGATGAGCCGCAATGGATGTACGATGACCGATGCTCTCCCGGTTCGTTGAGGCGTGCATACTTTTCTCGCTATGGCCGAGGCAAACAAGCGGCGGATGGTTTTATGCCTTGTCCATGTGCTGGCTGTAAGAATGGTCGCAATTACTCTACGTCAAGAACCATTCACGTGCACCTGTTTGAGTCCGGTTTCATGCCCCACTATAATGTTTGAACCAAGCATGGAGAAAGATGGGTTATGATGGAAGACAATGAAGAAGAAGAGGACGACGACAGCTATCCTGGCCATGGGTTCCCTGAATACGATGATACAATAATGGGGGAAGAAGCTGAGCCGGTAATGCGGGAAGAAGCTGAGCCGGCAATGCGGGAAGAAGCTGAAGAAGAGGCATCAGATGAGCCCGTTGATGATCTAGGTCGGGCCATTGCCGATGCAGAGAGAAACTGCGCAAGTGATTTGGAGAAGAAGAAGTTGCAGCGCATGTTAGAGGATCACAAAAAATTGTTGTACCCGAATTGCGTAGGTGACAAGAAAAAGCCGGGAACCACACTGGAATTGCTGCAATGGAAGGCAAAGAATGGTGTATCTGACAAGGGATTTGGAAAGTTGCTGGTAATGATAAAGGATATGCTTCCAAAGGACAACGAATTGCCCGAGAGTACGACGAAGTTAAAGAAGGCTGTCTCGCCCTCTAGGGTTAGAGGTGCAGAAGATACATGCATGCCCTAATAATTGCATCCTCTACCGCGGTGAGTACGAGGATTTGAATGCTTGCCCGGTATGTGGTGCATTGCGCTATAAGATCAGCCGCGATGACCCTGGTGATGTCGAGGGCGAGCGCCCCAGGAAGAAGATTCCTGCCAAGGTGATCTTGTATTCTCCTATAATACCACGGTTGAAACGTTTGTTCCAAAACAAAGAGCATGCCAAGGCGATGCGATGGCACAGAGAAGACCGTAAGAAAGACGGAAAGTTGAGAGTACCCGCTGACGGGTCGCAGTGGAGAAAAATCGAAAGAAAGTATGGGAAGGAGTTTGCAGATGATGCAAGGAGCGTATGGTTTGGTCTAAGCAGATGGCATTAATCCTTTTGGGGAGCAGAGCAGCAACCATAGCACCTGGCCTGTGACTCTATGTTTGTATAACCTTCCTCCTTGGTTGTGCATGAAGCGGAAGTTCATTATGATGCGGTGCTCATCCAAGACCCTAAGCAACCCGCAACGACATTGATGTGTACCTAAGGCCATTAGATGAAGAACTCTTACAAGCTGTGGAATGGAACAGGTGTATGTGCGTGGGATGAGCACATGGGGAAGAATTTGACCTAAAGGCGTTGCTGTTCATGACCATCAATGATTGGCCTGCTCTCAAGAACCTTCGTGACAGACAAACAAGGGATACCGCAGATGCACGCACTGTTTGGATGATACCGACAAGATATATATTTGAATAGTTGTAAGAAGAATGTGTACAGGACATCGCCGATTTCTTCCGAGCAGGCATCCCGTAAGAAAGAAAGGCAAGCATTTCAAAGGTGAGGCGGATCACCGGACGAAGCCTCGCCACCGCATCGGTGCTGATGTACATGATATGGTCAAGGATTTGAAGGTGATATTTGGAAAGGGTCTGGCGGACAACCTGTTCAAGGACGCCGACGGATGCGCACTCCATGTGGAAGAAGAAATCTATATTTTGGGACCTGCCATATTGGAAAGACCTAGAGGTCCGCTCCGCAATCGACGTGATGCACGTGACGAAGAATCTTTGCGTGACCCTGCTTGGCTTCTTGGGCGTGTATGGGAAGACAAAAGATACACCTGAGGCATGGGAGGACCAGCAACGTATGCACGGAGAAGACGACATACATCAGGGTCATGCAAGCTGCGCTCTTACCAAAGAAGAGAAGGAAATCTTCTTTGAATGCCTGCTCAATATTAAGGTACCGTCTGGCTTCGTCGAATATAAAGGGAATAATAAACATGGCAGAGAAAAAGTTCCGAACCTAAAGTCTCATGACTGCCACGTGATTATGACGCAATCGCTCCGGTTGCATTGAGGGGCTTCTACCGAAAACGCTCGATTAGCCATTGTGAAGCTATGTGCATTTCTCAATGCAATCTCTCGAAGGTAATCGATCCAGAAATCATACCAAGGTTACTGAGAATGATTTGGTGCAATGTCTTGTCGGTTTCGAGTTGGTGTTCCCACCATCCTTCTTCAACATCATGACGCACGCCCTAGTTCACCTATGCGAAGATATTAACGTTTTGGGTCGTGTATTTCTACACAATATGTTCCCTTTGAGAGGTTCATGGAGTCTTAAAGAAATATGTTCATAACCGTGCTAGGCCGAAGGAAGCATCTCCAAGGGCCATCAAAATGAGGAGGTCATTGAGTTTTGTATTGACTTTATTCCTGACTTTAAGCCGATTGGTGTTCTGAATCGCGGCATAAGGGCAGATGGATGGAAAAGGCACGCTAGGAGGGGAACAAATAATATGTATGGACGGACATTCTCTCTTTGAAGCACACTACAGTTCTACAGAATTCCGCCTTGGTGGCTCCGTATATGGATGAACACAAGAATTTGCTACGCCCAAACACCCGGAGCGGTCTCGATGACCGGATTACACGTGAACAAACCAGGAGTTTCGCCACTGGTTGCGGACACGCACCATGCATGACACCTCTATTGAAGATGACATGTACTTGCTGTCCCAGTTACCATCTTCGAATATAATGACTTTCAAAGGGTACGAGATAAATGGCAATACATTTTACACGATCGCCCAAGATAAAAAGAGCACCAACCAAAACAGTGGTGTCCGCTTTGATGCAGAAACCAAGATGGGAAAGGAAACATATTATGGTTATATACAGGACATATGGGAACTTGACTATCAACGTGGTTTAAAGGTCCCTTCGTTTCGGTGCAAATGGGTCAATATGACACGAGGCGGGGTAACGGAAGACCCGCAGTACGGAATGACAACAGTGGATCTCAACAATCTTTTTTATGCAGACGAACCATTCGTCCTAGCCAATGATGTGGCACAGGTTTTCTATGTGAAGGACATGTCTACCAAGCCAAGAAAAAGATAAGATAAGGAAGCGAATGCATCGTACGATGAGCCAAAGCGGCACATAGTTCTTTACGGGAAGAGAAACATCGTGGGAGTGGATGACAAGACAGACAAGTCGAAGATTATGAAAAGTTTGATGAAATTGCTCCATTCACAAAGTGAATATTGACCCGAGCATCCCGTTAAATGTTGAAGATTTTCCATGGTTACGGCGCAAAGGGACACACGCTGAAGAAAAGTTCACACCCAAAGATCTGGGATGTGATCGGCTTCACTATCATCACTTTCTTTCATGTTTCACTCCTGAGGGGAATCTCTGTAATAGTTAGGGTAGTTATGTGTGTTGGCATTTGAAACGCGAAGAAATTTTATGTGCAAACAAATTCTTTCATGCCTTTACTGATTTTTAAAGTTAAATTATTCACAAACTAGTGATTCACACTAATTTCAAATAATTCAAAATTTAAACTATTCAAATTTGAAAACTACGGCACTAATGTAAAGTTTGTAATTTTTGTACCTAAAGCAAAAATATTCACAAAGAAACTCTAAATACACAAAAAACAACACAAAAATAAATAAAGCAAAAATAATAATAATAAAGCTCGCCTACTAGGCCAGAGCGGCCTGCATACGACTAGAAACCCAACCTGTTGTTGGGCCGGGATGCAGGCCCTTAAAGGCCAAGTGGGCCAGGCAACAAAGAACATGTAGGCCCAGTGGGCCTGCTTTGGAGAGGAGCTCGAGAGAGGGACCGCACGGGGTTTATAAACCAGTGCGGTCGCCCCTCGGCTAGCGAGGTGGGACTAAACTTGCAAGACCGCACTGCTGCGCAACCCTTTAGTACCGGTCGTGGCACAAACCGGTACTAAGAGGGGTTTTAGTACCGGTTTGTTCCACCACCCGTACTAAAGGGGTCGCTTCCCGCCGCTTGGGCTGGCCAAAACTGGCCTTTAGTACCGGTTGGTGGCACAAACCGTACTAAAGGCCCCTCCTCTATAAACAACACTTACGAAAATTTCAATTTCTCATCGGCTTCTTCTCCTCTGCACTGCCGCCCGCCCACGTCGTCTCCATCCTCGTCGCCGCCCGCCGCCGCCCGTCCCGTCGTCGCCGCCCGTCGTCCCGTCCCGTCGTCCCGTCCTCACCGACGCGGCGGCCCCGCCCGCCCCCTGCCGTCGTCCCGTCCCGTGCGTCGGCGCCGCCTGACGCCCCCGTCGTCATCGCCGCTTCGCCCGTCTGTCCCGTCCCGTCGTCGCCGCCCGTCCCCTGTGCCCGTCGTCGCCGCGCATTGTCGCCATCCTCGTCTGCCGCGCCCTGCCCCCGTCGCCGCCCCCCGTCGTCCCTCGCCTCGCTGGTGAGCGCGCGCACACACACACACACATACATTTATTGTTTTTTAGTTATACAAATAGTTAGAAATTTTTCTGTTTTTTAGAAATTGTTAGAAATTTTTCTGTTTTTCAGAAATAGTTAGAAATGTTAGAATTGTTAGAATAGTTAGAAATGTTAGAATAGTTAGAAATGTTAGAATTGTTATACAAATGTTAGTTATATATATAGAAATGTTATAATTTTTTTTCTGTTTTTTAGTTATAAAAATATTAGAAATGTTATAGAAATGTTAGTTATATATAGCGTTGTTGGAAATGTTATAGAAATGTTAGTTATATAGAAATGTTAGAAATTTTAGTTATCAAAATCCAATCATTAAAAAAATGTTACTTTTTGCGGGCATATAGCTAGTATTTGTTCTCGACGATGCCCGACCCACATCCTCGCCGTCGACACGTCCGCGACGATGTCCGGCTAACCCATGTCCGGGACTGGGCTCCGCCGGGCTGGCACTGGAAGGTGCTGCCTGGAGGGGCGTGCCGCTTGATGAGGAACCCGGCCCCGGGTCCCGTCGTCGACCCTGATCTCGTTTGGTGGCGTTCGCGTGGGCCAGTTTTGGTGCGGAGGGAGCCGGCCCCGCCGGAGGTGGTACGTCACCGTGTCAGGGAGGAGGACGAGCACGTCCATCGCTACATGGTTGCATTAGAGGGCGGCAGGTTCTCCAATACCTAGCAGTTTCTTCTGGGATCTCACTTCAGCTATGATCCTGTGAGGGTTCCTTCTCTTTGGGTGTCCACAGCCCGCGCCGTAGGAACCGCGAGTGTCCTAGATTCTTCTGTAGTATTCGATCTTTAGTAGCTACCTAGCCAGTGATGTATTCGAGATTATATCTATTATTCGAGACGATGTATTCGAGATTATATCTATTATTCGAGAAGATGTTTTCGAGATTATATCTATTATTCGAGACGATGTATTCGAGATTATATCTATTATTCGAGACAATGTAATTTGAATACTAAATTGTTTTATATTTCTTTTGGATTAGTTAAATAAAAGCTATGGCTGACAATACCGGCAGAGAGGGAGAACATGCCATGTTCGATATGATACACCATCCTCACGGGCCAGATGATGATCAGAATGAAGAAGATTATGATGGCTCCGAATTTCTAAACAACACCGGAGAGGGTGATATGATATTTGATCGCGACGACCGAATTGATGAAGTCATGAACTATGATTATGATGATGACGAAGAAAATGTTGATCTTGAAACAACAAAGACCGGCGAGGTATATATATTTATATAAGCAGGCATCTGGTGATCATCACATGTTTTAAATGATTTGAAGATATATTAACGAATCGATCTTTGTTCTTTCAACCATCCGGATTGAGCAAATCTTCAGGCAAAAGGACGAAACGAGGCCCGAACAAAAAGTTGAAGGAGGGCGTAAAGTACAATATCTAGGCAATCAGACCTAATGGCGAACCATTAGCGCCTAAGAAGATTGCGGACAAGTTCGTTTCGTCGGTCGGAGTTGTTGTGAAGGACCAACTCCGATCTCCCTTCAAGAATGGAGAGAGCCAGCAAAAGACAAAAGACAAAAAGACAAAAAGGACGCTGCTCCACGTCCAGATGTTACTTTTGTCGACAAAAGACAAAAAGAACTGCTTTGGGATACTCTCATGGAACATTTCACCCTACCAGATCATTTCACAGAAGCAGATGTGCAGAAAGTCAAGGACGCTGCTCTTAGGAAGATGGCGGTTGCATTCAAGAACCACAAGAATCGTGAATGGGACAAGTACGTCAAGGTAGGAAGGAAGACTCCAGTATTCGAGGGAACACTAGAGAACCAACGTGCTCATTTGGACGATTTCGTGAAATTCAAGGATTCGGAATTAGCTAAGGAACGGTCGAGAATAAACGAGAAGAATGCCGAAAAAAAGGATAAGTTCCATAAGTGGGGCCGGTGGCTATCGCGGTGGCAATGCCTAAGTGGGATAAGTCCGAGAAAGAGATGGAAGATGCAGGTGTCACTCCGGTTACTAAGAGCTGGCCCCTGTGCAAGACTTGGTTCTATGCGCATGGGGAGGAGTTGGACCCAAGATGTGCAATGTTTCGACGAGGGCAAGTCTGAAGGGAGCCGACGATGCGATACTTGTTGCAATAGAAGAGGCACGATCGGGGGTGTTCCAGCCCAACAGAGAGAACGACGAGCTTACGCGTGCCCTGGGATATCCTGAACACCCGGGAAGAACACGAGGCAAGGGCGCTATTCCGTGGTATGAGGGATTTTCAGACTGGAACAACGACTACAGAACCCGTGCGAGAAAGAAGATTGCGGAGGAGAAGAAGAGGAAGATGGAGGAGGAGCAGAGGAAGCGGGACTATGAACGCCTTCAAGGACTAGAAGCAAGTCAAGCGGAATTGGCAGTCAAATTCCAGCGGCAGCAGGAGCAGATCGACTCACTTAGCCAGGAAAGGGGGTCTCGGCAGCTGCAGCAGCTAGCGGATGATCCAGCATTGGATAGCACCGCCCCATCCATGCCGAGAAGCAGCGTGGGTTCCGCCCCGGACGATGCAATGCTGGATAGATACCCCGTGGATGACATCACGGATAACACTAACTGCGAGCTACACGTCAAAATGAAGAACATATCCATGAAGGTGGGGTACGCCGTTGCTTTTACAAATCCCCCCAAGGCAACCTTTCATTGCAAACCGATTCCAGCGGGCTATGCTCGTGTCTTGGTTGATGAGGTGGTGGACCCATATTCGGAGCTACAGCTTGACATTCCTGGAGGTGACGACGAGCACTTTCTCGGAGAGGCCAAACATCGTATCATCCTATGGAAAAAGGATTGCATCATCTTTCGAAGGCCACCGACACGCGTCGGTGACTCCTCGTCGAAGTCCGCCACCGAGTCAGCAGACTCCCGCTCCTGCAAGTCCACCAAATCCGGCAAAGTGTCAGGCCACTCCTCCTCCTCCAAGTCCGCCACAGCGTCATACGTCCACTCCTCCTCCAAGTCCGGCACAACCTCAGGCCACTCCTCCTCCAAGTCCCGCAAAGTGTCGCCTCCTCCTCCTCCAAGTCCGCCACAGCGTCAGACGTCCACTCCTCCTCCAAGTCCAGCACAACCTCAGGCCTCCTCCTCCAAGTCCGGCACAGCTTGAGCTACTCCTCCTCGTCCAACTCAGCCCGTCACTGTCTCCGCCGCCTCAAGCAATCGCAGAAGAGACACCCCGCAGCTATGGTGCGTAGTGGTACGAGTCGAGGTAGTACAGGAAGTACAGGCGGAGGCAAGCGATATAAATATGGTCCAAGCCTCACGCCTCTTCCGCAGAGGCCTTATGACAGGTCCGAGGAGGAAAACGCAGCCATATCGAAGGCCCAGGTGGAAGCCCATTTTGCACCGAAACCGCCACCGCCGCCAAGGGAGAAAGTGCCTGAGGAAACGATTGACCACTTCATTCATATGGCTCAACCACCAGCTCCCAAGCCTGTTGACACAGACTATGAGTGCCACATCAGGAAGTTAAATCGAGCACGTCTACGTAAGGAGGCGAGCTTGGGTCGATCAAACAACAAGCAGCTGTCAAAAATGCGGAAAACCATTCCCCACCTGGGAGAACAGCGGCGAATCGATCCCTCGCTTGTTGTGCCAACAACACGTGATAAAGACTGTGCGCTACCAATATTATTGTGGGCAAACAGTTTACGTTCGAGGTGGGCAATGTGGTAATAACCAAGGACCATATAATGCAGGCTGAAGTTCTCAACATCACTGTTGGACAACTCCTCGAGATTGAGCCCAAGCCTGTGCTTACAGAGGATGAAATAAAACGGAAATATGTCTGGGGCCAACCTTTGGTCGAGCCAGACAAGGTCAAGAACCTCCCAACGAGAATGTATGAATTGTATCAATGGTACATGAACATTACCAAGATTTCCAATCGATTGTCCCTCATGGTGAATGTCAAGGAGGAGCATTACTTTCATGAGAAAGCTCTGTCCGTTGAGTATTATGAACTGTTTCAGTTATACAATCAAGACGCACTCGACAAATCTATAAATCGAGTTGCTATTGTGCGTAAGTGATTTCTTTCTGTAATTTAAGTCTCAAGCTAGTTGTAGTGATCCTTTTAATCAATCATTACATGTAATTATCCTCACTATATTCTTTTCTGTGGTATTATGCAGGATGAAGATGTATGAAATGAGAAAAGGTGGACGCTTTGGCATTGGGTTCATTGACCCAAACACCGTTAATGAATACACATGGAAAATAAATCCACGTCATGAAAAGGCCGTAGAGGACAACATGCTAGAGTTCTTGAAGCGCCTCAAATACAATGAAGATATACTACTTCCTTACAACTTTAAGTGAGTCACACTGTCTTGTACTACAAATTCTCTATTTTTTCCTACTAGCTAGCTACATGGTTTTGCTTACATATGCCCGCTTAATTAAGACATGCAAACGTGTGTGCATGCAGATTTCACTGGATCTTGTGTATCATTAAAGTTGACGCCGGAACAGTTGAAATACTAGACTCACTACTCAAAGCAAATACTGACTATAACATCTTGTTTGGGATAGTCAAAAGGTAATTTCAATCAATATTAACTATATATCTCGGCCTATTTAGTTCGTCATTTCATGATATGAACTATTTAATAACCCCTTTATTCATTTTCTTTGTCGGCGGGCAGGGCTTGGGCAAGGTTCATCAAGATCACGGAAGGCGAATGAAAAAAAAAAGCTTAAATGGTTTCGACCCAAGGTAAGTAATTATAGTACTAGCTAGCTAGCTAGCTGCCATCTCTTTAATTATCATGCTTGATTAATTATTATCTGATCAAATTCCGTTCTCGTAAAGGCCCTAAAGCAAGCGTAGGGACTGATCTGTGTGCATTCTGCGTTTGCGAGAACATTCGCATGATGGCGTCCAAAGGAGCAGATCTCAAAGGCAGGAATGGGTACGCTTGTCGTAACACTATTCACAATTTTACACCATTATGGATATCTAGTCACACAACTAATACACATGCATATTGATATCCTTCTTAACAGTTCACAGAGGTGCGGGACAAGCTCCTAGAAAGCGGGAGCGTAGAAGCACTTCAAGAGGAAATAGCGGATTTTTGCTCTACCAGGTCATAAACCGAAGGAGAATACTATTACCGCTACGCCCCCATGAAAACCACTTCCAATTGTCATCGTGTTCGAAGGCACCAATTAGGCTAATGCCATTGGCTCAAGGCAACATGCATATGTAGGATAAATTGTATATATCTATACATGTGTGTATGTGTGAATTAATTAATATGGTGGTTTGTGAGACATTGATGATATATATATGCATGACTGGTTCTACTAGAAATTATATTTATATATATGCATAACGTGTACAATGTGTAGTATCGTAAAATACCAGCAAACGAAAAAGAATTAAAATGGAAACACAAAATTAAATGAAAAGAAAACATAAAACTAAAACCCCCAAACCTTATAGTACGGTTGGTCTTACCAACCGGTACTAAAACTCGAGTGCCCCTGAGCTGGCTCGTGCCACGTAGTTGCCCTTTAGCACCGGTTCGTGCTGAACCGGTACTAAAGGGGGAACTTTAGTGACCACACTTTAGTGCCGGTTATGGAAACGGCACTAAAGGGCCTTACGAACCGGTGCTATTGCCCGGTTCTGCACTAGTGACGTAAGCAGACACGAAAGAGTGCGACCTCTCTTGCGGACCCGTGTAGTCCTCGAGGTCATCTTCTCGGTTGTTGATGGCAATGCAGTTTTCATGGCTGCCAGCGGCGGGGAAGAAGATCTGAGGCGGCGAAAGACAGTCTGGAGGCCGGAACCCTGTTGTGTTGGACCCTTCCGTCGTTGGTGCAGTTGAGCTGGGGTGGACGACGGTGCAGCAGGAGCGGGACAAACCACGCAAGGTTTTCTTTGACAACTATCTGTAAGAGAAGTAATTTTGTAAGTGCTCGTTTGAATTGGAGGATTCCAACAATGCAGGGATAGGAAATAGACAGGAATAGGATTGGAATGCACGTGCAAAACAGAGAATTTAAAAACACAGGATTTCTGCCAATCTGGGTGTTTGATTCACAACAATTGGAAGATCACAGGATGCAAAGAAGCATGGTGAGATTAAGTCAAACCACAAGATAATGTACGGTTATAATGCTATTATGCTACTATCTCTTAGTCTTCTTCTTCATGAATAGGAATATGAAAAGGAGGACACGTGAATATTAATTCCTACATTTTTTCTTTCAAGGAGACACTAAAGGAACAAATCCTACAGTTTTCCTTTGCTCCATTCCTTTGCACCAAATTCATGAAAAGTAGTACCATAGGAAACTTTCCAATTCCTATGTTTTTCATTCACTTTTCCTTTCAAGCACTGGCGATTGAAGTAGGCAGGCTTGAGCAAGGAAAATCCTACACTAAAAAATGTTTTGTGCTACTTCTATTACTTTGGACCCAGGCCACGCCATACTAGCTCAACTCCCGGGCCCATCGACAAATGCACAGCTCAAACGCGCAGAGATAAATAATGATGGCGTTGAAGAGAGTCCATCACGGATAGCTAAGTTGCACGGTACCTCACCGCTTGTCATATAGTAGGATAAAATAATCGTATTTCCCGTTACTACGAAAGTGCTCGATGGACAATATATAGAACATGTAGAGTAAAAAGAGATGCAACAAGTGTACAACCTTTTTGGCGAAGCCATGTCGATCTCAGCGTGATTGGGTTGGCCGGTGAGGATGCTCCGGCTGACTTTGCTGTCGGAGGAGGGGAAGAAGATATTTGGCGTCTAGAGATGGAGCCCGAGGTACTGCTCCGCTGTGATAGAGGGTTTCATCGTTGGAGCAGCTCTGGTGAGTTGTATGAGGCCGAGGCTGAAGCAGGACAAGAGAGACAACGAACAACGTTAACCTGAGTGGAATTCTAATAGCATCTCCAATACATGACGTAAAATACATAACCACAAAGTGCTAGATGTAAAATACATGAGCCGCTCATCTCTGAACTTAACTATTGAAACTGAACTTAACTGTCGAAACTGAACCTAACTGTCCAAACTGAATTTTGCTATCGAAACCAAATTTTGTTGTCGAAACTGAACACACTAGCAAGGTGAGGCTACACGTCGGTCGACTGACTTTTTCATCTCTGGTAAGTCGATTTTGCAGCCGTTGGATACGAAATCACGGGCCTGCGGTTCATCTTCAACCTCCACCCCCCTGAGCCGCCAGCCACCACCGGCCAAACAGCAGCCCCCCGCCGCCCACGGCCGGCGGTGTGCCGCCCCGCCCGACCCGAAAACACTCCCCACCGCCGGTCCGCCGCCCCAGCCATCCTCTAGGTCCCCCCGTGCGAGCTTTTCTCCGGCGATCCCCACGCCACCGCCCGCCAACGCCCGCCACCGCGGCGACCACCGCCCCATCCTCGAACCCTAAGATAGATAGTGGGTACCTCTCCGTGGGCCCCCCCCCGCCGCGGCTGGTTCTTCCTTCACCCCGGCGAGCCCACCCCTTGAAATCGATGACCCAAAAGTCGATTCATCGATGAAGTGTAGCCAAATCGAGCAGCATCACAAGCAAGAGCAAGAGCGAGAGCAGCAAAGGCGAGCAAGAGCAATAGCAAGAGCAGACCAGGCGGTGAACCGAGAGCAAGAGCAGAGCAGCAGCGCGGCGAAGCTAAAGCAGCAGCAGCTCCTATCGATGTGGGCGTCGCCGCCGAGGGAGCGCGCCTGGAGGAAGTGGCGGCGGCGCCGCCGTGGATGGAGCGCGCTGTCGGCTCGGGACCAAGCGCCGCAACACAGTGAGATCGAATCAAGAAGAAAATGCGGCGATTAGTGTACAACCTCTTTTGGTGGCGCCGATTAGGCCGCAGCTTCATCCGAGGAAACGGTGATGATGATGCTCTTCCGGTGGTGCAGGTGAAGACGGCGGTGTGGGAATGGAGGTGGCGTGAAAAACGAGGGGACCGTCGGGGCAGCTCCTTGGAGGTGGAGGATGGGGTAGCTAAACCGGCGGGACGATGTGATCGACTACGGATCCTCATCCGGTACGGTGGATGAGGGCCGTCGAGGTGTTGCTGTGGACGACGTCGTCGGGGAAGAAGCTCTGGCTGGGTGGCGGACGGAGCAGGGTGTGGGGTTTCGTCGCGGGTTTTCGCGGCCTCGGTGTACGAATGGGTGCGCGGATGGGATGGCAGTGGGGAACCATGGCTTAGAGACGCGCTTGTCCGAAATGTGGGGTAAGTTACGAAAGTACCCCCCACCGATTTGAGGCGGTTCTTTCGGTTCAGGGGTACCACGTGCATTTCGCGTATTGGGATTTCACAGGAGGTGGGAGTTTTCACGCGCGTTGTAATTTCAAAATAGCAAGGCGCGGGTTGAGATGGAGGGAGTTGTCGGAGCATAACGAGACAAAGATATATCTTAAATATTTCGGGCTAACAAGGCGCGGGTTGAAGAGGCGGGAGTTTCGCAGCATGATAGACAGAGACACTAGCTTCAATTTTCGGCATAACAAGGCGCGGCTTGAAATTTTGGAAGAACAAGCTTAACGTGTACCCAAATAAAAAGACAATTTGCACCTCAACACACACAACACACACACAAACACCATTTAGACTAGAGTAAGGTACACGTGCATTGCACGCATGAGATTTGGCAACCAAATTATGAATAAATACCACATTATAGCATGCAAGCTTTGAGTCATATATGCATGATGTTGATGTTCGTTTAATTCTTATAGTTCATTTCATTCAAAATCATCTAGTTTTTATAAGAAAGCTAATCTATTTTAAGATTCATGGAATTGTGCATTGTAAGACATAAAGTAAAAACAAATAATGGCAAATCATGTAGAAAAACATTTGGGCAAGTATGATACGGAAGATTCTAGAACAAATAAGAAATGCTTGTGTTTTGATGTTTGTGCATTATGCTTAAGTTCAACCATGGAGTCTTCTAGATTATACATGTGGCGAAATCTGGTGGAATCTAGATGATATCCAACGGCCAATAGTGCTCAAATTTGCCATCTTTGGACCTTCGGATTCACCTCATCCAATGACCATCTTTCAAAGTTAAAGTTACCCGCTCACAATATAAAAAATATATAATATAATATATATAGGGGTATAGATATAGATATGTGATGCGAAAGCCGCCCATCATCACCAATTACATGCACGGATGCGACATGGGAAAATGATGTCTGCCATCGGTATCTCAAATTCAAATCAGTCTGACCTTGTTCAATGTGTATACATTACAACATGCTCATTTCCAAAGCACACCGCGCAGATCTCCGTTATATTCATGCATGCATGGGTTTTCAAACATCAGGATCTCTTATTCAAATATTTGAATTCAACTTTACATTGATTATGACCTCACCTATTCTTTTACACCCACAAAGTAGTCTTCTCTTTATAATTGTACCACTAACTTTCTCTCGTGCATGCATGCACACACACTACCAGTCGGCATTATCTATCGCACGCATGCAATCCTTTTCTTCAGGTCGGTCTCCCATTAAGGCACACACCCACACACATCCCCCTCTCCCTCATACCGGGCATTCTTTATCTCTCACGTGTGTATGCACAACGATCGATGTTCCTCTATGTATGTGTGTATATAGCTAGGTCTTTCATAGTTTTGCACACAAACCGATCAATCGATATATCCAGTGAGGTCTCACCCTCTTTCCCATGTCCACATCGATCAACCTATACCTCTCCCACGTCCACATTGATCAATCTGTGCCTCTCTATATAGGATTAACATAAATATCTAATACACCCACGTTAATTATATATCCAACGTCCCCCTCTCATCATCCATGCCTTCCGCTTCGTCTCTCAGATGCGTGCACAATGGCGAAGACAGGGGCAGTAAGGGCGGCCTGCCCCCTAACATCACTATATACCGAGGCTAATATGAATGTGATCATTAGGCAATTGCTGCTAAAAAAGGTTTAATTTCATGAATTAACCCTCCTCGTAAAGGATTAGCAAAACTTGGACCCCTAGCTCATTTATTTTTCATGGCTCCGCCACCGCGTGCAACAGCGTACGTGTTCGCCCCCTCTCTCTAAATATCGATCTCGCACTTGTGCATTCCTTCATAGTCTCCCTCCACTCGGCCCCTCGCACCATCTTCTAGCCCCCACCGGATTTTGCCACATGTACAATCTAGCAGACTCCATGGTTGAACTTAAGCATAATGCACAAACCTCAAAACAACAGTGGTTCTCTTTTGTTCTAGAATCTTCCGTATCATAACTGCCCAAACTTTTTTTCTAGTTGAATTGCCATTATTTGTTTTTACTTTATGCTTTACAACGCACAATTCCATGAATCATAAAATAGATTAAGGGCTTCTTTGATTCAAAGGATTCTCAAAGGAATTTTGGAGGATTCTAATCATTAGGAATTTTTCCTATCTTGGTTGTTTGATTTGTAGGATTGTAAACCATAGGAATTTTTCCATATGATTCATTTGCACTAGATTTCATAGGAAACATCCCATCCACTCAAACCTCTTTGAAAGAATTCTGTGTTTTTTCTATGCACAATCAAATACTCGTACAATCCTGTAGGATTCAATACGACATTCCACTATAATCCCATGTTTTTCCAATTCACGCGTTCTTAGCTTTTTTATAGAAACTAATTTGATTTTGAATGAGATGAACTATAAGAATTAAACGAAGGGCTACATCACGCATATATGACTAAGAGCTTACATGCTATAGTGTGGTATTTATTCATAATTTGGTTGCAAAATCTGATGCGTGCAATGCACATGTAAATTACTAGTACTTCGAGTATGTGCAAAACACTTAAATTAGAATACCAATGGCACGCTACACAGTGTCTCTCTTACAGTTCATGAAGCCACGTGGCACATGTGGAGGCGTTGTCACGACCTCCTTGCGTGGATTGATCATAGTGACGTGCTGCTGGTTCCAGAAGAATGTACTCGTCCTCCCTGAGCCATACTGGCGGTACATGCATGAAGCGAAAATGTGCACGCACACCACGCATGCACTCATTCCCTCGCACGCACACGCGGGTACACGGGCGGACGCAATTTTGTACCAAGATCCACCCGATGTGATAATTTGACGTGTGTAAAGTCGTTCACTTCATTGGTGGTCAATTAATACAGCGCATGCAAATTGAGTGGACGTGAGGGCGGAAGAAAGACATTATTACTCCACTGCGCGCATGCGAGTAGTTAAATCGTGGGTTGCTAGTAGTACTTCCATTGGTCTCCTTCGTATTTTGTGCCAATTTTTGACAGTAACATAATATTAACGCATTTGAGCAGTGTAGTCTACTTGAAATTTATGTTCCACTAAACTCATCGGGGGCTGTTTCGGGCCTCGAAACCAAAACCATCAATTAATATTTACCTTGTTCCCATCACATTCGAAAGCCTGCTCACACATACTAGTACTACGTACCAAACCTGAACGTGTTCCCACTATGCAGGTATTAGTACTACTAGTGCTAGTACTTAGGTTATAATAAGGGGAACTACCTAACCGAAAATTACTCTACCTTTCCTCCTCATAAGTGCTTCTTCTTCGTCCGTCGTTGCCATGGCCAGTGAGCAGAGCTCTAGGTCAAGAACTACTCGTAACAAGGAAGCGGCAACCAAGGCTGGGGAAAAAAAAGAGGGATCGCCTCCATGCAGAGACCTCGAAAGATCTCTCACGGGCAAGCGATGGCTCCCAGGAGCGCCCTAGCCGCGGAGGCGCACATGCCGAGCCGGCGGAGCTGGAGTCGTTATCCCTCAACGGCATGCCCGATCAGCTCAATAAGCACCTCAATAAGCAGAAGGAGTTCATCCAAGGCTTGACGGAGTTGCTGAAGGAGAGCCTCGACGACATGCCTGCTGAGCTCAATCAGCAGGGGGAGTTGACCGCCGTTTTGGTGATGCTACTGAAGAAGAGCATTGCCTCGGAGAAGAAGGCGACTGGCGAAATCCTGCGACTTCAGGAGCACAAGGCGAAGCTCTGCCACGAGATCGACCTGTTGAAGGAGAACAACGCCGGCTGGAAGAAGCTGCATGAGAATAGTAGTTCCTCGATGAAGATGCTGCAGGCCCTCGTCATGGAACAGAAGGAGGAGTTGGCGAAGCTCCGTGTCGAGCAACCGGCTGCTGTCAAGGTACATAATGTGGCCGTGGAACAGATGATGAAGGCTCGCATCGAGAAAGCCCGCGTCATGGACGGAATGAAGAAGATGGCGGAGGAGACGCACAAGGAGATGGAGGTCGTGGAGGCGATGAAGAAGCATTTACGACTCCGCGGCGAATTAGATCATTTGGGGTGATAATCTTCCTTCTTCTTTTGCTGTTGTGTTTCATCTTTTTTCTTCGGGTGTTTCGCCGCACGTGTCACGTTCTCTGCGAGGCATGAATAGAACAATGGTTTTTGGTTTTTGAGGGAATGAGTAGAACAATGCTAACAATGAGATGACTAGCAAATTAGATCATTTTTATCGCCATACGACCTTTGGGCTGCCGTGTTTAGGTGCTCCTCCATCGCAGTACTACTCCAGTGGAAAACTTGAGTATACCGCACGGTTCTTTGCTCCTCCTCGATCAGGTCGTCGGCGCATTTATACGAGCAGTAAAATCACAAGGCCCCGCCTTCCAGCAGTAATGAGCTGTCAAATCACAAAGGCCCTCGCCTCTCGTGAAACCGACCAAGCTAGACTGCCCCGCCCTCTAGCCTTTTAAAAAATGTATACTTTTGTACAGAAGTAGTATCGATGGATTGCGCCATGGAGCAAAACTTGAAATTAAAAAAAAAGGTGGTACATATAGAGAGCGCTCGTCACCAAATTATGCATATAATACTATTAAAAAGGCTAGTCACAATAATGGTGTCCAGCACAACCCACCCCTCAAATAAAACTAAGCACCTAGGAACTCTTTGACAAAACTAAGCACCCTGAAATTCTTTGACAACTAAATTGCTGGCTATATGATGTTGGCCATATATATTGTACGTATATAATGTGAATAAACGAGTGGTAGTACTATACCAACTAAAAGATGAAATGTAAGAAATACTAGTATGTACTTACTGAAGAGTTAAAGTAACAAGAAGAAACATTACATAGTTCTGCTGGGGGCTCAGCACAACACACCCCTCAAATTAAATTAAGCACACCTGAAATTAAAATTTGCAACTATTCTGGTAGACACTGCATTAGAACCACCAGGAGCAATGACACTGCCACCTTACTCGGAGTCCTCGTCCATGTCCTCGACTTCGTCCTTATCCCTCTTCCTCTTGGCCGATACTTCTTTGCTTGAACCGCCAACTTGGTTCTTGCTCTTCATCCAACCCTTGTAGGTATTGAAACAAAGGTAGCCATCCATTGTAGCGTACTGGATGTGGTCTATATCTAGTACATTCCGCTGCCATGCATGACGATGAAACGTGTATGGAGGTTTCTCCGGTTTACCGTCTGAAGGATGAACCATGGCTCTGCCAGGTCAAGATTGAAGGTGGCGAGAGGACACCGGCCGATTCTTTTGGAGGTCGAAGGTGTTGCCTACAGCGTGGCCTATCCGACGCTGGGACTTCTTTGTCGTTACCAAAGTCTCTGAACGAATTTGACAAGGTTGCTCTCGAGGAAGTCCTTAAAATCCTGGCACTCAACGTCGGCATGGCATATGTGGTAGACCAAGCATAAGTCATGCACGCAAACCTGGATCACGGCGGGCTTCTTCCTCTCTTCGTCCTTTAGATCCTTCTCTCATCCCATGACTGTGGAGTACTCAACATCTAGCCCGGCGACCCACTCATCATGTGAGTCTTCGAACATGCGTCTAAAGCGAGAAAGGCATCCTTTCACCGTCGCGGAAGAACGGGTGTAGATGACGACGAACTCATCGCTGGTGATGGTTCTAACCTTGTACTCACCGCCGATCGGGGAGATTTGGGACGCCATGGATTTGGGAGGAGGGTTAGGATTAGTGGAACTGCCGTAATGTGAATGGACGGGACGACTAGGAGCGAACCGCCGTAGTATTAAAGGGCGTGCGAGGGACGAGTAGGAGCGAACTGCCGGCGCGCGCGAACGGCAGGGTAGTGGCTTTCCATTCTCCCATGATACGGGCTTCCGAGAGCCCTTGGATCGGAGATCGAATGTTTGCATGGCGTGATTCTAGACCAATGGGTGAATATCCTATCCTGGAGGGTTATTCTGCAAATTTTCAGCAACTTAGCATGCGACCGTTTGATCTCAGATCCAAGGGCTGCCAGCAGCCCGTATCATGGTCGCGCCTACCACGACCGTCGCGTCGCTCGTGTGGTCGCGCCCTTGGAGATTTAACACGGTGTGTTAGGCTATCTGAAGTTGGCATGTCATACATAGTCATCACTTAGTCACTCATACTACAACAAGGTTGGCTATATGGTTGGCTATAAGTGTATTTTTTTACTCCTCTCTATATCTTTCTTCGTACTCCCTCCGTCCCATAATATAAGAACGCTTTTGACACTAGTGTAGTGACAAAAAGGTTCTTATATTATGGGACACAGGGAATAGTAGTATTTATTGCATTTGCCAAGGAGTGACCTCTTCCAATGAAATGGTGTTGCTAAGTTTGCTTCATTTAATTAGCTATAGACTCAGGCTGGTTGTAATGGGAAGTATCATATACTAATATCATGCATATGATACTAGTGTATGACACCTCATCAAGTACTACCTCCCTAATGGATATACATATGATACTAGTATATGATACTATGCATTAGGAGGTAGTACTTGATATAATTAACTATAGACTCAGCTGGTTGTAATGGGAAGTATCATATACTAATATCATACATATGATACTAGTGTACTACCTCCCTAATGCGTAGTATCATATACTAGTATCATGTAGTACTTTATTTATTACCATGCATGACACATAGTAGTATAGCATTTATTATGATATAGTATCATGATATGATAATCAACCCTCTTTTTCTTCATTTAATTTTATGACACCTCATCAAAATTGCCTAGTTGACATGCATGATACTAGCTATGATACTGCCATTACAACTAGCCTCAAAATTGTCTTTTCACCTAGGTACACGTGCTTAGCACCGTTTCTTCCTTGGGTCACCAAACTAGTCTCTCTCTTCTTGATTAACTTGCCACATCGGACTTTATGCCTATGTGGCAAGCTTACTTACCTAGGAACAAGTAAGTACAATAGTGCGCTTTGCCGCTTTACATGGCATTTTGCATGTGTGGAGGAAAGAGAGGCAAGGAAAAAGTGGAGAAGTGGGCTCTCATGCAAGAGCCAGCCTCTACTACTACATGGTGGAGCATTGGGAGAGGCACCTGTATGGAGGTGGTCGGGGAATCGGAGACTCACGTCGGTCGTGGCGCCTTGATTAAAATGATAATGGCAAGTCAAATCACGAGGCCACCTGTCCAGCAGAAACTTCATTTGTCAAATCACACAGCCCTCGTTTGCGATAGCCTACTCCCTCGTCTTCTCGCGGCTCTGTCGAACCGACTAGGCGGAACTGTCCCGCCGCCCTCTTGGGCAGGAAAAGCCCTGCCCTCGACTTTTAAATAGTATCTGATATACTAATTTTGTATCCATGGATTGCGCCAGCGCCATGGAGCAAAGCGTCTAGAAAACGGCGGTACACATGTACGGAGTATACAACACGCACATCGCGTTCGCGTCGCACACCAGACGGTCGATCGGTGCAGCACGCTGCTCTCCGAATGGAGCAGCGCGTCATATTGCGTTCGCACACACATGTGGGGCGGCAATTGAGAACCGACCATAGGCACACTCCCGGCCCGCAAGTCGGGTGACTTAATAGAAGAGGGAGGCGGCGATAGTACTAGAGAAGTGTTGTACTACGTTGGTGCTCGGGCGATCCTCGCAAGACACGAAGATCAGTTCATCCATGCACGTGACGGACTCCAGCAGAACACGCTGGATTGGCTATAATCTACATATCGTGCAGGCTGTGTTGTACATGGCTATAGTTGTGGTGAGAAATCTAAAAAAAGGTTTCTTGTCATCTCGCAAAATTATGTGTCATGTGCTTCGGATCACTGCAAGGGTTAAACAATGAAAACTGAGTTGGGCTAGTCATTGGGGGCACATGCACGAACAGTGACTACTCGGCTGCCATCTAGGTCAAGCCGGCTATGTTAATGAGGACATCTATCGACGGACCCCTTTTCTATGAGTTTATCTTTAATTTGAGCTTTGTTCCTCGTCTAGTTTGTCCGTCGGGATTCATGTTGTCTCCTTTGGGCAGTGAGGTCATGATTTCTTGTCGTGTGGCATTTTTCGTCTTATATGTTATAATCCGGCGCTTCAGATCAAAATGACAACAACTGCGCCTCCGGGCCACGTGCATGAAGACTTCTCGACAGTCATTGACGAGGTCAAGCCGGCTCCGGTAGACAAAAGAAAACTAAGTACTACTCCACTATATAGGCAGGAGCCTCCGCGCTTGCTTGCTAGTGTTGCTCTCTTCACACCGTCTCGGCCTCTCTAGATCTAAACACGACAACGGTGGCCACACTCTCTCTCTCTCTGTCTGCTCACCGCTGGTCACAGATCCAGCCGGATCCTCTCCGCCGGGGAAGGTGAGAAGGTGCAACATTCACGCGGTCGTCCTCGGAGACGGCTCTTACCGCTGCTGGGCGCGTCCCGATCAGCCTGCCTTGTCGTTCTCTCCCAAGCACCGCTGGCGAGGGAGGGCCTCTGACCTCTTCTTCCTCGCTGCCGTAGTGTGGGCAGATCCGGCCTCCCGCCGCCCACCTAGCGACATCCCGGCGACCATCAGGTATAACTTCCTTCAAAACCGGCCTTGCTCTACTTCCCGAGCTCCTGACGTCGCTGCATTTGTAAATTTTACTATTTCTCAGGCCCCCTCGTAGATAGGATCGATCGGCTGTTCGAAAACCACCTAATTTTTTTACGTTTAAAAGGTAAAACTAGTTCATGCACTCGAATAGTACTACTTGGTTCAAACAAGGAAGAAAGGGGTTAAGGGGGTGGGGTGGGGAGGATTTGTTACTGAATCTAGGACTTGGTGAAAGAGGAAATAATGGGGCGAAAAGTAGCAGAGACTGGCTATCCAACTGGTCTCTAGGTCTAATAGGGAAATAAAGGGAAAAACAGTACAAACTCAATATAAACCTGATCTATTGGTTGAAAAAGGAAAGAAAGTGGGGACTGGGGGACAAGTCAACAGAGTAAGCCCAACACTAGATTTGCTAGCCTCACACAGTATAAGGTGGCTACACCGAACAAAAATGGGACCAATCCAGATATCTTGTTCTGATGTTTGTTGCTCCGAGCCACTCTTATGTAATGCCACTTTGGTAAAATGTAGCGATCGCCTTTGTTAAAAGTAAGGACACGTTAAACCAATGTTGTTTTCAATGTAATGCCTCCAGTAATATGAATCAATGGCACTTCTTTACATGTCCTGCTAAAATTTCCCATTAAGATAAGTTGGTTCTTTTCGCGTGGGCATCCACTACTGCGTCTTCGCCGGCTCCGAGTCGTCCCCTTCCTAGGCCTCGCTCTCGTCCACTGCCGTGGTGCTCTCGGCGCGGCGTGGTCAACGTGGTCAAGGAACGACTTCCATCGGACCTGGACTGTACGTGGAGAGGCTGACAGCTGGGTCCACGGCCGCAGCAAGGAAGTGCCTCCTTATTACGCGGAAAATAATGATTCCTCCACCTGACATCGGGGACCCACCGGACGGGCCACCGTATTTCGCAAAAAAATGTTTCCCCCTGACTGCTGGGACCCACCAGCTACATCTTCGCACGCAAGGAAATGCGTCCGGGCAAAAAAAAAACGATTCTCCCCCCTGACTGCTGGGACCCACCAGCTACATCTTCACACGCAAGGAAGTGCCTTACAGTCGGGACCCACCTGGTGAAGCGTGCGTGGCGTTGTCATTCTGGTATAGCGATGTGCGTACATATATCTTGGTGGATGTAGAGGCGCCGCACGTGTCGTAGTAGAGGCGCGCGACGTAGCATGTACACGCACGTCTGATGGCGAGGTGCAAAAAAGAAAATCTGACCCGCGCACGTACATACGGGCAGGGTCTCTAACGCCTATCACGCATCTGTACATGGTTGGGTCGGAGCGGAGAGCAGCGTCGTCGTCGTGTTCATGGGGAGCCAACCGGCTGGGTCGAAGCGGAATGTGTGGTCGTGTTCATCGGAGGGCTTGGGCGGAATAGGCGATGGAAGCGAGGCTGGCGTACCGCTGGCGGAGAAGCGGCCTTGTGTTCGACCAGCCATGTTCAAGCGGGTCCTGTTGATCGGGAGGGGCTGGCGTGCCGCCAAAGCGGAGGAAGCGGACCTCCTACGGTCAAGCAGGGGTCCTGTTGATCGGGAGGGGTGTGGCGTGCCGCAAAATGGATGAAACGGACTTGTGTTGGAGCGCTACGGTCGAAACACGGGGGAGGGGTGTGGCGTACCGCAAAACGGGACTCCACAGGATATTGTTCATCTCCACCGTCGACTTCCTCCAGCCTCCACGGGCTCCTGTTCATCCAGCCTCCACCGCGCGCTACTCCACCGGCTACTGTTCAACCACCCCTCTCCACGGGCACCCCTCCACCGTCTACTATTCATCCAGCCCTCCACACCACGGGGTTCTGTTCAACCACCCTCCACGGCCACCCCTCCACCGTATATTGTTCATCCAGCCCTCCACACCACGGGTTCTGTTCATCCGGAGGCAACGCCACCGCTCATTATTCATCAACCCCCCATAGCGCTCACTAGCAGCGATAGCGAAGAATCGCTCCATCGGGTTCAGTTAACAGCCATCGATCGATCGCTCGGGTTCAGTAACGCATAGCCTGCAGTGCAATCGCTCGGGTTCAGTTAGAGCCCAACGCCTCGCTCGGCTTCAGTTAGAGCCAAAGCCTCGCACACACGGGCTTACGTACGAGAGTAACGCGCATCGCTCCGCCCCCGACCTCCCACCATAACCGGCAACTCCCCGAAATTTTCCTCCCCCTCGCTTCTACCACAGTTTTTTCTGTCATGGACGGCCCAAAGAATGTCATGCAGCTGCGTCTCCGGCCCGCCCAGGACGAAAAGCCCATTTTCTGTCATGATTTTTTGTCATAGAAGTAGGAGCCCACCACATCTATGATGATACCGGGTTTTGTCACAATTATCGTCATAGAAGTGTCATATGTATGACAAAAAAAATCATTCGGCCCAAAATGTCACGGATGTGTCTTTTTTTGTAGTGCTCGGGCTTGATCGGCGGGGATGACAGCGTGGCTGGATGCCCGAATCCCCGTCTTCACTCCCCACGGGGGCTGAAGGAGTCCAGCTCGAACACGTCAACTGTTGAGGGGAAGAAGGCGGACTGCGTCCGCTGCACCGCCAGCGCACTCTCCGGCGGCTCCGCGGCTCCGGCGTCCTTGGCCACTCCCTTGCCCTTGGTGAATTTTGGCGCCATGGCGGCTGGGGGAGGAGGGCAGGATAGAGGGCGGCGGAAGCGCAACGGCGGCGAGCAGGAACGAAGCTTGGAGAAGAAGAGGAAGGCTGGCGGAGGTTTCCAAGATTGGGGTTGCGCGAAGGGTAAAAGGAACAGTGCGCCCGCTGTTGTCCCTTTTTATGGGGAAGCCGCAGGGCGCGCTACCCATTTACTTCGATGTGACGCATGCTTGCGGAAACCGCCCCACGCATGCCGCCCACGTCACGCACACCCCTCCACGCCACGCCGTGCGCGCGGGTCGTGGGAAGCGCAATGCACGAAAACTTTTACCACGGTGAAAACCGTCCCGCCTGCCCGCGCATAGTTTTGGGCCTGGCCCAACAACGTGTCGCACTTATGTGTGGCCCAGGCCCGGGGGCTCCTGTCGGTGTACAAAAAGAGGGGTGCGTTTTTGTACCCCTATACCTGTGCACGGGCAGTCGGAGCCGCGCCTACGGTCACGCCAAGCAGAACAGGGGAGGTGAGCCATGGTAAGACCAAATCCCAAGATAATAAGATCAATGCCAAGGCCAAGACCACAAAGAGCAGAGGGACGAAGCAGGTTCCCCCGGCAAGACCCTTGCCGGGGCAGCCTCAGCAGCCCCGGCAAGATCCTTGCCGAGACAGCTCACCCCTCACCAACAGAGCGGGCCACCCTTGAGCCCACGATCTCCAACATCATGTTGGGCCAGGGCTCGGGAGGCACCTCCGTGGTGGCATGCAGATATTTGTGAATACATATTCAAGATCAGATGAGTACTAGAAGACAACGATCCTCGGCAAGATCCTTGCCGAGGAAGGCCACCAGACCCCCGGCAAGGCCCTTGCTGGGGACGACAGCCGCAACGGCAAGACCCTTGCCAGGCCACACGGCAAGACCCTTGCCGGGCCACACGACAAGACCCTTGCCGGGCCACCCGGCAAGGCCCTCACCAAGGACGCCAGCAGGGCCACCGCCAGGCCCACGCCGACCAAGCTTCCACCGCCGTTCACATGCAGGTGCCAGCCCAACCAGCTGGGCGGGCACCTGCGTGGCAACATGCAGCTCCCAGGCCAACTCGTCGAGCGCCTGCGTGGCGGCATGCAGATCTTCGTGAAGGCTCGGCCTGCGCCACCTCAGCTGCCTGCACGCCTACATGGCACCACAGCGCCTCCTTTGTCCGGGCGCGTGTCAAAGCGAGGAGGAGGAGCAGTGATGGCAGACGGGACAGGCCTCGCCCGTCCCCAATAAAGCAATGGGACACCTAAGCTACGCATTAAATCGTCTTGTCCTATGTCTGACGATAAGCTCAGGGCACTATACGCCTTTCCACCTCCTGTGTGCCACTGTGGCAGCCCCTTTCGACTATAAAAGGAGGCCCATGGCATACTGGAGAAGGATTCTGCTCTTTCGAACCACGCACTGACCACAACTAGTTCGAGAGCTCAAGGACTCTCTGAAATACACCCACCAAAGCAGGACTAGGGTTTTACGCATCCTCGCTGGCCGAACCTGGGTCAACGATCCTTGTGCTTTCTACTAGCCCTGCTCTTCTCGCAACCCTGCGCCCCAGCAACCGTAGTTGGGATTCATGTGATCCATAGGTATCGTTCCACATCGACACTCGACTGGGGTAGGGGTGTAGGTGCATCGTTCACGCTATCGTCGGCGGCGAGGGAGGAGACCAACGGCTGCCCGCACGTCCCGATTGGCGGCCGTGTCGTTCTCTCCGAGAGAGTGCCGGCTCCGGAGGGCCTCCGACCCCTTCTTCCTCCCTCGATGTGTGGCCAAGATCGGCCTCCGGCGCCGTCTTTGCCACATGCCTACGACCCTCAGGTATATATTCCTTCGAAACCTGCCTTGCTCTACTTCCCCAGCTCCCACTTGGCTTCGTGTGGATCTTTTTCAACTTCCGTCCACTGTTCCAAAGCCACCTAGACTTTTACTATTATTAGATGTAAAGCTAGTTCATACAGTCGACTCTAAGAGTTGGTTCAAACAGGGAAGAAAGTGGGAAAGTTGTAGCATGAATCTAGGACTTGGTTCTAAGAGGAAACGGGGGAAAGTAGTAGATACTGGCTACTCAACCGGCCTTTTGGTTGAAAAGACGAAGAAAGCGTGGTGGATGGCGAAGGGTGGGGGAAGTGGATCTATCTCTTGGTTGAAAAAGGAAAGAAAGTGACGGGTGTTGGGGGACAACGCAAATGAGAGTGAGCAGGTCTAGATTTCCTGTGATCACAAAGGAAAATGTCGCCGAGGAGATAAAAAATGGGACAAATGCAGACATGCTGCCTGAGTATTTGCCGCTCTCGGCAACCACATCTGCCTCACCACTTTATGCCTCTGCTGTCCATACGCCCATATCGCTATTGTTAATGTAAAATCACATGAAGCATTAAGCAATGCCACCTAATTAAGGTCACTATAAGTAATGGTTTAGTGCCGTTGATAAAGTGGTGAAGTGCTTCCGTCTTGCTTTATTTCCCATGAATTATGTTTTTGCAGTTACACTTAAATCTCACACCGCTAACATTGCTTAATCCCAGTGGAACTACACAAATTTGATTGCACATTTACTGACCATGTACTACTCTCATGAAGGTAATACTAATGCTATTGTTCTCCATGTTAATATAGTGGCAGTGTTGATGTGATGTGATGCTACTTACTTAAGGACACTTTCATACTGTCAATCTAGTGCCAATTATAACACAATAGATGCTGCTGTTAATCATACGCCACTGCAAATATCTGTCACTTTTTAAATAACCGTATTTCGTATTTGCGCAAACAGGGATGTATGTCTCCATATCGTTTCGGGACGTCTGTCTCCGTATTGTTTCTATCCACACAATAAAAAGCACACACCTCAGTTTTAGTATAACTGTGCAAAATGAGATGGCTATCCCTCGTTGTCGTCGTCTAACCACCTATCTTCCAGGTATTCCTACATTGGTAGTTACTAGGTGACATGACCAACGCAATCTAAAAGAAGCCGATTCATACGTTTTACTTCCTGATTTTAGTGCAAGGACGAGCGAAAACATATGCATCCTAGTCCGGAATGCACTTTCCTCCAGTTCATCCATGGACCGAGGACAAGCTGGCACGGCTGCACGGAGGTTTTTGGGACAGTGCACGGACAAGAGGCATTGTGGTCTGCTTATTTCTGCAAATAGCAGCGCTTAAATTTAGTGGAATGCACAAGACTTTCAGCTGGTCAGTACACTGCATGGTTCAGTTCAGCATTCTAGCTGAGAACACAATTATAATTGGTTATTCTGGAATGAGAGAACCTAACCCTGGATGGTGGCAACAAGAAAAAACGAGAGTGAACACCAGCAAAATTCAAGCCTGCCAGGAGGCCCTTTGCTAAGAGAAGCCTTGCTTGTTTTTTCCTGATTTGTGAACCTTCTCACAACTTTGTCTTTTGCTATTAACTAGTATATGTTTGTTATGTTCTATGAATCATTGAGATGTATAAAATTGCTTAACTTATGATTTTCAAGTTTTTTATGAAGCCGAGTTTAATGTGAGTGTTCGACATGAACGCTGGACTAGCGTGTGAACGTTTGGAATTTACATTGTTGCCTCAGTTAACTGCAGGAACCACTGTAACAAGATACATAGTTGCTTATATGTCAGAGAGCTGACTGTTGTGTAACATCCCAAAATTCTAAATTTTGGAATGTTATATTAAGTAAATATTTATGCTTGTTTGCTTGATTGTTGTGTGACTGATTGTGTGAAATTGAGTGAAATTTGAAACTTTTTGGAAGTTTAATGAGAGGGAATGAAATGACTTTCCCAAACTTTTCACTTTGCTTTTTGATCTCCATGAATTCAAATCCTTTTTATCACAAAACCCTAGAGTGAAGATGATATGACTTCTTCCATATGAATAAATGAAAAGGGTTTTGAAAAGATTTGAATTCCATTTGCGAATATTTCAAATTTAGAAACTTTATGCAACTCAATGATTTTCATGAGAGAAGATAAAATGACTTCTTCAAATTTTAAGAAATATGAGTTGGAAGTTTATTGAAAGTCCATTTGAAGGTATTTCGAAACCCACTTTTAATTTTGAGTTATTTGGGTTTTACTCAAAATATTTTTCTCCAAAATCAAAATATATGGAAATTAGGGAAAAATGATTCCCTACAGCATAAAAATGGAGAAAAATAAATTTAAGATCATTTTGTTATTCTAAGAATGATTTTTCTTACGTTTTATTGATTCAGCAGCACTATGATTTTTGTGAATTTTGGAGGATTTTATTTGAACTTGAAAAATAGTTCATGTTGTAGAAAATCTTTTTCTGAATTTTTTGATATATAATATGTATATATTATATTTATATTTTAATTTAGTTCTTGCTTTTAATCTTCTCTGCTATCTTCAAAAAAAAATAGGCCGAAGCCACCGAGGCCCAACTCTCTCTCCCTCGGCGCACCTACGCGCCAGGCTGGCCCAGCAGCTCACCCGCGCCGAAACCCCTTCGCACTGCCCGCCCGCTCCCTCACGCTCACCCTGTCTCGCTGACAGCAGGGCCCGCTGTTTCTTCCTCCTCCCGCAAGCCACGAGCTCGGTCGGCGCAACGACTACGCCACCGCCGAATCCCGCGATCCACTGGATCCTCTCCCCCGATTTTCCCCCTCCTCCAAGCACCCCTCCACTTATATATACCCCTCCCCTCACCCCATTCTGCCCCTTCACGATCCCCGAACCCCTCTCCGCTCGCCGCCATTTCTCACCGGAGCCAGAGCTCCGCCGCCCGCCATTGCTGCTGTAGCGCTCCACCCCGACCACCTCGTCACCGTCCGAACCCACCACCGACCCCTCCTCGCTCACCCTCACCTCCCCAACACCTCGCCCGAGCTCCATAGCCACCAAAACACCGCCACCATCTCCACCACTGAGGCCATCGCTGGAGCTGAAGCTCGCCGAGCTTGCCCCGCCGTGCGTCGTCCTCGACTGCTACCTCCACCACCTCTACACGCGCCACTCCCCACCGAGCCCGATCGACATCACCGCCGCCTTCTGCAACCACCGGAGCTTTGGCGCCGGCCACACCCGAGGCGCCCCTCGCCGTCGTTCCCGTCGCACCGCCACGGTAAGCTCCTCCACCGCCCGATCCTTTTCCTATGGTTTAGATTAGATTGGATCGAACAGTTTGGTTTTATTTAATTAGATCGGTTTAGTGCGGTTTATCTTACGGTTCATTTAGTTTAGATCGAACCGGGTCTCCCGGTTTTTCTTTATTATCCGCGTCGTCTCTGGTTCACTTAGTTTGCGAACATTCACCGTTTAGTCTCCGCAGTGCAAACCTCCAGCGAACCAGGAACAGCCACGTGGCCTATGCCCTATCCGTAGGTTTTTTTCTCTAGGTCTTTTTTTCAGAAATAGTTTCTGATTTAGATTGTTAAATCTTCTAGGTTTTAAGTCCAAATTGGGTGATTCCTTTTGCTTTGTGTCCTGAATTTGTTGAAGTTTCTGTTTGCATACTTAGTTCTACAATTTGAGTATTTTAAATTTGAGTTGGATAAAATTTGTTGAAATCACTATTTTGGCCATAACTTGAGTTTTACAAAATATTTTTGATTGATTCCTTTTGCTGTTGTTTTGTTGTTGTATTCCCTATCCAGTAGCATATAGTGGTTTATTTTTAGTTTATCTTAAATTAGGTTTATTGCAAAATAGTATTGTTTGGCTTATGTAGTTGTTTTAGTCATATTATTAGTGTTTTAATTATTTTTAGTTAATTATTTTTGTAAATTTTTACATGTTGTGATATGTTCTGTTAGACTCAAGTATATAATTTTTTAGCTATTTATTAGTGTTTAGCTACTGCTTTGGTGTTTGCTTGTTTAGTTCAGAGTGATAGTTGATAAAAATAGTTCTATTAAGTTTTAAAAGTAATTCTTGTTGCCACTTCAAGTTATGTTTTATTGTTTGTGTTATTTAGGAGTAAATTAGTTTTATAGTTATTTTAGTATTGTTTACTATTGTCTTAGTGTTTTGCTAGTTGTTCTAGTGTTAACTAAATAGATATAATAGTTTTTATACTAGTTCTTTTGCTAGCAAATACTTTAGTAAATTATTTTCTGTTGTTTCATTAGAATTATATTTTCTTGTAGAAAAATTATTAGAGTAATTTAGTGTTGTTATGATAAACTTTGTGTGAGTTGGTCTCCACTAGTTTTCATTTCTTTTGGAGTTTCCTTTGGTTTTTTTTCTTTGAACACTATTGTTTTATTTACTTCTTTTTTATTGTTATTTTGGTTGATAGAATTGATTGCTAGGAATGTTTGCTTATGTGAATGCTACATTTGACTTGTATAGATTTTCTTCGGAGTGATGAATAGTTCTACAAGTCATTTTCTGAGAGCGTTATAATCTTCATCAAGTAATTACCAGGCAAGTTCACTTTGACCATGTTATTCACACCTATGTTTTTATTGCATCTAGTGTCATCTTCGCAACAATCCCTCCAGTAGTGATATTGAATCCTTGTAGTTGAGTAGTATGCATGAGGTAGGAACCCATCTCCCTGTTATCAAGCCCGGGACGTTATTTATTTTAATGCTACGCTATAGTAGACGGCATTTGCTATGAGTGCACGAGAGTGGTGTTAAGAAGGATGACTCTACATCAATGACGACAACTCCATGATGGCATCTGCAAGGACTGCATCTTTAAGGCCTCAAGGCTTCAAGACTCGAGACAAGAATTCAATACACACTCTTGGGTGAAGGATGGTTGTGGGCACCTGGAGAAACCGGTGGATGGCGGGATGCATGGAGAAGCGCCATGACATCTTGCGAAAAGCTTCACCCAGACTCAAAGAGACGGAAGAATACTTCATGCCCAGAAGCTTACCTGTGCAACCATAAGTCATTATGGGCTCTGGCTTGGTTGACCTTAGTTGTGACTCTGGCTGGGACGGTGCTAGCAGATGTAGAACGACGGTAGGATTGGATGAGCACCGGACAGTGGTCAGGGGAACTCTTCGGAAGACCATGTTTCGGTCGTCTTGTTCTCAAACACCCTGAAGTGAGAGAACATAAAGAGAGGGATTGAATCTCACGGGTAAAGTGTACAAACCTCTGCAGAGGGTTATAACCTAAGCAATTAGCCGTGTCCCCGGTTACGGACAATATGAGCATCTGGACTTGGATCTATCTCGGAACTCTCAACACCGGACTGATAACTTAATTGTGGGCAACTTATGATGATTTTGGGCTATGAGACATCGGTTGGCGGAACCATGTCATGATAGAAAATTCCGTAGTACAGATTTCGATTATTTCCTTTGACGTAGGGAAAATAATACCAGCTTTTACGCAAACAAAACTCAGATACAGAGCCACAAAGCCATACTGCATATAGTATAGTTTATCATCTGTTTTCTCTTATTGTGATCTTGCCGGTACATTCAATGTACTAACCTACACGGCTGCAACGTCTCATGTTGCAGATATTTCCTCGATGAGTAAGAGTTACGATACAGGGTTACGGTCTACACTTAACTTGCCGATGGCGTTGATGGGACTCCACACCCGTTGATTGTTTCCGCTGAGACTTATAAGGTATATATTAGTTTTACGTTATTTATACATGTGATTGCACTTTTATATATACATGGATGTACTGTGTGTGCCAGCATACTGATCCAGTGATGGCACAGATACACAGAGGCTTGACTGCCTGAGGTCGGGTCGCTACAGATATGGTATCAGAGCACATGTTGACTGTAGGACGTGACCCTAGAAATCAGAAAGCTCCTAAGACAGGATGTCTCTAAAACTTTATTTTCAAAAGGACCCTTTACTTCTCGTCTTTTCTGATTTTATCAAGTTGTCCCTCTTACCTCAAATAGCTGGAGTATACCCTTTTCCCCTTTTGACCACATGGAGGTCAACAAACACCACTCCAAGAAGGACAAGATATCGGACAACTGATGACCCCATCAGAGTAAAGAGGATTCACCATGCATTAAAAGAGTTGAAGCTATAACAGTTGAATACTCTGAAGACTTGAAGAATTTGAAGAATCTGAAGAATTACTTGACCTTTAGAAGACCAAACCCTTGTTATATACTTACGTTAGACGCGATGATTTGTGGGCTGTCATTTGTTTGATATTTTTTTTACAGCTACAAAATAAAACCCGTTTCTTCAAAAACTATTGTTTGTATTGCGTGTATCTCTCCCTTTTCTTCTCTCGTATCTCATCCCAAAACCCCTGGACCCAATAGATGATGAAGGAAGAGGTACTGGTATTCCCTGGACCGACGACCTAGTTGGAGGCAGAGCTATGGATTTAAAACATGGAGGATCATTTCAGGAAAAAAAATTGATTGCAAGGAATTATGAGGTTCAATATGCTCTTTAGTACCTTTCAGAAAGTGCTACAACCTGGTGGAAAATGCATCAAGCCATACAAGGATGTAATGGAGAAAAACTTGGGAGGAATTCAAGAAGACTCTGTTGAGATCTCCTCGTATTTGGAAGCACTATGATAACCCGAAGAAGAAACCTTGTGCTTGCAAGATTTGCAGAGAAATAGGACACACAAATGAAGAACACCAGGATGGATGCCCTCATTGTGAGGAAAATCACTCAGCCGAAGAATGCCCGACTGGGCAGGTTACTTGTTTCCTGGGTGAAGGAACTACGCACTACCCTGCTCAATGTCACCTTTACCCCGAGGTACAAGAAATTATCAAGCAGCGGAAGGAAGCCATGAAAGAAGCCCTCAGAGAAAGTTTAGAAGAATCTGTGATGCAGGAAGATGTTGAAGACCCTGATGGAGAAGGCCTAATTTTAGGCCCAAGCCTGCTATTCATGTGGAGAAGAAGGACATTTTTTCACATCACTTCACAATGGAAAGAGAAGAGTATCCCGGAGACTTCCCGACAGAAGAAGTGAAGTTTGACCCTCAGGAAATAGAAGCTCTGATCATTACGGAGAAACCCAGGAAGAGAAAATGAAGGCATCCCCAGAACAACCCAATTTCTGCATAGAAGGACCTGAGTCATATCACTTGTTACAGGTGCAAGGATTTAGGTCATTACGCTAATAAATGCCCAGAAAAGAAGCCTAGAACCCAAGGAGCCTACATAATCACAAAGAAGCCCAGAGACATGCCGGAAGTCATTTGTTTTCGTTGCAAGGAAGTGGAACATTTTGCTAGAGAATGTTCAGATCAGATGAAGGCTGGAGCTAAGTAGTTGCGATTTTGATATGGATAATAAGAGTGGTAGAAAGCAATTTTATTTTCATAAGTTCAATGAGTTGAATTATGTAATGAGTGCTCAGAGATTGTAATGAATTCGTGAAATCAATAAAGTTAATGTGTCATCATTTCATACGTAGATTGTTTTTTTTTTGAGTTGTTACTCTGTGAACAAAGATTTTGACCATTTTCGAGGATATGATAAATATGGTCTATGGATGGATTTGTGAATTTCATTTTAAGGGTGGTAGTACCCTGTGAAGAACACTAGACCAATGGATGAGAAAATATATATATTCCACGGACTGTAGTTCGAAACAAAAAAATAGTTGGAGTTTTACTTTTGATACGATGGTTATGAAGAAACGGAGTATGATTGGATTTAAAGGAGGTGTAATATGAAACAAGAATTACTCCAAGGATGAGTTAAAGTTGTACAAGTGTTGAAGTGGGCCATAACCCACAGGCCCGGGAATTAATAAGGATCAAGTACTCCCTGGAAGAAGAAATTTTGGAAGTTGTGATTTCATCAGCAATTTCATCAGCAAACGTTTCATAGGAGATTACGTAAAAAACCGAGAGTTGTGAAGAACGATAGATGTTTTGTTTGGCTTGCAGAACCAAAGGATTTACCCGATCCCAGTTCGAGGACAAGAGAAATTCTGCAATGCTTGTGAGAATGCCCGAGTGTTTGAACTGCGAGATTCACCAAACCTTATACAGGGTAATGATTTGGGTGCGGAATGGATTGATCACCATACCGACTTACTCTTGTCATTCGCTCTTGCTATTTGGAATGGTAAATCTGAGTGACTTACCCATAGTAGAGAGACGACGATGTCAAACCTTGTTTAAACCATAGAATGGTAGGACGATTTATCTAGGTACAGGCAACCGCTGCCAAACATAGGTTATACGCTGAGATCCAACCCGACCATTTTCCTGCAGGAGAAACCATGAATTCTCGACCACCATGAGATTTTCAATAGTCGTTTAGTATTGGCGACATACCTGTCAGATATGAAGACCCAGTCTCGGAAGAACCTCACCAGGATGGAAGGACATGTATTTGAGGAAAAGGTTATGCCCTGACCGGAAGAGCACCAGTGAAAGAGTTATTCCGGAGAATATTTGAAGACCGACACGGTCAACTCAAAGGATGGAGTACATGAGTTCTGTGGGAACCATAACCCCGCTTTTAAGTGTGGTAGCACACTAGACCATTCCGGTCAATGGATTGTTGGAAGACCCCCAAACCCTAACCTTTTCTTGCTAGCCTCTTTGAATCTCGAGGACGAGATTCATTTTAAGTGTGGTATGTTTGTAACATCCCAAAATTCTAAATTTTGGAATGTTATATTAAGTAAATATTTATGCTTGTTTGCTTGATTGTTGTGTGACTGATTGTGTGAAATTGAGTGAAATTTGAAACTTTTTGAAATTTAATGAGAGGGAATGAAATGACTTTCCCAAACTTTTCACTTTTCTTTTTGATCTCCATGAATTCAAATACTTTTTATCACAGAACCCTAGAGTGAAGATGATATGACTTCTTCCATATGAATAAATGAAAAGGGTTTTGAAAAGATATGAATTCCATTTGAGAATATTTCAAATTAAGAAACTTTGTGCAACCCAATGATTTTCATGAGAGAAGATAAAATGACTTCTTCAAATTTTAAGAAATATGAGTTGGAAGTTTATTGAAAGTCCATTTGAAGGTATTTCGAAACCCACTTTTAATTTTGAGTTATTTGGGTTTTACTCAAAATATTTTTCTCCAAAATCAAAATATATGGAAATTAGGGGAAAATGATTCCCTACAGCATAAAAATGGAGAAAAATAAATTTAAGATCATTTTGTTATTCTAAGAATGAGTTTTCTTACGTATTATTGATTCAGCAGCACTGTATGATTTTTGTGAATTTTGGAGGATTTTATTTGAACTTGAAAAATAGTTCATGTTGTAGAAAATCTTTTTCTGAACGTTTTGATATATAATATGTATATATTATATTTATATTTTAATTTAGTTCTTACTTTTAATCTTCTCTGCTATCTTAAAAAAAACAGGACAAAGCCACCGAGGCCCAACTCTCTCTCTCTCCCTCGGCCCACCTACGCGCCAGGCTGGCCCAGCAGCTCACCCGCGCCGAAACCCCTTCGCACCTCCCGCCCGTTACCTCACGCTCACCCTGTCTCACTGACAGCGGGGCCCGCTGTTTCTTCCTCCTCCCGCAAGCCACGAGCTCGGTCGGCGCAACGACTACGCCACCGCCGAATCCCGCGATCCACGGGATCCTCTCCCCCGATTCGCCCCCTCCTCCAAGCACCCCTCCCCTTATATATACCCCTCCCCTCACCCCGTTCCGCCCCTTCACGATCCCCGAACCCCTCTTCGCTCGCTGCCATTTCTCACAGGAGCCAGAGCTCCGCCGACCGCCATTGCTGCTGCAGTGCTCCACCCCGACCAACTCGTCGCCGTCCGAACCCACCACCGACCCCTCCTCGCTCACCCTCACCTCCCCAACAACTCGTCCGAGCTCCATAGCCACCAAAACGCCGCCGCCATCTCCACCACCGAGGCCATCGCCGGAGCCGAAGCTTGCCGACCTTGCCGTCGCCGTGCGTCGTCCTCGACTGCTACCCTCACCACCTCTAGACGTGCCACACCCCGCCGAGCCCGATCGACGTCACCGCCGCCTTCCGCAACCACCGGAGCGTCGCCGTCGGCCACACCCGAGGCGCCCCTCGCCGTGTCCTCGGTTACGGACAATTTGAGCATCTGGACTTGGATCTATCTCGGAACTCTCAACACCGGACTGATAACTTAATTCTGGGCAACTTATGATGATTTTGGGCTATGAGACATCGGTTGGCGGAACCATGTCATGATAGAAGATTCTGTAGTACAAATTCCGATTATTTCCTTTGACGTAGGGAAAATAAAACCAGCTTTTACGCAAACAAAACTCAGATAGAGAGCCACAAATCCAAACTGCATATAGTATAGTTTATCATCTGTTTTCTCTTATTGTGATCTTGCCGGTACATTCAATGTACTGACCTACACGGCTGCAATGTATCATGTTGCAGATATTTCCTCGATGAGTAAGAGTTATGATACAGGGTTAAGGTCTACACTCAACTTGCCGATGGCGTTGATGGGACTCCACACCCGTTGATTGTTTCCGCTGAGACTTATAAGGTATATATTAGTTTTACGTTATTTATACATGTGATTGCACTTTGATATATACATGGATGTACTGTGTGTGCCAGCATACTGATCCAGGGATGGCACAGATACACAGAGGCTTGACCGTCTGAGGTGGGGTCGCTACATGTTGATTGTTTGCTGGTCAATAGCCTAGTGTTGAAGCGAGCTGAGCCAATGTGTCGTGTTTTGCACAACTGCTTACAAGTGGAGTAGCACCAATAGTGTTTACAAGTACTTATGTATACGTCATCGCACAGTTCTTGAACGAGTAATCTCTTTCATCAAAACACACACTGCTCGTATCATAAAACTAGTGAGGACGCATCTTTTCGGCAACAATTATGATGATTCATGGGCACACAAAAGTAGCAGCAGTTCCCATAGACGGATTCAAACAGAGTACTAGCCCCAGAGGGCTCGATAACAGGCAAGGTTCGGATAATTAGACAGAATCCAAACTACTATTAAACACTAGCTGGGGGCAAGTATTTCATGCCTCGATCTAATTTGGGCTGTACACAAGACGGACCTTGCCATGAACATCATCGAGGACGTCCGGCGGTAGCTCAATCCTGTGAACCTTCATGAAGACAACTTTGTGACATTTCCACTCATAAACTTGTTTGTGGAGGCATGCCACGTCATCTTCCTGCGTAAGCTTGACAAGAACAGTATGCCTCACAAACGAAGGATAGCTTTGAACTTCGTGTGCTTCAGTACACCCTGGACAACACGCCTGACAACAGTGAGGCTGGAATACAACTCTTCATTCGTATAAGCGCAAATGGCTTCCAGGATCCAACAGCCTTAAAACTCTATTTTCCGGTCGCGTATATTCAGGTCATCCGCCTCATAGCGAGTGACATGTACAACCACACAATCCTTATGCGCATCGGGCTCTAATTGAAGCGAAACAAATTCTGAATTACTTTCGGCATAAGAAACACAAGTTATTTAAACCACTATGTATAGCATGGCATCGAAGCTAATAAAATTTTGCATTATTCATCACCACATACTTAGATGAAAAACCACAATCGATATTGGCAAAGAAGAAAATCACCTTGGGCAGCTCAGCGGGGGGGGGGGGGCACATCCTCAAAGGGGGAAAACTGCTCCTGTAGTGCCACGGGGGCTGTAACCTCAAACGAGGCGTTGACCATCTCAGTAGGGGCCGTGAGCGTATCTAGGGCCGGCTCGGTGGCTGCCTCCATCTTCTTGGAGCTCTCTGTCTCGTGGGGATCAACCTCGCGCGTCTGCTCCAATATCGGAAGATCTTTGCCTGGTTCTCCTTGGTCCATCATGAAACTGACGAATACTAGGAGACCACTAAAAGGAAAACACGATCGCAATGACAATGAAACAAAAAAGAGAGTGAGGATCGGTTACTGCTTTGCAAAAGTTCTTTTTTTTTCTCTGAACGAAAATATAACAACATCACGGATTCGCTTACCTTCCCTTCGTTGGGAGAGAAGAACAGTGGCAGATGCGAGTGTTGCCTTTCTTGAAGAAGGTGAGAGAGAAGGGTATTCAGCGAAGAGTGAAATGATGGTTGCTTCGTCCGTCAAACTTAGACTGCGGGGAGGTGGGGTTTTGTGATACGACGGCTCGTTATTGCTGCGCTACGACCGGGGTGACTCTCCGCCTGCATACTGCCTTCTAATTTGGTGGATGGCATTTGGGCCCACGCGCTGCGTGGCCCGCATGTCGGTGAACAAAATTATAACGGCATTCAGTAGAGGGAGACGTTTCGATGACCTAGGAGGAGCCAGAAGCGGTATTGTATCCACTGTACTAGTAGTAATTGTTTCTCTGGGCCCAAGACAAAACAGCCCATCCACACTAGTAAATAGTAAAATCAATTCAAAAGTCCATATATTTACTGAATGAGAGGCGCTACCCACACCCAGCACACCGCCCCCCAAAAAAACCTGGGTGTTCTTCATCCTCCTCACTCCCACCCACCTCATGTCAGCTCGCTCCACTCGTACCCCCAAATTCCTCACCTCACTCCTACAGAAAACCCCATCTCCCCTTCTTCCTCACTACTACAGAAAAACCCCAGCTCCCCTTCTTCTTCACTCGCACAACAACTAGGATCGTCATTCATTACTCTGCTCAAATCCGTGAGCGCGACGCGACGACCTCGAGGAAAATGGAGTCGGCTGACCCCAGCGCCAAGAAGATGAGGCTCCCGCCAGCGGTGACACCTGTTGTAGACCCCGCCCCCACCGGATCCCAGGAACCCGTAGAATCTCGGGTGGACCACATCAGCGATCTCCCAGACACCGTCCTTGGGGAGATCATCTCGCTTCTCCCCACCAAGGATTGCTGCCGCACCCAAGTCCTCTCAATCCGGTGGCTCCCTCTTTGGCGCGCCGTGCCCCTTAATCTCGACTGTCGTTAGCTATCTCTCTTCAATGATTTTGAAATCCCCAGAGCCATCATCTCCTCCCACCAGGGCGCCGTTCAAAGCCTCTGCATCCCGTCATGCTACCTGAGCAAGCATACCATGCCTTGCACGGTGGACGCCTGGCTAAATTCCCCTGAATTCACAGAACTACAGCTGCTTGAGTTCTACTATTCCCCTGGAAATCACGTACCAGATACCGAACGCCATCTACCTGTGCCCTCAGCACCGATGTCCATCTCACCGTTTTCCTCCTCTCTGCACACCGCCACCTTTGCGTTGTGCGACCTACCAGAAAATCTGGTACTAAACCTTCGACTCCCATTTCTGAAGAAACTTTCACTTGTGCGGGTTCGTGTATCGGAGGCCTCATTGCACAGCATCATCCACTCCAGTTGCCCTGCCCTGGAGTGCTTGGTGCTTGTTTTCACAGTTAGAATCGTTTGCCTCCAAATAAAGTTGCCTAACCTTGTAAGAATTGGAATTTGTTTTGACGGAAGGCAGCTCATCATCCAAGATATATGCCCCTTCACTTCAAAGGTTGATCATTGATTCTAGTTATTCACCATTGCAAATAACCGTCCTCTCTGCGCCTAAACTGGAGACCTTGGATGTAATACATGATCTCTGTGCTCATTTCAATATGGTGTTTGGCTCCACAGTTCTTCAGGTACTTTACATTATCATCTACACTTGTAACCATAAGCTGCATTTTAAATTTATGCGCATAAGTTATATGTCATCTTGGAGTACACATTTTGTACTAATTAATATTATGTTCTATGCTCAATGAAGAGTTTCCCCATGGATGGCCTATTAATGGTGCTGGATTCTATCAAGATCTTATATATCCAAATGAATAGTTTTGATCTGAACAAGATTATTGGCTTGCTGCAATGCTTTCCATGTTTGGAGAAGTTGTATATAAAGGTGATAATTTCACGACATTGGAAGCCTGCATATAGTGTACTAGAATTAACCGTTCAGTTGTTGCTCTTTTGACACTCTTTTTTTAGACCTTAACTGTTTTCAATCTTCATGTCTATTTAGGCAACAGGACGGGGTAAGAAAGTTATAACCAATCGGTGGATTCGTAAGCAACGGGATTTTCTCACTTCTCATGAGATTCGATTGAAGATAATAACGCTAGAACGATATGTAGCCAACCATGCAAACACTAGATTTGTCACATTCTTCCTGCTGAATGCAAGGTTACTATTGTCCATCAGGCTTAAGTTTATCAGCAGCATGGTTTTGACGGATGGGTATGTGGAAGAGCAAAAAAAAGGAGTTTCAGGTGGGCAAAAGAGCTTCTAAATGTGTCGGGCTTCTATTTACAACATATTGTGGTCATAATCCAGTAAATTTTACGACCCAGGATGTTCATTCTATGGACCTGACCGGTTCATTTGACTGTGACTGCCAAAAACAGTGTTGGAGTTAGATGTTGTTGCCCTTTTCAACCTGGGTTTTTTGTAAACCTGATGAACAATTAACCTTCCTGCTTCTGTACAGTTTGTAAGCTGGAGTTAAATGTTCTTGCCCTTTTCAACTCGGCTATGACTGTCATATTTTTTTTGAAGCAAGGAAAATGGCTTGCCAGTCGTTTAATTTAGAGTGAAATATTGTAACAACTAACAAATCCCAACCAGTTATTTATACTAGTTTTAGCGACGGATCAGGGTAACAACGGGGCTGTGGCCCATCTAGCCAGGGTTTTATTTATGTTTACCACATCATGAGCCCAGTTGTGTTTTTTTCTTGCTGAAAATGGCTAGCCCAGTTATATTTTTTTAAAAGAAATACCCAAACGAGGCCTACTTGCTTTATCAGCCCTGCTGGGCTGCAAATCTTTCAAGACGAGGAGAGTTTCATTCGGTTTGCCCAGAAATGGGCTGTACATTTTTAAAACACATCAAACCGGGAATTAGTTTCAATTTTTTTCATTACAAGATTTTAAATTCCATTGATTTTTATGCATGGACAATTATTTGGATTTTATATTTATATAAATTATTTTTCAAAATAGCTTGAATGTGAATCGATATTTCGGGATTAAAAATAGTTGACCGCACCAAAATATGCAAAAAAATCGTATACTTTTTAACCGTGGCCACAATATGGGGTGTAATGCTAACAAAAAGAACATGGGCTCCAAAAAAATTCTTAAGCATTAGCAAATGGGTTGTACATTATTAGAAATAATGCACACGAGAGCATTGACTGTTGGATGTCCATCCAACGGTTGTCGTCCTTCTTCAATCTTTGCTTTTCCCGCTCCAGCCGCTCAAACATGCGCCGGCGGGACTGCCTGCTCCCTCCTCTCGTGGCCGGCTATGCTGCCGCGCAGGCCTCATCGCCCTACCGTACTCCCATCGCCTTCCTAGCCATCCCTCTACTCACCCACACCTGTTGTTATTCTCCGGGGACGGCAGACGAGTCTTCCCTGGCTCCGTGTCGTTCTGATACGTCTCCAACGTATCTATAATTTTTTATTGCTCCATGCTATATTATATTCTGTTTTGGACATTATTGGACTTTATTATACACTTTCATATTATTTTTGGGACTAACCTATTAACCGGAGGCCTAGCCCAGAATTGCTGTTTTTTGCCTATTTCAGAGTTTCGCAGAAAAAAAATATCAAACGGAGTCCAAACGAAATGAAACCTTCGGGAACGTGATTTTTGGAACGAACATGATCTAGAGGACTTGGACCCTACGTAAATAAAGCAACCAGGAGGGCACAAGGTTGGGGGCGCACCCTCCACCCTCGTGGGTCCCATGTTGCTCCACCGACGTACTTCTTCCTCCTATATATACCTACGTATCCCCAAACTACTAGATACGGAGCCAAAAACCTAATTCCAACGCCGCAACCTTCTGTACCCGCGAGATCCCATCTTGGGGCCTTTTCCGAAGCTCTGCAGGAGGGGGAATCGATCACGGAGGGCTTCTACAGCAACACCATAGCCTCTCCGATGATGTGTGAGTAACTTTACCTCAGACGTTCAGGTCCATAGTTATTAGCTAGATGCCTTTTTCTCTCTTTTTGGATATCAATACAATGTTCTTCCCCTCTCTCGTGGAGATCTATTCGATGTAATCTTCTTTTGCGGTGTGTTTGTCCAGACCGATAAATTGTGGGTTTATGATCAAGTTTATCTATGAACAATATTTGAATCTTCTCTGAATTCTTTTATGTATGATTGGTTTTCTTTGCAAGTCTCTTCGAATTATCAGTTTGGTTTGGCCTACTAGATTGATCTTTCTTGCAATGAGAGAAGTGCTTAGCTTTGGGTTCAATCTTGCGGTGTCCTTTCCCAGTGACAGTAGGGGCAGCAAGGCACGTATTGTATTGTTGCCATCGAGGATAACAAGATGGGGTTTATATCATATTGCATGAGTTTATCCCTCTACATCATGTCATCTTTCTTAAAGCGTTACTCTATTCTTATGAACTTAATACTCTAGATGCATGTTGGATAGCGGTTGATGTGTGGAGTAATAGTAGTAGATGCAGGCAGGAGTCGGTCTACTTGTCTCAGACGTGATGCCTATATACATGATCATACCTAGATATTCTCATAACTATGCTCAATTCTGTCAATTACTCAACAGTAATTTGTTCACCCACCGTAATACTTATGCTCTTGAGAGAAGCCACTAGTGAAACCTATGGCCCCCGGGTCTATTTTTCATCATATTAATCTCCCGACAACAAGCTATTTCTGGCGACATTTTTTTTTACTTTCTTTACTTTGCATCTTTATCATAAAAATACCAAAAATATTATCTTATCATATCTATCAGATCTCACGCTCGTAAGTGACCGTGTAGGGATTGACAACCCCTTATCGCCTTGGTTGTGAGGATTTATTTGTTTTGTGTAGGTGCGAGGGACTCGTGCGTGGCCTCCTACTGGATTGATACCTTGGTTCTCAAAAACTGAGAGAAATACTTATGCTACTTTGCTGCATCACCCTTTCCTCTTCAAGGGAAAACCAACACAGTGCTCAAGAGGTAGCAAGAAGGATTTCTGGCGCCGTTGCCAGAGATGCTCACACCAAGTCAAGTAAAGATTAGACTCCCGCCAACGTGCGATTTCTGACGCCGTTGCCGGGGAGTCTACGCAAAAGTCAACATACCAAGTGCCCATCACAAACCCTTATCTCCTGCATTACATTATTTCTCATTTGCCTCTCGTTTTCCTCTCCCCCACTTCACCTTTTCCGTTTTATTCGCCCTCTCTCTCTTCAGTTCGCTTCTTTTTCTCTTGCTTCTTGTTTGCTCGTGTGTTGGATTGCTTGCTTGTCACGATGGCTCAACATAATACCAAATTGTGTGACTTTACCAATACCAACAACAATAATTTCCTTACCACTCCGATTGCTCCTCTTACTGATACTGAATCTTGTGAAATCAATACTACTTTATTGAATCTTGTAATGAAAGATCAATTCGCCGGCCTTCCTAGTGAAGATGCTGCTACCCATCTAAATAGCTTCGTTGATTTGTGTAATATGCAAAAGAAGAAAGATGTGGACAATGATATTGTTAAATTGAAGCTATTTCCTTTTTCTCTTAAAGATCATGCTAAAGCTTGGTTTTCATCTTTGCCTAAAAATAGTATTGATTCTTGGAATAAGTGCAAAGATGCCTTTACCTCTAAATACTTTCCTCCCGCTAAGATCATCTCTCTTAGAAACGATATTATGAATTTTAAGCAACTTGACCATGAACATGTTGCACAAGCTTGGGAGAGGATGAAATTAATGATACGTAATTGCCCTATGGATGGTTTGAATTTGTGGATGATTATACAAAAAATTTATGCCGGATTCAGTTTTGCTTCTAGAAATCTTTTAGATTCGGCCACGGGAGTCACTTTTATGGAAATCACTTTAGGAGAAGCTATTAAACTCCTAGACAATATTATGGTTAATTATTCTTAATGGCACACTGAAAGATCTACTAATAAAAAAGTGCATGCGATAGACGAAATTAATGTTTTGAGTTGAAAGATGGATGAACTTATGAAATTATTTGCTACTAAGAGTGTTTCTTATGATCCTAATTATATGCCTTTGTCTACTTTGATTGAGAATAATAATGAATCTATGGATGTGAATTTTGTTGGTACGAATAATTTTGTGAACAACGCGTATAGAGGAAACATTAACCTAGGCCTTATCCTAGTAATTCCTCTAATAACCATGGTAATTCCTACAACAATTCTTATGGAAACTTTAATAAGATGCCTTCTGAATTTGAGACTAGTGTTAAATAATTTATGAATTCCCAAAAGAATTTCAATGCTTTGCTTGAAAAAAAATTCCTTAAAGTTGATGAATTGGCTTGGAACGTTGATAGAATTTCTCTTGATGTTGATTCTTTAAAAGTTATATCTATTCCTCCTAAGCATGATATCAATGAGTCTCTCAAAGCCATGAGAATTTGCATTCATGAGTGCAAAGAAAGAACCGCTAGGATGCGTGCTAAGAAAGATTGCTTTGTAAAAGCGTGTTCTTCAAATTTCTATGAAAATAAAGATGAAGATCTAAAAGTTATTGATGTGTCCCCTATTAAATCTTTGTTTTGAAATATGAATCTTGATAATGATGGGACTGAAATATGATCTACCTTTACCTAGAAGGCGTTCCAGAAATTCAGAGTTTTTAGATGTTGATGCTAAAATTGATAAAAGTGGTATTGAAGAGATCAAAACATTAGATATTAATGAACCCACTATTTTGGATTTCAAGGAATTTAATTATTATAATTGCTCTTTGATAGATTGTATTTCCTTGTTGCAATCTATGCTAAATTCTCCTCCTTCTTATAGTCAAAATAAAGCCTTTACTAAACATATCGTTGATGCTTTGATGCAATCTTATGAAGAAAAACTTGAGTTGGAAGTTTCTATCCCTAGAAAACTCTATGATGAATGGGAATATTAGTATTAAAATTAAAGATCATGAATGCTATGCTTTGCGTGATTTGGGTGCTAGTGTTTCTACGATTCCAAAGACTTTGTGTGATTTGTTAGGTTTTCGTAATTTGATGATTGCTCTTTAAACTTGCACCTTGCGGATTCCACCATTAAGAAACCTATGGGAAGAATTAATGATGTTCTTATTATTGCAAATAGGAACTATGTGCCCGTAGATTTTATTGTTCTTGATATCAATTGCAATCCTTCATGTCCTATTATTATTGGTAGACCTTCCCTTAGAACGATCGGTGCAATTATTGATATGAAGGAAGGAAATATTAGATTACAATTTCCGTTAAGGAAAGGCATTGAACACTTTCCTAGAAAGAAAATAAAATTACCATATGAATCTATCATGAGCGCCACTTATGGATTGCCTACCAAAGATGGCAATACCTAGGTCTATCCTTGCTTTTATGCCTAGCTAGGGGTGTTAAACGATAGCGCTTGTTGGGAGGCAACCCAATTTTATTTTTAGTTTTTTTTTTTGCTTTTGCTTCTGTTTAGGAATAAATCTCTGATCTAGCCTCTGGTTGGATGTGTTTTGATGTTTTAATTAGTGTTTGTGCCAAGTTTAAGCTATAGGATCTTCTTGGATGATAGTTATTTTATCTTGCTGAAAATTCCAGAAACTTTCTGTTCACGAAAATAATTGTTCAAAATCACCAGAACGTGATAAAATATTGTTCCAATTTCTTTTGATCAATAAACAAATTGATTAGGTCGTCCTATTTTGGCTGAATTTTTGGAGTTCCAGAAGTTTGCGTTAATTCTGATTACTACTGATATTACTTTTTGACAGATTCTGTTTTTCGTGTGTTGTTTGCTTATTTTAATGAATCTATGGCTAGTAAAATAGTTTAAACCATAGAGAAGTTGGAATACAGTAGGTTTAACACCAATATAAATAAAGAATGAGTTCATTACAGTACCTTGAAGTGGTCTTTTGTTATCTTTCGCTAACGGAGCTCACGAGATTTTCTCCTGAGTTTGTGTTGTGAAGTTTTCAAGTTTTGGGTGAAAGATTTGATGGATTATGGAACGAGTAGTGGCAAGAGCCTAAGCTTGGGGATGCCCAAGGCAACCCAAGAAAATCTAAGGACACCTAAAAGCCAAAGCTTGGGGATGCCCCGGAAGGCATCCCCTCTTTCGTCTACTTCCATCGGCAACTTTACATGGAGCTATATTTTTATTGATATGTGTTTTGCTTGGAGCGTCTTGTATTATTTGAGTCATTGCTTTTTAGTTTGCCACAATCATCCTTGCTGTACACACCTTTTGAGAGAGACACACTTGATTCGGAAATTATTAGAATACTCTATGTGCTTCACTTATATCTTTTGAGTTATATAGTTTTTGCTCTAGTGCTTCACTTATATCTTTTAGAGCACGGTGGTGGATTTGTTTTATAGAAACTATTGTTCTCTCATGCTTCACTTAGATTATTTTGAGAGTCCTACAAAACAGCATGGTAGTTTGCTTTAACAATAATAGGCATTCAAGATTAGTAAAAAAGAAGAAAGAAGAAAAATTCTTATGAGTGTGTTGAATACTATGAGAAGTTTGATGCTTGATAATTGTTTTGAGATACGAGGATGGTGATATTAGAGTCATGCTAGTTGAGTAGTTTTGAATTTGAGAAATACTTGTGTTAAAGTTTGTGATTCCCGTAGCATGCACGTATGGTGAACCGTTATGTGATGAAGTCGGAGCATGAGTTATTTATTGATTGTCTTCCTTATGAGTGGCGGTCGGGGACGAGCGATGGTATTTTCCTACCAATCTATCCCCCTAGGAGCCTGCGCGTAATACTTTGCTTTTATAACTTGTAGATTTTTGCAATAAGTATATTAGTTCTTTATGACTAATGTTGAGCCCATGGATTATACGCACTTTTTCTACTTCCACCATTGCTAGCCTCTCTAATACCGTTCACTTTTCACCGGTATCATATACCCACCATATACCTTCCTCAAAACAGCCACCATACCTACCTATCATGGCATTTCCATAGCCATTCGGAGATATATTGCCATGCAACTCATCACCGTTCCGTTTACTATGACATGCTCCATCATTGTCACATTGCTTCGCGTGATCATGTAGTTGACATTGTATTTGTGGCAAAGCCACCGTTCATAATTATTTCATACATGTCACTCTTGATTCATTGCATATCCCGGTACACCGCCGGAGGCAATCACATAGAGTCATATCTTGTTCTAAGTATTGAGTTGTAATTGTTGAGTTGTAAGTAAATAAAAGTGTGATGATCATCATTTTTAGAGCATTGTCCCAAGTGAGGAAAGGATGATGGAGACTATGATTCCCCCACAAGTCGGGATGAGACTCCAAACTAAAAAAAAGAGGCCATAAAAAGGCCCAAATAAAAAAATGAGAGAAAAGAGAGAAGGGAGAATGTTACTATCCTTTTACCACACTTGTGCTTCTAAGTAGCACCATTATCTTCATAATAGAGAGTCTCCTATGATATCACTTTCATATACTAGTGGGAATTTTTCATTATAGAACTTGGCTTGTATATTCCAATGATGGGCTTCCTCAAAATGCCCTAGGTCTTCGTGAGGAAGCGAGTTGGATGCACACCCACTTAGTTTCTTTTGCTGAGCTTTCATATACTTATAGCTCTAGTGCATCCGTTGCATGGAAATCCCTACTCACTCACATTGATATCTATTGATGGGCATATCCATAGCTCGTTGATACGCCTAGTTGATGTGAGACTATCTTCTCCTTTTTGTCTTCTCCACAACCACCATTCTATTCCACTTATAGTGCTATGTCCATGGCTCACGCTCATGTATTGCGTGAAGATTGAAAAAGTTTGAGAACGTTAAAAGTATGAAACAATTGCTTGGCTTGTCATCGGGGTTGTGCATGATTTAAATATTTTGCGTGGTGAAGATAGAGCATAGCCAGACTATATGATTTTGTAGGGATAACTTTCTTTGGCCATGTTATTTTGAGAAGACATAATTGCTTAGTTAGTATGCTTGAAGTATTATTATTTTTATGTCAATATTAAACTTTTGTCTTGAATCTTTCAGATCTAAATATTCATACCACAATTAAGAGAATTACATTGAAATTATGCCAAGTAGCATTCCACATGAAAAATTCTATTTTTATCATTTACCTACTCGAGAACGAGCAGGAATTAAGCTTGGGGATGCTTGATACGTCTCCAACGTATCTATAATTTTTGATTGCTCCATGCTATATTATATTCTGTTTTGGACATTATTGGGCTTTATTATACACTTTTATATTATTTTTGGGACTAACCTATTAACCGGAGGCCCAACCCAGAATTGCTATTTTTTTGCCTATTTCAGAGTTTCGCAGGAAAAGAATATCAAACGGAGTCCAAACGGAATGAAACCTTCGGGAACGTGATTTTTGGAACGAACGTGATCCAGAGGACTTGGACCCTACGTCAAGAAAGAAACCAGGAGGGCACGAGGTAGGGGGCGCGCCTACCCCCTGGGCGCGCCCTCCACCCTCGTGGGGCCCATGTTGCTCCACCGACGTACTTCTTCCTCCTATATATACCTACATACCCCCAAACTACCAAATACGGAGCCAAAAACCTAATTCTACCGCCGCAACCTTCTGTACCTGTGAGATCCCATCTTGGGGCCTTTTCCGGAGCTCCGCCGGAGGGGGCATCGATCACGGAGGGCATCTACATCAACACCATAGCCTCTCCGATGATGTGTGAGTAGTTTACCTCAGACCTTCGGGTCCATAGTTATTAGCTAGATGGCTTCTTCTCTCTTTTTGGATCTCAATACAATGTTCTTCCCCTCTCTCGTGGAGATCTATTCGATGTAATCTTCTTCTGCGGTGTGTTTGTTGAGATCGATGAATTGTGGGTTTATGATTAAGTTTATCTCTGAACAATATTTGAATCTTCTCTGAATTCTTTTATGTATGATTGGTTATCTTTGCAAGTCTCTTTGAATTATCAGTTTGGTTTGGCCTACAAGATTGATCTTTCTTGCTGTCGGTGTCAAAACCGGCAGATCTCGGGTAGTGGGTTCCAAACTGTGCATCCAAGGCGGATGGTAACAGGAGGCGGGGGACATGATGTTTACCCAGGTTCGGGCCCTCTCGATGGAGGTAATACCCTACTTCCTACTTGATTGATCTTGATGATATGAGTATTACAAGAGTTGATCTACCACGAGATCGAAGAGGCTAAACCCTAGAAGCTAGCCTATGGTATGATTGTTGTTGTCCTACTGACTAAACCCTCCGATTTATATAGACAACGGAGGGGGCTAGGGTTACACAGAGTCGGCTACAAGGTAGGAGATCTACATATCCGTATTGCCAAGCTTGCCTTCCACGCCAAGGAGAGTCCCATCCGGACACGGGACGGATTCTTCAATCTTGTATCTTCATAGTCCAACATTCCGGCCAAAGGATATAGTCCGGCTGTCCGGAGACCCCCTAATCTAGGACTCCCTCATTAGCCCCTGAACCAGGCTTCAATGACGGTGAGTCCGGCGCGCAGATTTGTCTTCGGCATTGCAAGGCGGGTTCTTCCTCCAAATACTCCAAAGAGGATCTTGAACACAAGGATAGTGTCCGGCTCAGCAAAACAAGTTCCACATACCACCGTAGAGGGAATAATATTTCCACCAATCTAATCTGCTGACGACTTTTCATAATGTGACATCACACCACAGCCTGATCATTATTCGAACCGTTTTTCTCAATCAGCCTGCCACCGCACGTCTTGCGAGGCGATTCTATTGGCACGTCTTGTCAAAACAGAGATCGTGTCCCCCTTATTACGGGATTCACATTAACACGGATGTGGGTAACCCAATCGTGCCCGTTGGTATGACTCCTCGATTTTAGGGAAGTCCCAAACGGCCACGAGGAGGACGCTTGATATCCACCTTCTTTATAAAGAGGCCAAGGCATGTCCTTTTTCTTCTCGCACTCAATCGAATCCCTCCCCCACCTCGAGTTCCAACACCCAAGTCTCAGGTTAGGCGCTTCAGACCTTCAACCATGTCCGGATCCAACCTTCAAGGTCGGTGGATGCCCTCCTCTCTCACAGAGGAAGACATCAAGAATCTAAGAGAGGCTAGGTATTTGACCGGCGAAATCTCGCACAGGCTACCTGCTCGAGGGCAGGTGATTCCCACTCCCGAACCTGGCGAGAGCGTTGTATTCATCTCTCACTTCCTCCGAGAGCTAGGCCTTGCTCTGGATCCCTTTGTTAGAGGGCTCAGGTTCTATTATGGGCTGGATTTCCGCGACCTGGCCCCGGATTCCATCCTTCACATCTCATCGTTCATCGTCGTGTGTGAGGCCTTCCTCCGCATTACCCCACACTTCGGCCTGTGGCTCAAAACTTTCAATGTGAAGCCGAACATGATTGATGGGCGACACACGGAGTGCAGAGGTACCGTAATAAGCAAAGGCGCCGATGTTCCATGTCCAAAGGTTCCTTCCCGGAGGTGTCCAGTTTACGGCAACGGGAGTGGTTTTATATCACAACTCCCCGGTGTACCAAGTGGGTGGCCTCCACTGCCTTTCGCTCGGGCCCCCCACCACAGCTGACGTCATGGATGAACAAGGGGCTGGACTGGGGCCCAGCAAATGATGTGCCAATGTTGCAGAGTCGCATCCGAGATCTCCTCGAGAGAGATGTCGACTTGGTCACGGTAATGCAAGTCATGCTAGTTCGTCGAGTCCCGCCGTGCAAACTTCGACCCCTCCTTATGTGGGAGTTCAACCCGGAAGGACCGCGAGCTATTCAGCACTTCCTCGGCATGACGCTCGAAGAGATGTACAAATTGTTCTTCGGACCACAAATAAGGTGTCTGTCAGGACCGACTTTTCGGGATATTAATTTTCCAGAAAATGGCCCCTGTGCTCACCAGCCCTAGGATTACTGTTAGCTGATGAGGCACCAACTTGATACAGAAATTCCAAGCAAAATACATAATATGTAGTACAAGACCATTCTGGCCCATGAGTACAACAATTGGTTTCTAGTGGTTGGTGGCGGAAGCGGTTTGTGGATTTTCAGCGTCTATGGGACTCCATTTCCCACAGGAACAGCTGACCAGGTTAACTCCTATCTTCGCGAGGCTACTATCACCATTGCTTAGGTTCCGGGACTGTCTTCGCAACGCTCCTCTCCACGCAAGGTATCTGGCCAAGACAATAGCCAGGGACAAGCCAGTGAGTACTTTGAATGTACTCGCAAACATAATGAACACGGGTATAATATAACAATTGCTAATCATGCTCTGAAATATTCTATGATCCACTGTCAGTCATAAAATAAAATCCATGATGCATGCAAGCAGGTTAATTATATGCAACAATGAATCTGTAATAATAGAGTAGTAACAAAAATGCATCGATCGGGTGTCTGAAGCGACGCCTCGAAAGGATAGTAAATAACGAGCATGCCTCAGTTTGGCGTCTGAGCGACACCACATAAAGGGCTTATAAAGCAAATAAATAACAAGCATGCCACAGTCGGGCGTCTGAGCGACACCACAAAAAGGGCTTATAAAGTAAATAAATAACAAGCATGCCATAGTCGGGCGTCTGAGCGACACCACATAAAGGGCTTATGAAGTAAATAAATAACAAGCATGTTACGATCGAGGCGTCGGCGACACCACATAAAGGGCTTATAAATAATCACAGTGAATATCCAGAGGTAGAACCATCCCAGGGATACTCGATAATTCAAATAATATAACGGGTTAGTCCATAACAAATAATAATCATGATCATCACAAGTCACAAGTCATGATCCAAGTTCCGGTTCAACAGTTTCTCCTATGAAGACCGACACTAAGACCGACACTTGACCCATCCCAGACTGCAGCCCTTACCCATGGACACGGCTATTCGAAAAGGTTTGACCTCTGCAGAGGGTGTACTTTTTACCCACAAGTAACGGATTCCTTTAGTCCATCGGGACTAATTCCATTTACGGTCTATTTATTGAAAACACGCCTAACTTGCACAAACCAGCTTAACTTACCGGTGTCTGGAATCACCCACGAACCTGTTAAGCAAAACTCTAAGTGGGGAGGCTACAACCTCGCGTAGCATGGGATCAAATTTATATCGCGCGCTCTAAGGGGTGCCCCCCTCTCGGTCCCAACCGGAAAACACCCATGCCCTCGGACCAGGTGGCATGCCTACCGGATGCAGTCGGTATCTTCCACCATGGCCTCTCTGTACGGTGTGTGCTAGGAAGAGGTTTACAATTTACTGAACCGTACCCTACCTGTAGTAGGGACAAGTGGTAATACGAAACAGGTATCGGGGTTACTGGAATAAGACTCGATCTACGGTCGACTAGGAGGTTTAAGATTCCCTGCATTATATGCATAACAAAAATATTTCAACCAACAGGTTCACCACTCATTATACCTTACTATGCCATACCGGACACAACCGTCCGATGGAGACCGGAGACAAGCTCACGCCTACCCAAGGTAGAGGCTTTCCCGGATTTCTTTCCGGCATGCAGGCAAGGTATACGAGGACGATTACCATCACACGTATATCCACTTCCAACAGCAAGGAAGTCTCCAATATGCATTCATGCAAATGTTCGTGTCACCACATAAAATAACGAGTTCTCCGTATTAAGGTGGTGTTATTATCGTATTAATCCAACACACAAAAATATCATGCCAGGGTTCAGAATGCTTGCCTTCAAGGTGTGGAGAGGTGAGGTGCTCTCCAAAACTTTTTGAAAGTTTTCTTCTCCTCCAAAAATCCTATTTTGAAAATATTCCAATTAACACATAGTTTCAAAATGGTATAAAAAAGTTGTCTGAATTTTTTTCAAATAAATCTTAAAATAAACTGGACAACTTTTGAGAGAGGTAGGAAAACGAATCAACTCATTTGGAGTTATATTCAAAAAGTTAGAGCTAGTCAAAGTTTTGGTCAAAATCTGTTTTTAAAATAAAATAGAAAAAAAAGAAAAACGTTTTGAAATGGGTACACGTCGAAAACATACTCTGTGTTTACGCTACCACTTAAAACACGTGGCGGCGGGGCTGGTCACTGACAGTGGGTCCCCTGGGCCCACTGGTCAGGTTTGACCAGTCGCCCGCGTTTTCTCCCTCCTCTGCCCGAGCGGGGCGGGGTTCCGGCGATCGCCGCCGATGAACGGCGGCTCCCCGCGGGGATCCAAGGGCAGGGATGGATCCGCCAGGCCGAGGCGGTTCTCCCGGTGGTTGCTGGGTCGGCGGGGGTGAAGGAAGTCGCCGGCGGCGAGCTTGGCGGCGGCCGGCTGCTTCGGGTGAGTTTGGGGTCCTGGGCTGCGGGGTTTCCCGAGCGGGTCCGAGGTGTTGAGCGGCTCTGTAGGGTCAAGGGCAGTCGAGCGGTGGCGTCGGACGAGAAGGGGGGGGCCTGGTTGCAATGAACGGGGCTGGGACGGGGCGGCGGCCGAATCGGCCGGAGTCGGGGAAGACGGCCTCCCCTGGTCGATTGCGAGCTAGGGGAGCTCTAAGAGGATGGTTTCAGGCTGCCTGAGGGTTCGGAGAGGCTCGGGGCTCTCCATTTATAGGCGAGCAATGGCGGTTCGCGGCGGCCGCGGATAAGATCGCCGGCGACCGCCATTCAGTAGCAGCTGGGGGACGTGGCGGCGACGAGTGCTTGCGGACAAGATTGCGGATGAGCCTGAGCTGCTCCAGGGGCAGCTGGCGAGCGCTAGTGACTCGGGCGACGCCGTCCGGGGCAGGAGCTGTCGGGCGGCGGTGGCGGCTTGCGGTGGCGGCGCTGTAGGGCGCCAGGAGGGTGCCAGGGTGGCCCTGCAGTGAGGAAGGGGTCGGGCGCGGCGGCTGGGTGAGGGGAGAGGCCAGGACGGGCGCGGGGGAGGCGGCAACGCGACGCGGCGACCCGTGCGCATGCACGAGCAAAACGCGCGCTCTGGCCGCGCCCAGAGCATGCACGCTAGGCGCTCGACGAAATGTCAGCGTGTGCTAGAGGATTAGGATGAGGCTGGGGATTAGCAGGCCTGTGTTAGTGTCGTCTAGGAGCTTAATGGACATGCTAGTTTTCAAGTGGTGCAAGGTCACAGTGCAAAACTAAAATCATGCCAAAATTGTCCCTACACTAAAGGTGTTTGACAAAATGCCAAGAGCATCTAGGAAACTCTTGGAGAGGCCAAAATCTCCAGATCAGGGTCTCTTTAGATGCAGGAGGGGATGGCAAGGTTAGTTGGCCAAGTCTAGAAACTTGATAGTGCAAGTTTGTGAGAAAACTGATTCTGGACAGTAGGAAAAGGGCATAATTGCATGCACTTAAAATCCTCCAATGGGTCAACTCTTCTGGACTTAAGGGTTTGACAGGGTGGTCTATGATTAGGAAAAAGAATCATGGGTAAAAGAGCAAGTTAAAATATGGTTGCAGTACAAATCATCAAGTTGGACCAGAATGAAAATGAGGATGATTCACTCAATTTTTTCAAAGAACATCACTGGGTTTTTGCATAAAGGTGAATAATATACTCCTACTGACATCCCCTATATTTTGGTGGGAGTTTTAAAGAAATATTTAATTAGGTTGTAGTGCAAAATTGCCCACTGGACCAGATTTGAAAACTTGGTGTAGAACTCAAAATATTCAATGAATGAAATATATTTTTGCATAAAAGTGATTTAAGAACATCACATAACATCCCCAAATTTTGGTGAGATTTTTAAATGAATTTATAAAAGGGTTGCAGTGCAAAGGGACCCTAAACTTATGAAAAACCATTTTAGAGGGACAAAGCTCAGGGATAAATAATTATATAAATAATCCCACTGATAAAATAATTGTTTTATTCGAGAGGGTAAATGAGTCCAAAAATAATTGAAAAGTTTTTACTTGGGGTAAAAACTCCATAATAATAAAGAAAAGCATGGTTCTGAAATCAACAGGAAATTCAGAAAACAAATTTTTAAGTTTCCTGGCAAAATTTTAATAAACAAAACATTGTTAAATTTTTGGGGCGTCACAACACTACCCCCCTTAAGAAAAAATCTCATCCTCGAGATTTGTTAAGAGCTGTTTTGAAAAACAAATACTCCACGGTTACGTGTTTTTTTGCAAGAAGTGTATGTGTTCGAGCGGTTGTGAGTCTGCTGCCGTGGTGCTGCATGAATAAAAATTCCATGTCGTGAGAAGATATACGATGCAGCAACTCAGGGAAAAGAAATCTCACTTTAGGATTTTTTTGCGAGAGAAATTGGTAAATTTTAGAGTTAAACCGCAACAAAAACTACTCATATTAATAGAAACCAAATAATTTACTCGCCGCACAAACTCGGGGTTCCACGCATAAGTTACAACATATAAGTAAAAGTTGAAATAATAAACACAGCAGTGACGTCTATAATGCAAACGGTAACTGGACGGGGTCCCGAGAAGACGTCTCTGGTACTGGTACACACTCTTCTTCTATCGGGGGAAGTGGATTGACCAGCCGATGAATGTGTCTCTCCTGGTCGGGCCTCAGGGGTCTGCCGATGGCGATCTGAGGATTTAAATCCGCGAGACTCTGGAGATAACCCATTACTCGCTGGGTCGACGTTCTTGATGACGACGTCTTCGACCAGGTTGGCGATCTTGGGTCTCTCTCAATTCGTCCACGGTAAAAGATGTTACTTCTCCGGTGCTGCATGGCTCGGAAAGTAATAATACCCTCGCTCACTGGCATAGGGTACCGCGAATCGAAGGCGGACAAGCGCTTCGTGTGTAGCCGCTTCTATGGCCATTTGGGAAGCTGGCATGGATTTCCCTGCGAAGGAAACTTCCGTTGGATCTTGGTTTGAGCTTACGGGAGGGATGTGTACTACTGCCCAATACTTCGAGGTGGATGGGGTGATTCTCGATTTGAGCAGCTCGTACTGGGGTGGTTGGGTAGAACCCATGGTACTGCAAGTAAAGTCCCACAATATTTTCACAAAGCTACCCGGGGTTGCATCTGGGGTTCTCAGATAAATACTAGGCCTCGACATAGCAAGAAATGGTTGTGAGGATGGTACACAAGGAGGGGGGTGCTCGGAAGGTCATGAGGTGGCCTTTTTATATAGCATCCGGGCTGGGTTATATACCGCGGTGAGGGGCACTAGTCCATCGGTTCTGCTCCCATGGGGTTGGGGTCAAAGCCACAGATACACATATCTCACAAAAGTGACGTGTTACTGTGGGTGTCGTCGGGGTTGGTTTTGGTAGCTGTGCCCAGAATAAAAATATGCAACTGCGTGCTGACATAATTATGCAAGGTTACTATTTAAAACAGAGGCACAACAACAGGCTGCGTTTATTTACAAGGCCGCATGATTATAAGATGTGGATACACTGAGACTCGGCACTACTCGAGTGACTTAGTCTACCTCGTTTATATCCAAGTGGGCGTGCCTTGTGGGCGTCGAGGCTTCTCCACGGGTTTCACCGTCGGGGTTATCTGGAGTGGGTTGAGGAACTGCAGGGTCGGGGTAGCGATGATGACCATCGCGGGAATTGTTGGCCACAATCCCGTTGGAGTGTGCTCCCAAAAGGCGACGAAGCACTTCTCGGGTCATCAAAGCACCTTGGTTGATGGCTGGGGCTGACCTCAAGGTCTCGATCGGTTGTCCAAACAGCATGACTGGGTTGTCGGCGTCGGGCTCATCTTCTCTTCTTGCCGGGGCTCGGCGAATCAGCTCCCCACGAGCGGCGATCAAATCAAGGGTGATTTGATCGAACATATCCTCTAGTGCACTTACATAGCGCACCAGATGCAACAATGCAGGATCCGTCTCGTGATCTCCATTGGCAACTTGGGGTGGTCTACCATACCCTTCACGTCTAGGGTAGTAGTAGAACGAGCGACAGTTAACTCTGGGCGACAAGTGCTGGAGTTGAACTATAGCCTCTCGCGTCGCTAGTTGGATGGCTTGTGGCTCAAAGGAAGTTTTCCTTCCGGTGAACCTGTAGGGGCGTTCTGGCGACAGACCCCTACCGTATATGTGTACAGTGGCCCAGAATTGATGGCTCTCACCGCTCATGGGTCCTTGGTACACAACATATTCTGGGGGCTCTTCTAATGCATAGGCACGACGGGTGAGGTTTGCGAGTATGGTCACAAAACCTCCAAGGTTGGTTCCTGTGGTCTCATGGTGCACGACGGGGCCAGGCATTATGGCTCGGTTTGGGGTAGAGGTTGTGTTGTGCTGGTTTGAGGTTAGCGTGCCCTTTTTATAGAAAAAGGGGACGAAGTCTTCCTTCGCACGCTTGCGAATGGGACATATTCAGCGTCGGTCACTCGCGCGTGGTCGACAGGCTAGGTTGATAGGTTGGGCACCAACTGTCAAAAGGTGTCAGGCTCACTGTGTGGCTATCTTGCACGAGAAGCTTGGCTGGGTTTTGGTTAAGGTCTGGTGGGTTGGTTAACCTAGGTTTTTCGACCTGGCCAAGAGAGGATTAGCCAATGGTCAGCCTGGCTCTGATACCAAGTTTGTCAGGACCGACTTTTCGGGATATTAATTTCCCAAAAAATGGCCCCAGTGCTCACCAGCTCCAGAATTACTGTTAGCTGATGAGGCACCAACTTGATACAGAAATTCCAAGCAAAATACATAATATGTAGTACAAAACCATTCTGGCCCATGAGTACAACAATTGGTTTCTAGTGGTTGGTGGCGGAAGCGGTTTGTGGATTTTCAGCGTCTATGGGACTCCATTTCCCACAGGAACACCTGACCAGGTTAACTCCTATCTTCGCGAGGCTGCTATCAACATTGCTTAGGTTCCGGGACTGTCTTCGCAACGCTCCTCTCCACGCAAGAAATCTGGCCAAGATAATAGCTAGGGACAAGCCAGTGAGTACTTTGAATGTACTCGCAAACATAATGAACACGGGTATAATATAACAATTGCTAATCATGCTCTGAAATATTCTATGATCGCACTGTCAGTCATAAAATAAAATCCATGATGCATGCAAGCAGGTTAATTATATGCAACAATGAATCTGTAATAACAGAGTAGTAATAAAAATGCATCGATCGGGTGTCTGAAACGACGCCTTGAAAGGATAGTAAATAACGAGCATGCCTTAGTCGGGCGTCTGAGCGACACCACATAAAGGGCTTATAAAGCGAATAAATAACAAGCATGCCACAGTCGGGCATCTGAGCGACACAACAAAAAGGTCTTATAAAGTAAATAAATAACAAGCATGCCACAGTCGGGCATTTGAGCGACACCACATAAAGGGCTTATGAAGTAAATAAATAACAAGCATGCCACAGTCGGGCATCTGAGCGACACCACATAAAGGGCTTATAAATAATCACAGTGAATATCCAGGAGGTAGAACCATCCCAGGGATACTCGATAATTCAAATAATATAACGGGTTAGTCCATAACAAATAATAATCATGATCATCACAAGTCACAAGTCATGATCCAAGTTCCGGTTTAAAAGTTTCTCCTCTGAAGACCGACACTAAGACCGACACTTGACCCATCCCAGACTGCAGTCCTTACCCATGGACACGGCTATTCAAAAAGGTTTGACCTCTGCAGAGGGTGTACTTTTTACCCACAAGTAACGGATTGCTTTAGTCCATCGGGACTAATTCCATTTACGGTCTTTTAATTGAAAACACGCCTAACTTGCACACACCAGCTTAACTTACCGGTGTCTGGAATCACCCACGACACCTGTTAAGCAAAACTCTAAGTGGGGAGGCTACAACCTCGCGTCGCATGGGATCAAATTTATATCGCGCGCTCTAAGGGGTGCCCCCCTCTCGGTCCCAACCGGAAAACACCCATGCCCCCGGACCAGGTGGCATGCCTACCGGATGCAGCCGGTATCTTCCACCATGGCCTCTCTGTACGGTGTGTGCTAGGAAGAGGTTTACAATTTACTGAACCGTACCCTACCTGCGGCAGGGACAAGTGGTAGTACGAAACAGTTATCGGGGTTACTGGAATAAGACTCGATCTACGGTCGACTCAGGAGGTTTAAGATTCCCTGCATTATATGCATAACAAAAATATTTCAACCAACAGGTTCACCACTCATTATACCTTACTATGCCATACCGGACACAACCGTCCCGATGGAGACCGCCTACCCAAGGTAGAGGCTTTCCCGGATTTCTTTCCGGCATGCAGGCAAGGCATACGAGGACGATTACCATCACACGTATATCCACTTCCAACAGCAAGGCAGTCTCCAATATGCATTCATGCAAATGATCGTGTCACCACATAAAATAACGAGTTCTCCGTATTAAGGTGGTGTTATAATCGTATTAATCCAACACACAAAAATATCATGCTAGGGTTCAGAATGCTTGCCTTCAAGGTGTGGAGAGGTGAGGTGCTCTCCAAAACTTTTTGAAAGTTTTCTTCTCCTCGAAAAGTCCTATTTTGAAAATATTCCAATTAACACATAGTTTCAAAATGGTACAAAAAAGTTGTCTTAATTTTTTTCAAATAAATCTTAAAATAAACTAGACAATATTTGAGAGAGGTAGGAAAACGAATCAACTCATTTGGAGTTATATTCAAAAAGTTAGAGCTAGTCAAAGTTTTGGTCAAAATTTGTTTTTAAAATAAAATAGAAAAAAAAAGAAAAACGTTTCGAAATGGGTACACGTCGAAAACATACTCTGTGTTTACGCTACCACTTAAAACACGTGGCGGCGGGGCTGGTCACTGACAGTGGGTCCTCGGCCCCTTGGTCGAGTTTGACCGATCGCCCATCTTTCCCTCCTCCGCCTCGGCGGGCGGGGTTCGGCGATCGCCGCCGATGAACGATGGCTCCCCACGGGGATCCAAGGGCAGGGATGGATCCGCTAGGCCGGGGTGGTTCTCCCGGTGGTTGCTGGGTCGGCGGGGGTGAAGGAAGTCGCCGGTGGCGAGCTTCGCGGCGGCCGGCAGCTTCGGGTGAGTTTGGGGTCCTGGGCTACGGGGTTTCCCGAGCGGGTCGGAGGTGTTGGGCGGCTCTGTAGGGTCAAGGGGAGTCGAGCGGTGGCGTCGGACGGGCAGGGGGGCCTGGTTCCGATGAACTGGGCTGGGACGTGGCGGCGGCCAAATCGGCCGGAGTCAGGGAAGACGGCCTCCCTGGTCGATTGCGAGCTAGGGGAGCTCTAAGAGGATGGTTTGAGTCTGCCTGAGGGTTGGGAGAGGCTCAGGGCTCTCCATTTATAGGCGAGCAATGGCGGTTCGCGACGGCCGCGGATAAGATCGCCGGCGACCGCCATTCTGTAGCAACCGGGGGACGTGGCGGCGACGAGTGCTTGCGGACAAGCTTGCGGATGAGCCTGAGCTGCTCCAGGGCGTAGCTGGCGGGCGCTAGTGGCTCGGGCGGCGCCGTCAGGGCAGGAGCTGTCGGGCGGTGGCGGCTTGCGGTGGCGGCGGTGTAGGGCGCCGAGAGGGGCAGGTGGCCCTGCGATGAGGAGGGGGCGCGCGGCTGGGACAGGGGAGAGGCCAGGACGGGCGGGGGGGGGGAGGCGGCAACACGACGCGGCGACCGTGCGATGCATCGCCAAAACGCATGCTCGCCGCGCACCAGGCGTGCACAACAAAGCGCCGGCGAAATGTCAGCGTGTGCTAGAGGATTAGGATGAGGCTGGGGATTAGCAGGCCTGTGTTAGGGTCGTCTAGGAGCTTAATGGACATGCTAGTTTGTCCAGAGGTGCAAGGTCACAGTGTAAAACTAAAATCATGCCAAAACTGTTCCTGCACTCAAGGTGTTTGACAAAATTCCAAGAGCATCTAGGAAACTCTTGGAGAGGCCAAAATCTCCAGATCAGGGTCTCTTTAGATGCAGGTGGGGATGGCAAGGTTAGTTGGCCAAGTCTAGAAACTTGATAGTGCAAGTTTGTGAGAAAACTGATTCTGGACAGTAGGAAAAGGGCATAATTGCATGCACTTAAAATCCTCCAATGGGTCCACTCTTCTGGACTTAAGGGTTTGACAGGGTGGTCTATGATTAGGAAAAAGAATCATGGGTAAAAGAGCAAGTTAAAATATGGTTGCAGTACAAATCATCAAGTTGGACCAGAATGAAAATGAGGATGATTCACTCAATTTTTTCAAAGAACATCACTGGGTTTTTGCATAAAGGTGAATAATATACTCCTACTTACATCCCCTAATTTTGGTGGGAGTTTTAAAGAAATATTTAATTAGGTTGTAATGCAAAATTGCCCACTGGACCAGATTTGAAAACTTGGTGTAGAACTCAAAATATTCAATGAATGAAATAAATTTTTGCATAAAAGTGATTTCAAAACATCGCATAACATCCCCAAATTTTGGTGAGATTTTTAAATGAATTTATAAAAGGGTTGTAGTGCAAAGGGACCCTAAACTTATGAAAAACCATTTTAGAGGGACAAAGCTAGGGATAAATAATTATATAAATAATCCCACTAATAAAAGAATTGTTTTATTCGAGAGGGTAAATGATTGCAAAAATGATTGAAAAGTTTTTACTTGGGGTAAAAACTCCATAATAATAAAGAGAAGCATGGTTCTGAAATCAAGAGGAAATTCAGAAAACAAATTTTTAAGTTTCCTTGCAAAATTTTAATAAACAAAACATGGTTAAATTTTGGGGGCGTCACAGTGTCCGGACATCACCGAGGATGCGGGTCTGAGCTGCAATCGTCCAGATACCCAAGTAAGTAATCCCGTGGCCGAATCCGCCGTCTTTTTATTTATCACAACATCATTCTGAAAAACCGCTCTTTGACCAGGACTGGGTAACAAAGGCGGAGATGATCAGGTGTTCGGCCTCCCTTCCCGAAGGCTCAGCAGATCAAGTATTAGCTAGAATGCTCGATCCGGCGCCTTATCAGGCGCCCTCGGGGGAAGATAAAGGGGGGAATAAAGAGGCTGAAAGCGGGCCTCACTCATTATTCATCCAAACTGGGAATTAAGCGCCCCTGAAGGAGGATAACCGGGGAGAAGAATCTGAAATTCCCTCTCCCCAGGGAAGGAAGAGGACCACCTCTGAAGACTTGGAAACAATGGTTTCCAAACGAGAGAAGAAATCTTCACCAGAGGGTCCTTGCCCGGAGGGTACCCTTGCCGCACAGTATCCGCAAGGGGATCAGCCCTCCACCGAGCTGTAAGTAAACAAAAAGTACTTAATAGTAAAAATATCCTGCTTTACCTATGAGGACAATAACCTAAGCATATATCTTGTAGTTCGGATCGTAGCCCTTCTCGACAGAGTTCGTCTTCGGGGATGTTCTTCCGGAGATGATGGAGAGCGAAACACCTCCCCATGCCTCCCCGCCTCATGAGGCGGGCGACCCTGAGGTGTCATCACGGAGGATTTCTCCTGATCCGCCGAGGCTAGAGGGTAATTCTTCAGCCACCCAAATTCCGGAGTATTCGGCTCCTAAGGAGAGCAACAGAAAGAGTCCGAGACCGTCCGGTGCGCGACCCGACGCACTGACGGATGTTCTGGAGCAAGCGGCTATCTCAGAAGTGCATCGTACGCTAATGGGTACGGTGGTTCAGAGGATTTCATCCACCGAAAGTGGGCTGCATGAAGCTTTTATGAGCCTGCTGAGAGGCTTTGAGGTACGCAAAGTAGTATATGTTTTTGATGGTACCGCAGACGCTAAGTGTGCCATATGCAGATAGTAGCCCATGAGACTCTGGTTGCTGAAAACGGCGGCAAACAGAGGATCATAGTCCCAGGTAATAATCATGCCGCCTTCATGTGCAGGTGGCTGAAGGTCCGGTGGCTAGCCGGACTGGTGAGTTTGCCGAGCTGAAGCGGCAACTTGATGCGGCAGATGCCGACATCGTGCTTGTCAACAAGCGGCTCCACGAGGCACAGGGTATGTGATTTCTCCGGTGATCAACAAATAATAAGAGGAGCATGATGCTAGTATTTTTAATATGTTGTGACTGCAGATGGAGCTGCCGCCGTGGAGACCCTTCAGGCGAAACTTGCCCGAGCCAAGGAACAAGCCAGGAATAGTGATATGGCCGCTCTGAAGGCGGTTGAAGAGCTGAGAGCCAAACAGGCTGCATATTGCCATAGCAAGGAAAAAATAGCCAAGATGGCCGTTGAGTTGAAAGATGCCGCTGACTGTTACCAGCTTCTTGAAAAAGAAAGCCGAGTGAAGGCGACGGACCTGGAGAAGGCCATGGTAGCAGCCAAGGAAGCCCGCTCTAAAATCAGAGCGGCGAAGGAGGAGCTGCGTCAAGCTGGAGATATCGTGGCTGGGAAGCCCTTTTTGTTGCGGACAAAGTTCGGAGATCCAAAGTATGCCCCTCTTGATCAACTATGGAGTTCTGCAGATGCATACGTGGATTTGGCAGCCAGTGCTGCTGATGCGGCCGAGTACTTCAAGGATCAAAAAGATCGTGAAGTGGAAAAGTTGTTCTGGTCACAGTTCAATGTCCAGTGCATCTACTGTTGTTGAATGAGCGAATGGCCGAGTGGGCCAACCTCCATAGGTTGTCCGGGCTTGCCATGAGGTCTGTTGTGGATCATCTGTGGCCGGAAGGGCCAAGGCCGAATAGTTATTTTAGTTTGGTGCAACAGTTCCTTGGTGCTGTGCCACACATCGACGCTATGAAGAGGTCGGCGTGCATAGAGGGTGTGCGGATGGCACTTGCCCGTGTCAAGACATACTGGGCAGAGATGGAGGCCACCGCTATTGCAACCCAGACTTTGGCCGTGGGCCGAGTATCTGCCGAGCACTACTTTGAAGAAATCCTTGAAGGCGCTCATTCAATAGAGGCTCAGTGCTCGAAGAATATTATGTTCTAGTGACATGTATTCCCATTGCAAAAACAATGTTTTATTTAATTATAAAGGCTGTGTTTATACTTTTGCCTGAAAGTATTATGATGCCTCATATGCGGCCGTTTATGTATATATGTATATAACCTGAAAGTTTTCAGTCGTCGGCTTCATTCCCCACGCATATAATGCGGGGGTTTTCGCAAAAAACGCGTATTCACACTTGATCCAATGTCTTGGTCCATTAAGGAGGTGGTAGCGCAGCGAACGAGGCAATCGTACTATATTGCTTTAACACTTTCACTTAGCCATAGGAGTTTGACGGTGGGACTACTATATAGCCCCTGGTACCTCCGCGCTCGTCCGAATACGGGGCGCGTACGTACATGACCGGGAAACGGCCCTTCGTTAATCGCGGAGGAATCAAGATTCTGCTAAGTCATCGAAAGTGGTTGACCAGTCTCGCTTTATCATGATGATCAGTTTTCGGCTTTCTCTACTGAGGTGCTCATCCAGATGAACAAGGGCACAATCGCAGTAGTTCTCCCCGTGCCACCTTAGCCGATAGAGCGGAACGTAAGGTAGCAAAACACGGGAGCCGGGCAAACCCAACATTTGACCAAAGACATGATTCGGAGCTAATGCATATAAGGCCAAACTCGCGACGCCGAACACTCCCTAAGGTATTCGGTCTTTATAACATATGCCAGGCTTAGCGATGCCCTTGATAATGAACCCCGAGTGTCCAGGTACGTGCGATGCTCTGACGTGGCGAAATGCCAATAACGTCGGCATCCTTCTCACTTATACTAAGTATCCGGAGGATGTGAACAACAAGAGACAGTAAAAAAAGGTTTACGCAGGGTCTTAATCTAAAAAGAAACCTTTGAGCGGGTCCCTACTGCATGTCTGCGCCTGTGTCTCCATTGTGCCGTATCCTGGACGGGTGTGGCATGATTGTCATCTGTAAAAGAGAAGAACTTAGGTGAAAGTTGTCGTGCCAAAAAATTGGTTATTCTCAATAAACCATTAAAATTCAAGATAAGTCAAGTTGAGCCGAACTAGCCCTGATTACACGCGGGAAGCCCCTGGTGCCGTCTATGGGGGTATAACCATCAAACCAATCTCGGGTTTATCTAAGCTATTATAGCTAGTAATGCGCCGGACTCGTCTAGCCGTGTCCGCGGTCTTGACGACCGATCCTTTATTCTGGTTGGAGGGGCCATTTGGTGTTCGGCTATTAAAGTTGTCACACATTCTTCCGCTCTTAAGGAACGTTCAATGTTTCCGCTAATGGTGATGATGCCACGTGGACCAGGCATCTTAAGCTTGAGAGAAGTGTAATGCGGTACTGCATTAAAACGAGCGAAATCCGCTCTTCCGAGTAGTGCTTGATAGCCACTTCGGAATGGAGCGATGTCGAAGGTTAACTTTTCGCTTCGTAAGTTGTCGGGAGAACCGAATAAAACCTCTAGTAATAGAGAGCCCGTGCAGCGGGCCTCTGGGCCTGGTATTACACCCTTCAAGGTAGTATTACTGTGGCTGATTTTTGTCAGGTCTATCCCCATTTTGCGGACTGTGTCCTGATATATCATATTTAGACTACTGCCGCCATCCATAAGGACTCGTGTGAGATGGTATCCATTTATTATTGGGTCTAACACCAGGGAAGCCAATCTTTCGTGCCGGATGCTTGTGGGGTGATCCCTGCGATCAAAATTGATCGGGCAGGCCAACCAGGGGTTGAACTTAGGGGTGACGGGCTCTACGACGCGTGTGTCTCAAAGTGCATGTTTGCTTCTCCTCTTCGTCACGTGGATCATGTTTACTGTTTTAACCTCTGGTGGGAATTTTTTCTGTCCCCCGGTGCTTTGCTGGCGAGGTTCGTCCTCGTCTTCGCTTGGTGTTTCCCTCCCCTTGTGTTCTGCGTTTAGCTTACCGGCCTGCTTGAAGACCCAGCATTCTCTATGGGTGTGATTTGCAGGTTTATCTGGGGTGCCATGAATCTGACATAGTTTGTCTAGAATCTTGTTTAGGCTGGACGGTCCATCTCTGCTGCCTTTGAAAGGCTTTTTCCGCTGACCCGGTCGAGAGCCCCTGAATCCAGCGTTTACCGCCGTGCTATCTGGGATGTCTTCTTTATTTCAGCGCTTGCTTTTACTGCATCATGGTTTTCCATTGTCGTCCCCGACTACGGATGTGCCTGGGTCGCTGGTGCTACTACGGGCTAGCCAGCTATCTTCGCCCGCGCAAAAGCGGGTCATGAGGCTTGTCAGGGCTGCAATTGTTCTCGACTTTTCTTGGCCAAGATGTCTGGCGAGCCATTCGTCTCGGACGCTGTGCTTGAAAGCTGCTAAGGCTTCTACGTCCGGGCAGTCGACGATTTGGTTCTTCTTAGTGAGAAACCTGTTCCAAAGCTTTCGGGCTGACTCTCCGGGCTGTTGTGTTATATGACTTAAATCGTCTACATCCGGAGGTCGGACATAGGTCCCTTGAAAATTAGCCCGGAAAGCATCCTCGAGCTCCTCCCAACTTCCAATTGAGTTTTCGGGAGGCTTTTCAGCCAGCGCCGAGCTGGTCCTTTAAGCTTGAGGGGCAAGTACTTGATGGCGTTGAGATCGTCTCTACGAGCCATATGGATATGGAGGATAAAGTCCTCAATCCCGACCCCAGGGTCTGTAGTCCCGTCGTACGCCTCTATGTTCATTGGTTTGAATCCTTCTGGAAATTCGTGGTCCAGCACCTCATTGCTGAAACATAGGGGGTGTGCGGCACCCCTGTATTTGGATTTATCATGGCGTTTGGACGGTTGTAGTATTCAGTTCTGATTTTCTGCCGGAGCGCGCTTCCTAGATCCATAGATGGATCTGGCTGCGCCGGTCTTCTGAAGCAAGTCGTCATGTGAAGCGTGTGCTGACTTATGTGCGGCCTTGTTAGCCGCTCTATTACGGCCACCAGGTGGTTGATCCGACTGGTTGGCCATTTTATTTTTCGGCTATGTGGGCTCTAGGGCCTCATCGTCAAATTCGGGGAATAGCTTGCGCTTTGGATAGCCCTTTGTGAGGTAACTACCACCATACTTTTCTTCATTGTCGAGCACTTAGTTCCATCTATTGTTGAGTGTATTCTGCATGACCTTAAGCCTTTGCTTCTGCTTCTTCAGACTCCTTGCGGTGGCAATGAGCCTTCTGTGGAGGTTCTCTTGTTCCAAGTGCCTTTCCGGGATGATGTGTGCATCTTCGTCCGGACTGTTTTCCTCTCCGGAGGAAGGTTGATGAGCTTTATCCTCGACGTCGCTGTGTTCGGACAGCGGATCCGTACTATGTTAGCCGTTTGCTGGTTCATCCTGCTCTGCCGCTGGGCCAATGTGGTCGTCGTTTCCTCTGGAGTCGACTGGGGTGTTATTTTCTCTTTCGCTGTTATCGCTGTTTTTGCCGACGCGGGATTTGGAGCGGCGCCTACACCGACGCTTTGTTTGCTTCTCGATGGAGCTGTTCTTCGCTGCTTCCTTCCGTTCCTCGTCATTGTTTTCTTTGGGTGTATCCACCATGTATATGTCATGTGATGAAGTGGCTGTCCAGCGCCCTGTGGGCGATGGTTCCTGTTCTTCTTCTGCATCGTCGTCCATGCCGTCGATGTCGGAGTCGAAATTGAGCATGTCGGTTAAATCGTCCACAGTGGCCACTAAGTGGGTGGTGGGTGGGCAGCGAATTTCTTCGTCGTCCACATCCCATTCTAGCCGGACATAGTTCAGCCAAGGTTCTCCTAACAAGGAGAGAGACCTTAACGAATTCAGCACGTCGCCGAAAGGCGAGTGCTGAAAGATATCCGCGGAGGTAAACTCCATGATCGGCGCCCAATCGGATTCGATAGGCACGGACGCAGGCGGCTCGGAGTCCGTGACCGGAGATGAATCCAGTGGTTCGGCAACACGGCTCTCGTAAGGGGTGAAGTTAGTATCCGGCTCTATCGCCACTGAGAGTGCGGCCTCCATGGCGGGGTCTATCCACCCGTCCTCGGATCGCGCAATTTGCTCTGGATAGAGGGCAGGAGTAGCTGCAGGTGTGATCTCCCGAACACTGTCCGACGGTAGAGCTAAATCATGCTCGTCGTGATCGTGTGGCGCACCTGACATGGGCTCGAATCCGTCGAAGATCAAATCTCCGCGGATGTCGGCAGTGTATTTCAAGTTTCCGAACCTGACCTGGTGGCCAGGGGCGTAGCTCTCGATCTGCTCGAGATGGCCAGCGAAGAAGCCCAGAAGCGAAGCCGCCCGAATATGAAGATCTGTGCGGGAGGAAAACCTCACCCTGGACCGCATCGCCATCGCGATGATCGAAGGAGCCATCAAGCCTTATGGTGACGGCGCGGTGGAACTCTCAATGAAAGCACCAATGTCGGTGTCAAACCGGCGGATCTCGGTAGGGGTCCCGAACTGTGCGTCTAAGGCAAATGGTAACAGGAGGCGGGGGACACGATGTTTACCCAGGTTCGGGCCCTCTCGATGGAGGTAATACCCTACTTCCTACTTGATTGATCTTGATGATATAAGTATTACAAGAGTTGATCTACCACGAGATCGAATAGGCTAAACCCTAGAAGCTAGCCTATGGTATGATTGTTGTTGTCCTACGGACTAAACCCTCCGGTTTATATAGACACCGGAGGAGGCTAGGGTTACACAGAGTCGGTTACAAGGGAGGAGATCTACATATCCGTATTTCCAAGCTTGCCTTCCACGCCAAGGAGAGTCCCATCCGGACACGGGACGAAGTCTTCAATCTTGTATCTTCATAGTCCAACAGTCCGGCCAAATGATATAGTCCGGTTGTCCGGAGACCCCCTAATCCAGGACTCCCTCACTTGCAATGAGAGAAGTGCTTAGCTTTGGGTTCAATCTTGCGGTGTCCTTTCCCAGCGACAGTAGGGGCAGCAAGGCACGTATTGTATTGTTGCCATCGAGGATAACAAGATGGGGTTTATATCATATTGCATGAGTTTATCCCTCTACATCATGTCATCTTGCTTAAAGCGTTACTCTGTTCTTATGAACTTAATACTCTAGATGCATGCTGGATAGCGGTCGATGTGTGGAGTAATAGTAGTAGATGCAGGCAGGAGTCGGTCTACTTGTCTCGGACGTGATGCCTATATACATGACCATACCAAGATATTCTCATAACTATGCTCAATTATGTCAATTGCTCAATAGTAATTTGTTCACCCACCGTAATACTTATGCTCTTGAGAGTAGCCACAAGTGAAACCTATGGCCCCCGGGTCTATTTTCCATCATATTAATCTCCCGACCACAAGCTATTTCTGGCGTTGTTTTTATTTTACTTTCTTTACTTTGCATCGTTATCATAAAAATACACAAAATATTATCTTATCATATCTATCAGATCTCACTCTCGTAAGTGACCGTGTAGGGATTGACAACCCCTTATCGCGTTGGTTGCAAGGATTTATTTGTTTGTGTAGGTGTGAGGGACTCGTCGTGGCCTCCTCTTTGGATTGATACCTTGGTTCTCAAAACTGAGGGAAATACTTACGCTACTTTGCTGCATCACCCTTTCCTCTTCAAGGGAAAACCAACGCAGTGCTCAAGAGGTAGCACATTCCCTTCCTAGGCCTCGCCGTCGTCCACCGCCCTGGTGCTCTGGGCGCGGCCTGGTCAACATGGTCAATGAACGACATCCATCGGAAGTGGACTGTATGTGGAGAGGGCGATAGCTGGGTCCATGGCCGCACGCAAGGAAATGCGTCCTTATTACGCGCAAAATAATGATTCCTCCACCTGACAGCTAGGACCCATGGGAAGGGCTTCTGTATTTTGCGAAAAAAACGTTCCCCCCGCTGACAGGTCGAACCCACCAGCTATATCTTTGCATGCAAGGAAGTGCCTCCTTATGACGCACAAAAAAATGAATACCCCCCTACTAGCTGGGACCCACCATGGTGGGTGGCTGACTTGTGGGCCTACTAAGTTGACGGGGACATAGGGCTTTGTCAACTTAGTCAATATGAACGATTCTAGCTCTAGTGACCGTAAGATGTCCATCCAACGGCCATAGTGCTTCTTCAACCTCTGGTCTTCTTGCTCTAGCCGCCCAAAGCAGCGCCAGTCGTGCCGCCTGCTCCTGCCTCCCGTGGCCGGCTGTGTTGCCGCGGAGGCCTCACCGCCCACATACTACTCCCACCGCTGGCCAGGCCATCCCTCCACTCACCCACACCACCTGTTATTCTGCAGCGATGGCAGCCTCACAACGCAGCCGAACCAGCGAACCCTCGTACTCCTCTCCGCGTGGGCATCCACTGCCACGTCTTCCCTGGCTCCACGCCGTCCCCTTCCTAGGCCTCGCCGTCGTCCACCACCTTGGTGCTCTCGGCGCGGCGTGGTCAATGTGATCAACGACCGACTTCCATCGGAAGAAATCAGACGTGGAGAGGCCGACAGTGGGTCCACGGCCACAGCCCAGTTTTTTTGTGATTTTCCAAGTAAGTCGCTTTGTCAGGCATGTTGGGCTGCAAATCTTTCAAGACGAGGGGAGCTTCATTCGGCTGGCCGAGAAAATGGCCTATCAGTAATGAGAAATGGGTTGTACATTTTTAAAACACATCAAACCGGCAATTAGTTTCAAATTTATTTTTTTCATTTCAAGATTTTAAATTGCATTGATTTTTATGCGTGGACAATTTGTTGGATTTTATATTGATATACATTTATTTTTTAAATCAGTTTGAATGTGACTCGAAATTTCGGGATTAAAAATAGTTCGGACAGCACCGAAATATGCAAAATTTCATATAAATTTTTAACTGTGGCCACAATATGGGCTGTAATGCTAACAAAAAGAATATGGGCTCCAAAAAACCTTAAGAATTAGCAAATGGGCTGTAAATTATTCGAAATAATGGCAGATGGGCTATATGATGTTTTCCATGATTTGAGGCTTTCCTAAAAAAGGTTGGCGATAGCAAAGGATCGTTGGATGTCCATCCAACGGTCGCCGTGTCTTCTTCAATCTCTGCTCTTCCTGCTCGGCCCGCTCAAACAAGCGCCAGGCGGGACTACTGCTCCCTCCTCCCCGCGGTCGGCTGTGCTGCCGCGCAGGCCTCACCGCCCCACCGTACTCCCATCGCTGGCCTAGCCATCCCTCTACTCACCCACACCTGTTGTTATTCTTCGGCGACGGCTGACAAATCAGTAAACCCTCGTACAGTCGTACTCCGCTGCACGTGGGAAACAACTGCCGAGTCTTCCCTGGCTCCGTGTCATTCATTTCCTAGGCCTCGCCGTCGTCCACCGCCCTGGTGCTCTCGGTGCGGCCTGGTCAACGTGGTCAATGACCGACATGCATCTGAAGTGGACTGTACGTGGAGAGGCTGACATGACAGCTGGGTCCACGGCCGCACGCAAGGAAATGCCTCCTTATTACGTGCAAAATAATGATCCTCCACCTAACATCTGGGACCCACCGAAAGGGCCTCTGTATTTCGTGAAAAAAACGTTACCGCCGCTGACAGCTTGGACCCACCAGCTATATCTTTGCACGCAAGGAAGTGCCTCCTTATTACGCACAAAAATGAATACTCCCCCTGCTAGCTGGGACCCAGTACATTGGCAGGCTGACTTGTGGGCCTACTAAGTTGATGGGAATGGAGGGCGTTGTCAACTAGTCAATATGCATGATTCCAGCTCCAGTGACCGTATGATGTCCATCCAACGGCCGTAGTGCTTCTTCAACCTTTGGTCTTCTTGCTCCAGCCGCCCAAAGCAGCGCCGGTCGTGCCTCGTGCTCCTGCCTCCCATGACCGGCTGCGATGCGGCGGAGGCCTCACCTCCCCCTACTACTCCCACCACTGGCCAGGCCATCCCTCTACTCATCCACACCCCCTGTTATTCTGCGGTGACGGCAGCCTCACACCGCAGCGAACCAGTGAACCCTCATACTCCTCTACGCGTGGGCATCCTCTGTCGCGTCTTCCCCGGCTCCGCGTCGTCCCCTTACTAGGCCTTGCCGTCGTCCACCGCCCTGGTGCTCTCGGCGCGGCGTGGTCAACGTGGTCAAGGAGCGGCTTCCATCGGACGTGGATCAGACGTGGAGAGGCGATAGCCGGGTCCATGGCGCAGAAGGAAGTGCCTCCTTATTACGCGCAAAATAATTATTCCTCCACCTGACAGCGGGGACCCACCGGACGGGCCACCGTATTTCACGAAAAAATTGTTTCCCCTGACTGCTGGGACCCACCAGCTACATCTTCGCACGCAAGGAAGTGCCTGACAGTCGGGACCCACCTGGTCGGAGCGTACGTAGCCTTGTCATTCTGATCGCGAACGTGTACGTACATACTGGTCGATGTAGAGGCGCGCATGTGTCGTAGTGGAGGCACGCATGTAGCATCTACACATACATACAGCGGGTAAGGTGCAAGAAAGTCAATACGGCCACATACGTACATACGGGCGGGGTCTCGAACGCCTTCTCGCGCGTACGTACGGCCGGGGCTCGTGTACATGGCTGGGTCGGAACGGAGAAACAGCATCGTCGTCGTGTCCGTGGGGAGCCAACGGAATGCTCGTGTTCATCAGGAGGAAATGGAACGCGTGGGAGCCAACCGGCTTGGACGGAACAACCGATGGAAATGAGGCATGGCATACCGCAGAACGGAGGAAACAGCCTTGTGTTCGACCGACCACGTTCGAAACGGGATCCTGTTCATCGGGAGGGTCAGCGTATCGCAAAAGCGGAGAAGCGGACCTCCCACGGTTGACACGGGGTCCTGTTGATCGGGGGGTGTGGCGTCTTGCAAAAGCGGAGGAAGCGAACTTGTGTTGGGCGCCACGGTCAAACGGGGTCCTGTTCGCCGGGAGGGTGTGGCGTCTTGCAAAGCAGGACTCCACGAGATACTGTTCATCTCCACCATCGACCCCCTCCAGCCTCCACGGGCTACTGTTCATCCACCATCGACCTCCTCCAGCCTCCACCCGCGACTGTTCATCCATGGGCTCCTGTTCATCCAGCCTCCACCGCGCGCTACTCCATCGGCTACTATTCAACCAGCCCTCTCCACGGGCTCCTGTTCAACCACCCCTCCACGGGCTACTGTTCATCCAGCCCTCCACCGTCTACTGTTCATCCTGCCCTCCACGGGGTGGTCCTGTTCATCCTGCCCTCCACGGGGTCCTGTTTATCCAGACCCAACCGGCTCGAACGATCGGGGTCCTGTTCATCCAGCCCCAACCGGCTCGAACGTCGGGGTCCACCACCACCGGGAACTGTTCATCAACGCTCATTGTTCATCCAGAGGCAACGCCACGGGCTCCTGTTCATCCAGCCCCAACGGGAACTATTCATCCAACCCCCCCCCCTGCAACGCTCACTATTCATCCAGAAGCAGCATCGATCGGCTTCAGTTGGCAGCAGTAGCGAAGGAATCGCTCGATCGGGTTAAGTTAACTGCCATCGATCGATCGCTCGGGTTCGAGAGCGTAACTGCGCGGCAATCGCTCGGGTTGATTAGAGCCCAACGCCTCGCTTCGGGTTTACTTAGAACCCAACGCCGCACGCACGCTGCAGCGTCGTCTGAGAAAGCGCGATCGCTCAGCCCCGACCACCCACCGTAACCGGGGACTCCCCGATATTTTCCGCACCCTCGCTTCTACCATGGTTTTTTCCGTCATGGACGGCCCAAAGAATGTCATGCAGCTGCGTCTCCGGCCCGCCCAAGACGAAAAGCCCATTTTCTGTCATGATTTTTTGTCATAGAAGTAGGACCCCACCACATCTATGATGATACCGGGTTTTGTCACAATTATCGTCATAGAAGTGTCATAAGTATGACATAAAAGATTTTCGTTCGGCCCAAAATGTCACGGATGTGTCTTTTTTTGTAGTGTTGTGAGCTACACATTAAGGTGAAGAACATATCAATGAAGGTGGCGGACAGCTATGCTTTAACAAATCCCCCTGAAGCAACCTTCCACGGCAAAACGATTCCAGCTGTCTATGCTCGTGTCGGGGTGGATGAAGTGATGTCGGATATAACGATCTAGAGCTTGACATTCATGGAGGTGATGAGGAGAGCACAGCCGGAGAGGCCATACATCGTATTATTCTATGCATAAAGGATTACATCGTCTTTCCAAGGCCACCGACTCCTCCTCCAAGTCCGCCGCATCAGCCGACTCCTCCTCCAAGTCCTCCACCGCGTCAGTCGACTCCTTATCCTCCAAGTCCGCCACCGCGTCAGCCGACTCCTCCTCCAAGTCTGGCACCACGTCAGCCGTCTCCGCCACCGCGTCAGCCGACTCCTCCTCCAAGTCCGGCATCGCGTTAGCCGACTCCTCCTTCAAGCCCGACACCGCGTCAGCCGTCTCCAACGCCTCAGCAACAGCGAAAGAGAGGTGCCGCAGCTACGGCGGCTAGCGGTACAACAGGCAAGAAATTCAGATATGGTCCAAGCCTCAGGGCTCCTCCAAAATTGCCTTACGACTTGACTGACGAGGAACTCGACGGCAAAGTGGATGCCCAAGTGAAGGCCCATTTTGCACCGAAACCGCCCCCGACGCCAAAGGAGAAAATACATGAGGAAGTCATACAACACTTTACTGATAGTGCTCAACCGGCTGTGAAGAAAAGGGACTCAAACTATGAGCATTCTTTTAAGAAGTTGTATCGTGCACAAAACGAGAAGGAGTCGAGCTTGAGCTGGAGCCAAGCAGCAGGTAAAAATGTGGGAAAACTGTCCCCCCAGCAGGGAGAACAGGCAGTACAATCAATCCCCCCCCCCCCCCGCTCATTGTACAACAGCATGTGAGTACCGCCGATTAGCTGGTAATAACCGACAAACATAGAAGGATGGCTAAAGAGACCGGTCTCACTGTTTATCAAGTCCTAGAGGTCGAGCCTATCCCCGGGATTACAGATGACGAAGTAGCATGGAAATATGTCCGCGGCCAACCTATGGTCAGGCCTGAGGAGATCCCGCTTGTATCAACGAGAATGTACGAATTGCAGGAGTGGTACCTGAGAGAAGTAAAGACGGGGCGAGAGTCCGTCATGGTGAAAGTCAAGGAAGAGCATTACTTCCATGAAAACGATTTGTGGGTTGAATTTTCAGAACTTTTTTAGTTATTCAATAAATATGCACTCGACAAATCTATCGTCAGTTGTTATTGTCTGTAAGTGATTTCTTTCTGTAATTTAAGTCTCTAGTTGTGCTCATTCATTATCTATAATTATCCTCACTATATTCTTTTATATGGTATTATGCAAAATGAATATGTATGAAATGAAAAGAGCAGGACGCTATGGCATTGGGTTCATTGACCCAAATACCATTAATGAAGAGACATGGTCACGTGAGACGTTGAGAAAAGACACAGAGACAAGCTTGCTAGAGTTTTTGAAGCGACTAAATACCCAACCAGAAATACTACTTCCTTACAACTTCGGGTGAGTGTTACTGTCTTGTACTACAAATTTTGTTTTTTCTTACTAGATGTTACTAAGTGTAGTTGATGAGCTATGCACATGCCTGCTTAATTATACAAACGTGTGCGCATGCAGTTTCCACTGGATCCCGTTAATCATTGAAGTTGACGAGGGAAAGTTCAAGTAATGGACTCACTATTTAAATATACTAAAGAATACTAAATCGTGAAGGGGATGCTCGACAGGTAATTTCAATCATTATCTCACTATGTTGGCCTCTTTAGTTCATTTCCTGATATCAACTAATTAATAACTCATTTATTCATTCTCTTTGTCGGCGGGCAGGGTTTGGCAAAAGTTCATCAAACAGGTTGAAAGCGAATGGAAACAAGCTCGGAAATGGGTGCGACCCAAGGTAATTAAGTACTACTAGCTACGTCTGTGCATCTCTTTATGCTTGATTAATTATTATCTGATTGAATTATATTCTCGTAAAGTGCCTGAGGCAGGCACCTGGGAATAATTTATGTGCATACTACGTTTGCGGGAACATTCGCTTTATGACCGAAAGGAGAAAAACGGGAAGAAGACATACGAAAACACAATACACAATTCTTTTTATCATGATCTAATATATATATAAACACAACTAATATATTCATATTGATCTCATTTTTTTAATAAAGATGCAAGAGATGTGGGATAATCTCCTACCAGAGGACCGCATACGAGCACTTCAAGAGTAGATTGCGGGATTTTTTTCTTGACCAGGTCATAGATCCCAAAGGAGAATACCATTACACCTAATGCCTGCATGTAATGATCTGCAAATTATAGGAGAAATTGTATGTACAAAATTGTGTGTGTGTGTGTCTATGGTGGGTCTATTCTAATAATACCCCTTAAGACCTTATTCTAATAACACCTACCCCTTATTCTGATAACACCCCATCTAACCCACTGTATCGACTCGACGCGCACAACAGAGCCACAACACCCCCGAACCCTCTTCCTCCCCGTTCTTGATCCCCTCCCGATCCCCTCCACCTTCTTCCTCCTGGCTCCTCCATACGCCGCCCTAGGGCTAGGGGGCCGCGCGCCATCGGCCGAGCGTCGGGCCAGCCACCCCCGACGCCTTCCCCCACTACCATCGCCTCTCCAAGCACCACCAGATCTCGGCCGCACCACCACGCTCCGACGCGTGATTCCCCGGCAGACAGAGCGCCCACTACCCAACCGCAACCCGCCGTCGTGCAGATCCCCCAGTTCGTGCAGCAGGGGCCCGATGGCGGCGCCATCTTCCTCCTATGCCAGCTCCCTCCCGGAGCCCTGACGCGCCCACCACCCGCATCTCCATGGATCCATCGGATCCAGCCTTCCTTGCTTCCCCTTTCCAGCGAGGTCCCGCCAACGAGCTCCATCCCCCGTCCCCGATCCAGGTCAGTAGCATAAAAGGGCAACACTCTCATCCCCCAAGCTTCCCTCTTATCGGCGGGGGGATCAATCCTCCTCTTCTCCACACAGTCATCAGAGAGGATGCTAGCGGACGCCCGTCCCTCCCTCCCCTCCCCAGCCGGCAACCTGCCAGACGCCCCTCCCCTCTCCAAGCAGGCGGCCAAAGCCTGGTGAAAAGCGGACATAGCCCTTTGGATCCATGCTTGCCGGATCCAATTTTTCATTGTTGTTATCCACTGACAGCGAGCAGTGCAGTTTGCTATTGTTGCAGGTCAGTTGGGGCGTCCGTGCAGTGCGGAAAGCAATTGAGGATGACTGGCACACACTTCGGTTTCGATCGTGCGAAACCGCTGTATGGATGCGCGCGACAGGTGGTTCTCCAGTTGGATTGTTGCTGCAGTTTACTTGGTGTGGGCAGGAGGTTCTCCAGCTGGCCCATGTAGCGAGCAGTGTTGGTTGCTCTTTGTTGAAGGTCGGTTGGACCATTGGTGCAGTACCCGAAATGCTAGTGTTTTCGCTGCTGCTCGTACACATCACCGGCGGTTCACCGGAGCACCCCCTCGCAGCTCTCTTCTCCCCCAACATGCAGTTCGCCGGCGACGGCCTTCAGTCCGTTTTGGTTACTGTCGATGCCATCCCCACTGCAGTACATTGTGCCTCATGATGGTTTTGTGTGTATGTGTGTGTTTTTCGTGGTAGCCGGCTAGGGGCCTATTGTATTGCGGTTTTAGAACTGATGACATTGCAGTGCGCTTTTCCATCTAATGTAGCACACTAACAATGACAAATATGGTCCACTTAACCCTATAAAACAAGTTAGAAAAAGACAAAAGAAAAATCATACGATACACTTAGACTTGTGTCTCGGTTCATTTTTCGCAATCATTCCATGTGGTGTAGTGTGTTCAAAAACAATAAAAAAATCATCGACGTTGCAGTGTGCTTTTCCATCTAATGTAGCACACTAACATTGACTAATATGGTCCACTTATCCCTATAAAACAAGTTAGAAAAAGCAAAAGAAAAATCATACGGTACACTTAGACTTGTGTCTCGGTTCATTTTGCGCAATCGTTCCGTGTGGTGTAGTGTGTTCGAAAACAATAAAAAAATCATCGACATTGCAGTGCGCTTTTCCATCTAATGTAGCACACTAAATTGACAAATATGGTCCACTTAACCCTATATAACAAGTTAGAAAAAGACAAAAGAAAAATCATACGGTACACTTAGACTTGTGTCTTGGTTAATTTTTCCCAATCGTTCTGTGTGGTGTGGTGTGTTCAAAAACAATAAAAAAATCATCGACGCTTGCAGTGCACTTCATTGTCGTGTGAAGTTCCCTGTGTCACCATTGCAGTTTTAGAAGTAAAACATGAGTGTGGTCATGTACAAATCATGCAGCCCGCTTACATGTTTGATGCCGTGTCTTTTTTGTCTGTAGAAGTGCATTTTTCTATCTCAAAGAAGCTTAGTTTTCATTATATGTAGTTCACTCGCTCATTCCCCGCGGTCAACTCGCCTGGTCTAATCACGTAAAAAAATTAAGTTTGGAAAAAAACTCACACGGTTCACTTTCGGTAGTGTAGCGGCCCGTTTACGGTAGTCTCGAGGTTCAATTTTCATAGTATTGAGGTTCACCAACGTTTGACATGAAGTGCACTCCATCTTGTTTGGGAAAATTTACGTCTCAATAAAAAGAAATCATGCAGTGCACTTTTCGTTTGATGAAGTGCGGTTTGCTACCTCGTTTGGGAAAATTTACGTCCCACAAAAAAAAAGAAATCATGCAGTGTGCTTGACCGTCTGATGCAGTGCGGTATTCAGTCTGAAGCAGTGCGGTTTTCTGTATTATGCAGTACATACGACGATTTTGGTGTCGCGAAAAGCAGTGTCCGCATTTTATTAAAATCAAAATTGCTCTTAAACCGTAAGGAATCGGAGAGAGCGATCTACATGAAAAAGTTGCGCCTCATTGATATCTTTCCAGCGGCATATAATTTGAATCATTTCAACCAGCGGTTTGTAAAAATTTGGCGAAAAAGGCTGCTGCCACTCGTCGTTTGCCGCACGATTTTCAAAATTAACTTAAAACCATAAGGAATCTCAGAAACATTTCAACATATGAAAGTTGCGCCTCGCTCATAGCTTTTCAACAGTATATTACGCGCCTTGTTTCAACAAACGGTTAGAAAACTGGAGAGAAAACAGTACCGAAAATTTGAAAAATTTAGAAAAACAGAATTCCGCGATTTACTAAATTTGAAACTGCTCTTAAACCGTAATGGATTAGAGAAAATAATAGTTTTGAAAAAGATGCGCCTCGACGATATCTATCCAACGGTGTATCATTTGCTTCATTCTGACGAGCGGTTTAGGAAAAAAACGCGAAAAAACGCTCGCTGCCACTCGTAATGGGCCGCACCATTTTCAAAACTGCTCTTAAACCGTGTGGAATCTCGAAAAGTGTTCAACATCGCGAAGTTGCGACTAATCCATAGCTTTCAAACAGTATATAATACGCCTCGTTCCAATAAACGATTAAAAACTAGAGCAAAAACAGTACCAAAAAAACACTGCGTACAGTTTTTTATGACACGAAGTTCACTAGTCTCTGTAATGCAGTGCTCTAGTTAAAGAAAGTGCAGTGCCCTCGCGTTGAGCATGCAGTGCGGAAGTGTTATCAGAATAGTTATTCTGATAATATTATCAGAATAGACCGGCTGTATATATAATGGATTTTGGGTATATAATTTCCGAATATGTCACATTTATTTATATTCTTGGGGTATACATTTTTTTGGGTATGTCTCCAGTATCATTTATAGGTATGTCTTGAACGAGTATACATGTATTAGCAAAGGGTCTGTCATTTTCTGGTATATCCCCATGCAAAAGTATATCAGTTTTGTGTACATCTCCAAGGAATATAAGTGTACTAGAAAAAGTATATGGATACGATATCTTAGGTATATGTACGAATGAAACAATTGGCCGTCGGCATCAACATGTTTTGTACAAACCTAAAACACACAAAAATAACTAGGATGACATATTATATTATTTGTCCACGTTAATTTGTATAGGAAATTAATTGTCAAAAAGTGCAACCCAACCTTAATTTTCTTTAAATGTTAGATACCATGAAAATTAAATCATTTAAAAAGTACAAAAGAACATCCATTGGTTATACGATATCATTGGTATACTCAATAGGTATATAGATATACCCAATGAGTATACATATTTTTTGTGGACATTAGGGATACAGTATATTGGGTATATGATACCATGGGTATACCCAACGTATACCGAATAGGAGGTCTGTTGTACTCTTATCATCGTTGGGTATATGAAACCATGGGTATCATACATTAGTCATATGATATATGGGGTATCATACATTAGTCATACGATATATCAGGTATCATACATTTGATGTGTATATATGACACGCCCAAAATACAGGCACCCAATACCTGTTGAGTAACAATTATACAACATGATTCACGTTATTAAAAAAAATATGGGTACAATATCTTAGGTATATGTACGAGCAAAACTATTGGTTCTCGGTACGCACATGCTTTCTACATACCTAAGAGTAAGAAAGATAACTAGGACGACGTATTATTTTTTTGTTGACCATTGAAATAGTAGGAAAGGCTCGTACTGCATATATTAATTGGTCACATTAAATTATATATATATAAATTAGTCGTTAAAAATTTCAAACCAGCCTTATTTTTTCTTAAAAGGTCAGATACCTTGAAATTAAATATATCTTGTGTATATACGTAGACACACCATCTTTTTTGTAGCACCGACACTAGCATGCATTAGTATAGAAGGAACGCAAAAAATTTTAGTATAGAAAAAACACCATACAATTTTGTTTTGGAAAGGAACTATTGCTAGCAAATAAATAGAATACAATTTTTTGGAAAGCAATCATAGACCATTACGATAATAATGCATGCAAACAGAATATGGAAAGCTATTATTACGTGGATTGAATAGCATGCACTAATGGATATGACTTGCCGTAATGGGTCTAGGTGCCCCACACAATTTACCTATATATATATGTGTGTGTGTGTGTGTGTGTGTGTGTGTGTGTGTGTGTGTGTGTGTGTGTGTGTGTGTGTGTGTGTGTGTGTGTGTGTGTGTATACAAACGGTCATATGAGAAATTCTATATAGGATATATGATTGGTCATACGAGAAATTCTATTATATATGACATGTACATTATGTGGTAGCAGTGGCACACGACTGCAGTAGCGTAAAATATGTTTGAAATAAAAAACAATTAGATGGAAATCACAAAATGAAAAGGAAAAATAAACCATAAATCATAAATCCTAAAACCCTAAACCCCTAAACCTCTAGTCCCGGTTGGTGTCACCAACTGGGATTAAAGGTCCCCCAGCACCCGGCGCGGGCTCGTGCCACGCGGTGGGCCTTTGGTCCCGGACCATGATGAACCGGGAGTGAAGGGGGGCCTTTAGTCCTCACCTTTTACTCCCGGTTGGTGAACCGACACTAAAGGCCCTTACCAACCGGGACTAAAGGCTGATTCTGCACTAGTGAATCCGTACGTCTTTTGATTTACCCATAGCATGAAATACGCTCTTTCTTGTAAATATATCTTTTGGATTTTTAAATGACTTAGCCAATACTATAGCAACACACCTTTCCACTCAACATAACTTTATCGTTATGTGGTTTCACATCCATCCACTCATTGCTCTATAAGCATTTCGTACCAAACATTCCATACCTCTATTCTACCCTAACCACAATAAATCATCACTTCTCAATCGCTAAAACTTATAAGAAAGAGTGATGTGAAATAACCGGAGCTTGTTTACCACTAGTAGAAAAAGGACCTAATATGAGACACATTAGTGCCGGTTTGATTTTGAGCCGGCACTAATGTGTCCATTAGTGTCGGTTCCAACGGCTAGCCGGCCGTTCTCATTAGTACCGGTTTGTGGCGAACCTTTAGCACCGGTTCGTGCCACGAACCGGTACTAAAAGAGTGGTGGCAGGGTGTTGTCGATCTGGGCCCCTCCAGCACCTTTAGTACCGGTTCGTGGCACGAACGGTACTAAAATCGACCTACATAAACCCTTCGTCCACCGAGCCACCTGTTCTTTCCCTTTCCCCTCACTTCCTCTGTTCTTCCCCTCTCTTCCTCGAGCTCCTCACAAATTTTGCCCAAAATTTGTCAAGATTTGAAGGCCCCCATCCATTCAAATGATCACAAAGGTTAGCAACTTTGTCCGTTCAACTCTCATTGCTAGATTAGCTCTTGCAATGCTTTGTATAGTGATTAATTTGGGAGGAATTATATTTGCTAGTATTTGATTTATATGCAATTTGAGGTCAAAAATAACACTTAGTTTGCATATGTAGGTGTGGTTTACTTAGTGCCTTCTAAATCTCCGTCGTAACCACCGTCGATCGCCGGCACCATCCCGTCGCCGGCACCACCTTGTGGTGAGGCTCTTGTTCATGAATGTTTTACGTTACCAAATTTATGTTTGTGTGATTTGGATATATAGTTACTCGTATAATTATCTTACCCGTATGTTGTTTGTTATACATAGTGCCATGGTTTTGATATCCGTCCCCGTCGGCCCTCGTCCTTGTTATGATTCGGATGTGGTATATTCTCTTTTAAAACTAGTTGTTGCATTTCGTGTTTATGACAAATTATGCCCATCAAGTTGACATAGATATTTTTATCTAGGAGGTATGTGAACCGGAAATTCCAACCGACTGTCGGGGAAGCTGATCTGACCCACGAACACCTATGGGACCGGCGGACCGAGCCCCTTTCGGTTCGGCGGGGGGCAGAGATCACACGAAGAGAAGATCGAGGCGAAGCACACGAGCAGTTTACCCAGCTTCGGAGCTCTCCAAAGAGATAATACTCCTACTGCTGCATGTCTGATTGTATTGTGTTCTTGCTAGGGAGCGCTGGGTGCTACAGTATACGCCAGCTGCTAACGAGGCCTAGCGTGGGTGCTTTCTGGCTTCAAACCGTTCGAACCCCCTCTCGTTGCGCATGGGCCTCCTTTTATATGCTCAAGGGGTCTCGGCGGTGCAGCGTAGGTGAGGTAAAATGGAAAAAGAGTGTGGTTGGTACAGCTACTTGTACAGTGTATCATACCTAACCCTGACGGCAGGGGACAAAGGCATTAAATGCCCGTCTATGTCGCCCAAACAGTGCAAACAGGGACCGTCAGAGGCACCACCGCTTGCCACGATGGCAATCTTGTCAGCGTCGCTTGCCACTGCGCTCCGCTGGCCGCACAGCCTCTTGCCACGCACGCATGGAAAGGTCCCATGGCGACACGTTGGTGGATGTCTTTGGGCGGAGGAAAAAGTGGTAATCTGCGCATGCAAGCGCCTTGCATGGTTGTTGCCTTGTCGCGTCGAGCTTGTCGCTCACGGGCCTTCCGGCAAGCTCCTCTTGCCGGGCCTTGTCTTCTAGGTGCCTTGGTTGGCCTTCCGGCAAGCTCCTCTTGCCGGGCCTTGTCTCCTTGGCTAAAATACTTTGTTCTTGAATGGCTTCAAAAGAACCACGGAGGACCTTGGTGGTCACACAGCAAACCTTGCAGCGGGTGCTACAACTGCCCGTGCACAAGTTCGGGATACTAGGGTACCCTACTCTAGTACACCGGCAGAGCCCCCGGCTGGGCACACCTGCAGAAGCGCTGTTGGGCGGAGCCCAAAAACAGGGCAGGCACAGCGGCCCGGGTTTCGCCATAACTCCTCCGGACCCACCACGCCCTCCACGCAGCGCAGCGTCGAATGCGGCGTCGTGGGAGAGATCGTGGGGGTTTCTTTATTCGAAAAGCGGGCGTCCCCCCCTCTTTATAAGCGAGAAGCAGGCGATCTGCCCACCTTGCCGATTGCTGTCAATCTCGAAAAACCACCGCTGCTCCCCCTCTTCCCAAGGCTGAAGAGAGCAGCGCTCCACTTCATCGCCACCAGCACCCCCAACGCCGCCGATCTCCTCCACCACCTCCGCCATGGCTCAAAGCCGACAAGGGAAGGCCGTGAAGTCGGCGAGGCGCAGCGCTTTCTTGGCGCCTGCGAAAGAGCGGGCCATCTTCCCCCAGCTCGCCCGAGAGAGCTGAGGGAGTACTACTACCTCTTTCGTCGACGGAGACGCGGCGCATCCAGCGCACGAAGGTACTCCCAGCTGCCGCCTCGGAACTGGCTCCAAATGGGTATCCCTCCGACGAGCACCTCCAACCCAGCGCCAAGCTCAGCTTGTTCTTCAAAGGCGTGGTGACGGCCCTCCAGCGACTCCGGGAAGAGATCCCAAAGCAGCTGGCGAGGAGTCGCGCCCGGATCTGTGTGGGAGCTCTTCGAAGGTCTTGATGAAGGTGGCCTTCATAATCCAGGCCTCAACCTCACCGCGTCCTCAAGTCCTTGCCGCCGGATGCTGATGTGGAGGCGCTCAAGACCCTTGTCGCACCCATCGTGGACAGGGTGAGCGGGATCAAGAGGGTTTATGGCGACCGCGTAGATTAGGCCGCCCATTTTATCTTTTCCTTGTCGCTGCTGATCATGTTAGGAGAACAATCTATTAGAGCTGCGACAAGCTATCTTGTAATATAACTATCTCGGGCAGCGATTGCTACGTTATTTCCTTTACTTGATTCCTTCCTTTGTATGTTTTTGCCCTACGCTTTTAGGGAACTTGTCGGTATGAGCATCTTTGCATGGCGCTGAGTCTTGAGACGTCGGCAGCCTGCTGGCGATGCCGCTACCGACAAAACCTTATGCATAACTAATCGCAGCTCACTTAAATTGTTGAGCGGACTCGAAACAAAGTAAGGCGCAACTAGCTCTGAGTTGGTTCCTCCGCGCATGGTTTTCCATACAAAATACGGTCGTTCGAGGAAGATAACTTAAAAATTTAAAAACTGATTGCTCAAGCTTTAGCAACTTAGCTTTTCTGTCGTTTGCTTCCCGGTAAGGCGAAACTTCCTCGAGCGACGCTTGGTCCACACCATTATCTTCTCCTTTCCCCCCCGCAAACTTGTGTGCGAGGGAACCTTCCTTTCTTTGAGAAGGAGAAATAAGAGAAAATAAAGTTATGGAGCCTTGCGGCTCGTTATTGCTTACCGGGCGTAGGTGCTGCACAAAGTGTCAGATAATGCATGCAAAATAATAGAGTAAAAAGCATGAAATTGACAAGATGCGCGAAGCACATGAGCTTTACTTATGCACGGGGTCTGCGCCCAGCTCTGTACAAAGGATTGCATGCAACATCGGCAAGACTTGTACAAAAGGTGGTTGCCGGAACAGGTTTCGGCAACCGCGCCCTACGGGTAAAACTTACGAAGATGCTCAATGTTCCAGGAGTTTCTCACCGGAATGCCATCTTCGGTCTCAAGGCGGACAGCCCCAGGCCTAGTGACTCGTATCACCCGATAAGGGCCTTCCCACTTTGGCGTCAACTTGTTGGAATTCTTGGCGGACTGAACGCGCCGAAGAACTAGGTCGCCTTCCTCGAGACTTCTGGCACTAACTTTGCGGCTATGGTAGCGGCGCAAAGCTTGCTGATATCGAGCAGCTCGTACAGCAGCCTGAAGACGGTCCTCCTCAAGGAGCAATGCGTCATCTTGTCACAATTGCTCTTGCTCAAGCTCATCATAAGCGAGCACTCGAGGTGACCCGTATACGAGTTCCGTGGGGAGAACTGCCTCACAGACTAGAGCGAAAGGTGTCTGGCCAGTGGCTCGATTTGGCATTGTCCTAATCGACCAAAGAACCACCGGCAGTTCCTCAATCCAGTTTCTTCCGCACTTGTGCAGCCTGTCGAAAGTCCTGGTCTTGAGCCCGCGCAGCACTTCAGCATTTGCCCTCTCTGCTTGACCGTTACTTCTCGGATGAGCAGCGAAGCGAAGCAGACCTTGGCGCCAAGATCTTGGGCGTCTTGCATGAAGGTGCGGCTCGTGGAATTGTGTGCCGTTGTCGGTGATGATCTGTTAGGAATCCCAAGCGGCAAACAATTGACTGAAGAACTTGACTGCTGATTGTCTGTCACCTTCCTCATCGCTTCCACTTCCGGCCACTTTGTGAACTTGTCGATTACAGCGTACAAGTACTCGAAGCCCCGACAGCTCGGGGAAGGGGCGAGGATGTCGAGCCCCCGGACCAAAAATGGCGAGGATAAAGGGATCGTCACGGAGAGCTTGAGCTGGCTGGTGTGTTTGCTTGGAATGGAACCGCACGCTTCACACTTGGTTACTTGTGCAGTTGCATCTGGAGGCTGTCGGCCAAAAGAAACCTTGCCGGGCAGCTTTGCGGCAAGTGCTCTACGCCAATGTGGTGACCACATATGCCTCCATGTATCTCGCCAACAGCTTGTCCATCTTCGGTGAATACACTTCAATTTCACGCTGTTGAGCCTTCTTACATGCAGTGTGTTGTCGACAAACTGGTACATACTTGACTGTCGGGCTACTCTTTCCGCTTCTTCTTGCTCTTGGGAAGTTCTCTGTCAGAAGGAAATGGACAATCTGTTGTGCCCATCTTTGGAGCTTGCGGCTCGACAACAAGGACTAAAGGCACATCTGCTGTTGTGGGAACATCCGCTTCTCGGCAAGAACCTGCGGCTCGGCCGGAGCTTGATGTTCCCGGCAAGCTTGCGGAGCAAAACTTGTCGGGGCGTCGCTTCAGCGGAACAAACCCTAGGGCTTGTCGGAGCAGACTGCTCCTCGGCACTCTTGGTGTTGATCTTGGGGACCTTCTTGGCGGCGGCCTCGGGGAGCTCTGCCGGAAACTAGTCACCAGAAATCAACTTCCTCTTCTTGTTCTGTCCATTTGATGGCGTTACAGACGGTTGAGTCGGCTTGAGCACAAAGATCCCTGGTTCCACAGGTAACTTGAGTGCGGCGCACTTTGACAGGCCATCAGCAATGTCGTTCTGAGCTCTTGGAACATATTCCATCTATAGGCCGTCAAAGTGTTCTTCTAGCTTTCTCACTTCATCAACATAGGCTTCCATCAACGGACTCTGATAATCCTTGTTCACTTGGCGGGCGACAAGCTGTGAGTCACCCACGACAATGAGCTTCTTGATCCCAAGGTCTCTGCGATCCACGAGACCGGCAAGCAAACCTTCATACTCTGCTTGTATTGTTTGTTGCTTGCTCCTTGGGAAAGTGCATCTGGACTATGTACTTGAGGTGTTCTCCGGTGGGTGCGACAAGCGACGCGCCCGCACCGGCGCCTTGCGGTGAGAAGGCACCATCAAAGTACATCAGCCACTCTTTGCTTGCTTCCTTGCGGGGATGCTCGTTTCGGAATTTCTTCGTCTTGCGTTGGCGTCCATTCTGCTATGAATTCTGCCAATGCTCGCTTTGGATAGTTGAAGTGCTCTCAAACTTGAGGCCAAAGCTTGCAGTTCGATGCCCACTCGACAATCCTGCCTGTTGCCTCTGGATTTTGCAGTATCCTCTTGACGGAAGCGAGTGGCGGCTGTGATTTCATGTGCTTGGAAGTAATGGCGCAGCTTTCTCGAGGCCATGAGAAGGCGAAAAGCAATTTCTGCACACCAGTACCTTGACCTAGCCCCTGCAGAAGGGAACCGACAAAGTAAACTGGCGCTGCACCATTCTCTTCTGCATCTTCTCACACGCCTGCGCAGATCCATCTTTGTCGGGACCAGAGCTTGCCGATGAAGTCCCTTGCTTGTCGCTGGATGCATCTGCCGTGGTTGCTAGCTCATCATCCACCTCCCTTTCCGCTACTAACGCAGCACTAACCACTTGATTGGTTGCCGCTATATACAGCAGCAACTTCTCTTGTGGCTTAGTTGCGACAAGTATTGAGTGGAGGACAAGTATCTCTTTAAGCCTGCAGCGCAGCCTCCGCTTCGAGTCCATTTCATTGGACCTGCCTTTTCAATATTTTGAAAAATGGCGAGGGCCTTCAGCAGAACCTAGAAATAAACCTCTTTGAGAGCAGCTACACAACCGGCAAGCCTTCGTACATCCTTGGCGCTTTGGGGCTTCAATCTGCTCAATGGCCTTGATCTTGTCGGGATTGGCTTCAATTCCCGCTGAGACACGAAGAACCGAGAAGCCTACGGAGGACTCCAAACACACACTTCTCGGGGTTGAGCTTGAGGTTGATCTTCGCGCAGATTTGCAAAGGTTTCGTCTAAATCTTGAATCAGAGTCGCCTTGTCCTTGCTCTTGACCACTATGTCATCCATGTAGGATTCCACATTTCTGTGTAATTGTGGCTCAAAAGCGTCATGGACTACTCTTGCAAATGTTGAACCAGCATTCTTTAATCCGAAAGGCATCCGTACGAAACAGTATGTGCCACATGGGGTGATGAATGCGGTTTTCTCCTCATCCTCTTCGCCATGAAGATCGATGGTACCGAGTATGCATCAAGAAATGAAAGCAAGTCACATTCGGCCGTGGAGTCAACAATCTGATCGATGCGGCAAGGGAAATGGGTCTTTGGGACAAGCTTTATTAACATCGGTAAAGTCGATACAAAGCCTCCATTTCCCGTTTGCTTCTTATACGACTACGAGGATTGGCCAACCACGAGGATGGAGCACTCCTCGACAAGGCCTGCTGCTTCCAATTTCTTGATTTCTTCTGCGATGAATTCTTAACGCTCCTTTGCTTGCTTCGACTTTCGCTTGCGCGGGCGCGCGTGAGGACAGACGGCAAGATGGTGCTCAATTACTTTCACAGGAACACCGGGATGTCGAGGCGGTTGCCACGCAAACACGTCGGCGTTCGCCCGAGAGAAAGCAACGGCGCCTTCCTATTTAGGGCCGAGAGTGGCACTAATGGTGAAGGTACCACCAGTGCCGTCCTCCTTGGCGGACACCTTCTTTGTCTCTGGTGGAGCTGCCATCGTCTTCTTACACTTGTCGGTGGAGCTCGATGGTGCGTCCTCGACGGTAGCGCAGCACTCCGAAGAGGTGCGCTTGCCGGAGTGGGCATCAGAACTCTTGCCGGACTTGGTCTTCTTCTTTGCCCCGGGAGCTTCAACGGCAAGTGTCTTGCGATATGTTGCGGCTGCTGCTTCCCGGTAGACCTTGTCGGCGCAGATAAGAGCATCCTTCTTGTCGCCAGGGACGGAGATGACACTTATCGGGCCTGGCATCTTCAGCATGTTGTATGCATAATGAGAGGCTGCCATGAATTTGGCGAGTGCTGGATGGCCAAGTATCCCATTGTAAGGCAATGGAAAATCAGCAACGTCAAAAGTGACCCTCTCAGTCCTGAAGTTCAACTCGCTGCCAAGCGTCACCGCAGCGTGATCTTTCCTTGACTTGCTCCTTCCCGGATTGATTCCTTGGAATGTGCGGTCTCTTGAGCTTCGCCATCGGGATATGAAGCTTACGGAGCACCGCGGAGGAGATCAGATTCAAGCCGGCCCGCCGTCAACTAGCATCTTGGTGACCTTGAGGTTGCGGATAGTTGGTGAAACCAACATCGGCAAGCACCGACCGCGATTATGCGATCAGGGTGGTCCTCAATATCAAAGATGATAGGCGTCTTGGACCATTCGAGGCTTGCGTGACTCGGCGGATGGTTACGCGCATTGACTTCCGCATCCACTGCTTGAGTTGGCGGTGTGAAGTATGCGAGAAGCACCGCCGTCAACGCACAAGACCTCTGTGGCTTTCTGGAACTCATGCTCATCGGTCTCGTCATCATCCATGTCTTCATCGTCGTCGTCATCTTCATCCTTGTCGCGGCCGCGGGGAGGTCTGTCTCCTTGCCGCTGCTTGGTCTTGCCGCGGCGTCCTCCCCGGCCGGGGCGTTTCTTGCTAGGTCCTCCAGCACCTTCCTGGGCATTCTCCTTGTCGCGTCGCTCATACTCAGCCTTTTGCTGCTCGACAAGCTGCTCAACCTTCTTGCAGCTCTGGAGGTCATGGCCCTTGGTGTGGTGGATCTTGCAGTACTGCTTGTTGGACCCGTCCTGCTTGTCGGCGACCGCCACAGCCTGGCAGTTGGTGCCCACGGCAACCTCCTTGCCGGAGCTACCAACTTTGGCTTTCTTGGCGCCACCTCCGTTACCGGACTGCTCGACAACTAGCACATCTTTGCCTTTCTTCTTTCTGTTGTTCCGCCGCCGACTTTTCTTTACCAGGGCAGCCTCCTCACTATCAAATCCTCCTGCTTCTACATTCTCTCCGGGGAGTCTCCTCCCTTCCTCAGCACGTGCACACTTGTCGGCCAGGGCATATAGCTCACTGACGTCCTTGATCTTGCACATCGCCATCTCCTCCCGCATCCTGCGGTTCCGCATGTTCTGATGAAACGCGCTGCTTACTGCGGCAGGGTGGACATCTGGGATGTTGTGCTGTACGCGGCTGAATCTCTGAATGTACTTGTGCAGGGGTTCTCCTTCTTTCTGGGCGAGCAGATGAAGGTCGCTTTCTTGGCCATGAGGTTTGTGGCCGCCTGTGAAGGCGCCAACAAACTGATGGCACAGGTCTGCCAAAGAGGATATAGAGTTGTCCGGCAAGTGCATGAGCCAGGATCTGACATTGGGCTTGAGTACCAGCGGGAAGTAGTTGGCCAGAATCTTGTCGTCTCGCCCCCCGGCAGCTTGCACCGCGATGGTGTAGATGCTGAGGAACTCTGACGGATGCGTCTTGCCGTCGTACTTCTACGCGCGTCGGCAGAAATTCTTCTTGCTGGGCCTTTGGACTTGCCGCAGCTCACGAGTGAATGCAGGGCAACCTACGCGTCGGCAAGTCGTCTGGTTCCCCGGCGCATGCATGTCGACCGAGAGGGCCCAGCGCTGGTCGATTGACGCGCTTCTCTTGGCGCTTCGGCGCGAAGTTCGGCGTCTTCTTGCTGTCGTTAAGTGAAGAACTTGGCGGTGGTCGCGACGAGCTCGTGGATCCGATGACGCGGTGGAGTCGCTGTCGAGGTGGATCCGGCGAGTCGGCGATCTTGGCCTTCGGGGCGGAGAGTGCATGGTGGTTGCACCTCCACCGGTCTCGTCGCCACCGGCTCGTGCTTGGCGGTCCTGCCGCGGCAGCGATGTACTCGGCTGCCGCGGAGTGTCGCCGTTGGCAAAGCCGATGAGACTCTGGATGGTGGCCTCCATTCATCGACCTTGTCGGCTGTTGGAGGATAATCTAGGAGCAGTTGAGCTCTCGCCAAAGCTTCTGCTGGAGTGGTGGGTGGCAGTGGCGAACGGCGCGAGGAGCGGGATATGCTCGGACTCCTAACTACGTTAGAAGGAGCAGTATCTCGTCCAGGCGACCGTGCCTCGCTCGTGCCAGCGTGTTGGCGTGCACGCTGGTCTTGAGGGCCCCGGGATCCACCAGCTCGATCTTGATCCAACGAGCGCATGGTACTGTGAATACCATGACGCTGTCGGTCCCGCGCCTCCTGCGATGGGCTCGGTGCGTGTACGGACGCCGAGGTTTGCGCAGCTTTGTCCTTGGACTTGGCAGCATCATGAGCTCCCTCGCCGGCGCCCGTTCTTCCGCTGGTGTCTACCCCACCACCCATTTGCTCCGGTGGTGGTGGGATCGACGTGGACGGCTCCGCTGCCGCCGAAGCCTTCTTCTTCGGTGGCATGTTGATGAAGACGATGAAGATCTCGCTCGTGTGATCGCCGGATCAGGTTCACACAGCCTCGACGCTCCCCTACCTAGCGCGCCAAAGATGTCGGGGAAGCTGATCGGACCCACGAACACCTATGGGACCGGCGGACCGAGCCCCTTTCGGTTCGGCGAGGGGCGGAGATCGCACAAAGAGCAGATCGGTGAAGCACACGAGTAGTTACCCAGCCGGAGCTCTCCGGAGAGATAATACCCTACAGCACGCCAAAGATGTCGGGAAGCTGATCGACCCACGAACACCTATGGGACCGGCGGACCGAGCCCCTTCGGTTCGGGCGAGGTGGAGATCGCACGAAGAGCAGATCGAGGCGGTAACACGAGCAGTTACCCAGCTTCGGAGCTCTCCAGAGAGATAATACTCCTACTGCTGCATGTCTGATTGTATTGTGTTCTTGCTAGGGAGCGTTGGGTGCTACAGTATACGCCAGCTGCTAACGAGGCCTAGCGTGGGTGCTTTCTGGCTTCGAACCGTTCGAACCCCCCTCTACGTTGCGCATGGGCCTCCTTTTATATGCTCAAGGGTCTCGAGCGGTGGCAGCGTGGGTGAGGTAAAATGGAAAAAGAGTGTGGTTGGTATAGCTACTTGTACAGTGTATCATACCTAACCCTGACGGCAGGGGACAAAGGCATTAAATGCCCGTCTATGTCGCCCAAACAGTGCAAACAGGGAACATCAGAGGCGCCACCGCTTGCCACGATGGCAATCTTGTCAGCGCCGCTTGCCACTGCGCTCCGCTGGCCAAGACGGCCTCTTGCCCTGTAGCGCTGGAAAGGTCCCATGGCGACACGTTGGTGGATGTCTGGAAGCGGAGGAAAAAGTGGTAATCTGCATGCAAGCGCCTTGCCGCGGTTGTTGCCTTGTCGCGTCCGGAAGCTTGTCGCTCACCGGGCCTTCCCGGCAAGCTCCTCTTGCCGGGGCCTTGTCTCCTAGGTGCCTTGGTTGGCCTTCCCGGCAAGCTCCTCTTGCCGGGGCCTTGTCTCCTTGGCTAAAATACTTTGTTCTTGAATGGCATCAAAAGAACCACGGAGGACCTTGGCAGTCACCTGGCAAGCCTTGCCGCGGGGTGCTGCAACTGCCCGTGCACAAGTTCGGGATACTAGGGTACCCCTACTCTAGTACACCGACACCGACCCTATTGTCGAGAGGTTAAATTTAGTTGAAAGAGAAAATGAGTATTTGAAAGAAAAATTGAAAAGAATTGAGGGGGAGAAGATGGAATTGGAGTTGCATGTTTTCGATGTCGTCGATGATCATAAGATCAAGATGGAGAAAATGAGGTTGAAGATTAGAAAGATTAGAAAATATGCCATTGATAGTGTGGCTTGGTATCATTACGATGTTGGATCAATTGTTACCTTAGTTGCGATCGTCATCGCATTTGTTGTTGCATTTAAATTCTTTAGCTAGAGAGTTATTTGTATGTTGCATTTAATTAAGTGTTGTATATGAACTTTATGTATGAACTTGTATTAATTTGGTCTATTCGGTGTTGTGTAATGAAGATGAGCCGACAATGGATGTATGATGAGATGATCTCCGAGTTCATTAATGGCGTGCATACTTTTACGCTTGCCGCTGAGGCAAACAAGCGGCGGATGGTTTTATGCCTTGTCCATGTCTTTGGCTGTAAGAATGGTCACAGTTACTCTCGTCAAGAACCATTCCGTCCACCTATTTGAGTCGGTTTCATGCCCCACTATAATGTTTGTACCAAGCACGGAGAAATAGGGGTTATGATGGAAGACAATGAAGAAGAAGAGGACGGCGGCTATCCTGGCCATGGGTTCCCTGAATCGATGATACAACAATGGGGAAGAAGCTGAGCAGGCAATGCAGGAAGAAGCGAAGAAGAGGCATCGAGATGAGCCCCGATGATCTAGGTCGGGCCATTGCCCATGCAAAGAGAAACTGCGCAAGTGATCTGGAAGGGCGAAGTTGCAGCGCATGTTAGAGGATCACAAGAAATTGTTGTACCCGAATTGCGCGGTTGACAAAAAAGTTGGGCACCACACTTGAATTGCTGCAATGGAAGGCGGAGAATGGTGTATCGACAAGGGATTTGGAAAGTTGCTGGTAATGATAAAGAATATGCTTCCAAAGGACAATGAATTGCCCGAGAGTGCGTATGAAGCAAAGAAGGTTGTCGCCCTCTAGGGTTAGAGGTGCAAAAGATACATGCATGCACTAATGACTGCATCCTCTACGCGGTGAGTGTTAGAATTTGAGCGCTTGCCGGTATGCGGTGCATTGCGTTATAAGATCGGTCGTGATGACCACGGTGATGTCGAGGGTGGCGCCCGGAAGAAGATTCCTGCCAAGGTGATGTGGTATGCTCCTATAATACCACGGTTGAAACGTTGTTCCAAAACAAAGAGCATGCGAAAGCGTCACGGTGCACGCAGAAGACCGTAAGAAAGGCGGAAAGTTGAGAGTACCACGACGGTTCGCGATGGAGAAAAATCGAGAGAAATCTTGGGAGGAGTTTGCGGGTGACCCAAGGGCGTATGGTTTGGTCTAAGCGTAGATGGCACTAATCCTTTTGAGGAGCAGAGCAGCAACCATAGCACATGGCTGTGACTCTATGTTTGTATAACCTTCCTCCTTGGTTGTGCATGAAGCGGAAGTTCATTATGATGCGGTGCTCATCCAAGGCCCTAAACAACCCGGCAACGACATTGATGTGTACCTAAGGCCATTAGTTGAAGAACTCTTACAACTGTGGAATGGAGCAGGTGTACGTGCGTGGGATGAGCACATGGGGAAGAATTTGACATAAAGGCGTTGTTGTTCGTGACCATCAATGATTGGCCTGCTCTCGGTAACCTTTCGTGAGACAAACAAGGGATACCGCGGATGCACGCACTGTTTGGATGATACCGACAAATATATATTTGAATAGTTGTAAGAAGAATGTGTACAGGACATCATCGATTTCTTCCGAGCAGGCATCCGTAAGAAAGAAAGGCAAGAATTTCAAAGGTGAGGCGGATCACCGGACGAAGCCTCGCCACCGTCATTGGTGCTGATGTACATGATATGGTCAAGGATTTGAAGGTAATATTTGGAAAGGGTCTGGCGGACAACCTGTTCGAAGGACGCCGACGGACGCTAGCGCCCATGTGGAAGAAGAAATCTATATTTTGAGATCTGCCATATTGGAAAGACCTAGAGGTCCGCTCCGCAATCGGCGTGATGCGTGACAAAGAATCTTTGCGTGACCCTGCTTGGCTTTTGGGCGTGTATGGGAAGACAAAAGATACACCAGAGGCACGGAGGACCAGCAACATATGCACGGAAAAGGCGGCATACATCGAGGTCGAGGCCAGCTACGCTCTTACCAAAGAAGAGAAGGAATTCTTCTTGAATGCCTGCTCGACATGAAGGTACCATCGGCTTCTCGTCGAATATAAAGGGAATAATAAATATGGCAGAGAAAAGTTCCAGAACCTAAAGTCTCATGACTGCCACGTGATTATGGCGCAACTCCTTCCGGTTGCATTGAGGGGCTTCTCGAAAAGCGTTCGATTAGCCATTGTGAAGCTATGTGCATTCTTCAATGCAATCTCTCGAAGGTAATCGATCCGAAACCATACCAAGGTTCTGAATGATTTGGTGCAATGTCTTGTCGGTTTCGAGTTGGTGTTCCCACCATCCTTCTTCAACATCATGACGCACGTCCTAGTTCACCTTCTTGAAGAGATTAACGTTTTGGGTCTGTATTTCTACACAATATGTTCCCCTTTGAAAGGTTCATGGGAGTCTTGAAGAAATATGTTCATAACCGTGCTAGGCCGAAGGAAGCATCTCGAAGGGCCATGAAAATGAGGAGGTCATTGAGTTTTGTATTGACTTTATTCTGACCTTAAGCCGATTGGTGTTCTGAATCGCGGCATAAGGGCAGGACCGGAAGGAAAAGGCACGCTAGGAGGGCATCAAATAATATGTATGGACGGGTATTCTCTCACTGAAGCACACTACACAGTTCTACAGAATTCCGCCTTGGTGGCTCCGTATATGGAGGAACCACTACTAGGAAAAGGGCTATAGATAGGACTGATTCTAATGGCGCACCAGGTAAGTAGTGCGCCACTACTATATACTAATGGTGCACCGGTTGCTCGTGCGCCATTAGTGTGGAAGACACTAATGGCGCACCGTGCTCACGGTGCGCCACTACTATTGATTTGTTTCCCATTTTTCCATACAAACTAATGGCGCATGGATGGCAAAGTGCGCCATTACTAGTTAGAACTAGTAATGGCGCACGACCAAGATAGTGCGCCATTAGTATATAATTTTTTTTACTTTTTTGCAAACCTACTAATGGCGCACTATGCCAAAGTGCGCCATTAGTAGTTTAAACTACTAATGGCGCACTGTGCCACGGTGCGCCATTATCATAAAAATTATTATTTTTTTACTTTTTTGCAAAACTACTAATGGCGCATGTCTCTGTGGTGTGCCATTAGTATGTTGGGTTACTAATGGAGCATGGCTTAGTGGTGCGCCATTAGTAACCTGGGACCAGCTAGATATTTTTGGACAGCCACACCTACACACTCAATTTCCCCACTTCATTCCCCCCACCTCCTTCTCTAAGCTTCTCGGCTGCCACCTCCTCCTCACCTCATTTGCACCATAGATTCATCAAAATTAAGTGGTGAAATTACCTTTTTTTGATAGGTAAGTAAGGGGAAAGCTATCTTCATGTTGTAGATCTACTTTTTTTTCTCCCTAGCTCGCTCCAACAACGTGCACATGCACTTTTTGTGGCCTAGCTAGATCTATGTATGTTTGTGGTGTTGCTTGTGTTTGTGGTGTTGCATATATGTTTGTGTTTGCAGGTACCAGTATTTGAAATGCGATAGTTGCCAATATTTTGCCGGAATGTTGATTCATTTCCGTTTCGGCGAGAATTTTGGCACTATGCATTCTTTTTTGTCCTATTTTTAGGGAAGGTCATGCCAAATTTTTTCTTGGTTCTAAAATTTCGTTTTGCTCTACACCGCAGGCGACCATGGTCCGCACGATGACCGAAGGCATCGTGAATAGGTTTTTGAGCTCCGCGAAGGCCGAGATGCTTCAAAAGAACGAGACGGAGATAAGATGTTCGTGTCGAAGATGCAAGCTAAAGAGCCCTATTGCGGACCCGGATTCCGGGCAGGTGCGGGACCACCTGCTTTTGCGTGGTTTCATGGATGGCTATCGGTGGCAAGGTGATGAAGATGACTATGAAGTCGTCCATGGGGGCCGGGCAAGAAATGAGGAAGGGCAACAAGACAACCACCGCGCGAGGGCGGGCGAGAAGGCGAAGAATCTCCGGGACATGATCACGACGGTGATGATGTACACAATCATCATGTAGAAGATGTCGTACATGATGATGAGGAAGATCAAGGCGAAGGGCATGATCATGAAGATGAAGATGCCGGAGCAGAGCGACGATGGAGGCTGGGTGCAGGACCCTCATATTCAAGAGCTGCTTCCAAGCGCACGGATAACGCAAGAGCTGCCGCCGAGAGAAAGCCAAGCTGGATCAACTGGAGATAGACGCGGTTACTCCATTGTATGAAGGATGCAGGCCTGAGGATACCCGCCTAAAAGTAACGCTCATGACTCTGGAGATGAAGGTAAAACACAAAATGACCGACGCATGCTTCGACGAGAACATGTCATTCTGGCACGAATGTCTTCCCAAGGGGAACAAGTGCCCGACCAGTTTCGAGGAGGCAAAGAAAATCGTGTGTCCTTTGGATTTACCGCACGTGAAATACCATGTGTGCATGAACAATTGCATCATTTATCGGGACGAGCACGCGGAGTCTACCATATGTCCGGTGTGCGGCGTCACTCGATATAAGAAGAGGAAGAAAGCTCCTCGAAAATCGGTGTGGTACTTTCCGATCACTCCTTGTCTGCAGCGGTATTTCGCGGACCCTAAGGTAGCAAAGCTCCTGCGTTGGCACGCGGATAGGGAGGAGAAGAAGCAGGAAGATGATGGAAATGATCCGGAGATAAATAAAAAAGATAAGATGCTGAGTCACCCTAAGGATGCGAGCCAGTGGCAAGCGTTGAACTTCGAATACCCAGAATTTGGGAAGGATCCAAGGAACACCGTCTTGGGCGCGAGCACCGATGGAGTCAATCCGCTTGGCAGCCAGAGAAGCACACATAGCACCTGGCCTGTGTTTGTGTGGATGTACAACCTTCCCCTGGTTGTGCATGAAGAGGAAGTACATTCACATGAGTATGCTAATTGAAGGGCGAAACAACCAGGAGCGACATCAATCAGTATCTGGGGCTGCTGAAGGAGGAGCTAGACATCTTGTGGAAAACGCCAGCCAATACATGGGACGCCGCAGAGAAAGAATATTTCCCTATGAGAGCCGCACCGCTCACGGCGGTGCACGACTATCTCGATTCACGGATATCTCGCGGGGTAGGTAGTCCACGGATTTTACGGATCGTAAGGTGCATGGATGACTGGCGTATCACCAGCTAGATAGAGATCCCGGGTCTTCGAAAACCGTGTTCATGGGACATCGAAGGTGGCTTCGCGACGATGACCCGTGGAGGAAACGCAAGGATCTGTTCAATGGTGAAACCGAACCCCGAAAACGCCCGTGTACGAGGAGCGGCGAGGAAATAGACGAGCTGTTGAAAAATTGGAAAGACTGCCCACTGCCGGGAAAAAAGGCGCCAGAGCCGGGAAAAAATTGAAAGGCGCCAGAGCCGCTGCTGAAGGTATGGAAAACGAGGTCTATTTTCTGGGACTTGCCGTACTGGAAGATCCACCGTGTGCCTCACAGCCTTGATGTCATGCATATCACGAAGAACGTGTGAGAGAGTCTGCTTGGTACCCTGCTCAACATGCCAGAGAGGACCAAAGATGGGCCGAAAGCAAGGGCAGACTTGAAATCAATGGGCATCAGGCAAGAGCTTCACGCTAATGATGATGATGATGATGATGATGATGATGATGATGATGATGATGATGATGATGATGATGATGATGATGATGATGATGAGGCGAAGCAGGACACAGAAAGTCGTCGCAAAGGCAAAAAGGCCAAGAAGACCGGAAATGACTACCCTCCCGCGTGCTTCACTCTAAGTCAGGAGGAGATCGAGCAGTTTTTCACCTGCCTCCTAGGAGTAAAACTTCCTTCTGATTCTGTGGGAAGATAAGCAGATACCTAGACCCAGCGAAGCAGAAGTTCAGCAGGATGAAGTCTCACGACTGTCACATGCTGATGACGCAGATACCTCTAGTTGCAATCCGTGGGATCATGGACGTGCACGTCCGTGAAACGCTATTTCGCCTATGCAACTTTTTCGACGTCATCTCTCGGAAGTCGATTGGCGTGAGGCAACTCAGAAGGCTACAGGAAGAGATCGTGGTGATACTATGCGAGCTTGAGATGTACTTCCCGCCCGCATTCTTCGACGTTATGGTGCATCTGCTGGTCCATATTGTGGAGGATATCATCCAACTCGGGCCTACGTTCCTGCACAGCATGATGCCGTTCGAAAGGATGAATGGTGTCATCAAAGGATACGTTCGGAACATGTCACGTCCAGAGGGAAGTATTGCCAGGGGCTTTCTGACGAAGAGTGCATCTCTCTATCGCACGAATTATCTAGGAATCGAGAACCCGTTGGTCTGCCCGTCAACAGGCACCTCGGCAGGCTCGCTGGATGGGGTCACCGTGAGGGTCTCCGCGAAATGCATGTCGACTACGAGGGTTGGCTCGCCGACTTTGAAAGAGCAAACCTAGTCGCGCTACAACACATAGGCGTGGTCGATCCTTGGGTGGTAGAGCAAAAACCTTTATTGAGAAGGCGTACAATGACCGAGGCCAACAGAGGGCGGACGGAGATATACTCAAAGAGCACAACTCATGTTTCACGCGTTGGTTCAAGCAGAAGCTTACGCCGTACCCTTTACATGAGGATTCTTCCGTGGAAGAACAACTCATATTCACCTTGTCACAGTAGCGCCGAGCACAACCTGATGACCTACGAGGCGTCTGATATCAGCGGCTACACATTCTACACGAGGACAAGGACATGAAGAGCGATGGTTATCGAACTCCGGGTAGCGATGGAATCCTACACCGGCAGCGACAAGGACAGATACTACGAAAGGATCGAGGAGATCTGGGAGCTGAGCTGTTGGAGAGAAGGTCCCGATGTTCCGTGTCGAGATGGGCCAAGAGCGTCCTAAAATAAGACGGTATTTCACCACCATGGTTATACGAAGCCAAATCCAAGACCATGGGCATAAGCGTCACCTTGAAAAATGAGCCATGGGTACTGTCTTCCCAAGTGGACCAATGCTTCTTCATTACCGACCGTCAAAGCCCGGTCGTGTTGTCGTGAGGAGAGGCAAAAGGAAGATCATCGGAATGGATGGAGTAGCCAATGAGCAAGACTTGACAAATGGCGACCGAAGATCGAACATGACGACGACGATGAAGTAGCAGCACACACCACAAGAAGAAGCAGGACCACCCTACCTAAAGGGCGTCCGTTCCACGGAAGAACTCCATTTGCGAAAAAGAAGGGCAAGAAGATTGTGAACAGATAGCTAGCTAAGATCGATTGTATTTAAATCGTAGTCTTCATTTCTTGATTGTATTTCATAGGCACTTTTGATATCATGAATATTTTTAAATTTCATGGGCACTTTTTGAATTCATGAGGACACTTGATCTCGATCCCCTCCATCTCGATCTCGATTCCCCTCCATCTCGATCTCGATCCCCTCCATCTCGATCCCACCCGCACCTCCCCGCTAGCTCCACCGCCCGCCGACAACCCACCGCAACCTCCCCGCTCCACCCGGCCGACGAGCACCGGCCCCGCACCTCCCCGCTCCACCGCCGACGGCAGGCCCCCGCACCCTCCCAGCTCCACCGCCCAGCGATGATATTTTCAAGTAACAAATTTGAACATATTTTTTAAAAATTATTACTGTTTTATAAAAAATATTACTGTTATGATTTAAACAAGTTTGAACATATTTAAACACAAATAAATATCAAACAGCATTTAAAATGCATAAAAAATATTGGGAGCACAGGAATCAAACCCAGGACATCTGGTGTGTGCTTGCGTGTTGACCGGTCGGGCTAGTGGGCGGGTTCTCATGTAGATAGGGTTAGGTGGTATATAACCCGACAAGTCGGGCTAGATTAAAACAAAATTCTAATGGCGCACCGAGGGAGTGCGCCATTAGAATAATCGTACTATAGGCGCACGAGGGTGGTGCGCCATTAGAACCCTCCCCACTCCACCTACTTCCCTCGACTGTGTCCTCCTCCCTCCCCGCTTGATTCCCTCGATCGACCCCAACCGTGCCTTGCCGCCGCCTCCGTCCGCAGCAGCCGCCCACGCCCCCGCCGCCTCCCTATCCCTTCCTCCCCCTCGAGCACCGCCTCCCCGAGCCCGCCTCCCCATGAGCGCCGCCCCTCTGTCCCCTCCGTCCGCTTGGCCGCTGCATGCCCTAGGGTTCGGCTCCAAGGTGGGTGGCAAGCTCGGACGCCGCCTCCTCCTCGGCGCACCTCCTCCTCGGCCGCCGCCTCCTCCTCGGCGTGCCGCCTCCTCCTCGGCCGCGCCGCCCGCCCGCCTCCTCGGCCTTGGCGCCCTCATGACGGCAGCCTGCCGTTATCCCACAGTGATTCCTCACCTCTCCCCTTCCCTCCTCCCCTAGGCTACCTCCGCAAGTACCACAGCCCTCTTCCCCGTGTTCTAGGGTTAGCAAATTTGAGTGTCCTCTCGTGAGCCTCTCTTCAACTGTTTTTGCTGTTGTTTGGTTCTGAAGATGAGTAGCAAGTATAGTAGGAAGATGATGCATAGTAGGAAGATGATGCATAGTATTGATGAATTTTTATTATGAAACTGAAATTATTAACTCCTCTGTAATTTGTAAGACATCCGTAATTTTCCTAAGTAATTGAGAAGAATTTATATACCGAACATAATAAGAACCCTAATTAGTACAGTTTCCGTTAGCACACTGGTAAGATATAACTTACAACTTTACAAGTATCTCTAGTCAAGTCTGATATTGCTTTTGCTTATATGCAGTCAATTTCTCAACTTGATAACTAGTAGATCAGTAGTTTATATATTGTCACATTGACTAGGTTTCATACAAAAAAAATCCAGGTTACATAAATTTGTAATTTTATATGGCAATATTATATAGTGGTGAAAGGCTCAGCTCTGTCTGAGTAATGCTATGCAATGTTATAAAATGGCTAACAGCCACACATGTGAATCTGTTCTTGATACACCTTTTTGTTGGGAAACGTAGTAATTTCAAAAAATTTCCTACGATCACGCAAGACCATGGTGATGGCATAGCAACGAGAGGGAGAGTGTCCGTCCACGTACCCTCGTGAACCGAAAGCGAAGCGTTATAACAACGCGGTTGATGTAGTCGACGTCTTCACGATCCGACCGATCCAAGCACCGAGCGTGACGGCACCTCCGAGTTACGCACACGTTCAGCTCGATGGCGATCCCGGACTCGATCCAGCAAAGTGTCGGGATGAGTTCCGTCAACACGACGGCGTGGTGACGATGTTGATGCTCCACCGGCGCAGGGCTTCGCCTAAGCTCCGCGACGGTATGACTTCTCCGGCGCGAGGATTCGCCTAAGCTCTCTGACGATATGACCGAAGTGGAATATGGTGGAAGGGGCACCGCACACAGTTAAGAGCGATCCGTAGATCAACTTGTGTGTCATGGGGTGCCCCTGCCCCGTATATAAAGGAGCAAGGAGGAGGAGGCCGGCCCTAGGAGGAGGCGCGCAGGGGAGTCCTACTCCCACCGGGAGTAGGACTCCTTCTTTCCTAGTCCAACTAGGAGAAGGGGGGAAAGGGGGGAAGTGGAGAAGGAAGGGAGAGGTGGGCTGCGCCCCAAACCCTTTGTCCAATTCGGACTGGGCTTGGGAGGGGCGCACGCCACCTCTGGCTCCTTCCACTAAGGCCCATTAAGGCCCAATATTTTTCCCCGTATTCCCGTAACTCCCGGTACTCGAAAAATACCGAATCACTCGGAACCTTTCGAACTCGAATATAGTCGTCCAATATATCGATCTTTACGTCTCGACCATTTCGAGACTCCTCGTCATGTCCCCGATCTCATCCGGGACTCGAACTCCTTCGGTACATCAAAACTCATAAACTCATAATATAAGCATCATCGAAACCTTAGCGTGCGGACCCTACGGGTTCGAGAACTATGTAGACATGACCTAGAACTATTCTTGGTCAATAACCAATAGCGGGACCTGGATGCCCATATTGGCTCCTACATATTCTCGAAGATCTTTATCGGTCAAACCGCATAACAACATACGTTGTTCCTTTGTCATCGGTATGTTACTTACCCGAGATTCGATCGTCGGTATCAATACCTAGTTCAATCTCGTTACCGGTAAGTCTCTTTACTCGTTCCGTAATACATCATCTCACAGCTAACTCATTAGTTGCAATGCTTGCAAGGCTTATGTGATGTGTATTACCGAGAAGGCCCAGAGATACCTCTCCGACACTCGGAGTGACAAATCCTAGTCTTGATTCATGCCAACTCAACATATACTTTGGAGACACTTGTAGAGTACCTTTATAATCACCCGATTACGTTGTGATGTTTGGTAGCACACAAAGTGTTCCTCCGTAAGCGGAGTTGCATAATCTCATAGTTGCAGGAACTTTGTATAAGTCATGAAGATAGCATAAGCAACATACTAAGCGATCAAGTGCTAAGCTAATGAAATGGGTCATGTCAATCACATCATTCTCCTAATGATGTGATCCCATTAATCAAATGACAACACATGTCTATGGTTAGGAAACATAACCATCTTGATTAATGAGCTAGTCTAGTAGAGGCATACTAGTGACTATCTGTTTGTCTATGTATTCACACATGTATTATGTTTCCGGTTAATACAATTCTAGCATGAATAATAAACATTTATCATGATATAAGGAAATAAATAATAACTTTATTATTGCCTCTAGGGCATATTTCCTTCAGTCTCCCACTTGCACTAGAGTCAATAATCTAGATCACATCACCATGTGATTAACATCGATAGTTCACATCATCATGTGATTAACACCCATAGTTCACATCGCCATGTGACCAAGACCCAAAGGGTTTACTAGAGTCAGTAATCTAGTTCACATCGCTATGTGATTAACACCCAAAGAGTACTAAGGTGTGATCATGTTTTTCTTGTGAGATAATTTTAGTCAACGGGTCATCACATTCAGAGCCGTAAGTATTTTGCAAATTTCTATGTCTACAATGCTCGCACGGAGCTACTCTAGCTAATTGCTCCCACTTTCAATATGTATCCAGATTGAGACTCGAGTCATCTAGATTAGTGTTAAAACTTGCATCGGCGTAACCCTTTACGGCGAACCTTTTTCACTTCCATAATCGAGAAACATATCCTTATTCTACTAAGGATAATTTTGACCGCTGTCCATTGATCTACTCCTAGATCACTATTGCACTCCTTGCCAAGCTTAGTGGTAGGGTATGCAATAGATCAGTACACTGACATGACATACTTTATAGAACCTATGGCTGATGCATAGGGAATGACTTTCATTCTCTTTCTATCTTCTGCCGTGGTCGGGTTTTGAGTTTTACTCAATCTCACACCTTGTAACACAGGAAAGAACTCTTTCTTTGACTGTTCCATTTTGAACTACTTCAAAATCTTGTCAAGGGATGTATTCATTGAAAAACTTATCAAGCGTCTTGATCTATCTCTATAGATCTTGATGCTCAATATGTAAGCAGCTTCACCGAGGTCTTTCTTTGAAAAACTCCTTTCAAATACTCCTTTATGCTTTGCAGAATAATTCTACATTATTTCCGATCAACAATATGTCATTCACATATACTTTATCAGAAATGCTGTAGTGCTCCCACTCACTTTCTTGTAAATACAGGCTTCTCCAAAAGTCTGTATAAAACCATATGCTTTGATCACACTATCAAAGCGTTTATTCCAACTCAAGATGCTTGCACCACGGTCCATAGATGGATCGCTGAAGCTTGCACATTTTGTTAGCTCCTTTAGGATTGACAAAACCTTCTGGTTGCATCCTATACAACTCTTCTTTAATAAATTCATTAAAGAATGTAGTTTTGACATCCATTTGCGGATTTCATAAAATGTGGCAATTGCTAACATGATTCGGACAGACTTAAGCATCGCTCTGAGCTTGAGAAAATCTCATTGTAGTCAACACCTTGAACTTGTCGAAAACCTTTTTGTGACAAGTCGAGCTTTGTAGATAGTAACACCACTATCAGTGTCCGTCTTCCTCTTGAAGATCCATTTATCTACATGGCTTGCTGATCATCGAGCAAGTCAATCAAAGTCCATACATGGATCCTATCTCAGATTTTATGGCCTCTAGCCATTTCGCGGAATCTGGGCTCATCATCGCTTCCTCATAGTTCGTAGGTTTCATCATGTTCTAGTAACATGACTTCCAGAACATGATTACCGCACCACTCTGGTGCGGATCTTTACTCTGGAAGATCTACGAGGTTTGGTAGCAACTTGATCTGAAGTTTCATGATCATCATCATTAACTTCCTTACTAATTGGTGTAGGAATCACTGGAACTGATTTCTGTGATGAACTACTTTCCAATAAGGGAGAAGGTACAATTACCTCATCAAGTTCTACTTTCCTCCCACTCACTTCTTTCGAGAGAAACTCCTTCTCTAGAAAGGATCCATCTTAACAACGAATGTTTTGCCTTTAGATCTGTGATAGAAGGTGTACCCAACAGTTTATTTTGGGTATTCTATGAAGACGCACTTCTCGATTTGGGTTTGAGCTTATCGGTGAAAACTTTTTCACATAAGCATCACAACTCCAAACTTTAAGAAACGACAGACTTAGGTTTATTGCTAAACCATAGTTCATACGGTGTCATCTCAGCGGTTTAGATGGTGCCCTATTAAGCGTGAATGCAGCTGTCTCTAATGCATAACCCCAAAGCGATAGTGGTAAATCGGTAAGATACATCATAGATCGCACCATATCCAATAAAGTGCGATTCTGACGTTCGGACACACCATTAAGCTGTGGTGTTCGGTGGCGTGAGTAGTGAAACTATTTCACATTGTTTTAGCGAAGGCCAAACTCGTAACTCAAATATTTTTCCTCTGCGATCATATCGTAGAAACTTTTATTTTCTTGTTACGATGATTCTTCACTTCACTCTGAAATTCTTTGAACTTTCCAAATGTTTCAGACTTGTGTTTCATCAAGTAGATATACCCATATCTGCTCAAATCATCTGTGAAGGTCAGAAAATAACGATACTTGCCGTGAGCTTTAACACTCATCGGACCGCATACATCGGTATGTATTATTTCCAATAAGTCATTTGCTCGCTCCATTGTTCGGAGAAGCGAGTCTTTAGTCATCTTGCCCATAAGGCATGGTTACAAGCATCAAGTGATTCATAATCAAGTGATTCCAAAAGTCCATCGAGCATGGAGTTTTCTTCATGCGCTTTACACCAATATGACCTAAGCGGCGATTGCCACAAATAAGTTGCACTATCATTATTAACTTTGCATCTTTTGGTTTCAATATTATGAATATGTGTATCACTATGATCGAGATCCAATGAACCATTTTCATTGGGTGTGTAACCATGTAAGGTTTTATTCATGTAAGCAGAACAACAATTTATTCTCTTACTTAAATGAATAACCGTATTGCAATAAACATGATCAAATCATATTTATGCTCAACACCAAATAACACTTATTTAGGTTCCACACTAATCCCGAAAGTATAGGGAGTGTGCGATGATGATCATATCAATCTTGGAACTTCTTCCAACACTCATCGTCACTTCCCTTCAACTAGTCTCTGTTTATTACGTAACTCCTGTTTGAGTTACTAATCTTAGCAAACGAAGCAGTATCAAATACTCAGGGGCTACTATAAACACTAGTAAGGCACACATCAATAACCTGTATATCAAATATAACCTTGTTCACTTTGCCATCCTTCTTATCCACCAAATATTCAGGGGTAGTTCGCTTCGGTGACTAGTTCCATTCCAGCAAAAGTACTCAGTCTCAGGCTTAGGTCTAAACTTGGGCTTCTTCACTCGAGCAGCAACTTGCTTGTCGTTCCTTTTGAAGTTCCCCTTCTTCCCTTTGCCATTTTCCTTGAGACTAGTGGTCTTGTCAACCATCAACACTTGATGTTTTCTTGATTTCTACCTTCGCCGATTTTAGCATCGCGAAGAGCTCGAGAATCTTTTCGTCATCCCTTGCATACTATAGTTCATCACGAAGTTCTACTAACTTAGTGATGGTGACTAGAGAATTCTGTCAATCACTATCTTATCGGAAGATTAACTCCCACTTGATTCAAGCGATTGAAGTACTCGGACAATCTGAGCACATGCTCACTAGTTGAGCGATTCTCCTCCATCTTTTAGCTATAGAACTTGTTGGAGACTTCATATCTCTCAACTCGGTATTTGCTTGAAATATTAACTTCAATTCCTGGAACATCTCATATGGTCCATGACGTTCAAAACGTCTTTGAAGTCCCGATTCTAAGCCGTTAAGCATGGTGCACTAAACTATCAAGTAGTCATCATATTGAGCTAGCCAAACGTTCATAACGTCAGATCCGCTCATGCAATAGGTCTGTCACCTAGCGGTGCATTAAGGACATAATTCTTCTGCGCAGCAATGAGGATAAACCTCAGATCACGGATCCAATCCGCATCATTGCTACTAACATTTTCAATACAATTTTCTAGGAACACATATGAAAACATAGGGAAGCAACAACGCGAGCTTTTGATCTACAACATAATCTGCAAAATACTACGGGACTAAGTTCATGATAATTTAAGTTTTAATTAATCATATTAAAAACTCCCACTTAGACAGACATCTCTCTAGTCATCTAAGTGTTTACGTGATCCAAATTAACTAAACCATGTCCGATCATCACGTGAGATGGAGTAGTTTCAATGGTGAACATCACTATGTTGATCATATCTACTATATGATTCACGTTCGACCTTTCGGTCTCCGTGTTCCGAGGCCATATCTGCATATGCTAGGCTCGTCAAGTTTAACCTGAGTATTCTGCGTGTGCAAAACTGGCTTGCACCCGTTGTAGATGGACGTAGAACTTATCACACCCGATCATCACGTGGTGTCTGGGTACTACTGAACTTTAGCAACGGTGCATACTCAGGGAGAACACTTCTTGATAATTTTAGTGAGAGATCATCTTATAATGCTACCGTCAATCAAAGCAAGATAAGATGCATAAAGGATAAACATCACATGCAATCAATATAAGTGATATGATATGGCCATCATCATCTTGTGCTTGTGATCTCCATCTCGAAGCAAATCATGATCACCATCGTCACCGTAGCGACACCTTGATCTCCATCGTAGCATCGTTGTCGTCTCGCCAACTATTGCTTCTCGACTATCGCTACCGCTTAGTGATAAAGTAAAGCAATTACATGGCGTTGCATTTCATACAATAAGCGACAACCATATGGCTCCTGCCATTGCCGATAACTCGGTTACAAAACATGATCATCTCATACAATAAAATATAGCATCACGTCTTGACCATATCACATCACAACATGCCCTGCAAAAACAAGTTAGGCGTCCTCTACTTTGTTGTTGCAAGTTTTACGTGGCTGCTACGGGCTGAGCAAGAACCGTTCTTACCTCGCATCAAAACCACAACGATAGTTTGTCAAATAGACTCGTTTTAACCTTCTCAAGGACCGGGCGTAGTCATACTTGGTTCAACTAAAGTGAGAGAGACAGACACCGCGGTCACCTTTAAGCAACGAGTGCTCGGGCGGTGAAACCAGTCTCGCGTAAGCGTCGCGTAATGTCGGTCCGGCCGCTTCATCTCACAATACCGCTGAACCAAAGTATGACATGCTGGTAGGCAGTATGACTTGTATCGCCCACAACTCACTTGTGTTCTACTCGTGCACATGACATCAACGCATAAAACCAGGCTCGGATGCCCTGTTGGGAAGCGAGTAATTTCAAAAATTTCCCACGATCACGCAAGACCATGGTGATGGCATAGCAACGAGAGGAGAGTGTCCGTCCACGTACCCTCGTACACGAAAGCGGAAGCGTTATAACAACGCTGTTGATGTAGTCGTGCGTCTTCACGATCCGACCGATCCAAGCACCGAACGTCACGGCACCTCCGAAGTTCGCACACGTTCAGCTCGATGGCGATCCCGGACTCCGATCCAGCAAAGTGTCGGGATGAGTTCCGTCAAGACGACGGCGTGGTGACGATGTTGATGCTCCACCGACGCAGGGCTTCGCCTAAGCTCGCGACGATATGACTTCTCCGCGCAGGGCTTCGCCTAAGCTCTACGACGATATGACGAAGTGGAATATGGTGGAAGGGGCACCGACACGGTTAAGGAACGATCCGTAGATCAACTTGTGTGTCATGGGGTGCCCCTGCCCCCGTATATAAAGGAGCAAGGAGGAGGAGGCCGGCCCTAGGAGGAGGCGCGCCAAGGGGAGTCCTACTCCCACCGGGAGTAGGACTCCTTCTTCCTAGTCCAACTAGGAGAAGGGGGAAAGGGGAAGTGGAGAAGGAAGGAGAGGTGGGATGCGCCCCAAACCCTTTGTCCAATTCGGACTGGGCTTGGGAGGCGCGCCGCCACCTCTGGCTCCTTCCCACTAAGGCCCATTAAGGCCCAATATTTTTCCCCGTATTCCCGTAACTCCCGGTACTCGAAAAATACCGAATCACTCGGAACCTTTCCGAACTCGAATATAGTCGTCCAATATATCGATCTTTACGTCTCGACCATTTCGAGACTCCTCGTCATGTCCCGATCTCATCCGGGACTCGAACTCCTTCGGTACATCAAAACTCATAAACTCATAATATAACATGTCATCGAAACCTTAAGCGTGCGGACCCTACGGGTTCGAGAACTATGTAGACATGACCTAGAACTATTCTTGGTCAATAACCAATAGCGGGACCTGGATGCCCATATTGGCTCCTACATATTCTACTGAAGATCTTTATCGGTCAAACCGCATAACAACATCGTTGTTCCTTTGTCATTGGTATGTTACTTACCCGAGATTCGATCGTCGGTATCCAATACCTAGTTCAATCTCGTTATCGTAAGTCTCTTTACTCGTTCCGTAATACATCATCTCACAACTAACTCATTAGTTGCAATGCTTGCAAGGCTTATGTGATGTGTATTACCGAGAAGGCCCAGAGATACCTCTCCGACAATCGGAGTGACAAATCCTAGTCTTGATTCATGCCAACTCAACATATACTTTGGAGACACTTGTAGAGTACCTTTATAATCACCGATTACGTTGTGATGTTTGGTAGCACACAAAGTGTTCCTCCGTAAACGGAGTTGCATAATCTCATAGTTGCAGGAACTTTGTATAAGTCATGAAGATAGCATAAGCAACATACTAAGCGATCAAGTGCTAAGCTAATGAAATGGGTCATGTCAATCACATCATTCTCCTAATGATGTGATCCCATTAATCAAATGACAACACATGTCTATGGTTAGGAAACATAACCATCTTCGATTAATGAGCTAGTCTAGTAGAGGCATACTAGTGACTATCTGTTTGTCTATGTATTCACACATGTATTATGTTTCCGGTTAATACAATTCTAGCATGAATAATAAACATTTATCATGATATAAGGAAATAAATAATAACTTTATTATTGCCTCTAGGGCATATTTCCTTCACTTTTCCCTTTTCTTAGAATCATCATATACATCTGCATATTTCAGGTTTCCAAGGAGGTAAAGGAATTGAAGTTCAGACAGTGCAGCAGCAGCAACACCTCCAAGGTGAGAAATATGTTCAGTTAGTTATAGTTAGCATCATGTAAGAAAATGGCCATAATGTGCCCTGATAATGATGTATTTTGTCATAAAAATATATAGTGGACTGCCATGATAATGACATGGTCCTATGTTTGCAAGCTGTCATAATATTCAGTTTACTTGACTTTTGAGCCTGCTAGTAGTTTACTTCCATGAGTTGTTTTATTGACATGGCACATTTGCAATGGAGTTTTATATATCTTTAGCCATTGTTCATTAACAGCAAGTCAGTTTTGTTTATAGTTGAAAGTAAGTGTGTGGTTTGAAATTTTGACTGTTGGGGCGTAGTATTGTAACTAGAAGACCATGTATTTTCAGAATTGAGCTAAAGATTTGGGGGGTAGTATTTCTGATTTTAGAGCACTTTTGCTGGATGTATTTTACAGCAGCTGTTGGAATCAAAACAATGCTTGTGGGCTGTCCTGTTAAGTTGAGTGAGTCATTAGAGGGCAGATAGAGTGACCCACACCAATTAATGTTTATGAAGAAGAATAAACCTGTTGCTGCTGCTGTTATGCAACCTGGGAGGTTCTGGTTTGCTGTATCTCCACCAGTTTGGGTTGGTGAATGTGGATGATTTTTTATCCTGTGAACTCATTGTCTTGCTACAAGAATTTGGTATCATCATGGTGTAATTTTGTTAACATTCTGGTTTTGTTAGATAGTGGCTACACTAATCTAGAGTGATACAATTTTCCTTCCCATTTGGTATCATCATGTTCAAGTGTATACTGATTATAACATCATGTGGGTTTTTAAGTCTGTTTACAGCTCATGTGGGTTTTAACATCATGTGGGTTGGTGAATGTGGATGATTTTTTATCCTGTGAACTTGAATGTTGCAATGTTGTTTTCTTGAGAGGCTCTGTCAAAAACTTGAGCAAAGATAGGCCCTTGAGTTTGCGGAATGTCGATTAACTTCCGTTCCGGCAAATTGGTACTCCATATGTCCTATTTTCAGCAAAGGTCATGCTAAAATTTTCCGTGAATTTTAGCATGACTTTGCTAAAATAGGACATATGGGGTACTTACGACTAATGCATGGGCCGGGTATCTTAGTACTTAGTTAAGTAGGATCAACTGCCTCGCCATTCTTGCTGCATTAAACCATAGGTGGCAATAGAGCCAAGTGATTAGGCCCAACTTAGAATTCTCCTTAGCATCGATAAACCCTAGATGATAAACCCAACATAGGTGGCAATAGAGCCAAGTGATTAGTGCCAAGTGATTAGGCCCAACCTAGGGTGCCTCGGCATCGATAAACCCTAAATGATGAAAACTTAACTTGGCTGCCCCGGATGCATCGGTGTCGATGAGAACCTAAATGATGTACGCTTAGGCTTTTAGGGTGCCTCGGCGTCGACAAACCCTAAATGATGAAAGCTTAGGCTTTTAGGGTGCCTCGGTGTCGACAAACCCTAAATGATGAGACCATGATCTTGTTCCTTGACAATAACCAACTTTTTGACCAAACTTTTTTTCCTATTTAGAGCGAAACATGTCCCACGACGATGAGGCCGGTGGTTCGGGCGGCAAGCAATTCTGGGAGATGTCCCAGGAGATGGAGGAACAACCTCGCCGCTATGAGGACGCCGCGGAAGACACCGATCCTGATTACACAACCCCTAGTGGCGTCGGGGATGACACCACTGATGGTGCCGCCGAGGATGCCACCACTGATGATGGCGCCGCACACACAGATGGCAGCCAATCGAAGAAGCAAAGGAAGGACCGGCGTCCGAATGCGCTCCGCACCGTCAAGGAGGAATTCACTCAAGTGGACTCCGACGGGAATCCAACGGATCCCAAACATATAGTCAAGGGGTACTCGGTTCAGCTCGGGTGCATTCTCCGGAGCACCGTCTCGATCAACACCGAGAACCTTAGGCATAAGGACCGAGGGAATTTGCGCAACCTCCTCTTCACGAAGCTGCACGAACGATACAAGTTCCCCGCCGAATTTGAAAACACACGCCTCTCAGGGAATAAAGTGAACAGTGCCGCCCTCACAAAGATGAGCATGGCCCTGTCTACTTGGAGAAGCGCGGTGAAGAAAATGATTGATAAAGGTGATAGTTATGAGAAGATCAAGGCGAAATATCCTTTGATGAGCGAAGATGAGTACAAGGAGTTCAAGATCAAGTGCTCGACCAGTGCAACCTCCGAATCAAGTCAGTGGGGGAAAGAAATGCGGGAGTTGAACTTAGGGGAACAAAAACTCGGTCCCGGCGGTTACAGAGTGGCGGAGCCTATATGGGACAAGGAGGACGCGGAGCGTGCCGAGCAAGGCTTACCGCCCCGCTTGGAGAAATACAGCGGTAACAAGCAGACCAGGAACTATGTCAGGGCCCGGTACAAGGAGGACCCGATAACAAAGGAGCTTACCACGGATCCGAAGACCAGGGCGCTTGAGATTGTTCTGGTAAGGAATACACCACCGCGTAATTAGCTCCATATGGTTGCACTCTAACTAATCCCCAATATTTCTAAATGGTTCACGTTCCTTTCGCAGGAAACCGAAAGCGATGGAGCTGGGTCGTCTCGAGCTCCCCTTCGACAGCCCTTTAAATAGGGCGTTGAACATAATGAAAAGCAAGGATAAGCTCACTAAGCCGACGTCACTGGTCGTGTGGCGGCAAAGGCTTGTCCACAAAATGGGGTCATACTATACCGCTGGTGTGCGAAGGAGAAAAGGCCAGCTCGGAAAGCCGACGCGAGGTTGAAGCACTCAAGGCACAAGTGGCGCGGATTCGGAGCTTGTCCAAGAGCAAGTGGAACAACAAGCGGGAACGAAGCTCAACGCCATGGTGCCTACGTTGATTCATGGGCTGACGGCGTGGATTGCGGGCGCCAGCAGGGCCTCCCGGTTCCCGGCTTCACGGCCAACAACTTCGCCTGGCAGCGGCACCATTGGTGTCTCCGCGGCGCCATTGGTGTCTCGCGGCGCCGCCATTGGTGTCTCCGCGGAGGCGGTATTCGTGTCTCCGCGCCGCACGGGCATTGGAGCTTAATGCACCGGGTACGCCGGCGGCACCTCGCCACAAGCTCCCCTCCGTCGATTGCATGCCCGCCGTTGGCGGTGCCTCGACATTAGCCGATCTCGACGGCATCACGGTAACTAAGCCTCTCGGCCGATGACTTCATCTCCTTGCCTTTGGTGGGCATCCTCGACACCTGTACATGTTTTCGCAGGGCACCGCGACGTTCCTTGCACTCTTCGCGCCGTGGGCGCCGAGTTGGTCGATGTCGCCAAGGGCAGAATCGTTCAACCGGCAACCGCATGTTCCACGGTAATCTGATGCCACCCACGGTGTATAGGGTTGAAGTGGTTCGGTGCTGCCAGGCCGCGACGAGCTGTTATCTCGGTTCGATTCGGCCGGGGCGACGAAGAAGATGAGATGACCCTCGGCGCTGCGCAAACTGGCCGCTACTTTGGCGAAGAGCCAGATTCGTTTGAGGCGGGGACACCACCCCACGACAAGACAGCCGGTCGTGCGGTGCCAAGCCATGGCAAGAACGCCGAACGCTACCGGACCTGCGGACATCCCTATGTCGGACATCCCTATGGCACAGGATCCGGACAGCCCTATGGCACAGATCCGGACGACGCACGACAACGACGACGGTACATTTACCAAAGTCGATAAGTACTTTGCCGAACATGGGTGCGGCGGCGAGTTCTGCGGGCCTCTTTCTCAAGAACCCAACCAAGACGACCGCAATCTAGCTGGTACGCCGGAGAAATCAATTGCAATAGGCGTCGTCGGCGTTCAGTTCTCGAGACGCCTCCAGCTCCGCCTTCACCGAGCCTCGGATAGCTGAGGTGCGAAATATTATCAGCCCCAACATGCTCAAGAAAGCGGTGCGTGAGCAGAACTCGGTCCCATTACAGGAGATCAAGAAGAAGGGACGGAAACGAAGACTAACAAGGGCGCGGTGCGAGCCAGCCGGCACCGAGTTCGATCCGTGCTCGGGGACGGGCCACCTTCACCTAAGGATATCTCGAGGAGGTGCATGTGGCGGGTAGGGCGATGCTACTGCCAAATATGCTGAATGCTGCAACGGTGCTATCGGAGTCTGCACGACGGTGTTCTTTCTTTGGAGAAGCAGCGTCTAAGAGAGAATGATGTGGCATACCCGGTTTCGTGGCCAAGGTGCGGAGGGCAAGGGCTTTGCGGATGGCGACATCGGGGTACGATCGTCCTACGGTTTGATGACATCTTTGCTATGTTTAACCTTCATCCGCTGCACTACACCTTCGCTCGGCTGTTTTCGCTGAGTATGGAGATGCGGATCATTAGAGACAAGACCCGGACATCGTGATAGTGACCCCTTCTACATGCGTGCCAAGCACTTGAACAGCGCTGGGACCGCCAAGTTGCGAGTTCACACCTCAAGGCGTCATTCGCAAACCCAGATAAGGATAACTTCCTTGTGGCTTACTTTCCGAGTAAGTCATCCCTTAACCGCCCGTAACATATGATTTCTTAGATTTTGATCGTTCTTTTTTCTAACATTCCGTGTTACGTGCGGTGACACATTGCACACTCATCCTCTTAAGCCCGAAATATTCCATGGCCACGTATTTCGACCGAACCGTAACTCCAAGATAGACTACACAAATGTCAAGAAAGTTCTTGATGATGTTCTCCCTGCCACGCCAAATCTGGAGGCACCTTCACGGGGCAGTTCGTAAGTACGGCAAGCACATGTTCTCACACAATACGAAGTTCTGCTGTGTCAAGAAGCCGCCTGGCGGTCAGAAGGATGCCTACTACTCCCTCCATCACATGCGGCGATCGTAAGGGACCATCATCAACTTCTGCTACCAGATAATCTCAAAGATTGGGCCGCGAGCTTGTCGGCAGTCCAGGACGCGGACCTCAGACAAGAATTCTTTCGCATCCAGTCGGAGTTTGCGGACATCATCCATCAAGATGTCCTTCATACCTCGGGGCAGTTCTTCGTCAGATATCAACCGTCCGACAGTGAGATAGATGAAATGCTACAAATGCAGGGTGACAACGACCGCGATTTCATGACCATCACGACAGACGGTGGCTTCATCCACGCTCTGTCCGATGAATCGACTCGAAAGTAGTGATGTGTAGTTCGAAACATTGATTAGCTCATGTTGTAATTAAACTTTAATGAATTCAGTATGTCTCTTTGGTTTGGACAGTCGTTCAACTTAGATGTAATCGATGCTATTTATTAGTAGGACCATGAATCGTGCTATTAATGTCTTGCTTTTCTCTTTCGATCCTTTTGTTGCATACTTACATATTGCTTATGTATTGTCATTGTTTGGCTTGTGCATAGAGATGCCGTCGTATGCCGTGTACAAGGGTAAGGTTCCCGAGTCTACAACGATCGGGAGGAGTGTCGGAGACAGGTTCACCGTTTCAGCGGTAACAGTTACAAAGGGTACACCACTAGGGCGGAGGCCGAATCTAGATATGCCCGCTATCTAGCGGGAGAGAGGAGGGAGCATTGGAGGAACCGGATGAGGAACAGTTTGATCGCGATGATGCTCATCGTGATGATCACAGCTCTCTTTTATGTGATGGTAGTTTAGATGATCGATATCGACTTGTAATGTGAAGACAAACTCGATACTCGCGGTCTTGAGACTTGTAATGTTTTATCTTTGTTCGGTCTTTTGAATTTGGAGACTAATATGATGAATTGTATTCGGAGACTAATCTTCTATTGTATTCGATGAATCTGATGTTTCTGTGTGCTGCTGTCTATATTCTGTCCAATAATATATTTTGTAACCTGTGCAAAAATCAGAAAATAAAAAAAACCAAATATTCATACTAATGGCGCATCAAGGCAGAGTGCGCCATTAGTATGCCAAAGGATACTAATGGCGCATCAAGGCAGAGTGCGCCATTAGTGTGACAAAGCACATGGTTACATATGGCCCCGGGAGGCATACTAATGGCGATGGAGTTACATACTAATGGTGCCTCGCCAGTGCGCCATTAGTATACCAGATACTAATGGCGCACCAGTGGTGCGCCATTAGTAAAAAATTCTAATGGCGTGCTACTAATGGCGCACCGGTAGTGCGCCATTAGTAGGCAAAACTGGTGCGCCATTAGTAGGCCTTTTCCTAGTAGTGAACACAAGAATTTTCTACAGTCCAAACACCCAGAGAAGTCTGTCGACTGGATTACACGCGAACAAACGAGGACTTTCACTGGTTGGTTGCAGAAACGTGCCCTGAATGATGGCGATATTCAAAATGACATGTACTCGCTGTCCCAGTTACCATCTTCGAATATAATGACTTTCAAAGGGTACCAGATAAATGGGAATACATTTTACACGATCGCCCAAGATAAGAAGAGCACCAACCAAAACAGTGGTGTCCGCTTTGATGCAACAACCAACACGGGAAAGGAAACATATTATGGTTACATAGAGGACATATGGGAACTTAACTATGGATCAGGTGATTTGAAGTTCCCTTTGTTTCGGTGCAAATGGGTCAATATAACACGAGGCGGGGTAACGGAAGACCCGCAGTACGGAATGACAATAGTGGATCTCAACAATCTTGCGTATGTAGACAAACCATTCGTCCTAGCCAATGATGTGGCGCGGGTTTTTTATGTGAAAGACATGTCTACCAGGCCGAGAAAAAGAAAAGATAAGGAAGCGAATGGATCATACGACGAGCCAAAGCGCCACATAGTTCTTTCAGGAAAAAGAAACATCGTGGGAGTGGATGACAAGACAGACATGTCAGAAGATTATGAAAATTTTGATGAAATTGCTCCATTCACAGTAAATATTGACCCGAGTATCCAGTTAAATGATGAAGATTTTCCATGGCTACGGCGCAAAGGGACACACGAGAAGAAAAAGTTTCACACCCAAAGATCTGGGATGTGATCTGCTTCACTATCATCACTTTCTTCTGTGTTTCACACCCAGGAGGGAATGCCTGTAATAGTTAGGGTAGTTAATTATGTGTTTTGTCATTTGAAACGCGAAGAAATTTTATGTGCAAACAAGTTCTTTTCATGCATTTACTGATTTTTTTCCAGCTAAATGACCCTGAAATTGAAAAGCATTTGAAATAAACTCAGAAAAGGTTGAAAGTTGGCATGGTATCATAATTTCATACAAATAGCATGTGCAAAAAAGTAGAGAGGGTTACGGCAAAAACTGGATACACTTCATGTACAAAATGGACTATCTCTTTCGAAGTATCAGGGTTTCCGACGAAAACTAAAATGTTACAAAGGCATTTCATTTTTTAAATAACCTAAGCATTACCAAATTGAATATAATGATAAAACACACTAATATTAAACATAATCAAAAAGAATAACTGAAAAAACTTTTTTCAATGTTAAGTTATTCACAAACTAGTGATTCACACAAATTTCAAATAATTCAAAATTTAAACTATTCAAATTTGAAAACTACCGGCACTAACAGAAAGTTTGTAATTTTTTGTACCTAAAGCAAAAATATTCACAAAGAAACTGTAAATACAGCAAAAAACAACTCAAAAATAAATAAAACAAAAATAAATAAAACAAAAATAAATAAAGCAAAAAAATTAACAAGATAAAAAATCCCGCCTACTGGGCCAAAGCGGCCTGCATACGACTAAGAACACAACCTTCAGTTGGGCCAAGATGCAGGCCCGCAAAGGCTGATGAGGCCCACAGGCGAAGAGGACAGTAGGCCCAGAGGGCTGCTTAGGAGAGGAGCTCGAGAGAGCTACCACACCGGGCTTATAAACCAGTGCGGTAGCCCTCGGTAGCGAGTGGGACTAAACTGCGCACCGCTGGAGCCAGCGCACCCCTTTAGTACTGGTCGTGGCTCCAATCGGTACTAAAGACCCCCCTTTAGTACCGGTTGGAGCCACCACCCGATACTAAAGGGGTGCGCTTCCACCGCTTGCTTGGCAAAACAGACCTTTAGTACGGTTGGTGGCTCCAACCGTACTAAAGGTCCATCCTATATACAACACTTAAAAAATTCAGTTTCCTTCTGTTTCTTCCCTCTGTTTCCTCTCCTCCGTCGCGCATACCTTGCCCGATCGACGCCGTCCCGTCGACGTCGCCGCCCGCCAGAGTAGCCGACCCAGTCGTCCCGCCCTCGTCGCCGCCCGTCGGCGTCGACGCCGCCGCCGTCCCGTCCCGTTGTCCCGTCGCCGCGCCCGCCCGCCTTCAGCGTCGCCGCCCGCCGCCCGCCCGCCGTCGTTATCGCCTGCCCGTCTGTCGCCCGTCGTCGCCGCCCGCCCGTCGCCCGTCTGTCTGCCATACTAAATCACCTCGCCGGTGAGCTCGCCCCGGCCTCCATGTCCACACACACACACACTACACACACACACACATTATTAGTTTGTTTATTATAAATTTTTCTGTTTTTTAGTTATAGAAATGTTAGGAAATTATTCTGTTTTTTAGTTATATAAATATTAGAAATGATAGTTATATAGAAATGTTATAAATGTTTTCTGTTTTTTAGTTATAGAAATATTTATAGAAATGTTAGCAATTTTTCTGTTTTTAGTTATATAAATATTAGAATTGTTATAGAAAAATGTTAGTTATATAATCAGGAAATTTTAGAATTAGTTTTAGTTAGATGAATTAGATTAATGTCAAATTGTTAGAATTTGCATATATATAGAATTTTAATTATCACAATCCAATCATTTAAAAATGTTACTTTTTGCGGGCATATAGTATTTGTTCTCGACGATATGCCCGGCCCGCATCCTCGCCGTCGACCCGTTCGCGACGACGTCCTACTTCAGAGGACCCATGTTCGGGACTGGGCTCCACCGGGCTGGCACTGGGAGGTGCTACCTGGAGGGGCGCGCCGCTTGGTGAGGAACCTGACCTCGGGTCCCGTCGTCGACCCTGATCTTCTTTGATGGCGTTCGCGTGGGCCACATTCGGTGCAGAGGCAGCCGGCCCCGCCGGAGGTGGTGCGTCGCCGTGTCAGGGAAGAAGATGAGCACGTCCATCGCTACATGGCTGCTATGGACGACGTCAGGTTCTCCACTACTTGGCGGGTTCTTTGGGCAGATGACCGGAGATATGATCCTGTGATGGTTCCTTCTCTTTGGGTGTGCACCGCCCCCGAGAACCGCGAGTGGCGCCCTAGATTCTTCTGTAGTACTCGATCTTTATTAGGTACCTAGCCAGTGATGTATTCGATATATAATATTCGAGACGATGTATTCGAGATTATATATACTAAGACGATGATGTATTCGAGATTATATATTCGAGACGATGTATTCGAGATTCAGTTTTTCCTTATTGATTAATTGCATCCATGCATTGTAATTTGAATACTAAATTGTTTTATATTTCTTCTGTATTAATTAGTAAAGTAAAAGCTATGGCGGACAATACCGGCAGAGAGAGAGAAGAGGAATTGTTCGACATCATATGCAGCCCTCATAGGGTAGATGATCTGAATGAAGATGACGGCTCCCAATATCTTAACAATACCGGAGAGGGTGATGAAAAGATATTCGATCTTGACGACCGAGCTGATGAAATCATGAACTATGATTATGATGACACAGACAATGTTAGTGATGACACAGACAATGCTGATCTTCAAATAACAAAGACTTCCGGCGAGGTATATATTTATATAAGCATGCATCCTGGTGATCATCACATGTTTTTTTATTGAAGATATATTAACGAATCGATCTTTCTTCTTTCAGCCCTCCGGATCGAGCAAATCTGCTTCTACAGACAGCAAGACAAAGCGAGGCCCGGGCAGATTGTTGAAGGATCGTGTAAAGTACCACATCGAATCCACCAAACTTAGTGGCGAACCCCTCACGCCTAAGAACGCTGCGGACAAGTGGACTCGTCGGTCGCGGAGTTCTTGTGAAGGACAAACTCCGATCTCCATTCAAGAATGGAAAGAGCCAAAGACTAAACGTCTGTGTGTTACTTGGGTCGATGACTGAGCCAAAAAGACCTGGTGAAATCTCTGATGGAACATTTCACCCTACCAGATCATTTCACTAAAGCAGATGTGGAGAAAGTCAAGGCCGCTGCTCTTAAGAAGATGGCAATTGCATTCAACACCCACAAGAAAACTGTATGGGCCAACTACCTCGCTAATGAAAGGAAGACTCCATATTTCAAGGGAACACTGGAGAAGCAAAGAGAACACTGGGATGATTTCGTGACCTTCAATGATTCAAAATTATCTAAGGAACGGTCCATGAAAAACAAGGCGAATGCCGCAAGAAAGACGCAGTTCCATAGGCTGGGTCCAGGTGGCTACGCGGTGGGATTGCCTAAGTGGGATAAGTCTGAGCAAGAGATGGAGGGTGCAGGGGTCACTCCGATTACTAGGAGCTGGCCCCCCAGGTGCAGAACTTGGTTCTATGCGCATGGGGGGCGTTGGACCCGAAGACAGGCCTGGTTTTGAAGAAGGCAAGTCTAAAAAGAGCCGACCAAAAGATACTTGACGCAATAGAAGAAGCTCGAACGGGGGTATTCACGCTCAACAGAGAGAACGACGAGCTTACGCGCGCCCTGGGAAATCCTGAACACCCGGGAAGAACACGAGGCATGGGCGTTATTCCCTGGTATGAGGGTTTTTCAGACTGGAATGACGACTACAGGTCCCGTGCAAGAAAGAAGATGGAGGAGGAGAAGAAGAGGAGGCTGGAGGAGGAGCAGAGGAAGCAGGACGCAGAACGCCTTCAAGGCCTAGAAGCAAGGCACGCGGACCTGGCACTCAAATTCTAGCAGCAGCAGCAGCAGATCGACTCACTTAGCCAGGAAAGGGGGTCTCAGCAGTGGCAGCAGCAAGCGGATGATCATCCAGCATTGGATAGCACCGTCCCATCCATGCCGAGAAGCAGCGTTGGTTCTGCCCGGGGCGACACACTGCTGGATACATACCCTGTGGATGACATCATAGAGAACACTAACTGTGAGCTACACTCCAAAATGAAGAACATATCCATGAAGATGGCGGACGGCGTTGCTTTTCCAGTGACCCCCGAAGCAACCTACCATTGCATCCCAATTACAGAGGGCTATGCTTATGTCATGGTTGATGAAGTGGTGGACCCATATTCGGGGCTAACGCTTGACATTCCTGGAGGTGAAGACGAGCGCACACTGGGAGAGGACGTACATCGTATCATCCTATGGAGAAAGGATTGCATCATCTTTCTAAGTCCACCGACACCGCGTCGTCTGCTGACTCCTCGAAGTCCGCCACCGAGTCAGCAGACTCCCGCTCCTCCAAGTCCATGAACGCGTGAGACGACTCCTCCTCGAAGTCCGCCACCTCCTCCGCCGGTTTCAAGTCCGGCACCGTGTCAGGCCACACCTCCTGCTTCAAGTCCGGCACATCGTCAGGCCACTTCTCCTGGTCCAACTCCACGTCAGCCGTCTCCGCCGTCTCAGCAATCGCAGAAGAGACATGCCGCAGCTTTGGTGCGAGCGGCATGCAGTCGAGGTAGTTCAGAAATACAGCAGAGACAAGCGATATAAATATGGTCCAAGCCTCGCTCCTCTTCCTCAGAGGCCTTACGACATGACCGAGGAGCAAAACGCAGCCATAGTGCAGGCCCAAGTGGACGCCCATTTTGGACCGAAACCGGCACCGCCGCCAAAGGAGAAAGTGCACGAGAAAGCGATTGACCACTTCATTCATATGGCTAGAGCACCAGCTCCCAAGCCTGTTGACTCAGACTATGAGCGCCAAATCAGGAAGCTACATCGAGCACGGCTCTGAAGGAAGCGAGCTCGAGCTCGAGCCAACAAGCGGTGGCAAAAATGCGGAAAATCGTTCCCCAGCTAGGAAAAGCAGGCGCAAGCGATCCCCGCTTGTTGTGCCAACAACACATGAGAGAGTACGTGGCCAAATATTATTGTGGGCAAACCGTTAGCGTTCCCCAGCAGGGCGATATGGTAATAACGGAGGAGCATATCATGCAGGCTGAAATGCTAAAGATCTCTGTTGGACAACTCCTCGAAATCGAGCCCATGTCTCCGCTTAAAGAATCGGAAATAAAATGGAAATATGCCTGGGGCCAACCTTTGGTCCATCCATACAAGGTCAAGGACCTCCCAACGAGAATGTATGAATTGCATCAATGGTACATGTCCCTCATGGTGAATGTCAAGAAGGATCATTATTACCATGAGAAAGCTCTGTCCATTGAGTATACAGAACTTTTTCAGTTATACAATCAAGACCTTTTCGACAAGTCTATAAATCGGTTGCTATTGTCTGTAAGTCATTTCTCTCTGTAATTTAAGTCTCAAGCTAATTATGTAGTGATAATTTTGATCAATCATTACATGTAATTATCCTCACTATATTGTTTTCTATGGTATTATATGCAGGATGAAGATGTATGAAATGAAAAAATCTGACGCTATGGCATTATTGGGTTCATTGAGCCAAATACCATTAATGAGGACATATGGAAGTTTCCATTTTATCAAGCAGGTGTAGCGGCCAGCATGGTAGAGTTCTTGAAGCGGCTCAATAGCAATGAAGATATACTACTTCCTTACAACTTCCCGTCAGTCACACTGTCTTGTACTACAAATTCTGTTTTTGCTTACTAGCTAGCTAGATGTTAATAATTAAGTGTATACAGTTTACGGTAGTTGATTAATTTTATGCACATGCCCGCTTATTTAAGACATGCAAGCAGCGCATGCAGTTGGCACTGGGTCTTGATAGACATTAAAGTTGAGGAAGGAAAAGTTGAATTACTGGACTCACTAACTAAAGAAGAAAGTGACTTCACCATCGTGAAGGGGATAGTCAACAGGTAAAACTATATATATCTCGGCCTATTATTAGTTCGTCATTTCCTGATATGAACTATTTAATAACCCCTTTATTAATTTTCTTTGCCGGCGGGCAGGGCATGGGCAAAGTTCATCGCGGTGACTCCAGGCGAATGGAAACAAAAGTTGTTTTGGCATCGACTAAAGGTAAGTAATTAAGTAGTACTAGATAGCTACCATCTCTTTAATTCTTGTTTCAATATCATTAATTAATTATCATGCTTGATTAATCATTATCTGATTCAATTTCATTCTCGTAAAGGCCCTGAAGCAGGCGCCGGGGAATAATCTATGTGCATTCTACGTTTGCGAGAACATTCGCATGATGACGTCTGAAAGGAGCAGATCTGATAGACAGGAATGGGTACGTTTGTCAGAACACTACTCACACCATTATCGATATCTAGTCACACAACTAACACACATGCATATTGATCTCCTTCTTAACAGTTCAGAGAGGTGCGGGATAAGCTCCTACCATCGGAACGCATACTAGCACTTCAAGAGGAAATAGCCGGATTTTTGCTCGACCAGGTCAAAAATCCCAAAGGACCCCCATGAACCACTTGTCATCGTGCTCCGGAGGCACCAACATATGTAGGAGAAATTGTATATGTATATACATGTGTATGTGTGAATAATGGTGTTGGTTGTGATATATATATATATATATATATATATATATATATATATATATATATATATATATATATATATACGGTTCTATACGCATCGAGAAAATCTATTTATATATATGCATAACGTGTACAATTTGTAGTATCGTGAAATACGAGCAAACAAAAAATGTAATGGAAAATTAAAAAAACACCCAAACATTCAGACGGGTGGTGTTACCAACCGTACTAAAGCCCCACGCTACATTGCAGGCTGGCTCGTGCACGTGTTCAAGATTTTTAGCGCCGGTTCGTGACGAACCGGTACTAAAACGGGGGGGGACCTTTAGTCCCCACTCTTTAGTGCCGGTTGTGGAACCGGCACTAAAGGCCGTTACGAACCGGCACTAAAGGCCGGTTCTGCACTAGTGTACGTAAAAATAAGAATTTATTTGTGAATAATTTGGAATGTGAGGGCTAAATTGAAATTTTGACAAGTTCTATGACTTGCTTGTGACATGTAGGGATTGATACGCAAATTTAGGGCAATTAAAGGATTAAGATGCGAAATATACAAATATGATAAGATTCTCCAATTCATGTGGTTACCACTCTTCTCAAGAAGAAATTTCCACCACTGCGGAGTTAAAGCCCGAAAAACATTTTGCCATGTCATTTGCCGACGGGTGCCGATGTGCGGAGCACCTGCCATTCTGGTTGTCGATGATAGCATGTAAATAGATCTGTAGTTTGTACAGAGTATGTACCCGAGTTTGCTAGTACCTCTTTTGTGGTTTATAAGGCGTACATGTATAACTAGGTCAACTTTGACATAAAAATTGCGAGTCATATGCCACAAAAAATGTACCTTTGAATCCATGTCTGCTTGAAGTTTTTAACATATAATTTTTTATTGACATATAACTCATATTTCTTTGGCAGCACTGATGACATAGGGATTCATGCAAGATTTATAAAGTAGGAGGGGGTATAGGAGAGAAAATAATATTGTATAAACAATATCATTAATTTCCTTTGTTACTTTCTGATTTAACATCATCGATTAATTGTGTATTAATTACTTTCTTATTTGTAAGAGATAAGTATTATATAATTAATACTTTAATTATACCTCGCTTATCATAAAAAATTAATTATGTATTACTTGTTGCCTTGCTTCTATGATTAGATTAGAGAGTTGTTTGTCTAGTCTAGGTTGAGTCGAAACCCATGCGAAAGAGGACAGAGAGCCAATGCGAGGAAAAGAACCAACCATCATGACAATTGAGATGCCCTATTTGGTGCTTGGTGCGTCAAAATTTTGGGCAAACACACAGTGTCGTGACTGGGCTGGCCCATGTAGGGGCTCCTCCAATAACAATTGCAAATATATTCCTTAAGAAACAATGTAGTAGAAAAGGTTAAAGCATTGTAATACTAAAAATGTAAGAATTTAAACAATCTTCTTGAACTAAAAAACGGTTATGTGTTTCTAAAAAAGATCTCAAATTTTAAACATTGTGATGAGTATTGATATTCGTGTTTTTTTTAATTTAGAAACTTATGTTGAAGTTTGGGATTTATAAAAAATGTAGGAATTTTTTAGTAGAAAACAACTAAAGAAATAGACCTAAAAAATCACATATTCTATACGTACTCAATAGCGATGGCTAACGAGTAAGGTCTTGGCCACAGGAGCGTTGACAAGGGGGCAATGTTGGCCTGAACCGAAAATGTGTGGGTAGAGCCGGATCTAAGTGTTGGCTAGGCAAACGCCCTGTGGACCACCCCCATGAGGGCGGTGAAGGGAAAGCTCCCATTTGTAGAAAAAAGTCACAACCCCTTGAATATCCTGAGCTTGGAAGAAGAACTAGGAAAGGAAAAAAATAGCATAGTTTTATTTTTCATCGCCGTAAGTTAATAACCTAAAAATTGCACTTGGCTGACGGGTGCGCATTTGCACGACTACGAGCGCCCTACGAGCACTATAGAAGCCCATGCTCCGAGAATCCTATTCCATGTGTGGCTTGCTGCCAACGCGCAACTCCTAGCATAATCGATGCTATATTGGGTCGGGCGAATGCTTCCCTCTTCCAAACGTATTTGGGAAAGTAGGTTCTAGAACTTCCCTCATCTAGTTTCATTTTCTCCCTTAGTTTTCTTTTTATTCTTCTTCTAAATTTTTTCCCTCATCTAATTCTCGTATTGTACTTTTAAATGTTACAGTGTGTTTAGAAAATATTCATGTATATTTGGAAAAATGCGTATCACATTTTAAAAATTATCATGTTTTAAAAAATTCTTGTAATTATGCATATTTAATACTGTATTTAAAAGTCCCCACTGTGAATTTTCTTTTATAAAATGTTCATGATCTATATAGAAAAAGTTCATGATGTTTTAGGACATGTTCATCACGTAGTTTAAAAAAATGTTTGCTATGTATTTAGAATTGTTCATTGTATTTTTGGTGATACACATTTTTCATGAAATATGTGAATATATTTTTGAGAAAAATTGAACACTTACTCAAAATTGCATGAACACGTAATATATATGCAACCATTTTTGTTCTTACAATAAGTGATTATTTTTCACTTTTTACTTTTTTTATATATGGGACTTTTTCGCATTTGGTTTCTTTCTACTTGTGCCCACATCGTGTGGTGTAATTTTTTAAAACAAAAATGTGCTGTGTACGGAAATAAAACAACGTGTGATGTTCTATTAGCAGAGAACGTGTGGCATGCCTATTCTAGGCATGTAAGACACCCATTCGCTAAGAGCGAGGTACGCACCTGCACACAATTGCACATGAATCCATGTTCCAGGAGTTTGTAGCAACGCATCATGCATCGACCTCTCGCACACAGTGGCAAATTTAGGAAGAAAGTTGAGGATGGGCTCAAAGCTAAGTGCAAGAAAACTAAACGCCTGTTTGAAAAAACTGGCAATTACCTACTAACCGGAATGTCCAAACGAGTTAAAATTTTCTCATATTACTACTAGAAACTTAGTATTTGATGCAATATTTGTGGATGTTTTTAAAAATATATCAAATTTTGACTAAAATTTGAATATATCAAGCAAAATATACATATTTTGTTAATCCTTTGGTCACAATAAGCTCGAAAATACCTAGACTATTACTAGGAACATATAGTATTTATTGGAAAATTTTTAAAATCTCGAAATTTACCATCCTTTGTCTTTCTGAATTTTTCCATATGATTTGCATTGCTCCCTTTTGTTGCCAATTTGCGTCGGTGGTTGAATACGTTTGGTCATTGGCGCTTGGTGGCTTCAATCGTGGCTGCGTCCGCGCCTCGGTGCAAGGCTCCGGAAAATCGCTGCGCCCGCCGGCTCCCTTGTCCCTAGGCCACCACTCCAGCTGGGTTCGCGCCATAGTGCGGCGTGGTGCTTCGACAATCAGCTGGCCGCCACTCCTGTCGGCTTCGCTAGGTCTAGTGCTGGATCCCGTGAGCGTGTTGGGTGTTCGTGTGTGAACTCATTTTTTATTTTTTTTTGAAAAATCACCGGGGGGAGCTCCCCACCTGAATATATTTCTCAGTTTTGTAACCGAACGTTTGTCTGATTACAAAGGTGAATTACATAAGCACGTGTAATCGTGATAAGAAATAGGAACGCCATGAGGAGGCGACCTGCTTATGCGCCGGCTTCTTCATCCGGTGCGTCCATAGCATAAGGTCGTCGATGATTCGCTTGAGGGTGAAGATGCTGTGGTGGTTCTGTTGCTTGAAAGTCATGGCGTTTCTGGAGTCCCACATCTTCCATAGGATAATGAGGAGAATGGAGTGCCATACTAGCGCGTCTACCTGGCTGGGGAGCCGGCAGTCCCAAAGGTTGTCGATGGAATTGGGTGGTGATAGTCCGGTCCGCTGCCATATTCTCTGGGCGAGCGGGCAGTCGATGAAGATGTGCGAGCTGGTCTCTCCGTCAAAACCACATCGGGGACATAGCGAGTCTGCCACGATGTGCTTGCGGAGTAGGTTGCTTTTGGAGTTGAGTCTTCCACCAAACAGAAGCCATGCAAAGATTTTCACACGGTTTGGAACGCATGAAGACCAGATGGCGACGGCATGTGCGTCGTCATCAGTGTCGGCAATGACCAGCTGATAGGCGGCCCGTGTAGAAAAACGGAGGCCACCGTTTAGGTAGCACTCGTCCGGTCCCGGCGACACCTGAACATCCTGCAGGAGAGATAACAAAGAGCACAACTCGGAAGCGGCATTAGATGTTAGGCGGTTCCTTAGGATTGATTCTAAACCATGGTTCAAAACAGCAGCCACACGAGCGAGGGGGGTAGTGGTATGCGAGTAGAGGCAGGAAACAGAGTAGCAAGTGATTGTTGGTGTAGCCAAATATCTAGCCAAAAATAGGTGTTGGTTCCAGAGTTTGTGATGACAAAGGAGATGGTGTGTAAAGCTGGTAGCTGGTGGTTTATGGTTTGGCATAGGAAAGAGTGGCTGTTTTGTGGAGCGATGAGAGCATTTGGGTGTTGTAGGTCAATCCAATCTAGCCACGGAGTTTGGTCCGGAAGCAGAGCTTTGACAGCAAATTTCATTAGTAGACAATTATTCTGCATACGAAGTTTTTTAGACCTAGACCACCGAACTTTTTTGGCTTACAAACATTTTTCCAGGCAACTAAGCATTGAGCACCGGTGCAAGTTTCCTCTGCGGCCCAGAAGAAGGCCCGACTGATAGAGTCTAGAGTTTTTAACACGCTTTTGAGGATGAGGAAGACTGACATAAAGTAGACTAGGATGGAGTCGAGGACAGCAGACAGTAGGACGAGCCTGTCGCCCTTGGAGAGGATTTTAGCTCGCCAACCTGTCAAGAATTTTCGGCATCGTTCGATAATGGGTAGAAAGGCATTTGGAGGTAAACCGGTCGGTGCCAGAGGTAGCCTTAAGTAGATTTGTGGGAAGTTTGAGGTTGTACACTGCAGGGTGGTGGTAATGGAGTCTGCCACCAAAGGGCAGACATGCATAGGCACGAAAGTAGTTTTTGTGTAGTTTATCGTGAGGCCTGTAGCCATGGCAAAATTTTGGAGAATGTGCTTTAGTTGTATGGCCGCATCATTGGATGCCTTGGCGATGATGAGGGTGTCATCGGCATATTGTAGAACGGTTGGTGGTAGGTGTGAGAACAGGGGGTGTGAGAGTGTGAACTCATTTTGGGTCAATGTGTTGTGTGTTCGTTGATGGTTGTGTTGCCATGTTGGGTTAAGAGCCTAGAATAGTAGTAGTAAAAAAATAAAATTCATTTTTCTGGGGCGTAGGCTTCAGTCTGTTGAAGCCTCACTAACAAAATTATATTAAATCCTTGGGGGAGCCGGAAGCTTCTTGCTCCTACATTCGCTGGTGGGACTCCATGAGCATATCTCCATGTCGCCCCCAGGCCTCCACCGCGACGGAGCAATTTTTTGAAACCCATGAGCTTATGGAAATAGTGCCCGAGAAGTTATCGATGTAGATCAGGAGATGCGAGCGGCCGCGATCGACGCCCAGGAGAAGAAGGCATCGAGAAGCTTTGTTGAACTCACTAAAAAAATCATGAATACGTCCAAAGTTTCGTAAACACTTCTAAAAATCCTTGAATATTTTTTAAAATTTAGGTATATTTTTAAATATTGAAATTTGTATAAATTTGAATATTTTTCTGAAATTTGGGAATAATTTATAAATTTACTTAAAATTTATGAAATTTATAAAAATTCAAGCATATTTGATATGATTTTGAAATTTAGGAGTCTTTTGCAATTCAGGAGAAAATATTGAAATTCATGAACAAAAAATTAATGCTTTTACAAATATGGAAAGTGTTTTAAACATAAAATGTATAAATAAAACAAATGTCCGAGAAAACAAACCAGAAAAATGACCTACACTATACGTACCCGCTAGTGATGGCTCACGAATATGGGTCAGCCCACGGGAACGTTTGCGTGACCGCGGACGGCTTACCCGCGCTATACGAGCCCGGGCGTACTGCATGTTATATTGGGTCGGACAATGCTTCGATCTGCTTCATGCATTTCCAAGAGCCCTATGTCTACTCACATCTTCATCATGGGGTACATCCGGGAGCTACAGGAGTGTAGACCGAAGCAGCAGCCTCATGTGGCAGCGGCCAAATCTTCTGGTAATCGCACAGGGTGGATCCCCCCGGAGCCTGGTGTTGCTAAGATCCGTGTAGATGGTGCGGTAGCCAGAAACCAAAATGAACGATCTTTCAGCGCTGTTTGCAGGAGTTCGGAAGGTGTTTTACTGGGAGCCTCATGCATGAAATATATAGGCATTTCGGAGCCAGCTACTTTGGAAGCTCTTGCCTGTCGCAAGGTTCTAGTGCTGCAAATTGAGCTCCACCTGGACAGAGTGATGATTGCTTCCGACTGTCAAGCTGTGGTACGAGACATCCAGATTCGGACGGGAGGCGCATATGCGAGTGTCATCAAGGAGGTTAATGCGAGAGCGGCAAATTTTCAACAATGCTCCTTCATCTTTGAAGGAAGAGATTCAAATGTCAAGGCACATAGCCTCGCTAAGCATGTTTTTGGTCTGGATCCGGGACGCCATGTGTGGTTCTTGAACCCCCAGACTTATATTGTATTTCTATGAACATTATTAATCAATAAGGTAAGTGTGTTTAGACTCAAAAAAAAAGATCCTACCAGTTTTGGCAACGTAGGTTATATGACCTTCCCTAGTCGGGTTTTCCCTTTTATTTAGTTATCCTTTCATTTTTTTGGTAGCAAACATCCCTGCGTGTTGCTACGGGAGATCAAAAAATTACATGCTAGCCAAATAAGTATTACTCAATACCCCGACATATGAGTATCCTCTATTTAAACACGATGGCTACCATGTTGCCACTTATCTTTCTTCTCACTCTTGTGGATGATGGATGTCATGTCCACATGATCGCAATGCATTCGACGTGGTAAATCCCAAGGCAGTGAGCTTGCCACAGCACGACACACTTGTCATTGTCTCGCGCAAAGGAATGTATAAAACTTTATTAAAAACAAATCTCATCAACCATGAACTACTCCCAACGCCTAGACATAAAGACTTTGTAAAAAACTAATCAAATCCTAGGCATCAAAAACTCTACATAAAAGCTAATCAAATCCTAGACGTAAAATACTTCTGTATCGGTGAACAGTTTTTTGAATCGACAAACATTTTTTAAAAATTTGGGCAGTTTTTTAAATTCAGGAATATTTGTTTTTTTACAAACATTTATTGAAATGCATGAATAATTTTCAAATTCATGAACATTTTTGACTCAACAAACATTTATTGAATCGATGAATTTTACTAATTTTGATTTTCACAAAAGATATTGATTTTTTTAAATATTTTCAAAATTTCATGAACATTTTTTCAGATTCACTAATATGTTTTGAATACACGATCATTTTGCAAAATCGTGAACTTGATTTTATTTCCGACATTTTTTCCCAAATTGTGATTTTTAATAATTTGCAAACAATCTTTTCAAATCACCAACATTTGTCTCCGGGGAGGAGGATCGAACCATGGTCGGTAGAAGAGATAGGCTTTAGCCACCACGCTGCTACTGTCTGTGTTATATTTATCGGGTATAATACCAATAACAATACTCAGCACGCTGGCGACTTTGGAAAAAAAGTTGAACCAAATTTTCTTCACTTACGGGTGGCATAGCGGGTAATTTTAGCAACTTTGAGGGCAATTTCGGCGACGGACGGGCAGAAGCAAAAACCCCTTTATTATTAAGGAAAGATATGGTTTTTATTTTTCCCTTTTGTTTTAGCATTGACTCCTTTTCTTTTCCATTATGACATTTTTGTTTTTTTGGATATGATAAGATTTTTAATCCCATGAAATTTTATGAATTAAGAAAGAATTTTCAATATCATGAATATAATACTCCCTCCGTTCCTAAATATATGTCTTTCTAGAGACTTCAATATAGACTACATACCGATGTATATAGACGTATTTCAGAGTGTAAATTCACTCATTTTGCTATGTAGTACATATCGGAATATCTAAAACAACTTATACTTAGGAAGCAGAGAGTATATATTTGGGAACACTTTTTCAATTTGTGAATTTTTTACATTGCATGACATTTTCTAAATTCATGTAGATTTTAACCAATATTGAAAAATTCAAATTCATGAATTATTTATTCAAATTGACAACACTTTCATAAAATTGCTGAAAATTTTGAAATTAGTAAACTTTTCAAATTCACAATAAGTAATTTTTACCTTTGTAATATTGATGTAATGCATGTTGAATAGAATGTTTTTACAAATTCAGTATTTTTTTGGAAAAGTTTCCAATTTTTGAAATTTGGGAACACCTTTTAGAATTAATGAAAATTAAAATTTCCTAGACATATTTGAAATTCAAGATTTTTTTTTATTTCCATCACATTTTTAAAAAGTAGAAAGTATTTTCTTATTGGAAAACCATTGAAATGAAAACCGGAAGAAGAAACAAGCTAAAAAATTACCTTTTTAAGAACAAATCGCTTTATTCATAGAAAAACGGTTTGACTACAATTTTAAATAACAAACTTTGCAAGACAGAAAAATAACAACCCCTAACACTGACAAGTTATTGTTTATGAGAATCACCCACATGAGGAAGAGCATCGCTGCATCGAGGAACCATCTACGCCGCCTGAAGGACTCCACCAAGGGAATCCTTCTTAACGGTTTTTAAGCCGCTTGAACCACCCGGGCTGTTAGGGATCTGAAATCGATGAACGGACCTTACCCATGTCCAAAAACTCCTTGGATTAGATAAATCTCCATTGGCAATGAAAGAAACAATCGCCAGCAACTGTTGTGAATGAAGAAGAGCATAACATTCTTTCAAAGGAACGACACACCAACTACGGAGAGCCCATAGATCATTGGGCACAAACTCTCACATGCCCTTCATCGGCGCTAGATCAAACGTCGTCAAGGTAGGGGGAGATCGGAAATATCATATTCTAATACGCCACCACTACCTCATCAATGTGGTCGAGGAAACAAAAACTCTAAGAAGGAAAAATAAATGAAATGGACGGACGAGTCCCCACTCCTCATCTGTCGGCGAGTCCATTGGACAGGGAGGAGTAGAAGGGAGATCTAGCAATGACAACTAGGGTTGGGAATCTAACTCCTCATCCTTAGTTATGGGACAAGTTGTAAGAAAGCTCTAAAAAAATCACTTATGCTATTCATTTAGCAGTACTTCACAAATAAGGGCTGAACTAGTAAACGCTTCATGGTGCGCGGGGTGCGCGTTTGCGTGACTCCAACCGCCCTATGCTCGCTATAGGAGCCCTCCGCGCCAGGAACCCCACTTTGTGTGTGGGCCCTAGCTAACGACCCAATGCACACCACCAACATACTACATGCTCTATCGGGTCAGGACAAAGATTCCCTCTTTGCACCAGTTTTGGGAAGGTTGGTTCTAGAATCTTCCCTCGTCAATTTGTCTTTTTCTATTTTTTTCCTTTCAGTTTCGTTCTTAGTTTTTTCTTTTTCATTTGGTTTTTTCACCATCCAACCCAAATTAATTGACACAACTTTACTACAACTTCATTACAAAACTTTAGTACAACTTTTTTTTCCAATTAAAATTTATGAAAAATTGAAAGTCAGGAACACTTTTTGAATTACGAATATTTTTTCACATTCATGATTATCTTTAAATTCTGGGTATTTTCTAAAACTTCATAAGCACTTTTTAAATGCACGAAAATTTATTGACAATGGGGCATATATTTTTAGCTCATTTACATTTTATCAAATTGTGAAAAGTTTCAAATTAATGAACTGTTTCGAAAATTGGAAACACTTGTATAAATTTGTCAAACATTTTAAATACAAGAAGATTTCTTAAATTACTAAACTTTTTAATGCATTGAGGCAATGCACACTTTGAAATTTGTAAAATGTGTGAACATTTTTCAGATTCATGAACATCCTTCTGAATTTTGGAAACCTTTTTTTTGAATTAGATAACATTTTATAAATTCAAGAAGAACTTTCAAAAATCTAGAATATTTTTGGAACCAATAATAGTTTTTTAGAAGTTACCAATTCCATAAAATTCCTAAAAGTTTTTAGAAATTTAGAAAGTATTTTTAATAGAAGACTGACGGAGTAAAAAAATGACCGAGGCTCATGAATATGAGCCCAACCTAGATGAGTGCTTCATGGGGTGCGGGGTATTCGTTTGCACGACTACTAACACCCTACATGCAAATCCAAGCTATGCATTTGCTAGTGATGATCAAATACATTCTGAAGTGCCTCATCTACGAGCTAGGAAGTCATGCCCTAGCCCCTCAAAAAACGAGCGAGGGGACATTTGGGCCACCCTCATCCGATGCGGTTTTTCGATGCGGGAGGGGAGACGGGTCCGAATGGTCTTGAATATCCGAGAGGACTACTGCAAGGTGGGCCCAAGGTGTGATCATCAACACTTAACCCCAGTAGCCCTTTAGGACTACTTCAAGGTGGTTGATGTTGCCCAAGTGGAACCGTCGCTTAATAAATGGTCATTTAGCAAGATTTGTATATCTCTGATCTCGGGTCCCGACAAAGCAGCACCAAGGGAGCCAAGGGGGCCCACACAAGGTGTGTGGGGATCGGTGTGTGCCCCATAAGGATCTCTTGAGGTCCCATTCGGGCATCATCTCTATATATACTCCCCTAGATCCTAAGCTAGTTATCGAGATTTTATTCATTGTTACGACTTTGATATTTTCGCGATCTCTAAGGCAAATCCCTAATGCCATTCTTCTTTGATACCCTGCTGGTGGGGGAAATCAATTTCATGTGTTGGAAATATGCCCTAGAGGCAATAATAACATATTATTCTATTTCCATGTTTATAATTAAGAGTTTATATTCTATGCTTTAACTACTATGAATCTGGAATGTGCGATTCAGTGGAAAACTCATATGCACGTGTGGAATAATAAACGATAAAATATGGTTCCTATTCTCACCTCAAAGACTAGCTCAAGTGTTGTTGGTGATCATGTTTTCCAGATCTTAAGATATAGTTAAGATTAATGATAGTCCTAAAACAACTTTGAGAATACGATGGTGGAAGAACGATTAGATTGAATCGACCCAGCTTCTCTGTTATACTTTGAGATATAATAGTCACAAGTCAATTGTTATAACATAGGGAGTTAACATGTGATTTATTTCCTTAGAACATGAGAGTATCATAGTCACTTATTACCGTACGATGGCTTTGGGGTTGCTAAAGCATCATTTGTAACACGATGATCATAACGAAAACTACAGGTTCATCGGAAAGTTTAACAAGGGACTAGATAGCTCAAGAGTGGGATTTGCTCCTTCGACGATGGAGAGATATCCCTAGGGCACTCTTGGTGTGACGACATCCATCATCGTCTGGCCAGACACATGTGACTAGGTCATGGGGATGCTGGAACATGTGAACGAGAAAGAAGAATAAACCGGTAACAAGGAGACCGGTACAGTGAGCATGTGTATGACTCAAGAGGATAACGATATATCTCACCTTGGGTTTTGTAAAGTATCATGAAGCAAAGGGAATAACACATGATAACCAAAGGTTCAGTTGAATGTCATTTGTGTACTTATACGGATCAATATGGATGTCTATATGTTTTACCGAACCTACAAGGTCACAAACCTTAAGGTAATCATAATTTTCTTGGTGTTAATAGGACAGGAGTAATGAGGAAATATTAATGAATAGTTTCATTAATATTCAAAATAGTTTCGAGAGGAGCATTTCGGGGTTTACCAGGTAATATCGATAAATAATATATTGGTGCAAAATATTTCTGAAGATGTTAAATTAATAATAAAAGGCTCTAATACTAGTTGGGAGCTCTTATATTTAATTCAATATCAACGGACCCTAAATGGCCTAGTGGTGGAAAGGATATTGGGCCACATGGGCCCAATAGGAGGTGGCACCGCTTTTACTTCTTGGAGAAGGAAGGGGAGGACAAATTGGAGGGGGACTCCCCCTCCTAGGCCGGTGTAAGGCGGAGGGAAACCTTCCCGCCTTGTGTGGCACCCCTCCCTGTCCTCTAACCTATATATACTTGAGATTTGGCCCTTGAGAGACACAAGTTTTGGAGCCTCCTCTAGTTCTCTAGTTCTAGTTCTAGTCGATCCAATTAGGGCTAGATCTAGATCCTCTCTAATCCTCATAATTAGAAATCCAGCGTGGTTCTAATCTTCTCCCTCTAATTCTTCAGTGATGATTAACTGCAGATGGCGAAGCACACCCGGATCGTGAAGACCATACGCTTGCGAACTGTGGAGACGCCATGCTTTCGGTGTTCCGTTCGGGGGATCGTTCGTGAACGGTTTGGGGTACTTCAAGTACGATCTAAGATGAATCGTCTTCTTCTGCTGCAACTCGGAGTTTGTAGCGATCCAATCTAAACCATTATTCCATCTTCATAGTGTTCTTGGTTGACCGTAGGATGAACATTTTTTTTGTTCTCTACTATGTTTCCCAACATCATATTCATCGGCAATATATCCTCCACAAATCCTTGGTGATGTAGGAGTAATCCATCCCCTCAACTACTGCTTCATAGTTCTAGGCTTGTAGCACCATCTCTCTTTGTGTTTCGAGGTTTAGGTCACACGAACTACCCTACATTGTTGTGATCATCCATATGGAATTCTCGTGGTGAACCTTTTGATGTGAATGAATAATTAGCTTATATTCAGATCATTATGGCTGTATGGATACTTTTTTGTATATTGTGCTTCATTAGTCTAATCGTTGGTCAATTTAGATGAATGGACAATAGTGAAAGTTGTGCTCATATCCTTATTTGTGAAGAACTACCTGTGACAGTAAGAAAGGAAAAGCTTACATAGATTTGCCGCGATATAAAAATTTGCATAACTTGTTATCATCCATAAAGTGGGTGGCAAGAGGAATTCTTTTAAACTCTATTTTATCATGCTCTATGGTACGCTCTTGTTTTACTTTGTACCATGGGTGTTTACAAGGGTTTCATTCTCCTTGGTTACTTCATTACCCTGTAGGTTTGGCATGTGTCAATCTAGGTGATTTATGGTTGTGTTTCCTATATACATGATCCCAACCTATGATGTGGTTTTCCATGATTTCTTGATTGATAAATTACACATGCCTATGATTAAATCTATCTGTAATTGCTTTCATGGGAGATGCTATCCAAATCACCTGCATGTGCACTTTTATTTCTTGTTATTATTTGTTCTATGGATACAAAAATACTTCATGCCACATTGCCTACTCATTACATATTGAACCTAGCAAAACTAGTGAGAATGAAACCTCAGTGGAAGTGTTGGGGACACAAGTACTCTTTTAATTATATCACAATTCTCCTTAACAAAGGCTTAGGTTCTTATCTCAATGGATTGACACCTCAGTTTCTTGTATTGAGGGAAAGTTGTCACTTGCTACGAATGCATTTCCTAGGGGGCTTGACAATTGGCTACCAATTAAGCTTGGGGCTAGCAAGTTTGAGGTCCTATCTAGATACCCAATGGATTATTTAATCTCAAGGCGTCTTGAAGGTAGTGCAACAATATATTAAATGCAAGGATAGAAACCTATCAAAGGGAAAGCCCGCCGTATACCTTGAAATGCTCTACATATCCCGAAAGGATTTCTATTAATGTTAAGAGGAAAATAAGCAAAGCAAATGCACTCATAGATAAATTTTATGAAATGACCATGCAACCCTTTACGTACCAAGGCTACAAAAAACCCCATTCAATTTTATCAAAAGCTTTGTCCAAGTCTACTTTCAACATAAAAGCTTTATGATTCCAAGATGAATGTTGGAAGGAGTAATTTCTTGGAAAAGCGTGATATTATTAGAAATTTTATGATCTTGGATAGAAACTTTATGAGTTTCATGGATATATTCTGGTAAGTGCTCTTTGAGCATGTTAGTAAGGCATCAGGTGATGATTTTACAAGTTTCATTACAATGGTTGATTAACTGCAAGATTTGGGGAATAATATATGCTACGTCTTGAGCTTGCGTTGGTTTTCCCTGAAGAGGAGAGGATGATGCAGCAGAGTAGCGTAAGTATTTCCCTCAGTTTTTGAGAACCAAGGTATCAATCCAGTAGGAGGCCACGCGCAAGTCCCTCGTACCTACACAAAACAAATAGCTCCTCGCAACCAACGCGAATAGGGGTTGTCAATCCCTTCACGGTCACTTACGAGAGTGAGATCTGATAGAGATGATAGATAATATTTTTGGTATTTTTGGTATAAAGATGCAAAGCAAAATAAAAAGGCAAAGTAAAGAGCAAAGCAATAATAAAGCGCAGGAAGATTAATATGATGAAAATAGACCCGGGGGCCATAGATTTCACTAGTGGCTTCTCTCAAGAGCATATGTATTTTACGGTGGGTGAACGAATTACTGTTGAGCAATTGAAAGAAGTGAGCATATTTATGACAGTATCTAGGTATGATCATGTATCTTGGCATCACGTCCGAGACAAGTAGACCGACTCCTGCCTGCATCTACTACTATTACTCCACTCATCGACCGCTATCAAGCATGCATCTAGAGTATTAAGTTAATGAAAACAGAGTAACGCCTTAAGCAAGATGACATGATGTAGAGGATTAAATTCATGCAATATGATAAATACCCCATCTTGTTATCCTCGATGGCAACAATACAATACGTGCCTTGCTGCCCCTACTGTCACTGGGAAAGGACACCGCAAGATTGAACCCAAAGCTAAGAACTTCTCCCATTGCGAGAAGTACCAATCTAGTTAGCCAAACCAAACGGATAATTCGAAGAGACTTGCAAAGATAACTCAATCATATATAAAAGAATTCAGAGAAGATTCAAATATTGCTCATAGATGATCTTGATCATAAACCCACAATTCATCGGTCTCAACAAACACACCGCAAAAAGAAGATTACATCGAATAGATCTCCGCGAGAGAGGGGGAGAACATTGTATTGAGATCCAAAAAGAGAGAAGAAGCCATCTAGCTACTAACTATGGACCCGAAGGTCTGAGGTAAACTACTCACACTTCATCGGAGAGGCTATGATGTTGATGTAGAAGCCCTCCGTGGTGGAATCCCCTTCTGGCGGAGCTCCGGAACTGGCCCCAAGATGGGATCTCGTGGATACAGAAAGTTGCGGCGGTGGAATTAGGTTTTTGGCTCCGTATCTGATCTGTTGGGGGTACGTAGGTATATATAGGAGGAAGAAGTACGTCGGTGGAGCCCCGAGGGGCCCACGAGGTAGGGGGCGCGCCGTGGGGGGGCTCGACCCTCGTGGCCGCCTCATGGCTTTCTTCACGGAGGGTCCAAGTCTCCTGGGTCTTCTTTGATGAAAAAATCACGTTCCCGAAGGTTTCATTCCGTTTGGACTCCGTTTGATATTCCGTTTCTTCGAAACACTGAAATAGGTAAAAAACACCAACTCTGGGCTGGGCCTCCGGTTAATAGGTTAGTCCCAAAAGTAATATAAAATTGGAAAATAAAGCCCAATATAGTCCAAAACAATAGATAATATATCATGGAGCAATCAAAATTATAGATATGTTGGAGACGATCGGCATCCCCAAGCTTAATTCCTGCTCGTCATCGAGTAGGTAAATGATAAAGAGAATTTTGATGCAGAGTGCTACTTAGCATAATTTCAATGTAACTCTTTTTAATTGTGGTATGAATATTCAGATCCGAAAGATTCAAGACAAAAGTTCATATTGACATAAAAATAATAATACTTCAAGCATACTAACTAAGCAATTATGCCCTCTCAAAATAACATGGCCAAAGAAAGTTCATCCCTACAAAATCATATAGTTTAGCCATGCTCCATTTTCGTCACACAAGAATGCTCTCATCATGCACAACCCCGATGACAAGCCAAGCAATTGTTTCATACTTTAGTAATCTCAAACCTATAAACTTTCACGCAATATATAAGCGCGAGCCATGGACATAGCAATATAGGTGGAATAGAATATGATGATGGGGGTTATGTGGAGAATACAAAAAAGGAGAAGGTCTCACATCAACGAGGCTAATCAACGGGCTATGGAGATGCCCATCAATTGATGTTAATGCAATGAGTAGGGATTTCCATGCAACAGATGCACTAGAGCTATAAATGTATGAAAGCTCAACAAAAGAAACTAAGTGGATGTGCATCCAACTTGCTTGCTCACGAAGACCTAGAGCATTTGAGGAAGCCCATCGTTGGAATATACAAGCCAAGTTCTATAAAATTCTCACTAGTATATGAAAGTGACAAAATATGAAACTCTCTATATGAAAAACATGGTGCTACTTTGAAGCGCAAGTGTGGAAAAGGATAGTAACATTGTCCCTTCTCTCTTTTTCCCTCATTTTTTTGGTGGGCTCTTTGGCCTCTTTTTTATTTGGTGGGCTCTTTGGCCTTTTTTTATTTAACCTCACATGAGACAATGTTCTAATTAATGATGATCATCACACTTCTATTTATTTACAACTCAATGATTACAACTCGATACTAGATCAAAGTATGACTCTATATGAATGCTCCGGCGGTGTACCGGGATATGCAATGAACCAAGAGTGACATTGTAGGAGATATGCCCTAGAGGCAGTAATATCAGTTATTTTGTATCTCCGAAGTTTGTAATGAATGTTTAGCTTCCATGCTATAACTGCAATGATTCTCGAGTCTGCAATATCCACGAGGCTCGGAGGAAAACTCATGTGCACGTGTGGTATACTAAACGGTAAAATGTATTCCTAGTCTTGCCTCTAAGACTGGCTCATGTATTGCATGATGATCATGTTTTCCTGATCATGGGCATGTCTATGCTGGCAATTATGAGGGCACGATGTTGATAGAACATTTGTGTTGAATCGACCCATTTTGATGTTATGCTATGAGATACATTCGTCACAAGTTAATAGTTAAATAACACAGAGAAGTTAATGTTTGCATAATTCCTTAGACCATGAGAGTATAGAGTTCCTTCATACTTGCTTCGTGAACTTTGGGGTTTGTTAAACGTCATACGTAACTGGGTGGCTATTACGGCGTCTTACGGGTTCACGGAAAGGTATGGCAAGTAACAAGATAGCTCAAGATTGGGATTTGCTCCTCCGGCGATGGAGAGATATACTCGGGCCCTCTCAGTGTAACGGTATCCATCATCGTCTGGCCAGACACATTGTGATTTGATCACTGGGATGCCGGAACATGGAAACGAGAAAAGAGAACAAAACCGGTAACGAGGTAACTTGCATGGTGGACAAATTGTTGATCCACAGGAATGCAATAAATCTCACCTCGGGTGTTTGTGACATATCGTGAAACAAAAGGAATAGCTCACTGCAACGGGAGGTTCACTCGAATAATCATTCGTGTGGGTATAGGGGTCAATATGGGTGTCCACGGCCGATGTTGATCATAGATCGGAAGGGGTTCCGGGTCATGTCTATACTTCACCGAACCTATAGGGTCACACGCTTAAGGGTCATCTATCTGTTGAATACTAGGCAGGAGTCCGAGAGAAAATCACCAAAAAGTTTCGCACCGAAAAGTTTCGGACAGCGGAATCGTACCGCAGAGAGAGGTCATCGGATGAGTTTCGATGATACCGAAAAGTTGTTTCGGGATATACCATTAAGTCAAATTGGTTTCGGCAAATGCCTGATAATTCTTGTAGGGTGCCAGAATCATTCTGGAAGCTTTTTGGAATTTTCTGAGATAAAAACCGGAAATGTTCCGGAGCTGCCGGAGCCACTTCAGATGCGTTTCGCAGATGAAAATCACTAAAACCGGAATTGTTTCGGAACGCGTTGAAAATTATTATGGTGGGTACTGGAAATGTTCTAAGCCCACATAAATATTTTCAGTTCGAACGGACGCTGAAAAATGTCATCGTGAATAGTGAAAGTGCTTTTTGGGATATTTATGTGGAGCCACCTTTTTGGACTTGGTCAAAGTTCTAGAAGGTAGTGGCTTACAAGGGAAGGAACCCCATTTGGGGTGGCCCCCTAGGGGTGGCCGGCCATGGGTGGTGGAGCTCCTTGGAGCTCCACATGGCATCCCATTTTACCTTAACACCCTCATGTGTGACCTAATGCATGGGGTTTTTTGGTAAAAATATGAAGGCACACTACCCCTTGGCTTTCCTATAAATAGAGGAGGTGAGGGCTGCCATCTCTTCATCCCTTGCTCTCATACACATGCCATGCATTATCGGCTTCTTCTCTCCTCCCACGAAAAGAGTTTCAGAGAGCCGTAAGGCTGTCTGGGTTCGGCAGAACTAGTTACAGACATGAAGCCTGCCGGATAGCTGACACCGTATGTGTGCAACCCCGTAGAGAGATTTTAGTCTTCGATCTTTTTGCCCGAGGGGCTGTTCGAGTGTCCTCCCGAAGGGACTGTCCGACCGCCTCCCGGAGGGCTGTCCGGAGAGGGAGTACATCCTCGCGGTTGGGAGGTTGTAAATCCTAGCTGCGGGGATCTGCACCAACGATCTACACCGACTCTTCTTCCGCTGCGCTCCGAGTCGGAACGGATCAGATCAAACCTTATATGCAGTCTCCATAGTGGTCCTGGGCATGCTCGCTATACCGAAAATTTTCGTTTTCCATTGCGTTCCCCTACAGTGGCATCAAGAGCCTTGCTATGCGTAGATACAGGTTATGATCTAGAATACATGGAGATGTATGGGTATTGCATAATATAATTTTGGAGTAGATGAGATCTATTGCCGAAAATTATTTATGAGGGTGACAGATGAAATCTGTTACCCGACGTTCTTGTCGCTTCCCTAGAATTTGCGTTTGCTCAATCTCGAGACAGCATGGTGGAATTTGACAAAGTTCTGGCAATCCGTGATCCTGATTGATCATGGAAGTGCTATCAGCTCTTTGGTTTCTGCCATAGTCAAAAGAAAGATGAAATTCGCAGACAAAAGGGCATTGCAGATATGATCTGCACGGTGGTCATGCGTATGACGAAGTTTAGTATGGGGCTCGAGATTTAAATTATCTCGTGTTTCATACACCCTGAGATGTTAATTTAGCAACTTGAATAATCATACTTGATGATAAAACGTTGGTAGCTGCGGTTTAAGTCAAAACCTTAGAAGCCACGTAAAATAAAATTTTGCATAAACCGATTAGAGGCGTCTAACTTGGTTTTGCAGGATGTGCATGTGATGTGGTATAGCAATGCTCACATTCAATTTGATTATGTATGAGATAACTATATGATGTAATTAACATGACCTGCGTGTCATGATTCTGCATGATGGTTGGAGCCATATGATTGCACTTTAATGACCTGCGTGTCAACCTTAAGTAATGCACTTATTTTATTAGCTATGGAGATATCAATATTATCTGGTGCACCGACAAGGTGGTGGCAATCTTCGCAAAGGTGAACACCGACGCAAATGCCGGAGACGAAGAAATACTTGACTTCTCCGTCAGAAGAGGCTATATCATATCATGCTATTATGAATTGCCTGAGATGTTCATCCCTCTTGATGCACCCTTCTTGATTGCGCGGTAGTCGCTTATTAGGGTGATCTCTCACTTAAAATATCAAGTAGTTAGTGTTCTCCCAAGTGCAGCACCGTCACAACATCTATCCTTTCGGGGTGCACCATGGATGCATGGGTACGAACGATTGGAGAAATGTAAGGCGGGTGAGGTCAGACCTCGCAGCAAGATCACTTGGTTGTCTTGACGTTCATGGCAGGATCGTCCTGAGCTCGGAACACACGCATCGAAAGATGAACAAGAGTCACATGGAGATGTGATCGGCAAGTTGGCCTACCATTTGAAATCCTCGTCATGAGATGATGATTCTATGATGTTGAATTGATATTTGGATCTTGAATCACTCAAAATCAATTTTGAGAGATATTGATTTGAGTGGGAGCACACTTTAGAATAAAAATGTTTATTCACTAGTGCAAATTTCATTATAAACAAAGTCTAAGTGAAACTTATGTTTTCCGTTGTAGATCAAATGGCTCGCAACACCGCGTTCAACTTAGGCCCGATGTTAGAGAAAGAGAAGTTAGCTACGACTGGAAACAACTATGCGGACTGGGTCCGTAACCTAAGGATTGTCCTCAGGAGCGCTAAGAAATTGTACGTGCTTGAAACTGCTCTTCCAGCTAAACCGGCGCCAGAGGCCCCGGAATATGAACAAAATGTTTGGGCCACTAAGGATGATGATGACAACTTAGTGCAGTGCCTCATGCTAGCTTGCATGCGTACAGGGCTTCAAAAACGTTTTGAATTCCATAAACCCCATGATATGATCCAGGAATTGGATGCTCTGTACAAGGAAACCGCAAAGTCTGAACGATATGATATCATGAAGGCTTTGATGGATTGCAAGATGGTGAGGGTAGTTCGGTTGGCGAACACGTGGTCAAAATGATTGGCTATTCGAAGGCTTAAAGCCCTGGAATTTCCACTTCCACCGGCCATATGATGGACATGTTGCTTTCTTCACTCCCCCCGTCTTACGACGGTTTTGTCATGAACTACAACATTACAGGGATGGAGAAGACACCGGAAGAGGTGCTCGCCATGCTGAAAACCACAGAGGGAGGACTGCGGAAAAATCGCAAGCAAGTGTTGCTTGTGAATAAAACCGCCAGTTTCAAAAAGAAGAAAGGCAAGCCAAAGAAGGGCAAGGGCACCGGTAAGACCGGCTCCCAAAGCAACTCTAAGGGTGGAGCCAAGAATGAAACTGAGTGCTTCTACTGCAAGGGCACAGGACACTGGAAGAGAAACTGCAAGAAGTATCTGGAAGATAAGAAGACCGGGAAAACCGGAAAAGGTATAATTGTTATACAAGTTAATGTCATTGACGTTTTGCTTGCTAGCGAAAATTCTAAGTCTTGGGTATTTGATACCGGATCGGTTGCTCACATTTGCAACTCAATACAGGGGCTTCAGAAGGTGCGCAAGCTGGCAAAGAATGAAGTCGTAATGCGCGTCGGGAACGGCACTGGGATCGCCGCTCAAGCCGTCGGCATTATGCCTCTATGTCTCCCTTCAGGATTTATCTTAGAACTAAGTAACTGTTATTTTGTTCCACTGTTGTGTAGAAACATTATCTCCGGATCATGTTTAGTACACGATGGGTATTCGTACAAGTCTGAGAACAATGGTTGTTCACTTTATTGTAAGGATATGTTTTATGGATTTGCACCCATTGTTGGGGGCCTTTTCATACTAAATCTTGAATGTGAAAATGATGTCTTTAACGTGAATGCCAAACGCCTTAAGAAGGCTGATACCACCACCACTTACTTGTGGCACTGTCGGCTTGGCCACATCGGAAAGAAACGCATGCAAAGACTCCAGAGAGATGGAGTTTTACCGTCCTTTGATTTTGAATCATTTGACACATGTGAAGCTTGTCTGATGGGGAAAATGACCAAGACGCCGTTCATGGGTCATCCTGAACGGGCGGGTGAATTATTGGAAATAATACATAGTGATGTATGTGGTCCAATGAGCACAGCCGCATGGGGTGGTTATTTCTACTTCGTGACTTTTACTGATGATTTAAGTCGGTATGGCTATATCTACTTAATGAAGCATAAGTCGGAAACCTTTGAAAAGTTCAAAGAATTTCAGAATGAGGTAGAAAATCATCGTAACAAAAAGATTAAGTTTCTGCGGTCTGATCGCGGAGGCGAATATCTTAGTCATGAGTTTGGCCAACATCTGAGTGACTGTGGAATCGTTTCACAGCTTACACCTCCCGGAACTCCACAGAGAAACGGAGTATCGGAAAGACGTAACCGAACCCTGTTGGACATGGTAAGGTCAATGATGTCTCCTACAGATCTGCCGATATCTTTTTGGGGTCATGCACTTGAAACTGCCGCTCACACACTAAACAGAGCACCGTCTAAGTCTGTTAAGACGACACCACATGAGATGTGGAATGGGAAGAAACCCAGTTTGTCGCATCTTAAAATTTGGGGATGTGAGGTACATGTAAAACGTTTACAACCTACCAAACTCGACCCCAGATCAGAAAAGTGTACCTTTGTAGGTTATCCAAAAGAAACAATTGGGTATTCCTTCTACCTACCCTCCGAGCACAAAGTGTTTGTCGCTAAAAGCGGAGTCTTTCTTGAGAAAGAATTTCTCACCAAAGAATTAAGTGGGAGGACAGTACAACTTGATGAGATTAGTGAATCTTCGGCAACTGTTGATATGGCTAAGGAACCGGAGGAAATTCCGCTAATTATCCCTGCAACTGAGCCGGAAGTTGTCGCATATGATGCGGAGACTTCAGACAATGTTGAAACTGAACCGCGCAGATCAGGTAGGGCTATCCAGCCACCTGAATGGTTTCATAACGAAATCTTCATTCTTGAAGACGATGAACCTGCGCACTACAAGGAAGCGATGGCGGGGCCTAGCTCAAAAGAATGGCACAAAGCCATGAGATCCGAAATGGAATCCATGTACGAAAACCGAGTTTGGAACTTGGAAGAACTTCCAGAAGGCGTAAAGCCGATTGGTTGTAAATGGATTTTCAAAAGAAAGACGGACGCGGATGGTAACATTACTATCCACAAAGCTAGACTTGTTGCGAAAGGGTTCACGCAAGTTCCAGGAGTGGACTACGACGAGACTTTCTCGCCCGTAGCTATGCTTAGGTCTGTTCGGATATTGCTAGCAATTGCTGCTTATTTCGACTATGAAATATGGCAGATGGATGTTAAAACGGCTTTCCTAAATGGAAACCTCAAAGAGGATGTATACATGATACAGCCAGAAGGTTTTGTTATTCATGAGGATGCTAGAAAGGTATGCAAACTTCAGAAAGCCATTTATGGTCTGAAGCAAGCGTCAAGGAGCTAGAACATTCGTTTTGATGAAGTGGTCAAAGAATTTGGCTTCATCAGGAATGACGAAGAATCTTGTGTTTACAAGAAGTTTAGTGGGAGAGAAAAAGCATTTCTAATCTTGTATGTGGATGACATATTGTTGATTGGAAATGACGTGAATTTTCTTAGCAAAATAAAAGACTCGTTGAAAAATAGGTTTTCAATGAAAGACTTAGGTGAAGCGGCATATGTATTGGGCATCAGAATCTATAGAGATAGATCAAAACGCCTGATAGCGCTTAGCCAAAGCACGTACATTGACAAGGTGTTGAAAAGGTTCAACATGGAGAACTCCAAGAAAGGCCTACTCCCCATGTCAGCTGGCACAGTGCTTTGCAAGAATCAGAGTCCTCGGACTCTCGATGAGCGAGTGCAAATGAATGATGTTCCATATGCCTCGGCAGTTGGTTCTATTATGTATGCCATGCTATGTACAAGACCGGACGTTTCCTATGCGCTAAGTGTTAGCAGCGGTACCAAAGTGATCGAGGTTGGAACACGGGCGCGATCAAGGGTATTCTTAAGTACCTCAGAAGGACCAAGGATTTACTCCTTGTGTATGGAGGTGATGAAGAGCTCATTGTAAGTGGTTACACTGATGCAGGCTTCATGACTGACCCAGATGACTTCAAATCTCAATCAGGCTATGTTTTCATATTGAACGGCGGTGCAGTTGATTGGAAAAGTTCCAAACAAAAGACTGTGGCGGATTCTACGACGGAGGCAGAATATGTTGCTGCTTCAGAAGCCTCCAAGGAGGCGGTATGGATCAAGCAATTTCTTGAAGACCTTGGTGTGGTTCCTAGTGCCCAGGACCCGGTGGAGATCTATTGTGATAATAGTGGCGCCGTGGCTCAGGCAAGGGAGCCAAGTTCGCACCATAAGACAAGACATATTCAACGCAAATATAAGCTCATTCGACATCATGTCGAAGAGGGTTTAGTGAAAGTACGCAAAGTTCACACGGATCTGAATGTGTCAGACCCGATGACGAAGCCTCTACCACGAGCAAAGCATGAGCAACACCGGATAGCCATTGGTGTTAGGGAAGCCATGTAACTGGATTATGACTCTAGTGCAAGTGGGAGTCTGTAGGAGATATGCCCTAGAGGCAGTAATATCGTTATTTTGTATCTCCAAGTTTGTAATGAATGTTTAGCTTCCATGCTATAACCGCAATGATTCTCGAGTCTCGCAATATCCACGAGGCTCGGAGGAAAACTCATGTGCACGTGTGGTATACTAAACGGTAAAATGTATTCCTAGTCTTGCCTCTAAGACTGGCTCATGTATTGCATGATGATCATGTTTTCCTGATCATGGGCATGTCTATGCTGGCAATTACGAGGGCACGATGTTGATAGAACATTTGTGTTGAATCGACCCATTTTGATGTTATGCTATGAGATACATTCGTCACAAGTTAATGGTTAAATAACACAGAGAAGTTAATGTTTGCATAATTCCTTAGACCATGAGAGTATCGAGTTCCTTCATACTTGCTTCGTGAACTTTGGGGTTTGTTAAACGTCATCCGTAACTGGGTGGCTATTACGGCGTCTTACGGGTTCACGGAAAGGTATGGCAAGTAACAAGATAGCTCAAGATTGGGATTTGCTCCTCCGGCGATGGAGAGATATACTCGGGCCCTCTCGGTGTAACGGTATCCATCATCGTCTGGCCAGACACATTGTGATTTGATCACTGGGATGCCGGAACATGGAAACGAGAAAAGAGAACAAAACCGGTAACGAGGTAACTTGCATGGTGGACAAATTGTTGATCCACAGGAATGCAATAAATCTCACCTCGGGTGTTTGTGACATATCGTGAAACAAAAGGAATAGCTCACTACAACGGGAGGTTCACTCGAATAATCATTCTTGTGGGTATAGGGGTCAATATGGGTGTCCACGGCTCCGATGTTGATCATTGATCGGAAGGGGTTCCGGGTCATGTCTATACTTCACCGAACCTATAGGGTCACACGCTTAAGGGTCATCTATCTGTTGAATACTAGACAGGGAGTCTGAGAGAAAATCACCGAAAAAGTTTCGGACACCGGAAAAGTTTCGGACAGCGGAATCGTACCGCAGAGAGAGGTCATCGGATGAGTTTCGATGATACCGAAAAGTTGTTTCAGGATATACCATTAAGTCAAATTGGTTTCGGCAAATGCCTGATAATTCTTGGAGGGTGCCAGAATCATTCTGGAAGCTTTTTGGAATTTTCTGAGATAAAACCGAAATGTTCGGAGCTGCGAGCCACTTGAGATCGTTTAGCAGATGAAAATCACTAAAACCGGAATTGTTTCGGAACGCGTTGAAAATTATTATGGTGGGTACTGGAAATGTTCTAAGCCCACATAAATATTTTCAGTTCGAACGGACGCTGAAAAATGTCATCGTGAATAGTGAAAGTGCTTTTTGGGATATTTATGTGGAGCCACCTTTTTGGACTTGGTCAAAGTTCTAGAAGGTAGTGGCTTACAAGGGAAGGAACCCCATTTGGGGTGGCCCCTAGGGGTGGCCGGCCATGGGTGGTGGAGCTCCTTGGAGCTCCACATGGCATCCCATTTTACCTTAACACCCTCATGTGTGACCTAATGCATGGGGTTTTTTGGTAAAAATATGGAGGCACACTACCCCTTGGCTTTCCTATAAATAGAGGAGGTGAGGGCTGCCATCTCTTCATCCCTTGCTCTCATACACATGCCATGCATTATCTGGCTTCTTCTCTCCCTCCCACGAAAAGAGTTTCGTAGAGCCGTAAGGCTGTCTGGGTTCCGGCAGGAACTAGTTCTGGACAGCGAAGCCCTGCCGGATAGCTGACACCGTATGTGTGCAACCCCGTAGAGAGATTGTAGTCTTCGATCTTTTTGCCCGAGGGGCTGTTCGAGTGTCCTCCCGAAGGGACTGTCCGACCGCCTCCCGGAGGGCTGTCCGGAGAGGGAGTACATCCTCGCGGTTGGGAGGTTGTAAATCCTAGCTGCGGGGATCTGCACCAACGATCTACACCGACTCTTCTTCGCTGCGCTCCGAGTCAGTACGGATCAGATCAAACCTTGTATGCAGTCTCCATAGTGGTCCTGGGCGTGCTCGCTATACCAAAAATTTTCGTTTTCCATTGCGTTCCCCTACAGACATGTATGAAAGAATTATGAACGGTGGCTTTGCCACAAATACTATGTCAACTACATGATCATGCTAAGCAATATGACAATGATGAATGTGTCATGAAGAACGGTATGGTGGAAAGTTGCACGGCAATATATCTCGGAATGGCTATGGAAATGCCATAATAGGTAGGTATGGTGGCTGTTTTGAGGAAGATATAAGGAGGTTTATGTGTGAAAGAGCGTATCATATCACGGGGTTTGGATGCACCGGCGAAGTTTGCACCAACTCTCAATGTGATAAAGGGCAATGCACGGTACCAAAGAGGCTAGCAATGATGGAAGGGTAAGAGTGCGCATAATCCATGGACTCAACATTAGTCATAAAGAACTCACATACTTATTGCAAAAATCTACAAGCCATCAAAAACCAAAGCACTACGCGCATGCTCCTAGGGGGACAGATTGGTAGGAAAAGACCATCGCTCGTCCCCGACCGTCACTCATAAGGAGGACAATCAAATAACACCTCATGTTTCAAATTTGTTACATAACTTTTACCATACGTGCATGCTACGGGACTTGCAAACTTCAACACAAGCATTTCTCAAATTCACAACTACTCAACTAGCACGACTTTGATATTATCACCTCCATATCTCAAAACAATTATCAAGCATCAAACTTTTCTTAGTATTCAACGCACTCAAAAGAAAGTTTTACAAATCTTGAATACCAAGCATTTTATTATTAAGCAAATTACCATGCTATTTAAGACTCTCAAAATAATCTAAGTGAAGCATGAGAGATCAATAGTTTCTTTAAAACAAACCACCACCGTGCTCTAAAAGATATAAGTGAAGTACTAGAGCAAAACTATCAAGCTCAAAAGATATAAGTGAAGCAAATAGAGCAAAACTATCAAGCTCGAAAGATATAAGTGAAGCACATAGAGTAAAACTATCAAGCTCAAAAGATATAAGTGAAGCACATAGAGTATTCTAACAAATTCCAATTCATGTATGGCTCTCTCAAAAGGTGTGTACAGGAAGGATGATTGTGGTAAACTAACAAGCAAAGACGCAAATAATACAAGACGCTCCAAGCAAAACATATATCATGTGGTGAATAAAAATATAGCTCCAAGTAAAGTTACCGATGGAAGTGGACGAAAGAGGGGATGCCTTCCGGGGCATCCCCAAGCTTCGACTTTTTGGTGTCCTTGGATTATCTTGGGGGTGCCATGGGGATCCCCAAGCTTAGGCTCTTGCCACTCCTTGTTCTATAATCCATAAAAAAAAATCACCCAAAACTTGAAAACTTCACAACACAAAACTCAACAGAAATCTCGTAAGCTCCGTTAGCGAAAGAAAACAAAAGACCACTTCAAGGTACTGTAATGAACTCATTCTTTATTTATATTGGTGTTAAACCTACTGTATTCCAACTTCTCTATGGATCATAAACTATTTTACTAGCCATAGATTCATCAAAATAAGCAAACAACACACGAAAAACAGAATCTGTAAAAAACAGAACAGTCTGTAGTAATCTGTAACTAACGCAAACTTCTGGAACTCCAAAAATTAATACAAAATAGGACGACCTAGGAAATTTTTTTATTGATCATAAGAAATTGGAATCACTATTTTATCATGTTCTGGTGATTTTTAACAATTGTTTTCGTGAACCGAAAGTTTCTGGAAATTACAGCAAGATTAAATAACTATTATCCAAGAAGATCCTATAGGTTTAACTTGGCACAAACACTAATTAAAACATAAAACCACATAAAAACAGAAGGTAGATGGATTATTTATTACTAAACAGAAACAAAAACAAAAAAACTAAAAATAAAATTGGGTTGCGTCCCAATAAGCGCTATCGTTTAACGCCCATAGCTAGGCATTGAGATTTCAATGATGCTCACAAGAAAGACAAGAATTGAGGCACAAAGAGAGCATCAAAAATCATGTGACAAACACACTTAAGTCTAACATACTTCCTATGCATAGGCATATTATAGGCAAACAAATTATCGTAGCAAGCAAAAACTAGCATATGCAAGGAAGCGGAAAGGAACAATAGCAATCTCAACATAACGAGAGGTAATTTAGTAACATGAAAATTTTTATAACCATATTTTCCTCTCTCATAATAATTACATGTGGGATCATAAGCAAATTCAACAATATAGCTATCACATAACATATTCTCAACACGATCCACATGCATGCAAAGTTGACACTCTTCCGAAATAGTGGGATTAACATTAACTAAAGTCATGACCTCTCCAAAGCCACTTTTATAAAAAAATTCATAAGATTGTATATTCTCCAAATATGTGGGATCTAAAGTTGACACTCTTCCAAACCCACTTTCAATATTATTGCAAACGATATTATCAATCTCATATTCATCATGGGGATTAAATAAATTTTCAAGATCATAAGAAGAATCACCCCAATCATGATCATTGCAACAAGTAGAGGACATAGCAAAACTAGCATCCCCAAGCTTAGGGTTTTGCATAATTTTAGCACAATTGACATCAATAGAATTTATAGTAAAAACATTGCAATCATGCTTTTTATTCAAAGATCTATCGTGAATCTCTTCATAAAGTACTTCATCACAATTTTTAGATTCACGAATTTCAGGCAAAACCTTATAAAGATAATCTAGTGCACTCAATTCACTAGCAATAGGTTCATCATAATTGGATCTCTTAAAGAGATTAGCAAGTGGATGAGGATCCATAAACTTTTAGCAAGCGAAGATGCAAGCAAAAAGAAGGCACATGGTAACACAAGATTGAACGGAGGAAGGGCGAATAAAACGACAAGGGTGAAGTGGGGGAGAGAAAAACGAGAGGCAAATGGCAAATAATGTAATGCGAGAGATAAGGGATTGTGATGGGTACTTGGTATGCTGACTTTTGCGTAGACTCCCCGACAATGGCGCCAGAAATCCTTCTTGCTACGTCTTGAGCTTGCGTTGGTTTTCCCCGAAGAGGAGAGGATGATGCAGCAGAGTAGCGTAAGTATTTCCCTCAGTTTTTGAGAACCAAGGTATCAATCCAGTAGGAGGCCAAGCGCAAGTCCCTCGTACCTACACAAAACAAATAGCTCCTCGCAACCAACGCGAATAGGGTTGTCAATCCTTCACGGTCACTTACGAGTGAGATCTGATAGAGATGATAGATAATATTTTGGTATTTTTGGTATAAAGATGCAAAGCAAAATAAAAGGCAAAGTAAAGAGCAAAGCAATAATAAAGCGTAGGAAGATTAATATGATGAAAATAGACCGGGGCCATAGATTTCACTAGTGGCTTCTCTCAAGAGCATAGGTATTTTACGGTGGGTGAGCAATTCTTGTTGAGCAATTGATGAATTGAGCATAGTTATGAGAGTATCTAGGTATGATCATGTATGTAGGCATCACGTCCGAGACAGTAGACCGACTCTGCCTGCATCTACTACTATTACTCCACTCATCGACCGCTATCCAGCATGCATCTAGAGTATTAAGTTAATGAAAACAGAGTAACGCCTTAAGCAAGATGACATGATGTAGAGGATTAAATTCATGCAATATGATAAATACCCCATCTTGTTATCCTCGATGGCAACAATACAATACGTGCCTTGCTGCCCCTCATCCTTTGGGAAAGGACACCGCAAGATTGAACCCAAAGCTAAGCACTTCTCCCATTGCAAGAACTACCAATCTAGTTGGCCAAACCAAACGGATAATTCGAAGAGACTTGCAAAGATAACTCAATCATACATAAAATAATTCAGAGAAGATTCAAATATTGCTCATAGATAATCTTGATCATAAACCCACAATTCATCGGTCTCAACAAATACACCGCAAAAAGAAGATTACATCGAATAGATCTCCGCGAGAGAGGGGAAGAACATTGTATTGAGATCAAAAAAGAGAGAAGAAGTCATCTAGCTACTAACTATGGACCCGAAGGTCTGAGGTAAACTACTCACACTTCATCGGAGAGGCTATGATGTTGATGTAGAAGCCCTCCGTGGTGGAATCCCCTTCGGTGAGCTTGAACAGGCCCCAAGATGGGATCTCGTGGATCTGAGAAAGTTGCGGCGGTGGAATTAGGTTTTGGTTCCGTATCGATCTGTTGAAGTGCGAGGTATATATAGGAGGAAGAAATGCGTCGGTGGAGCCTCGAGGGGCCCACGAGGTAGGGGCGCTTCTAGGGGGGGCGCCCTCCACCCTCGTGGTCTCCTCGTGGCTTTCTTGATGGAGGGTCCAAGTCTCCTGGGTCTTATCTGATGAGAAAATCACGTTCCCGAAGGTTTCATTCCGTTTGGACTCCGTTTGATATTCCGTTTCTTCGAAACACTGAAATAGGCAAAAAAACAACAATTCTGGGCTGGGCCTCCGGTTAATAGGTTAGTCCCAAAAGTAATATAAAAATGGAAAATAAAGCCCAATATAGTACAAAACAATAGATAATATAGCATGGAGAAATCAAAAATTATAGATACGTTGGAGACGTATCAATATATAGGATTGACCTTTTTTCTGATTAGCATGGTGAAAATTCCATTGAGCTTAGAAGGTAACTGACCTACTTGATAGAACTATTGAACACTGCATTCAAGCCATCAAAACCTAGATAGGATTTCCTTTTCATCCATGGGGATTGGTGGCAAAATTTCATCTTTGTTTGGATTGGAAAAGGAAGGTGACGCATGACCGACCATATTTATTGAATCAGGCATGGCGCCCTGATGATTAGGGTTTCCTGTAGAAGTATTGAAGAAAGCAAGACGTAATATCGTTAGGAGTTTTCTTTTTGGCACTACATTATGAAAATAATGAGAGTTTCTATCCCCACGGGAAGCCCAATGGCTTTCGGTTCTCGCATCTAATTTTTTGTAAGCTCGGTCTAGTTTTCATACTGGTCAATAAGCTATGCTTCATGATTACTCCTTGCATCAATAAGCTATGCTTCATGACTACTCCTTGCATCCGGGTAAGTAGGGCCCAATTCCAATCTTTTGTATTGATTATGTGGAGCCTCCGGGTAAGTAGGGCCAGTTCCAATCTTTTGTATTGACTATGTGGAGCCTAATTTCTCAATGCTTATAATCCCCCATCTCGTAAATCACTTCCCATGAGAAAACACCTTGCACATTTAATGTTCTGCATGGGTGCAATTTGAGATTGTCCGAAATGATTTTAAAAAACCCAAAGTTTGCAGTCATGCCTTGGTACCAGATAATCTCTAATAGTCCTCACATACCCGTATGAAGGGAGTATGATTCACAAATGAAAGGGGGAAGACCAAATTGCCTCAGTTCATCCTGGATTAAATCAGGTAGCTATGGTAAAGGCTTTTTGGATCTTCCATATTTTTAAGCAACCAACAAAATTAGAAGCTCTAATATGGAGTGCTTATTACATGGACTAGACCAAACAAATTGAGCAACATTCTGAAAATCCTTTTCTAAAGCCAACAATTTGCAAACTTGAAAGAAATAATCATGGGATGGTCATTAAGAACTATTGGTAAACTGAAGAATGGATTATTTCGAAAGACGTTTGCACCACTTTGCATTGGCAAAAAAACGATCAAGATGTTCAAAAGTAGGGACATAATAAAAATACATATTACACCAGGTGTAAGCAGGGATGTTGACTAGATTGGCGATGGATGCATGTATGAAAGGAATTTCACTGACCTATGAGTGGAGCACATAGGCGTTCATTGTCGAAACAGATTCTCAATGCAGCCAACATGATCAAACACTTGGAAGTTGATCGATCCCCGACAGCTAGCGTTCATCACCGGCGAAATCAAGAGTCTACTTGCGCGGGGATAGTTTTGTGTCGGTCATGTGTGTCGTGCTTGTAATAGTGTTGCACATAGTTTAGCACAGATAGGGCATCATCACATCCCTACGATAGTTTGGCTTAGATCAGGACCAAATGAGATTGATTTGCTACACTAACATGATTGTAATCCCCAAGGTTAAGCAATAAAAATCCCATTTTCCTGAAAAAAAAACAATACTAAGGTGATGAGGAAGCGGTGTTTATGGGTATGGCAACCGGCACCATACCGTTTTCTCTTTTTTCAGTTCTAGTTTGTAGTACTTATTTGTGCCTTCTAGTTTGTGGACTCGGCAGTGGTGACGCTCTGCCCGGTTCTCCCTCCTGGGAGCATTGTCGTGGAGCTTAGGTGTACTAGGGAGTAGTGTGGCGTTGTTCGTGTTATCTTTCAGTAGCGTAGTAGTTTGCGTTGTGCGTGATCCGATTATCTTGGGATCGGTTTTGTAAGAAGGCCACTTCACTACCTTATATCGTTGGGCCGTATAGTTCGTTCGGTTATTGCCTTATTTATGAAGCACTGCGAAAGCTTGTTTCAAGTATTTGTGTGGACTTCCGTCTTCATCAATGAAAATCAGCGGCCAGCTGCTTTTTCATCAATAAATGGTGCCCATGCGAAAAGAGCAAATGGGGCTCCATCGTGGACTTTATTAAAAAACTTATTTCTACATCACAAAAAATCGTATTTTTTTGTACATGCACAAATACATATATAACACGTTCAGGGAAGTTTGCATAACAATATACTTTCATACGTGGTGTACAAAAAAAAATATATACATACATTAAAACGGGCCATTTTTTTGTAGTTGTTCGGCCAGAAATTTGTGTTCTTAGCTTGCAAATCATAATATTTTTGAACGAAATTTTACAGATGCGTCGCAAATATGTATAATTTTTCGCAGACATTTTTTTCATTTTTGTAATCTTTTGGATTAGTTTGAATTGCTTACCACATGTCATGTGGTTCATTTTTTTAATCTTGAAAATATCATTTTTGAATCATTTGAAATAAAATCGTGCACCCAAACTTCGCACTCGGTGCCCATGGGACTATATGCATCGGACAGCTCAAAGAAGCTTGACGGTGATCTGAAGCTTGAGAGGCAGGCCCAGGAAGCATCCAAGATACGACCACCAGGCATTGGGAGCTCCTATGCGCGCTTCGTTGCGGCGAATTGCCGAGCGAACGCACAGGGCGACTCAAGCTGGGCCGGCCCATTAGCGGAACACAGCGAAAATTAATTTTGGGGGAAAAAATTTGGAAAAAAAATTTTTTAAATTTTTTTTTTGGGGGAAAAAAAAATTTTTGAAAAAAAATGGTTTAAAATTGGAAGAAACAAACCAAAAAATTTTTACCCCCTTTTTTTGGGAAAAAGGGCCCCAAAATTTTTTTTTTAAAAAACCCCCAAACACCTTTTTTAAAAAATTTAATTTTTTTAAAAAAATTTTTTTTTTTAAATTTTTTTTTAAAAAAACCCCTTTCCCCAAAAAACCAAATTTCCCAAAAAAATTTTTTTTAACTTTTTTTCCCCCCCTTTTTGTTTTCCCAAAATTTTAAAAAAAGGCCAAATTTTTTTTTAAAAAATTTTTTGGGGGGTTTGGGGGAAAAAGGAAAACCCCCAAACCCAAAGGTTTTTCCCCAAAAGAAATTTAAAAATTTCCCCTTTTTTTAATTTAAAAAACCCTTTTTTTCCCCCCCCCCAAAAAAGGAAAAAATTTTTTTGGGGGGGGGTTTTTTTTTTTTTTAAAAAAGTTTTTTGGGGGTTTGGGAAAACCCAAAAAAAAATTTTTTTTTTAAAAAAAAATTTTTTAAAAAATTTTTAAAAAACCCTTTTGGGGGGGGGGGAAAAAAAAAAAAAAAAAAAATTTAAAAAATTTGGTGGAACCCCAAAAAAAAAAAAAAAAAAAAAAAGGGGGGGGGAAAAAAAAGGGGTTCCGAAATTTTTTTAAAGGGAAAGGGGGGGAAAAAAAAAAATAAACCCAAATGGGAAAAACCAAAAAATTGTAAAGGGGAAATTAAAACCTTTTTTTGGGAAAAATTTTTTTAAAAGGGGGGTTTTTTTAAAAAGGGGGAAAATTTTAAAAAAAAAAAAAAATTTAAAAACCAAAAAAATTTAAATAATTAAAATTTTCCAAAAAAAAAAAAATTAAGTTCCTTTTTTGGCCCTTTCCTTTCAAAATTTTTTTGGGAAAATTTTAAAAAGTTTTTTTTTTTAAGGGGGGTTTTTTTAAAAAAAAATTTTTTTAAGGAAAGGGTTTTTTTAATTAAAATTTAATTAAAACCCTTTTAAAAATTTTTTTTTAAAAAAAAAAAGGTTTTAAAAAATTTCTTTAAAAAACCCCCCCCTTTTTTTTTTTTTCCCAAATTTCCCCCCAAAAAGGCCCCCCCAAAAGGGGTTTAAAAATTTTTTTTTTTTTAAAAAAAACCCCCCAATCCTTCCCCCCCCTTTTTTTTTTCCCCCCAATTTTAAAAGGGGGGCCCAAAAAAAAATTTTTTTAAAAAGGGAAGGAAGGGCCAAAAAATTTTTAAAAACCCCTTTTGGTTTTTTTGGAAAGGGAAAAGGGTTTTTTTTTTAAAAAAAAAAATTTTTTTTTAAAAAAGGAAAAAAATTTTTTTGGGGGGAAAAAACCCAAATTTTTCCCCAAATTTTGGGGTTTTTAAAAACCTGGGGTTTTTAAAAAAAACCAAAATTTTTTCCCCTTCCCTTTGGGGGTTTTTAAAAAAAGGGGGGGGGGGGGGGGGTTTTTTTTTTTTGGGGGGGGGGGAAAAAAATTTTTTTAAAAAAAATTTTTTTTGGGGAAAAATTTTTTAAAAAATTTTTTTTTAAGGGGAAAAAAAAAAACCCCCCCAAAATTTTGGGGCCCCGGGGGGCCAAAAAAAAAAAAAAACCCCTTAAATTTTAAACCCAAAGGGAAAAAAATTTTAAGGCCTTTTTTTAAAAATAATTTTAAAAGGTAAATTTTTGGGTTTTTAAGGGTTTTAAAATTTTTTGGGGGGTTTTTTTTTAAAAAAAGGGGTTTTTTTCCCCCCCCAAAAAGGGGGGGGCCACCCCGGGGGGAAAAAGGGGGGAAAAAAAAAGGGGGGAAAAAAAAAGGGGCCCAAAAAAGGGGGGAAAAAAAAAGGGGGGGGGGGAAAAAATTTGGGGGCCCCAAAATTAACGGGGAAAAAGGGGGTTTTTTTTTAAAAAGGGGTTTTTTTTTTGGAAACCCCAAAAAAGAAAGGGGGGGGGCCCCTTTTTTTGGGAAACCTTTTTTAAAAATTTTTTCCCAATTTCCTTTCCCCCCTTTTTTTAAAAAATGTGGGCCCGAAAAAATCCCCAAAAAACTTTTGGTTTTTTAAAAAAAATTTTTTTTGGTTTTTTAAAAAGGGAAAAAAAGGGGGGGGTTTTTAAAAAAATTTAAGGGGTTTGGAGGGCCCCCGGCCCAAAGGTTTCCCCCCTTTGGGCCCTTAACAAAACCTTTCCCCAAGGGGGTTTTTTTTTGGGGGGGGGGGCCCCCCCCCCCCCCGGGGGGGGTTTTCCCCCCCCTTTTTCCCAAAAGGGTTTTAAAAAAAAAATTTTTTTTTTTCCCCCTTTTTTTCCAAATCCCAGGCCCCCGGGGGGGAACCCCAAAAAAAACCCCCCCCCCTGGGCCCTTAAAGGGGGGCAACCGGGGGGGGGGAAAATTTTTTTGGAAAATTGGAAAGGTTGGGGGAAAGGGGGCCCCAAAACCCCGGGCCCCCCAAAAAACCCCAAAAATTTTTTTTAAAACCCCCCGGGGGTTTTTCCCCCTTTTTGGGGAAAAAAGTTGGGAAAGGGGGGGGGAAAGGGGGAAAAAAAAAAAAAAAAAAAAAGGGGGGGAAGGCCCCCTTTTAAAGGGGGCGGGGGGGCCCCCCCAAAACCCCCCCAAAGCCCCCCCCCCCGGGGGGGGCCCCGGGAAAAAACCCCCACCCCCGGGGCCCCCCCAACCCGGCCCCCCTTTACCCCCCCCAAAAAAAACCCCCCCCTTTTTTTGGGGGTTTTAAATTTTAAATTTCCTAAAAAAAATTTTTTATTAAGGGTTGGGGAAAAAGGAAAACGTTGGGGCCGGGGGAGGGGAAAAAACCAAAAAAAAGGGGGGCCCCAAAAAACCCTTTTCCCCCCAAAAATTTAAACCTTAACCCCCGGGGCCAAAAAGGGGAAAAGGGGTTTGCCAATTTAATGGGAAAAACCCTTTAATTTTTTTTAAAAAAGTTTTTTTTAAAAATTTTTTAAAAAATTGGGATTGATTTTCAATTAATGTTTCAACTATAAACATAGGAAATGTCTGACAACGAAAAGGATTTCGGTATTTGCGAATGCTGCGAAGACGAGCCCGGCCTGTGCGACAGAATCTTCCTAGATGATGATAGGCGCTTCAGCATCAAGCTGCACGAGAACTTCGAAGTGGATATAGTAAGTCACAACGACAAGTCTTTTTTCGTAATTAAGCATGGCATCTGCTTCATTTGCTTCAACTTATAATTTAAATCTTTTACTATTCTACTAGCGTATCCCCTGCCATGCAAGAGTTTTTGTCTTGGATAAGATAGGTTTCAGTCCTATGAAAAATACTATGGAGGTAAAGAGAGTTTACTTGAAGACCGAGCATGGTTATACTTTCCACGCAAAATTATACAACGCAGACACCTCACTAGTAGAAAAACACCTATTAGTCCCGGTTCGTAAGGGCCTTTAGTCCCGGTTCATGAACCGGGACTAATGGGTCGTTACTAATACCTTCCCCCTTTAGTCCGGTTCTAACACGAACCGGGACAGATCAATCCTCCGTGGCGGTGCGCCGAAAGCCAGACAGGGGGCCTTTGGTCCCGGTTGGTGGCACCAACGGGACCAAAAGGCATCCACGCGTCGACATTCAAGTGGCTGGGGTTTTTATTTTTTTTGAAGGGGGGGGGGGGGGTTGGGGGTTTTGGGGGTTAATTTAGGTGTTTCATATATTGTGTTAGCTAGCTAATTAATAGAGACATCTGGGTCGATGTGCAGACGCCTACACCTATTTTGAATGCAAAACTTGGCAAGCACTATGCAAGGCTTATGCATTTGAGCCTGATATGTTTATCACCTTTGATATTCGTCCCGAAGATGATATTAAAGGTAATAGAGACATCTAGGTCGATGTGCAGACGCCTCCAGTTTGATGAAGCAGGAGTGCTACACATGTTTTATGTTATTTTACATGAGAGAGAGCAGCATGAGTGATTAGCTAGCTAGAAATGAGTTATGATGATTAAATAGCTAGTGTTGGTGGTAATGACTATGATGATTATTATTAGCTAGTTTTGGTGGTGATTAGATAGCTACCGTAGCTAGTGTTGGTGGTGATTAGCTAGCTAGAATGAGTTTGAAGATGACGATGTGTGCTACACTATGACTATGATGATTAAATAGCTACTGTTGGTGGTAATGACTATGATGATGATTAAATAGCTTGCGTTGGCAGATTAGATTCAAGTGGAGGCAACATGTGGTGCACATCGATAGTACTACTAGTCCAAACTAGATCAAGTTTGGATTAGTAGTATACTTTTGACATGCACCACATGTTGCCTCCACTTGAACCTAATCCACCTTCATTTGACACACTGTTATGGAAATATTGATATAACAACCTCATAATGGGTATTGTACCAAAATTTGTATAACGGCATATAAATACACTAAAAATTTAAAAAATGAGAAAAAGAATACTAGTAGCGATGGAGAGTAAACATGCTACTACTAGCTATATTAGCAGATGGCGGGAGTGAACAAGCGCTGCGGCTATATGTATTAGCGATGGCGGCGTGTCGAGCAGCGCCATGCTATGAATAACTAGCGCGCCTTACTAGTAGCGCGGTGTCCCGCGCTACTAGTGGGCATTAAACCCGCGCTACTACTAGGGTTTTCCCTAGTAGTGGTTGTATGTGGACGAAGAGTCTATCACACCTAATCATCACAAGGTACTTCAAAATGACGAACTTTCGCAATGGTGCATACTTAGGGAGAATAGTTTTACCTTGAAATTAACTGAAGGGATTATCCTACAATGCTACCGTCATCCTAAGCAAAATAAGATGCATAAAGGATAAACATCACATGCAATCAAGATGTGACATGATATGTCCAGTATCATCTTGTGCTTTCGATCTCCATCTCCAAAGCACCTGGCATGATCTCCATTGTCACGGCATGACACCATGATCTCCATCATCGTGCCGTCATGTGGTTGTCTCCGCCAACTATTGCTTCTATGACTATTACTAACTCATAGCGATAAAGTAAAGAAATTACATGGCGTTTAATGATTGACACACAGGTCGTACAATAAATTAAAGACAAACCTATGGCTCCTGCCAGTTGCCATACTCATCGACATGCAAGTCGTGAACCTATTACAAAACATGATCATCTCATATATCAACATATATTACATCACGTTTTGGAGATACCACATCACAACATGCCCTGTAAAAACAAGTTAGATGTCCTCTACATTGTTGGTGCAATATTTACGTGGCTGCTATGGCAAACTATAAGTACCGTTCTTATCTAGGCAAAACCATAACGGTGATATACAAGTTGCCTTTTAACCTTCTACAAGGACCGCCGTTGTCAAATCATATTCTTCTAAGGCCGGAGAGATAGACACCCGCAAGGCCAATTTTATGGAATACAAGTTGCATGTCAGTTAGTGGAACCGGTCTCGTGTGCGAGGACAAGTAAGATTGGTCCAAGCCACGTCATCCCACAATACCGCTGAATGTAAATAAGACAAAGGAAGTAAATAATTTGAACATCTACGCCCACAACTTCTTTGTGTTCTACTCATGCATGTACATCTACGCATACACCTAACTCACGATGCCACCGATGGGGAACGTTGCATGAAATCAAAAAAATTCCTATGAACATCCAAGATATAATCTAGGAGATGCATAGCAACAAGAGGGGAATGTGTCTATGTACCCTCGTAGACCGAAAGTGTTAGCGTCCAGAGCAGTTGATGTAGTCGTACTCTTCACGATCAATCGTGATCCAATCCGATATAGTGCGAGCGGACGTCACCTCCGATATTAGCACATGTACAGATCGATGGCATGCTCTCCTTCATGATCCAGCAAGCGAGGGTGAGGGCGTAGATGAGATCGGAACCAACACAATGGTATTGTGGTGGTGGCGGCGATGGAATTCGGCAGCGCCGCCAAGCATGTACCGGAGGAAGCGTGGGGGTGTTGGGAGGAATGGAGAGCAATAGTGGAAGGGGTTTGGCTGCCCTCCCAGACCCCCACTATATATAGGGGTGATAGAAGGAGTGCCAGCCCTAGGCCCCTCCTCCAGGGGAGGGTTCGGAGGCCCTAGGGGGAGACTTGGCCCCTAAGACAAGTGGGCGCCCTCCCACTAAGGTTTCCCCCCTCTAGCCGCATGGGCCTCTTGGGGCTCTGCGCCCATGCTGGCCAGGCACCCCTACAGCCCATGTGGCCCCGGGGCAGGTGGACCCCTCGATGGACCTCGAAACCCTTTCATGACCACAGTACACTATCGACAAGCCCCCGAACTTTTTTGGTAGCCAAAATAGGACTTCCCATATATAAATCTTCACCTACGAACCATTCCGAAGCTCCTCACGATATCCTAGATCCCATCCGGAACTCTGAACTACCTTGAATTTATTTGTTAATATCTCAATGCTACCCTAGCGCTATGAACGTCAAGTGTGCGCCCCTACGGGTTCGGGAACATGTAGACATAACCGAGACACCTTCGGTCCATAATCAATAGCGGGACCTGGATCCCCATATTCATTCCCACACATTCAATGAACATCTTCATCGGTTGAACCGCGATATCGAGGATTCAGATAATCCCATATGCAATTCCCTTTGTCCGGCGATATGTTACTTGCTCGAGATTTGATCGTCTGTATCTCCATACCTAGTTCAATCTCATTACTGGCAAGTCTCTTTACTCGTTCCATAATACAAGATCCCGTGACTAAACTCATTAGTCACATGAAGCTTCTTATGATGTTGTATTACTGAGAGGGCCCAGAGATATCTCTCCATGACACAAAGTGACAAATACCAGTCTCGATCCATGCAACCCAATAGACACCTTCGGAGATACCTGTGGAGCACATTTATGAGGACCCTATTACGAAGTGACGTTTATAGCACAAAAGGTATTCCTTCGGTGTTCGGGAGTGACATGATCTCATGGTCTAAGGAACAGATACTTGGGTTGAAGAAAGTTGTAGCAAATTACTAAACGATCTGATGCAATGCTTACGGTTGGGTCTGTCCATCACATCATTCTCCTATGATGTGATCCATTTATCAAACGACAACTCATATCTATGGTTAGGAAACCTTAACCATCTTTGATCAACGAGCTAGTCTATTAGAGGCCTACTAGGGACATGGTGTTGTTTATGTATTCGCACATGTATTTAAGTTTCCGGCTAATACAATTCTAGCATGAATAATAAACATTTATCATGAACAAGGAAATATGATAATAACCAATTTATTATTGCTCTAGGGCATATTTCCAACAATAAATGATCCCAAGTTATGATATAGTTTTCCATGATTTATTGATTGATAAATTACACATGCCTAAGATTAAATTTATGTGTCACCGCTTTCATGAGAGATGCTAGTAGTGAACACATGAAGCCCGGTCCTGTTCTCCAAGTCACATGCATATGCACTTTTATTTCTAGATATTACTTGTTCTACAAATACAAAAATATTTCATGGCACATTATCTACTCACTACTCGTTGAACCTAGCATTACTAATGAGATTGAAACCTCAGTAGAAGTGTTCGGAACACAAGTAGTCTTGTAATAATATTGCAGATATCCTTGACTATTAGACTCCATATTGTATTCGAATAGGTCTAGACATGTCGTACATACCATGTAATTGTAACGATCCTTGTTATATATACGAACCAGAGGCGCAACATGTACGTACGTGCTATTCCTATACCTCTTTAAAACTCTAGTTCTTATACGGTATCAAATTAGGTTAGGAGATGACTTCCGCTGCTCCTTTGTCCGCCGCTGTTGGCTCTTCTACTGCAGCCGCCGCACCCTCGGCCGCTGCCCCCGCAAGCGGGCCTCTCCCGCCCAGCCTCGCCGCTCTCCTCGCCGGCATCAACGGTGTGCACAACTCCCTTGTTGTCAGTACCATGGCTGGCCCATCCAGCTTCGGCTCTAACCTGGGCTCCTTCATGGCCGGGGTGATGCACCCAGCCTCTCTAACTCCTGCGGCCGCCACTGTCCGGCCTGCTCCCGTCCATCTGCCCGCTGTGGCCGACATGCCTTCTCCTACTTCCTTAAGAGCGAAGCAGACATGCTCAATGTTTTTCTTCAGTTCCAAACTCACATTGAGCGTCTCCTTGGTCGCAAGATACTTCATGTTCAGTCTGATTTGGGGTGGGGAATATCGCAACCTCAACATGTTTTTTTGGCAAACGTGGGATTACACACCATGTGTAGTGTCCACATACACATCAACACAATGGCACGGTTGAACGTAAGCATCGTCACATAGTGGAAACTGGCTTAACTCTTTTTGCACATGCATTTGTACCTTTTCGGTTTTGGACTGATGCTTTTTCTACTGCTTGCTTTCTTGTCAATAGGCTTCCTACACGAGTACTAAACATGAAAACTCCAATTGAATGCTTGTTTCAAGAAACACCTGATTATACATTTCTCAAAGTGTTTGGTTGTGTGTGTTGGCCACATCTTCGACCATACAACAGTCGCAAACTTGAGTTTCGTTCTAGAAATGTGTGTTTCTTGGGTATAGCTCCCTGCATAAAGGATACAAGTTTCTCCATGTTCTTTCAAATTCTGTTTACATATCTCGTGATGTTGTCTTTGATGAGAATCTCTATCCTTTCTCTAACTTTTCCGAGTCACAATCTTCGTCACATTCTATTCCACCATCGCTTGTTTTGTCTGACCAATTTGTAGATGTGGCATATTCTCCTATTTTGCTTCCTAACCATGGTGCAGGTACCGTACGTGGTGCTCGTCTTCAGCTTCTAGATGATGAAGGAGCTTCCCCTGATGCAACTTACGTCGATCGCCCAACCATGCATGGCCCGGACATTGATCACACACAGGAAGGGGCGCGCCATGCAGTAGCGGCTCTGCCCGAACCGGAGCAAGCCGAGCCTGCGCCCACTCCGTCCACAGCGGGCAGCTCAGCCGTGGAGCCGTCCCTGGACTCGAACGCATCAGGCAACCCCGAGCTGTCCCCGTCCATGCCTTGTGATGCACCTGAACATTCGTCCTCTCCGCCTTCGATGCCCTTGTCGACAAGTGATGTGAACATGGGCCAGGATGTGATCTCGCTGGTGTTGGAGTCTTCTAGCTCTGCGTTGTCTGCTCCTACTCAGTCTCCGGTTCTGCAACAGCTTCCGGTTGTTCCTCGCCGTGTGCACACACGTAGCTAGAGTGGCATTTTTCAACTAAAGCAACGAACAGATGGTATTGTTGCATGGCTAGCTGCATGTATGGCACACAAAATTTCTGATCCAACGTCAGAGGCTACTCATTTTCAAACAACAATGAGCATACCTCACTGGAGGGCTGCCATGGAACAACAATTCTTTGCACTACAACAAAATGAGAACTGGAAGCTTGTTCCTCCTATCACAGGGGTCAATGTGATCGATTCTAAATGGGTTTTTAAAGTCAAGAAGCATGATGATGGCTCGGTTGAATAGTATAAAGCTCGTCTGGTTGCCAAAGGTTTTAAGCAACGTTATGGTCTTGATTACGAAGACACTTTCAGTCCTGTTCTCAAGCCTACCAATATTCGTCTTCTTCTCTCATTGGCAGTTACTTGTGGTTGGTCTATTCGCCAGTTGGATGTTCAAAATGCATTTCTCCACGGTGTCTTAGAGGAAGAGGTGTATATGCGGCAACCTCCTGGTTTTCTTGATCCTGATTGGCCTCATCATCTTTGTCGGCTGATCAGGGCAATTTATGGTCTTAAACAGGCTCCCCGTGCCTGGCATGCTCGTCTGGGCACCGCTCTTCGGTCACATGGTTTTGTTCCATATACTGTCGACACGTCCTTGTTTCTTCTTTAGCGCCCTGAGGTCACTATGTATCTCTTGGTTTGTGTTGATGATATTATTCTCATCAGTTCTTCGTCTGTTGCCGCCGATTGACTGATATTAAATCTTTGACATGACTTTGCTGTGAAGGATCTTGGTCAACTTCACTATTTTATGGGTTTGGAGGTCGCACATACTGCTGATAGTCTCTCTCTCTCACTCGGAAAAAATATTCCTTGTATCTCCTTCGAAGTGCTGGGATGTTGAAGTGCAAGCCTGTCTCTACCCCCTTGTATGTGACTGAAAAACTTCCTGCGGAGACTGGTGTGCCTCTTGATGATGATGGTGCTACTGAATATTGCAGTATTTTTGGTGGACTGCAATACCTCACTATCACTCGACCAGACATTTCCTTTGTAGTTAATCGTGTCTGCCAGTATCTTGATGCACCATGTGATACCATTGGTCTGCAGTTAAACACATACTATGTTATGTTTGCCTCACTGCCTCGTTTGGTCTACATCTTCGGCCTGCATCTTCTATGTTGTTGTCTGCCTTTTCGGATGCAGACTGGGCAGGGAATCCTTATGATCGGCGATCAACAATGGGATATGTTGTGTTTCTTGGTTCGAATTTGATCGCCTGGAATGCTCGAAAGCAAGCCACAAGGGTTGTCAGAATCGCAATTTTGAATCGGATCGGAGAGCCGATGGTAGGATCGCAAATCATAGAATCTTAACTATCAGGATCGTAGAAACGCAGATCCTATGAGCTAGAATCGTAGAATCAGAGGGCTTTCTTTGGATCGTAAAGTCGTAGAATCATATAACAGAATCGCGATTCTGACAACCTTGCAAGCCACTGTCTCTCGGAGTAGTAAGGAACCTGAGTATAAAGCCTTTGCTAATGCTACTGCTGAACTCATTTGGGTACAATCATTATTCCGAGAGTTGGGTGTTCCTCAACACACGCCTCCGGTTCTCTGGTGCGACAATATTGGAGCCACTTATCTGTCGTCTAATCCTGTCTTCCATGCAAGGACGAAGCATATCGAGGTTGATTTCCACTTTGTGAGGGAGCGTGTTGCACAGAAGCTACTACAGATCAAGTTCATATCTTCGAAGGATCAAATTGCTGATATCTTTACCAAGCCAGTGCCACTTCCCTTGTTTGAAATCTGTCGGCGCAATCTCAACCTTCTTGACACGGATTAAGATTGCAGGAGGGTGTTAGACTCCATATTGGATACCAATAGGTTTAGAATTGTCGTACATACCATGTAATTGTAACGATCCTTGTTATATATATGAAACAGTGGTGCACCCTGTACGTATATGCTATTCCTATACCTCTTTGAAACTCTAGTTCTTATATTGACAAAGGCTCGGGTTGTTATCTATTGATACCTGAGTTTCTCATATTGAGGCAAAGTTGTCGCTCGCTACAAACACATTCCCTAGGGGCTTAACAATTGCTTACCAATTAAGCTTTGGATCTAGCAAGTATTGGGTACTAACTAAATACCCAATGGATTATTTAATCTCGAGGCATCTTGAATATAGTGCGACTATGCATTAAATGCAAGGATAAACCCAATGGTTTCATGTAGAAGTATTGAATGAAGCAAGACGCAATATTATAAGGATTTTGTATTTTTAGCATTGCATTACGAAAAAATTATAGTATCTATCTCCATGCGAACCCCAATGGCTTTCTGTTCTTGCCTATAAATTTTTGTAAGCTCGGTCTAGTTTTTTCATACTGGTCAATAAGCTATGCTTCATGAGTACTCCCTGCATCCGCATCCGGGTAAGTAGGGCCCAATTCCAAATTTTTGTATTTGAGTATGTAGAGCCTAATTTCTCAGCCCTCTCAATCACTATCTTGTAAATCACTTCTCATGAGAAAACGCTTCGTAAGAACTACCAATTTAATGTTTTGCATGGGAGCAATTTGAGATTGTCCAAAATGATTTCCCAAAACCCCCCAAATTTTGCACTCATGCATTGGTACCAGATAATATCAAATAATCCTCACATACCCATATGAAGGAAGTATTATTTCACAAATGAAATGAAGAAGACCGAATTGCCTCAATTCATCTTGGATTAAATCAGGTAGTTGTGGTGAAGGCTTTTTGGATTTGCCGTATTTTTAAGCAGACTGCAAAACTAAAGCTCTAATAAGGAGTGTTTTGCATGGGAGCAATTTGAGATTGTCCAAAACGATTTCCCAAGACCCCCCAAATTTTGTACTCATGCCTTGGTACCAGATAATATCGAATAGCCCTCACATACCCGTATGAAGGGAGTATTATTTCACAAATGAAAGAAAGAAGACAGAATTGCCTCAATTCATCTATTAAGCCAAATCATTTCACATCATGATTAAATTATTCAATTGATGCTGACTAGCTTTACGATGGCTGCGTGTATGGAAGGAATTTCCCTGACCTATGAGTGGCGCACGAAGCTGTTCATTGTCGAAATAGATTCTCGAGTGGCAGCCAACATGATCAAGCAGCTCGAGATTGATCAATCCCCTACGGCGTCCATCACTGGCGAAATCAAGAGTCTACTCACTCGGGGTGGCCATTTTTTTGTCGGTCATGCGCGCCATGCCTGTAATAGTGTTGCATATCGTTTAATTCAGATAGGGCATCATCACATGCGTAGGCAGTTTGGACCAAATAAGATTGGTTTGCTACACCAACATGATTGTAATCCCCAAGGTTAAGCAAAAAAAATATAATTTTCCTGCAATAAAACAATATCGTTTAATTCACCCATGGGAAAAACCGTCTTCCAAGGAAAGGAAGACACAAAAGCTTCAATTTGACTCCATATTTTCCTATTTCTAAGGTGATAAGGAATAATTGAGGATCAGCATAAAACACAAACTAAGGAAATGCAGAAGTTACAGCTAGTAACATTAGGAGTGCATTTTGAGTAGAGTAATTAGCTTGACATCAGACATCATCCGACCATAAGACCCAAAGACCACCATCTCGGTGTTCCACGGGTGCAACAAGTTTAAACTGTCATCTATATGAAAATGATTGGCTAAATCCTCGTCAGTTCTAGCATATCAGATTCACTGGTGCAGGATTGGCTCGATGACAAGTTTTTCTGAACCACCATGAACATTTTCAGTTCTCTGGTTTATGGGTATGGCAACCGGCACCATACCGTTTTCTCCCTTTTCAGTTCCCTGGTTTGTACTCTATTTGTTTGGACTTCCTTCTTCATCCATGAAAATCAGCGGCCAGGTGCCTTATCTTCATAAAATGGTGTCCATGTCTTTGATGGTGATCTGAAGCTTGAGAGGCAGGCCCAAGGCTGCTGGCGTCCATGAGTCCCTCCATGCATGGCCGGCGTGCCGTAACCTTTCTGATCTGTTCTTCCACCCGAAGAATTATGGTAAATTATTCACGGTATATACGAGTGACAGCTTTGTCATTTATTCCACCGCTGGGATTTGTCTATGGAAGCTTCCAGAAGATTCCTTCTACCCCCTACCGTTTTTTTCTTATCCAGCGCAGCTCCTCATCTTGGCTGTCATGACGCATGCAAGCTTCACAGCCACCACACAACACGGTCGAAATTGACTACCAGATCAGGCCTGAAAGCTGCTCTCAGATCAATCCCGGGAGATCGATATCGATCCTCCCTTCTAATCATCTTCCGCCCGGCCCGAGGCCGAGACCATCAGCAAAGGACAACCGAACGAGATCCAGCCCTCCAAGCAGGGAATTAACACATTACTACGATACAAAAGCAATTCAATCAACTCTAATTTCTTCTTATGGCAGAAATTCAGCGTTTTCGACCAAGCGAGATATCGATTCACGATCCATCTCTGGCGAGAGGACAGACACACCCTGAGGAGAGAACTGCGAGCAAGCTCTACCCTCTAGCAACTAGGCGAATTACAAGAAGAGAAGGGCCCTCCATCTAGCCTCTCGTCTCTCGCCCTATCGCTCATCTATTTCTTCTGCTGCTTCTGCTTCCGGCCGCCGCTGCTCGCCGGGACAACCTTCTCCGTCGCGGCGTAGAGCTCCTTGATCATGCGGTAGCGGTTTACCTTCCGCTGAATGCCGTCAACCTCGTGCTCCTCGTCCTCCTTCCAGTCAGTGGAGGCCTCAACCGCCGCCGGCGCCGGCGCCGGCTTTGGCTCCAACTCGGGCTCACTACTCTCTAGGGTTTTAGTCTTACTAGCGTACTGCGACATTGCGTCTGTTTGTTTGGTGGTCTGGGGCTCTTTCCTGGGCGGATACTTATAGTCGCTGGGGATTGGTGGCTCCTGCTTTTTATGGTAGGAAGTCATTCGCTTCTATAGTTATCCAAGGTGGCGCCCAATCCAATATTTGGCTGAAACTCGCAGGAGCTCCGCGTGCCTCTCCAAATTTGACCAAAACTGGAAGGGATTCATTTACCTATCATAATTGCTTTCTCGTGGTGACAGGTCAAAATAGGAAAGTATTCTCTCTTTGACTTTCTGGGCACAACTGTCAGTAGATCGAAGCATGGAAGAAGGCGGCACGATCTAAGATAGCCGGGCGTAGCCGGCGGGCTCTCCTCTGTGTTAAGCGATGAAGCGACGAGTGTACAACTGAACCCGTTTTGATCTTTTGCCTGATCCAATATCCACCGTGGAACTAGAATCACACTTTCCGGTGAAACAAATTTGAATCACACGAAGTTTTTTTTTCGAAATAGAGGCAAAAGATTTGCCTCATCTCATTAATTAAGAAGAGTTTTGAATTACATGACCGACCACCCATAGACGGCCCAAAACCGATAAGCCTACTCTCGCGGCATAAGAGAACTCAGACGTTTGGCCCCTACCGACCCCCAAAGTCTGACCTCCGCCTTGATTCTAGACATGATTACATTTGGCATGGAGGACACCATCCTAAATACTCTCGCATTCCACTCTATCCAAATCTCCCATGAAACCAACATGACCAGAGATGCGAGGCCCGTTCTCACATTACCATTGACGCCTACCATGTGGTGCCACCAATCGTCGACGTTGTTGAAGCTACTCCAGTCGGTGATGTCCACACCGGTCAAACCCATCCAAGTCTTGATCTCCGTCCAAATGCGTACCGTGTATCGACAGCGAAAGATGATGTGTGCCGCCGTCTCTGCCTCTTGCATAACTGGCATAGGCCGCAATTTGGCCATCCTCTCCGTTGAAGCCTGTCCGCCGTCCAAACACGGTTTTGAATGATAAGCCAAGCAAAGAATTTGTGCTTTGGCGGCGCCCAATTTGTTCCACACTGCAGACTTCATTTTCGATGTAGTGGAGTCGTCGAGTTGAGCTTTGTAAGCCGACGATGCTGTGTACTCACCGCAAGGAGAAAGTTTCCAAACAATCTCATCATCCACCCCCTCATCAAGGAAGTTGGAACTTTTCACAGAAATCAAGCCCACAAACTACACACTTGCATGCCTATCATGCATCAATACTACTCCAAGATAATCTCAAGGTGAATATTAACATGTAAATTATATCGCAGCAGCAATTGGTGGAACCATGCACGGACTATCTATGAAAAATCTAAAGCAGTATGTAAAGAAACTGACTCATCAGCTTAGACCGTGGAACATTGCGGAGGAAAGGATCACGAGTCGGCACATGGGCGTGCAAAGCTGCAGGGGGCAAAAGCACAAGAGAAAACAGTAAACTTCCAGTCGCTAAACAAAATCAACCGAGGAATATGTAAATGCCGTTGGTTACTGGAACCAAATTCTTGGGGCATGTTGGACATTTTTTTTCTTTACATAGGTCAAATCCAAGCAAGAATTTCAGCACAAGCCACTATTTTTGCGAGAAGGATAGGAACAAAACTAGATTACCCTGTACAGGCATGCAAAAAATAAAAGAGAGACATAGAGTTGCAAACATATACCAATGAGCATACAAAAGTTGACCTAGAGAACATGCAAAAAATAATGTGCTTTTGGAAAATAATGGCCTCTTCAATTCAGAAGATTTTCATAGGAATTTTCCAGGATTTCAGTTCTTACGAATCTATCTTATATAGGTTGTTTGAGTCGTAGAACTGAATCAGATAGGGGTTTTCCTAAGGAATTCGCTGTACTTTATTTCATGGAAAATTTAGTATCCACACAAACCTCTTGGAGATAATAATTTGTTTTTTTTCTATTACGCAACCAAACAAACAAAAGGCCCTAAACAAAAAATTTCATCCAAAAGCTTCACCTTGCTGCAATATGTTTTAGAATATATCAATATGTTCCAACAACCACAAGAAAGATGTACCAAACTCAGCAATTTATTCAGTCCTCGGCTATTATGATAGCTTTTAATTTGTTCTCCTAGTTGGATCACATAATGATGTAAATACCAACCTGGCCTGGAATCAATCAAATATCCCTAACCAAGTTTCACACATCGTAGTTACCATTATGTCCAGGTTATAACATGGGGTTAGTTGTGTCCATGCTAGTTTTGACACTCATACTAGTTATTGTATCATCACAACCATCGGGCTAGCATGACACATTATACTAATGATATTTTTCTCAAATGTCACATTCCTTAACTATGAAAGATTTATATTAAACATTATTACGTAGAAGCGATCAAGCGAGATATTTTTTGAACTTTAACAAGTGTGAACACAATCATTTTAGATAAATATTGTTTTGGTGAATTCATCTTTTAAAGTGAAAGCAAAATAGTTGAATAAGCTTTACTTAGGAGATTTATTTGTACAACACAAACTAATTAGTTATAGCTCGACAAATAGGTAATCTTTTGAGCCGATTCATAGTTACTATCTCATCAGGAAGTTATGCATGGTGTGTTAAATGTAAAAAGGTCACTGCAACACTTGTTTATGACCATTACATTATTGGTAGAAAATTGTAGTGGACAAGTAGCCATTATGTATGTGATGTAGTGTATGCTAATTGTGTTTGTATTGTTGGGGTATAGTCTGAACATGTCACATGTGTACATTGAATAACTTCGATAAAATTATAGTGACTAGTACTTAGCTATAACTTAGACCTAGACTTGTCCGAATTATGTTGGTTACAATACTTTTTCCGAGAACCTCAAGAGGTCATTGTTGTTTCTTAAGTTCACAAATAATGATGAAATTGACGTAGTTAGGGACAAAACCCAGGCTTAAAACCTTAGTCATCACGTTTTCGCAAAGGCATTGTGCATATCAAGAACATTGAAGCTAGCTTTCTTATACATCCAAAATGTATACAATTAAACTTTTACTTTCAACAAGTCAGAGAGAAAAGATTGCTACATATAAGTGCTTTAGATGAATGGAGAAATGAATCTTATGAAAATGATAAGTTATTTAAAGAAAAAAAGTTAAATGTGGTGTGATTGGAGAATACATAAAGGATTCAAAGTAGGAGATAGTGTGCTATTATTTAAGTCTTCTTTTAAGACATTTTGTAGGTAAACTCCTAAAACGGGATGTCCTCCCACTACTGTAGGATGCTGGTAATGCGACACTACGATCAAAGACCCTTTAATAAAATTGTGTGCGATGCATTAATCGCAAACGGGGATGTAAAAAACCCGTCAAAAAAGATGCAAAACTTTGCGATGGCGGAGACATCAAACATGGTTCAGATTTTAGTTACTTGTGTGCGTAGCTGAGCATATGGTTGATCTCTACGAACTTTTTGTGATTAGACAGATAAACAGAAATGGGCAGCCATATCAATGTGTATGCGCTATAGACATACAGTTCGCTTCGATGAACTGTTTGCTATTAGGGAATGCAGCAGAAACGGCCAGTAGATCAAGGTGTGTGTGATATACGGCATATGGTTCACTCGGACGAACTATTTTCGATTAGAGAAGAGAACATAAACGGTTCAACTTAACAAGATATGTGTGATGTGCGGCATACAGTTCATCTTTGCGATGAGCCAAAAGAATACAAACAATTCGTGTAAACAAGATGTGTGTGATACGTAGCAAATAGTCCACTCGGATGAACTGTTTGTGATGAGAAATTATAACACAGATGGTTACTATTGTTAGTTCGTGTGCGATTCTGTTTCTACAAAAAACTTTGAAAAATGCATACTAGTTGCTTGCATGCAGTGGCTAGGTGTATCGCATATATATGATGCGTCTGCGAGTACTCCTGTGCGATGATTAGTAAGTTACACATATGTTTCCTTATGGTAACACGTGTGTGAGACATAACACTTGTCACCACATACCGTATTCGGGTTGTGTGTGTGCTCCACTTAGACTTCCCGCGCTCCAGCGAATGCTTCCCGCACTCCACATGGGTGAATTATAAAATCCACGCCTCTTCCCTCATCGGTTTCCCGCCACCAGCTAATGGCTTGCTGCATATAACCCAGGCGGCAACGCACCGTCGTGACACTTTGCGCAGATCTAGTCCTCACCCATCTACCATTAGTTATTCCAAGCATGCCAGGCAACAACCAAAGCTTCGACGTTGACCCCTACTTGTGTTACATCTTCAGCGAGGAGAACGAGCCAGAGTAGGTCGGGGAGCAAGAGCTTCATCGGCCGGTGCCGGAACCATGGCCCATCAGCAGTGATATCGGCATGACAGTCTATTGCAGAGGAGGTGTGATGAGCAGTTTGCCATCCATCGTGCAAAAGGACCAAAGCTGCTCGGCGGCATAATCGACGACCCACCCGAAGAGCTGCAGCCACCGGTGCTCATCGAGAGCCTAATGCCCGCAAGGAATGGGCAATGGAGCTCTGCGATTAAGTCAAGACACAGCCAGCCTGCGGCTTCATCATTGCCAGCTGCGGCCGTGTCAACCTTGATCCCAATGATGTGGTGGCCAGGCTCGAGCGCATCCTTGGCGGAGTTGACGTCCCCGACGAAGTAGAACATCACCAACGTGATATCTTGAGGATGCAGGTGATAGACGGAATTTTCTACCATGCCAGAGAAATGGAAATGGAGCGGTTCTGCGGAGATATCATTCGCGCCATTGCAGGCTGTCAAGCTCTTATGGAAGAGGCCCAGCAACCCCAAGAGCCTCCAAGCGCCAGCAGCTCCGTAGGCGGAGGCGGGCTGGGACACTTGGAATGAACGGCCACAAGGGTGCTATGCTGATCATGGAGTCCGAGAAGACCGTCATCAGAAGGCCGCCAGCTCATCCTTTTAGCCTACATTTTATTATAATTGTATGCATATGTAGGTCGTGAGTGTTTTGGGCATTGTCGCATGTGGCATTTTAAATTATCCTGAATAAGTAAGAAAATTATTAACCGTTGTCGTTGTAAATTTGCCTCAACGGCAAGAAGAGCGCGTGCAGGGACGCCAGAGCGGAGGCGCCGCGGCCGCCTCAATGGCGAGCAAAACGCCCAGACGGACACGAGCAGAGCATGCCGCGGCCGCCTCAACGAAAAGCAAAGCGTGCCGCGGCCGCCTCAACGGCGAGCAACCATGTAGTCAACCTTCTGGGACCCCGTGGGAGGCGCGACGGCACATCCAGCGGACACGATTGTGATATCTTGACCGTATGTGATAGTGGGCAGACACGTACACGTACACGTACATCCGAGAATGCGGGCCCATGTTTCGAGCTTCCGATGCGTGGCATACGGTTGATCCATAAGAATTGTTTGCGATGAGCTAGAACAACAGAAACGGGCTCTGTAGGCCCAGAACCATCAATAAATTTTGACCTTGTTTCTCGTCACATTGCAGATTACAACGCAATAAGCAATTGCAAATCTGTTCAGACTGATTAGACTAATATGTGTTCACACTTAGAGCCAGGCTATAAAAACTACCCACCAAAAAATTACTTCACAGTTCCTCTCCTCATCACCCACAAAACTGGTCTTTCCTGTCAAGTCGTTACGCCATGACCGGTAGCAGGAGTTTCAGGTGGACATATAACCAGGCAGCAAAGACTAGGCCGCGGAAGCATTAGAGAGGTCCCGCAGCCAAGCGGCAGCTGCAGCAGAGATGTCCTGGCGCACCGCGGAGCCCTCGAACAAGCTCTCACGGGCACGCGAGGGCTCTCACAAGCGCACGCGTCGGCGATCACGACGATCTGGCGTTGTTGAAGTCCTTGGCTGGTGATGACGACATTCTCGCTGGCCTCATTAAGAAGCAGGAGCTGGTCGATGGCTTGATAAAGCTACTCGAGAATAGTGGTGCCTCGGTTGAGAAGGCGACTGGCCTCGTCGAGCTACTCATGGGCGACAATGCGAAGCTCCTCAAGGCGCTTGCCGAGAAGGAGGAGGCCGCCGACTGGAAGATGCTGCATGAGTAGAGCAGTGCCTCGGGGATGACACTGACAGCGGTCGTCGAGGAACTGATGGGTGACTTGAGGAAGCTCCGGATCAAGCACGAGCAGGAGGTGAAGGAATTCGTGGCTGCTTTCAAGAAAAGTTGTGAGGAATTGAAGAAGGAGCTGGAGGATGTCATCACCCGGCGCTCCATCAAGGAGTAGAGATAGTAGTGACCCAGATCGTTGTCCGTGATTTCCTTCTTCTCTTACCCCTGTGTCTTCCGGGATTTGCCACATGAGCCATTTTAAATTATCCGGAATATGTGAGACAATTATTTTATCCGTGCCATTGTGAATTTCTCGTCGTATTATTCGTTACCATTTTATTTGTCATCGTATTATCCGTTGCCCTATGTGGCATTTTAAATTAGGCCGGAATACGAGTTGAAAACGCGAACAAAGCAAATGCTAACTTTGAGAGGGGCAATGGGATCACAAGCAAACACCCTCTGTCCCATCGAGCCTGCGTGGCGGACTGCTCGCATGCGTCTCGTCGAGCCTGCACAGTGGACTTCTCGCGCTCGTCCCGTCTAATCAAACAGCTGCACGCACGCCACGAAGTATGGTTAAATTTTGGCACAAAATACAAAGATGACCAATGAACGTGGTGGAGGTAGTACTATCCCATAAGAAAAGTGGAACGCGTGGTGATGTCTACTACGCAACTTATTCTTGTAGACTTGTGTTGGGCCTCCAAGCGCAAAGTTTTGTAGGACAGTAGCAATTTTTCCTCAGGTGGATGGCCTAAGGTTTATCAATCCGTGGGAGGCATAGGATGAAGATGTGGTCTCTCTCAAACAACCCTGCAACCAAATAACAAAGAGTCTCTTGTGTCCCCAACACACCCAATAAAATGGCAAATTGTATAGGTGCACTAGTTCGGCGAAGAGATGGTGATAAAAGTGTAACATGGATGGTGGAAATATATTTTTATAATCTGAATAAATAAAAATAGCAAGGTAGCAATCGATAAAAGTGAGCACAAACGGTATTGCAATGCTTGAAAACAAGGCCTAGGGTCCGTACTTTCGCTAATGCAATCTCTCAACAATGCTAATCTAATTGGATGACATAACCATTCCTCAACGTGTGATAAAGAATAACTCCAAAGTTCTTATCTAGCGAAGAACATAAGAAGAAATTGTTTGTAGGGTACGAAACCACCTCAAAGCTATTCTTTCTGTTCGATCTATTCAAGAGTTTGTACTAAAATAACACAAAGCTATTCTTTCTGTTCGATCTATCGAACAGTTCATACTAAAATAACACCATATGATACACATCAACCAACTCTAATGTCACCGCGAGTATCCGTGAGTTGATTGTACGATATGCATCAAACAATTTCTGATTCATAATACTCAATCCAGCACAAAGAACCTCAAAGAGTGCCCCAAGATTTCTACCGGAGAAACAAAGACGAGAACGTGCATCAACCCCTATGCATAGATTACCCCAATGTCACCTCGGGAATCGCGCGAGTTGAGTGCCAAAACACATATCAAGTGAATCAATATGATGCCCCATTGTCACCACGGGTATTCATAGCAAGACATACATCAAGTGTTCTCAAATCCATAAAAGTATTCAATCCGATAAAACGAAATCTCAAAGGGAAAACTCAATTCACAACAAGATAGAGAGGGGAAAACACCATATGATCCGACTATATTAACAATGCCCGTGATACATCAAGATTGTGACATCTCGAGAACACGAGAGAGAGAGAGAGAGAGAGAGAGAGAGAGAGAGAGAGAGAGAGAGAGAGAGAGAGATTAAACACATAGCTACTGGTAATAACTCTCAGCCCCGAGGGTGGACTACTCCCTCCTCAACATGGTGGCCGACGGGATGATGAAGATGGCCACCGGTGATGATTTCCCCCTCCGGCAGGGTGCCGACACGGGGTATAGATTGGTTTTTCCTGGCTACAGAGGCTTGCGGCGGCGGAACTTCTGATCTAGGGTTACCTCTGATGGTTTCTCTATTTATAGGATTTTTTTGGCGTTGGTTTCACATGAAGATGGGCCTCGAGGTGAGCACAACCCATTAGGCCCCCTACTCCTTGACCTTCTGGTCCTTCCACGAAGCTTCGGGGGTCTCTTTTGTTCCAAAAAAATTGTCAAAAAGTTTCAGCTCATTTGGAGAACTTCCATTTCTGCACAAAAACGACACCACGATAGTTCTGCAGAAAACAGCGTCAGTCCGGGTTAGTTCCATGCAAATCATACCAAAAACCATATAAAATTATTGTAAACATGGCATGAATACTTCATAAATTATAGATACTTTGGAGACATATCACGTAGCTGCACTGAAATGGTTACATGAACACATGGTTCATATATAATACAACCGTTTGCGATATTAATGTGTCAGATATTTGTTTCAAAAGGACTTCGTTGGCTATTAATGTGTGCGCCTTGTCTCAAACGGGACGATTTCTTTTACCACGACATATATGTGCCATGTCATGAAACCATGCCAAGTTTCATGTTTTTTGGGTGATTTTTTGATTTACTGGGATTTAAAAACCGAGATTCTCAATGTTTCAGGACGACGAGAAGTTTGTAATTCATTCCCATTCCTTCAAAGAGACCTAAACATGCACCCAATGACACATGTACGATTTTCCACCCATTTTACTTCACTGGAGCAAGTGCTTGTAGTTCAAATTTGAATTATGGACTACATTAAATGCCTAGAGAACTTAATTAATATATAAAATGGCCAAAAGAACCCTGAAGAGTTTCAAATTTCAGCACGACACTCCCGTTATTCTATGTTGCCTATAGAAAACAAAGTTCAAGCCGAGAAGAGGCAGCGATTATCATTTCGCCCACAAGAGGGGCATGTTTCCGTACCGGAACACCGAGGGTTGCGAGAAGCTTCGGTTTGTAAGAGGCTTGTAATATAGCTTGGCCCAAATTGGACAATTATTTTACCACGACATATATGTGCCATGTAGTGACACCATGCCAAGTTTCATGATTTCCTGGTGAGTTTTGGATTTACAGAGATTTAAAACCGAGATTCACAATATTTGTGGCCGAGCCGGGACGCCGAGAAGGTTGAATTCATTCCCATTCCTTCCATGGGACCTAAATATGCATCCCAAGGGCACATGTACGTTTTTTCTAGCCATTTTGGTGCACTGGAGCATGTATTTGAAGTTCGCATTTGAATTATGGACATTAAATGCCTAGAAAACTCAATTAATAAATAAAAAGGTCAAACAAACCGTAAATAGTTTCAAAGTTCAGCGTGAATCTCCCGTTGTTCCATGTTGCGTGTAGAAGAAAATACAAGGCAAGAAGAGGGAGCGATCATTGTTTCGCCCACAAGGGGACACGTTTCCCAATCGAAACCACGAGGGTTCTTGCGACAGGCTATAGTTTGTAAGAGGTTTGTAATAAAGCTTGGCCAAAATTAGACAACGTTTTTACCACGACATATATGTGCCATGACCTGACACCATGCCAACTTTCATGACTTTCTGGTGAGTTTTGGATTATAGGGATTTAAAAACCGAGATTCCAAATGTTTGAGGACGAGCTAGGATGCCGGTACGGTTGTAATTCATTCTCATTCCTTGCATGGGACCTAAACATGCACCCAAGGACACACGTATCATTTTTCTAGCCATTTTGGTGAACTGGAGCATGTATTTGTAGTTCAGATTTGAATTATGGACATTAAATGCATAGGAAACTCAATTAGTGTATAAAATGGCCAAACGAACCCTAAATAAGTTTGAATTTCAGCACGGATATCCTGTCGTTCAATGTTGCCCATAGAAGAATATACAAGGCAAAGAGAGGCAGTGATTATCATTTCAAATAGCACAGGGTTCACTCACGAAAGCCGTGTGCCTACCAAACCATGGCCGATGCCCCCCTGCTGCGTGCGCGATCTGAGTCGTGTGTTCTGATTGGCCAGAACCCAAACCCCACGGATCATACGTCTGCATCGTGGGATGCTCCCAGATCGAACGGTAATCCTCATCCCTTTCGACAGCACATGCAGTATATGGGTAAGCACTATGCGCATGATTCGTACTAGCTCATGCTTCCTTCTCTACTAAGTTTTCTATATTAATGTTGTTATATATCCAAACAGGCTACCGTTTCCCGCTACTCCTCTCATCGGTTTCCAGCCTCTTCTCACATTGTTTTCCCACTGCCAGTGTCAGTGCTCATTGAAGGTTAGGCGGTGACACACCGGCCATGTAAATATCGCACACATTTTCTAAAAGCACAAATGTGTGTGATAGGAGGGAGTAGATCCCATAGTGTGACCAGCGTGAAACGCCTTAAAGGCAAGGAGACAATTCCTATCAGCTAGGGGCAGCTTCCCATCCGCTAGCCTAGTCGAATAGAACGTAGAAGTTAAGCGTGCTCGGGCTGGAGTAGTCTAAGGACGGGTGACCCAGTGGAAAGTTGCATATCACAAGCTTCATTTAAACACTATGACACGGTCATTATAGAGATAAATGTCTCTATAGTGACCTGTCATGGTGATTACATAAACCTTGGGATCCTTGTTTTGCTAATTTGTAGACTATGTTTTATTGTTTATTTTTTGTGGTATAAAATCAAAGAATGATTGACTCTATAGTGACCTGTCATGGCGATTATGTAAATCTTGGGATCCCTGTTTTGCTAATTTGTAGGCTGTGTTTTTATTGGTTATTTTTTGTTCTCAAAAATCAAAGAATGATCGACATCTGTAGGCCCACACAAATTATCCCTTTGACTCAACGCATGAGAAGGGTTTACTCTTTGCTCCGTGTGCTATGTTAGAGCAAATCAAGTTTCAGCACATGCGTTGGATGGCACCCGGCCCCTACCCCCCCATCCTCCTCGAAGTTGCGTTCCCGACATCGTACATTTTAACCTAGCCGCGGGGGGTACGATGTTCAGTTCGTAATGTTACTGACGTAGTTGTTGCCCCATTGAACTTGTGCTTTCGATATTTGAACAAATCACACACTAGACCCATACATTCCATGACCAATAACGAGGGGGGCCACACAATCTATCCCTTTGACCCAACATACGAAAAGGGTTTGACCATGATGGTTTCCTATTGGTATGTGTGCCATGTTAGACCAAATAAAGTTTGAGCGCATGTGTTGGACGACCCCCCCCCCCCCACTGCCTTGAAGTTGGGAAACCGACATCGTACGTACTGAAACAGGCTTGGGGTCGGGTACGGTGTTCGGTTTGTAATATAGTTGGTGGCCCATTGAACTTGTGCATTCGGGATTTAAACACATCACATACCACCGTACCCATACATATTTGGGATAATTAGATTTATACCCCTAGTGGTGTCCCACTCGTCTGTTTTACCCCTAATTCCCAAAAGTCACCGGTTCTGTCCAAGTCACTTTGATCCTCTTATGCTTTTGCCCTTTGACCGTTTGATCGTCAGTTTGAAAACTTCATAACTAATTCATACAAAATCAAATAAATGCAAATAAGATACCAAAATGTTCAGAAAAACATCACCTATATGTCAGTGTCATTTGCATTCATGAAAAAAGTGTTGGAAAGTGCACATCCGAGTTTTAGCGCTTTTGATACCACCATGAATAGTAAACTCTAAAAAAATAAAAAAAAATCAAAAAAATTATGGTGGCAAAGAACGACAAGTGTTTTAAGTGCTTGCCAAGTTTCATTAGGGAACGACATTCGTGGAAGTTGTGGCAAAAAAATAATCTATTTTGGAGTGTTGATTGTTTTTTTCGTGGCACCCACGAATGTTATTCCCTGATGAAACTTGGCAGGCACTTAAAACATTTGTCATTCTTTGCCACCAAATTATTTTTGAATTTTTTTGAACTTTTTTAGTTTTTACTATTCATGGTGGTAGCATAAGAGCTAAAACTCGGATGGGCACTTCCCATCACTTTTTTCATGAATGCAAATGACACTGACATATAGGTGATCTTTTTCTCAACATTTTGGTATCTTATTTGCATTTTTCTAATTTAGTATGAATTAGTTATGAAGTTTTCAAACTGACGCTCAAACGGTCAAAGGGCAAAAGCATAAGAGGAGCAAAGTGATTTGGACAGAACCGGTGACTTTTGGGAATTAGGGGTAAAACAGACAAGTGGGACACAACTAGGGGCATAAATCTAATTATCCCTACATATTTTCGGGATGCATGCAGTGTATACGGGTCTTCTGATCGACCACGTCTCCCTTGTGCGGTTTTTTGTGATGACACACATATCTGTGGGCTCCCCGAGTGTATACATATCATCCCTTTGACCTATAACGAGGGGTATGTGTTGGACATGAATGAATTCCTCCAATTTCGTGTTAGGGCCGGTCACCGCCACATGTTGTTCAACCAGAGCTCGAGCTCATGTGTTGTCAGGATTCCCTCCCACATGCTCGGATTGCTGGGTTCGACCTACACCGTACCCTGCGTATCTCATCCTTAACTACCTCGCCTTCATGGTTGTTGTATGTATCGAGAGGCAGGCACCACATCTAAATTGTACATTATTCCATATTGAAAACACACATCACCCCTTCCAATGTACATCATTTTGGACCTTATGCAGGAGGTGCTAGTTTTGTGGTCACTCTTGTGCGATTTTTTATGATGGTTCAATCTATTGCCCAAGTGGTTTATCGACAACAACATTTGTCGTTTGACCAAATTATAGATTCACTGGTCCATCTTATGGTAGGTCATGGCGACATGCATGTATGAATAAAGTATCGTCACGTGCATCCTCCCCGCTTACACGAAGTGGGAGGTGGGTCAAGCACCCTAGCTAACTACAACATTATGTCATTATACCTACCTATATTCGGTATTTCTGGCTGTTCTAAGGAAATTTGTATGTGCCATCTCTAATTTCAAAATAAATTTCATTTTTGTGTGCTCGTACAGCTCATGAATTGGTAGGGGGTGGCTGATATTTTTCCATGCTAGATGTTTTATTCTCAAGATGATTATTTATTCACTTGTCATTGCACGAGAGTACGGCAAAGGTATTAGGGATGCCCAGTCGCAAAATTAAAAATGAATTTACTTTAATTTTTATTTGAGTCTCCATCTTCTCTTATAAAGCACCAACTAAGGGGCACTATGATCGTACTTGAGCATTGGGTGTAGCTAATATGCGAGTGTGTTTCATGAATGTATCAATAATTGAGCATAATGGGCAAGGGATAACTTGCTTTAGCATTGATATTTTGAGAAGACATAGTTGCTTGTTGATATGCTTGAGTATTGAAATCTTCATGTCAAAACTAGACTATTGCTTTGAATCATATAAAAGTCCATATGTCCATGCTACAAAATAAAAGAATATGTGATGAACATGTCTCTACTCTTATAAAAAGCATAGTCGGTGATGATGGTGTGCCAGCCATCCTGCAATATAGGCCGTTCGATCTATATCTAACGGATAGGAAGGAAACTCTGGCAATTTACCCGCACTCCTCTCCACATTTGCAGATAAGGCCTTCCCTCGTTCATCCTTTTCTCCCACAAGATCTTGATGTTCCGTGCAATGCACGGGCATCTTGCTAGTTAGGCATTATTCCACATCAAAAATTCTATTTTTATCATTTACCTACTCAAGGACGAGCAGGAATTAAGCTTGGGGATGCTGATACGTCTCCAACGTATCTATAATTTTTGATTGTTCCATGTTGTTATATTATCATTCTTGGATGTTTTACAATCATTTTATAGAAACTTTATATTATTTTTTGGAACCAACCTATTGATATAGTTCCCACTGTCAGTTGTTGTTTTTGCTTTTTTTTACTTCGCAGAAAATCAATATCAAACGGAGTCCAAAAGCAGCGAAAATATTGGAGAATTTTTATGAGCCAGAAGACACATGATGGGCCAAAGAAGTACCAGAGGGGTGCCCTAAAGGGGTCACAACCCACCTGGGCACGCCTGGGCCCCCAGGCGCGCCCTGGTGGGTTGTGCCCAGCTCGGTGGCCTCCCGCACTGCCTCTTTGCTCTATAAATACCCCAATATTCCAGAAACCCTAGGGGAGTCGACGAAAAACAATTCCAGCCACCGCAAATTCCAGAAAGCACATATCCAATCTAGACACCATCACGGAGGGGTTCATCATCCTCATTGGTGCCTCTCCGATGATGCGTGAGTAGTTCATTGTAGACCTACGGGTCCGTAGTTAGTAGCTAGATGGCTTCCTCTCTCTCTCTCTCTCTCTCTCTCTCTTGATTCTCAATACAATGGTCTCTTGGAGTTCTATTTGATGTAATTATTTTTGCGATGTGTTTGTTGGGATCCGATGAACTTTGAGTTTATGATCATATCTATGTTTTTCATGAAAGTTATTTGAGTCTTTTGATGTCTTATATGCATGATTACTTATAGCCTTGTATTTTTTTCCGAATCTTTTGTTTAGTTAGGCCGACTCGATCGATTTTCTTGCCAGGGGAAGAGGTGCTTTGTGATGGGTTCGATCTTACGGTGCTCAATCTCAGTGACAGAAGGGGAAATGACACGTATGTATCATTGTTATTAAGGATAACAAGATGGGGTCTATTCCCACATGAATAGATCTTGTCTACATCATGTCATCGTTCTTATTGCATTACTGTGTTTCTCCATGAACTTAATACACTAGATGCATGCTGGATAGCGGTCAAAGTGTGGAGTATTAGTGGTAGATGCAGGCAGGAGTCGGTCTACTAATCTTGGACATGATGCCTACATAATGATCAATGCTTGGATATCGTCATAATTATTTGGAGTTCTATCAATTGCCCAACAGTAATTTGTTTACCCACTGTATGCTATTTTTCTCGAGAGAAACCACTAGGGAAATCTACAGCCCCCGGGTCTATTTTCTCATCATATATTTTCAGATCTATATTACTATTTGCCTTTCCGTTTATTTGCCACTTTTATTTTCAGATCTATATTTCCAAAAACCCAAAATACCTTGCTGAACTTTATTTTATTTTGCGTTTATTCGAGATCTATCTATCAATCTACTACAATTTTACCTCGTCAACTTGACGATTTCTGGCACCGTTACCCTAGAGGGATTGACAACCCCTTTAACACGTCGGGTTGTAAGTATTTGTTCTTTGCGTGCAGGTACTATTTACGTAGGGTTGGTTGGTTCTCCTACTGTTTCGATAACCTTGGTCTCATCATGGAGGGAAATACCTACCGTTGTTGTGTTGCATCATCCCTTCCTCTTTGGGGAAATACCGACATAGTTCAAGCTGCATCAAGGTCAGAGACCTACGGCGGTGGAAAAATATTTTCGTGGTCGCTTCTGAGGGTTCTGGAATATATGTGAATATATAGGACAAAGAGGTAGGTCAGGGGATCCCGAGGGGGCCACAAGGCAAGGGGCGCCCTCCCCCCCTAGGGCGCACCCTCCACCCTTGCCGCCTCCTCGTGGCTCTTCTGGCTTGGACTCCAAGTCCTCTAGGTGTCTTTGGGTCCAAGAAAAATCATCGTGAAGTTTTCTTCTGTTTGGACTCCGTTTGATATTCTTTTTCTAAGAAACTCAAAAACAAGAAAACTGGCACTGGGCTATAGGTTAATAGGTTAGTCCCAAAAATAATACAAAATAGCATAATAATGCATATAAAACATCCAAAACAGATAATATAATAGCATGGAACAATAAAAATTATAGATACGTTGGAGACGTATCAGGCTTCCCCAAGCTTAATTCCTGCTCGTCCTCGAGTAGGTAAATGAAAAAAACATAATTTTTGATGTGGAATGCTACCTAACATATTTATCAATGCAATCTCTTTTATTTGGATAAATATTCAGGTCCGTATGATTCAAAACAAAACTTCATTGACACATACATAAATGATTCAAATTAGGAGACCATGTGCTATTATATAAGTCTTCTTTAAGACATTTTGTAGGTAAACTCCTAACAAAATGGGCTGTCTCCTTAGCATCATTAAAATTTCTTAGTTAGGGGCCATCAATTTTGAAGGTGATATTAAAGGAAAACCAAGGGTTGTCAACAATTAAACACTGAAACACTTCATTGCTAGGGACCCCATGGGATATGAGGTAAATACGGTGCACATGAACCTTCTAGAAGCTACAAACTCCTAGGTAAGGAAAAAGTGCAAAAACCGTCTAAACTCTGTTTTTTATTTTATTTTATTTTGATATGAAATATGGCATGCATCCAAAAGATTTGTTGGAGGGAACATTTATGTGTCCCAGGTGAAAAAACAAGGAATTGGACTCCTCGGGTACCTAGACTCATAGAAATCCTCTTCTTGCACATGTTCTGATGGTTGGCCCTTTCCACATGGAAAACCAACTATATTTTTCAACCATGCATGCAGACCTTGAGAGGATTCCCTTTATATTCCTTTGAGAATATGCAAATTTTAATCTTTGTTTGGAGTACAAAATTAAGCTAAAGCATGACAAGTATTATTGATTCATTAGGCATGGCCTCATGGAAATTATGGGTTTTTGTAGCAAACGGGTTAGTAAAGTGTTGAATTAATAGGGAATGCATTATAAATAAAGAGAGATTTTATCCCCGGGAAGCCCAAATATCTTTTGGCACTTTGCCTCGAAAATTTCATAAGCTTGGTCTAGTTTGTTATAATGGTCAATAAAATTGACTTCATAACTATGCCATCCATCCAGGTATGCACGTTTGGTTTACGAGCATGTAAGGCCTTTCTCTTGGCGCTTTTAATAACTCTCTTGTACGTCATGTCCCACCTCATATTCCCATGAGAAAAAACTTTGTAATAATTGTGCATTTAATGTTTTGCTTGGGAGTAATTAACCAACATGGGCCATGATATTCGATCAAACAAGTCAATGGTGAGGGAGGCGATTGCCAAAAATGATTTCCAAAATTTGCTCCAAATATCTCGCTCATGCCTTGCTACCAGAGAATCTTAAATTAGGCCTTACATACCTTGATGGAGCGAGTATGATTTTGCATATAAAAGTAGAAGAATGAGTTGCATCAATTTTTGCATGGATTGAATTAGGTTGATGTTGTGTGGGCTTGTTGGATTAGCTCCATTTTCAAGGAGCCTGCTATGTTAGAAGCTATAAACATTTAATGTTTTATTAGATGAACTAGCGCAAACAGAGTATCTAGCATTTTGGAACTAGATTTCGAAAACCCTTCAATTTGCAAACTTCAGAAACTATTTAGATTTAGCCACTAAAGTTTTAGTGACCGGCAGAATTGGAGGATGGTCCCTAACAGTAATAGTTAAAATAAGCACTGAAAGATGTTGCACCCCTCCCCCTCCAAAAGGCAGGAACATATTATTATGAACCATTTATGAACTAGGACAAAAGTTATTACAAAGCTCAGACTAGGCACACAACAACCCAACCCAACCACTCGTGGATAGAAGAGGAGCCACCCCCACCCCCCACCGCCGTGTGCACACTCATAAATAGCAAACACACATGCTAGAAGAGTACAATATCTCATCATAGGGGATCACAAAAGGCTCAACCAAAACATAGGAGGTGTTTGAGTTCCACCGTCATCTAACAAAGTAAGGCAAGCACCTTGGGCATTGGTAACCTGGTTGCCACCCGATAATACCCCACAAAGAGAGGGATGGTGTCATATAGGAATTAGATAGTCTGATGAGCCAGCCCAAGAAGTCAGGGCATGAGTGAGCACTCTCTAAAAGGCAGGTATAGACACACCCATGTATACTATGGTTCAAAAATACACACTCCAGGAGTTTGGAGCGTTCCATCACGCACATAGCATGTGCCCAACACTTCTTCACCAAATGCCAACCACAACCGCCAACTGCTTGCCTCGCCTTGCCCTCACCAACAACGTGTTGCCTCGCCATCAAAGTTACGTACGCTCACACTACATGATCAGTGTCCATGCTAAGAGGCAAGTGGCCTATTCCACAAAAGGTATTCTATGAAACTAAGCCCTAGCGATTTTGACATGATGATTGATAAGATGTATAGATGATGATCAATATTGAGTCCTATTGACTTCATTCTTGCAGTAAGGAATTTATAATCAATTGATTGGACACTAGCTATAGATGCATATTGGTCAGTGTCATTACTGAGTTGGACATGACAATCGGTAATATTCTTTTATTAATTGGTCTAGATTTTAATTATTAATTTTTTCTTTAATTCGACATTGTATGCACCTAACTGTGAGAAAAAAGGGGAACCGAGTATATTAGTTGACAACATTGCGGAGGTCTATAATATTTGAAGAATGCTAAATGGTTTGTTAATGTTATACATTGAGAAGAAATTCTTGGATGAGATTTATATCAATACCATAATTAGTGACTTGTCATGTCCATATTTTCTAAAAGAAATTTTGAAATAATATGTATGTATTTTTTGAAAAAAATTGCTTGTGAAGCTCTTTTAGTGTTTATTAATTATATTGTGTGCATACATGTATTGATTAATATTTTCATACTTGTGTTAAGGGAATAAGGGGTGTGTGTCCTAATTGCGTCCCCATCCCCAAATTCTCAGGAACGGCCCTCTATTTGGCCCAGTGAAATAGGACATAGGAGCCAACAATTTTATTATTATTATTGAGGAATGAGGAGCCAACATACAAGGTGGAGATTTCTGCAAGAGCATCTCCAAAAACAGATGCAAAATAGGGCACGTGATGCAAATAAACCATATATTTGTGTGGTCCCAATTTAGGGCTGCCCAAAAGATCAGGCCAAGGTGACGCAAATTTGGATCATGCGCGGCCGAGGACAAACGTAAACGGGCACAGACCCGTGTGGTGCGTGCAGTGAAACTTCTATACGATCCCCTCCCACACGCGTGAAATCTCCAGAAGCCCCCACCCATGCGCCTCCATATTGGCTGCCCCCACACCTCCCTTGCCTCTCCCAACCTCCCCCCTCTCTCTGCGTCATTGTGCCGCCACCAATGAATCCACCTGTCCATGCCCCCCCCCCGCCACTAAATCCTTCGCCACTGCCCATCCAGCCGCCACCTCCCTGCATTCCCCACCTTTCTCTATGCCCGTCGGCACCGCCACCCTTGCCGCAACCATGATGCCATCGCGTCGCCACGGAGGAGCTCAACCGACTCCCACGATGTTCGTCCGCGTGACTCCAGCGGTTACTCTGCCAAGATCACATAGGATGGCGTGCAGTACTATTTCAGAACAAATGATGAGTCGGAGGTCGCCGATCACGCCTTCTGGAAGGACGAGGAGGAGAAGAAGGACGAGGAGAACGAGGTTGTGTTGGAAATATGCCCTAGAGTCAATAATATATGTATTATTATATTTTATATTCATAATTAAATAGGTTATATTCTATGACTATTATGATCCTGGAATATGTGATTCAGTGGAAAATTCATAGGCACATGTGGGATGATAAAAAGTTATATAAAAGATTCCTAATGTTGCCTCCTGGACTAGCTCAACTTTTGTTGGTGATCATGCTTTCTGGATCTTAGGATGTTGATTAAGTGTTAAACGATAGTCCTAAACCAACATTGAGATTATGACGTTGGAAGAATGATCATATTGAATCAACCCAAATTTGTCTGTTATGAATTAAGTAATATCGTCTATAATGAATTGTGATAACATGGAGTGTTAACGTGTGATTTTGCTCCTTAGACCATGAGAGTATCATAGTCACTTATTACCGTATGGTGAGCTTTGGGGTTGCTCAAACATCACCTATAACACGGCGATCATAACGACAACTTATGGGCTCATCGGAAAGTTTGACAAGGGACTAGATAGAGTTTGAGTGGGATTTTCTCTTTGACAAGGGAGAGATATTCTTAGGGCTCTCTCGGTATGATGTCATCCATAATTGTCTGACCAAACATAGGTGACTATGTCACGGGATGCCGGAACACGAGAACGAGAAAAAGGAACAAAATCGGTAACGAGGATTTTGGTATAATGAGCATGTGTTGACTCAGGAGTATAGATGCATCCCTGATTTTGTAAAGTATCGTGAAGCAAAAGGAATATCATATGATAAGGAAAGGTTCACTCAACTATCATTCGTGTGCTCATAGGGATTGATATGGACTTCCACAGTTCGACTATTGAACGAAGGGCTTTCGTTCATGTCTATGAGTTACCGAACCTACGGGGTCACAAGATTAAGGCATTCATGACCTGCTGAGTGTTATTAGGGTGGGAGTGATGAGAATATATTGGTGGAATTGTTTCATTAATATTCAAAATAGTTCCGAGAGCATCCGGAAGTGTTTCTGTTCACCTGAAGGGTTTCAGAGAGTATGAGTAATACGGGTATTACTGATATATACACACACACACACACACACACACACATATATATATATATATATATATATATATATATATATATATATATATATATATATATATATATATATATATATAGGTGGAAAATGTTTCTGGCAATGTTAAATTATATACAAAATGGTCTGAAAATATTTAGAACAATTTTATATTTAATTTAATATCAACGGGGCTTAAAAGGCCAAGAGGTGGAAGGCGACTTGGGCCACAAGGGCCCAAGTGGGGGAGGCACCCTTCCCTAAGGAAGGAGACCGAATTGGGGTGGAGGAGGAGTCAGACTCCTCCCTCCCTGGCCGGCATTGGAGTCCTTCCCCCTTGGTGGCATCCATCCCTATCCCCTCCAACCTATATATACTTGAGGATTTGTTCTCTTTTGAATACAAGTTTTGGAGCCTCCTCTAGTTCTTCTAGTTGTAGTACTAGTTGGTCCTAGTTGACTAATTAGATCTGGACTAATCCTTTAATCCTCATAATTTGAAGCCCCATGTGCTTCTAATCTCCTCCCTCAAATTCTCCAGTGACGATTAGCTCTGGATGGTGAAGCGTTGCCGGATCATCAAGGTTTCATGCTTGCAACCAAGTTGAGAGGCCATTCTTTTGGTCTTCAGTTTGAGGAACTATTCATGGGTAGTTCGCGGGATCGTTCATCGACGGTTCGAGGGACTCCAAGTACGATCTACACCGACACATTCTTCTTCCGTTGCAACTCGGTAACGGTAATGATCATGATCCCAATCTGTTATGCATCCTCATATTGATCTTGGCTGTGCGTAGGCATGATTCTTTTTGTTTTCTACTATGTTTCTCAACACCGGTATCAGAGTAGTTTTATGAGTAGGTGCAGATTGTGATCTAGATAACATGTGGATGTGAGGATTGATGTTCTTGCTCTGCTTCCCTCCAGTGTTGCTTCTTTTTGACCTCTCGGACCTCCATGTTCCGAGGCCATGTCTATACAAGCTAGGCTCGTCAAGTTTAACCCAAGTATTCCGCATGTGTAAAACTGGCGTACACCGGTTCACTACTAGGGAAAACCTTATACACAGAAATTTAGCAGTAGCGCGTGTTAAAAAAGCGCGCTGGTGCTAAGTAGCGGTAGCGCGCTGATGTAAACCGCACTACAGATACAGTTGTAGCAGTAGCGCACTTGAAGATAAAAGTGCTACTACTAAAATTCCCACGGCTTAGCCAATAGGCTACACATAGTAGTAGCGATCTACGTCGAACCACGCTGCCGCTACTTGCTTTGTAGCAGAGCTTTTACGCTGAAAGGCGCTACTGCTAAAGGAAATAAAATTAAATGGAAAGCAAATAGAAAAGTAAATGAAAATGAAAGAAATAGAAAAAGGTGAAAGGAAAAAAAATAAAATGTAAAGAAAAATAAATGAAAAAGGAGAAAAAAGAGAAAGGAATAGCAGTCGCGTGTATCGAGGAATGTGCTTTAGCTAGCTTAGCAGTAGCACACTTCCTGGAACACGCTACTGCTACTTCTGACTTAACCGCGCGGTTCGTTCTTCCCCACGGCCACTTCCCCCAAATACAACTCCTCCGCGCTATCGCTGCCGTCGCCGTCGGCCGCCCGTCTCCGTCTCTCCGCACACCTCGACACCTCTTCCGTTCGACTCTCCGACACACCTCGACGCTGCCCCCGACCCTGGATTCGACGCCACCCCCGACCCAGACCTCGACGCCGCCAGCCCCTCCCTCGCCGCAGGCACCCGAGGTGAGCATGCCTGCTCCTCCCCCTCCCCTACCTCTGCCTAGATTTCTTCAAATTTTAGTTGCATCAAATTAGTTAGGGTTCATCTATGGGTGGAAACGAATCGGGTGCGGATGTTATCGGATATACGGATGTGACTCAGATGTTTTCTTAGATGATGAATAAACACTATTGTAATGCATAATAAAATGAGTAAACTTTTAAGTTCGATAATTGGAATATCCGCTACCACTTTCCACCCCTAGGTTCATCAAATTAGATGGTAATTAGGCCAATAGTTCCTAGGTACTAATTAGTTAGTAAGAACTAGGTACTAATTAGGTACTAGTTTATTTTTATTTATAGTAAGTTTACATTTAGTATGAACTAGTTGAATTAATAGAACTAGTTGAACATGTCATATTTGTTGTTATTTTTTTAGTTAAAGCAATTTTTCCCGCATCGACGTCGACGATGCATATCCCGCGTCCTCGTCGTCGACTCGGCAGAGGACACCTGCTTGACCAGATGGGCCATCTCCAGGACCGGGCTCCGCCGGGCTGGTACTGGGAAGCGCTACCTACGGGGGGCGCGGGTTGGTGAGGAGCCAGCCCATCTTTGACCCGAACCTTCTTTGGTGGCGGTCGCGTGGGCCAGTGACGGTGCAGAGGCTTGAGGACCCCGGCGGAGGTGGTACGTCACCGTGTCAGCGAGGAGGATGCACACGTCCGTTGCTACTTATTTGCATTGGAGCACATGTTCTCCAATAGCTGGCAGGTTCTCCAGGGATCTCACTGGAGCTATGATCCTGTGATAGTTCCTTCTCTTTGGGTGTCCACCGCCCGCGCTGATACCCGTCGTGCGCTAGGGTTTTAGTTGTATTAGTGATGTTATATGTATGATACTATTCGGGATGTATTAGTGATAATATTCGATGATGTACGGACACATGAGATGATTTACTTTTTCTTATTGAATGCATGCTTATTTGAATACTTATTTATTTTACGATTTGGTTTTTCTTACTGAATGCTCATGTCAATATGAGTCCTCTAAGATATTTTGAAGTGTATATCTTGTGTTATTCAAATAGGATATGTGCTTGCCCAAGTGGCCGGTCATGTTTGCAGGTTAAACCTCTGAGTGGCCTAAGTTTTGCCGGAGTGTTGATTCATTTCCGTTCCGGCAAATTTCAGGCGCTCGATATGTCCTATTTTAGCAAAGGTCGTGCCGGATTTTTCCGTGAATTTTGGCATGACTTGTGCCAGAATATGTAGGAAATATCAAGTGCCCCGGATTTGTGTGTTGAGTATCGTGGTAGTTCCCTTCGGTTGATTTTCAATTAATGTTTCAACTATGAACATAGGAAATGTCTGACGATGAAAAAGATTTCGGTATTTGCGAATACTGCAAAGACGAGCACGGCCTGTGCGACAGAATCTTCCTAAATGATGATAGGCGCTTCAACATCAAGCTGGACGAGAACTTCGAAGTGGATACAGTAAGTCACAACGACAAGTCTTTTTTTGTAATTAAGCATGGCATCTGCTTCATTTTCTTCAACTTATAATTTAAATCTTTTACTATTCTACTAGCGTATCCCCTGCCATGCAAGAGTTTTTAAACAAAAAAAAAAACCCAATTTCCCTTTTTTTAAAAAAAAAAAAAGGGGGGGAAAAAAATTAAAAATTTTGGAAAACCTTTTTTCCCCCCCAAAAAGGTTTCCCAAAAAGGGGGGGGTTTTTTGGGGGGGGAAAAAACCCTCTAAACCCAAAACCCAAAAAAATCCTTTTTTTTTTTCCCCCCGGGGGGGGGGACCAAAAGGGGGGAAAAAAAGGGGGGGGTTTTTTTTTTAAAAAATTTAAAAAAACCCCCCAAAAAAAAACCAAAATTTTAAAAGGGAAACGGGTTTTGGGTTTTTTTTTTTAAAAATTTTGGGAAAAAAAATTTTTTAAAAAAATAACCCAAATTTTTTAAAAAAAGAAAAATTTTTTTTTTTTGGGGGGAAAATTTTAAAAGGGTTTTTTAAAAATTTTCCCCTTTTTTTTTAAAAAAAAAAACCTGGAAATTTTTTTGGGGTTTTTTTTAAAAAAAAAAAAAAAAAAGAATTTTAATTTTAAAAAAAAAAATTTTTCCCCAAAATTTTTAAAAAAAAAAAAAAAAAAATTTTAAACCCCTTTTTAAAAATTTAAATTTTCCCCAAAAAATTTTAAAAACCAAACCCAAATTTATGGGGTTAAAAAAGGGGCCATTCCCCGGGGGTTTTCCCAAAAAAATTTTTTTTAAAAAAACCGGAAAATAAAAAAAGGAAAAAAAAAAAAAAAAAACCCTTTTTTTTTTTTTCCGGGGGGGAAGGGGGGAAAAAAATTTTAAATTTTCCCATGGGCCCCCCCCAAAAGGGGGGGGTTTTTAAAAGGGGGTTTTTTGGGTTTTTTTTAAATTTTTTAAAAAACCTTTAAAAAAAAAATTTTTTTTTTTAAATTTTTTTCCGGGTTTCCAAAAATGGAAAAGGGGCCCTTTTTTACCCCGGGGCCAAACCCAAAATTTTTTGGGGGTTTTTTGGGTTTTAAAATTTTGGAAAAAACAACCCTTTTCCCGGAAAAATTTGGCCCGGGAAAAATTTTTAAAATTTTAAAAAAATTTAAAAAAAAAAAGGGGGAGGAAATTTTTTTTTTTTTTGGGAAAAATTTTTTTAAATTTGGTTAAAAAATTTTTTAAAATTTTTTTTTTTAAAAAAAAATTTTTTTCCAAAAAAAATTTTTTTTTTTTTTTAAAAAAAGGGTTTTTTCCCATTTAAAAAGGGAAACCCGGTTTTCCCCAAAAATTTTTTTTGGGGGTTTTTTTGGGGGGGGGGTTTTTTCCCCCCAACCCTTTTTTTTAAAAAAAATTGGGTTTTTTTTTTTCCTTTAAATTTTTTTTTTTTTTAAAAAACCTTTTTCCCCAAATTTTAATTTTAAAAAAGGGGGCCAAAAAAGGGGGGGAAAAAAAAAATTTTTAAAAAATTTTTTTTAAAAAAAAAATTTAAAAGGGAAAAGGGGAAAAGGGGAAAAAGGGTTTTTTTGGGAAAAATTAAAGGCCCAAAAAATTTTTAAAAAAAAAAGGCCCAAAACCCCAAAAATTTTTTTAAAAATTTGGTTTTTAAAATTTTTTTAAAAAAAAACCTTTTTTTTTTTTAAATTTTTTTTTAAAAAAAATTTTTTTCCCTTTTTTTTTTAAATTTTTTTTTTTTTTTTTTTTTAAAAATTTTTTAAAAAAAAAAAAAAAAAATTTTTTTTAAAAAGGGTTTCCCTTTTTCCCTTTTTTTAAAAAAAAAAAGGGGGGGGGTTTTTTCCCCCCCCCGGTTTTTTTTCCCCCTTTTTTTGTTAAATTTTTTGGGGTTTTTTCCCCGAACCCTTTTATTTGGGGACCCCCCTTTTAAATTTAAAAAATTTTTTGGAAATTTAAAAGGGTTTAAAAGGGTTTTTGGTTTTGGGGAAAAAAAAGGGGGGATTTTTTCCCCCCCCCCTTTTAAAAACCCGGGGAAACCCGGTTTTTTTTTTTGGGTTTGGGGGGTTTTTTTGGGTTTAAATTTAATTTCCCCAAAAATTTTAAAAAAAATTTTTTTTTTTTTTTCCCCCGGGGTGACATCGCACGGCGAAGGCCCAATAGTTGGTACAACCAGAATGGAAGAGGATACTCACACTAGTAATGAACCGCTAGTTGATATGTTGGCTGACATTATTGGGGCTGAAACACATTTTGATGATGTGGAGAGCGAGCCAACAGCATATGCCAAGGAGTTCTACAAGATGCTGTCTACTGCAGAGGAGGATATTCATGATCACACTCAAGTCTCCCGCCTAGCTGCTGTCACACGTCTAATGGGAATAAAATCACAACATAATTTACCAGCAGATTGTGTGAACAGCATCCTTGTAGCGACCAGACCTCAAACAGTCTGATCTCTATGCTCAGTGTCATCCCTGGATCAGTAATGCTGACAGCACACAGTACTCGGAGGATTTATAACAGAGTAGAAATCACACACTTATTACAATCGAATGTCTCAAGAGAGATCTTAATAAAATAAAAATGGCTTAAGGCCATCTAAATACGATAACAGCGGAAGGCTTGGAAGAAAAAGCGAGTCCATCAACTCCAACGGCATCACTGAGTATAGAACCACGACCTAAACACCTTACTCGTCGTCTGAAAAGTCTGCAACATGAAACTTTGCAGCCCAAACGGTCAAGACATGGAATATGCCGCAATGTAACACATAGAGAATAATGGAATGATAAGCCTATACTACATGCATATATGGCTGGTGGAGAAGCTCTATGGTTACAATTTTTTTGCGTAAAGCCAATTTTTCCCTACTGCAAAGGAATAAATTTATTTAATTATCATGGTGGTTGTTAAACATTGAGAATGGTTGACAGCATTCTCAATACCAATTAAAAGTACTCAAGAAAAATCCAACAATATTAATTAGAAGTAACATGATGAGATTCACATGATATCCAAGTACTAGATACTCAAGATGTCCATAACCGGGACACGGCTAACCATGATTAGTTTATACACTCTGCAGAGGTTTATGACTTTTCCCCACAAGACTCGATCGCCTCCGCTTGATTTCTCGCACTACATGATGTTTGAGAAACGGATGACCGAGACATAGTCTTTCGTAAGCGCTAGCACCTTACATGTGGGTAGACCGTACCAACCTACATCCCCTACATCTGCTAGCCTACCCGTAAGAGTTCGCACAACTTAATCAACTATGCCAGAGCCCATAATGGCTTGTGGCTGCAAACATAAGTTTCTAGTTTGAACAATCTCATGATCCCTTTGAGCCTGGGTGGCGGTCCGAAGAAAAACAGGCAAGTCCTGATAGAAACCAGGTGCCTCAGTCCACCCAGATGTGTGTTTAAGTTGCAACCTTAAATAAACCATTAATAATAATCTCACATCTGTCATGGATTCATTCACCCAATCCACGTCTACTAGCATAGCATGGCATGATAAGCAAACGTAGAAGTAACTCCCAAGGGTTTGATAATAAAACAGGTAATAGGTACTACCTCATCTACTTCCCAAAATCCCACAATTTAATTAGATCCTAATCATGCAATGTTTGAGGATAGATCTAATGCATAAAACTGGGTAGTAGAAAAAGTATGATCAAAGTGTTACTTGCCTTGCTGATGATCCGCGAAACCTAGAGACTCGAAGTAACAAGCTGCTCACTCCGGGTATTCTATCGCAGACAAATAAACAAACATACAATAAGTACTCATCTAATGCACAGGTAAAACTCAAATAGATCTAACCAGATAGTTCAACTTAAGAACTCCGGTTTGCAAAAAGAATCAGATTAAAACGAAGCAACGAAAGTCAAAAGGTGGAAGAAAACAGCTTCGTTTTACTAATCTGGATCTAAGTCAAATTTTACAGAAGCAAAAACTTGTTTAAGTAGATTATTCGGAAAGAGGGTTTCGAGAAAAAACTCTAGGCGCTTGAATCGCCTGATTCCGATAAACGAGTGAAAAGTTATACTAAAACAAAAATCGGATCAAGAATCGCGATCAGAAAAATCGCGGATTAAATCCGAGAAAAAGAAAAACGACGAACGGGTTAACGAACGGACGTTCGTTAACTAAACTAATCTGACGAACGTGTTCGTTTAAACGAACTAACGGACAAACGTCCGCTAATTAGCCTAAACCAAAAAAAAAACGAAACTGATAATAAAAAACGAAAATAAAAAAAACCAAATAAAACCGAAAGAAAATCGCCCGGTTTTTAGAAAAACCGACGACACGCGGATCGAGGCGGCGGCGAACTTCGGCCGGCGGGATCCGGCGACGGCCGCGGGTCCGGCGGGTCGGGCGGGCGGCGGCGGGTCGGCGGGCGGCGCGGGTCGGGATCGGCAATGGCGAGATCCGGCGGGTTTGGCGTGGGCGGCGGGATACGTCGTCGGCGGCGTACGCGGGGTCGGGCGGGGTGACGGCTAGGGTTTGGCCCCGGGGTGGGCCGGCTTATAAAGCCTCACGGGTCGGGAGTCCTAGGCGGACACGGCCCGTAGGTCGGTGCGCGTTTTTTTTAAATAATTACGCGCAGATAAAAATAAAAAGAAATACTAAACGGACTCCAAAAATCCCGAAATAAATTTTCCCCGGCTTCTAAAATCAAGCCGGATTTAATGAACATTTATTTGAGGCCTAAATGCAATTTTCAAAAACGCGCATTTTTCCAAAATTCAAATAAAAAGGCGGAAAACTCCAAAATAAAATCTTATTTGATTTTATTATTAAATCTTCATTATTTGTTTATTTTGGGAAAGTCATTTTATTCCCTCTCTCATATTTTGGTAGTAGAAATAATTGAAGATAAAATAATTAAAATTAAATTATCCTATTTTCAAAATTTGAGGAAACTCAAATATGAAAATAACAAAAATCCCCAACTCTCTCTGTGGGTCCTAGAGTTGTGTAGAATTTCTAGGATCGAGGAAAATGCAATGAAAAAAAAATATGATATGCAATGATGCTCTATGTATTAACATTCAAAATTGAAAATTTGGGATGTTACAAACCTACCCCCTTAATATGAATCTCGCCCTCGAGATTCGGGTTCGCTAGAAAATAGGTGAGGGTGGTCCTTAAACAAATCTTTCTCTGGCTCCTAGGTGGCTTCATCCTCTGTGTGGTGGCTCCACTGAACTTTGCAAAACTTAATGACCTTGCTGCGGGTGACTCTACTGGCATACTCCAAAATCTTAACAGGTTTCTCCTCATAGGTCAAATCATCATTCAGCCGAATCGCTTCTAGTGGCACGGTATCTCTCAGTGGTATATCAGCCATCTCTGTGTGACACTCCTTCAACTGAGAAACATGAAACACATCATGAACTCCTGATAATCCTTCAGGTAATTCCAACTTGTACGCAACTTCTCCCATACGTTCCAAAACGCGATAAGGTCCTACAAATCGGGGTGCTAACTTTCCTTTAACACCAAAACGCTTAACTCCTCGAAGTGGCGATACACGAAGATAAACTCTGTCTCCGACTTCGTATTCTGTCTCCTTGCGTTTTGAGTCCGCATTACTCTTCTGTCTTGACTGGGCTACCTTGAGCCTATCGCGAATCAACTTTACTTTCTGCTCGCACTCCTTAATCAAATCCGTCCAAACAATGGCGGTCTCCAACTTCATCCCACAACAACGGGGTCCTGCACCTCCTTCCATACAAGGCTTCGAAAGGTGCCATCTTCAGACTGGTTTGGTAACTATTGTTATAAGAAAACTCCGCATACGGCAAGTTGTCATCCCAACTTGATCCATAATCCAAAGCACAAGCTCTAAGCATATCTTCCAAAATCTGGTTGACTCTCTCGGTTTGTCCATCTGTCTGTGGATGAAAAGCTGTGCTAAACTCCAGCCTGGTTCCCAAAGTTTCGTGCAACTGCTTCCAGAACTTTGAGGTGAATTGGGTTCCTCTATCTGATATGATACTCCTCGGAACTCATGCAAACATACAATCCTTGTCATGTATATCTTAGCCAATTTGGCACTGCTGTAGGTAGTCTTTACTGGAATGAAATGAGCTACCTTCGTCAAACGATCGACTACAACCCAAATCGAGTCATAGCCCGAACGTGTCCTGGGCAATCCCGTGATGAAATCCATACCTAGTTTATCCCACTTCCATTCGGGTATAGGCAATGGTTGTAACAATCCTGCTGGCTTCTGATGTTCTGCCTTCACCCTCTGACATACATCACAAACTGCTACGTACTCCGCAATGTCCTTCTTCATTCCGGTCCACCAGAAAGTATTCTTCAAATGCAAATACATCTTGGTATTTCCTGGGTGAATCGAATATGGTGAATCATGTGCCTCTTGTAGAATCAACTTCCTAATCTCCGGGTCATTGGGCACATAAACACGGTCTTCAAACCATAGGGTATCGAGCTCGTCTTCGCGAAATCCCTTAGCTTTTCCTTCGCTCATTCTCCCCTTTATAGAGGCAATCTCTTTGTTAGTCTTCTGAGCTTCCCTGATCTTGTCCATCAAAGTTGACTGAATCTTCAATGCTGCTACATAGCCTCTCGGAACTATTTCCAAACATAGCTCTCGAAGATCCTCGGCTAATTCCTTTGGTATTTCTCCCGTCATTAGTGTGTTGACGTGACTCTTACGGCTCAACGTGTCTGCTACAACGTTAGCCTTTCCGGGGTGATAATGTAATCTCATATCATAGTCCTCAATGAGCTCCAACCATCTCCTCTGCCTGAGATTTAGCTCCTTCTGCGTGAAGATGTACTTCAAACTCTTGTGATCCGTATACACCTCACAATGATTTCCAATGAGGAAATGTCTCCATGTCTTCAGCGCATGCACTACAGCTGCTAACTCCAAATCATGCGTGGCATAATTTAGCTCATGAGGCTTAAGCTGTCGTGAAGCATACGAAACAACTCTTCCCTCCTGCATAAGCACTGCTCCAAGTCCTCGACGTGAAGTGTCGCAATAGACCTCATAATCCTAGGTCTGATCTGGCAGAATTAATACTGGTGAGGTAACCAAACGTTTCTTCAACTCTTGGAAACTAGATTCACACTCCTCAGTCCAAATAAACTTGGTCTCCTTCTTCAATAATTTTGTCATAGGCTTCGCAATCCTTGAGAAATTCTCAATAAATCTCCGGTAGTATCCTGCTAGTCCAAGGAAACTCAGGATCTCTCCAACTATTGTTGGCGCTTCCCAGTTTGTTACAGTGACAACTTTTGTGGGGTATACTGCTATACCTTCTCCGGATATAACATGTCCAAGAAATCCAACTTCTTTCAACCAAAACTCACATTTGCTGAACTTGGCATATAACTGGTGTTCTCTGAGCTTCTCGAGTACCAAACGCAAATGCTCCTTATGTTCCTCTTCATTCTTCGAGTAAACCAAAATATCATCAATGAAGACCACGACGAACTTATCCAAAAACTGCATAAACACTTTGTTCATCATGTTCATAAATAGGCAAAGCGTTAGTCGGACCAAATGACATAACGGTATACTCATACAGCCCGCACACGGTGGTAAAAGCCATCTTAGGTATATCCCGCTCTCGAATCTTCAATCGATGGTACCACGATCGAATCGATCTTGGAAAATACCTTAGCTCCTTGCAATTGGTCAAACAAGTCATTGATCATCGGCGGTGGGTACTTGTTCTTAATGGTCACTTCATTCAATCCTCGATAATCAACAACCATTCTTAATGATCCATCCTTCTTCTCCACTAGAAGTCTCGGTGATCCCCAAGGCGAAGAACTTGGGCGAATAAAACCTTTATCCAGTAACTCCTTAATCTGCTTCTTAATTTCCTCCAAATCTTGGGCTGGCATCCTATACGGTCTCTTAGATATCGGCCCAGTGCCTGGCAGTAGTTCAATCAAAAACTCAATGCCTCTATCCGGTGGCATGCCTAGTAACTCTTCCGGAAACACGTCCGGGTAATCCCTTACCACTGGTACTTCATCCTGCACAACTCCTGTTAAGGAATTTACATGTGCTCTCCTCGGCTCGTGTCGTGATACATACTTGATTCTCCTCCCTTCTGGGGTGGTAAGCAAAATCGACTTACTGGCGCAATCTATGTTCCCTCCATACTTCGATAACCAATCCATGCCTAATATCACATCCAAACCTTGCGATTCCAGAACTATTTAGTCCGAGGGAAAAACATAGTGTCCAATCCTTAATGGCAGTCGGTCGCACCATATACTAGCCATGTATTCTGCTCCGGGTGAGGTTACTAGCATGGGTGACCTAAGGGCTTGGGTTGGTAGTTTATACTTATCCACAAATCCCCTTGATATGTATGAATGCGATGCACCAGTATCAAAAAGAACAACTGCAGTAAATGTCTTAACCAAAAACTTACCTATTACTGCGCCTGGCTGAGCTTCAACCTCCTCCACGGTAACGTGGTTCACTTGTCCTTTGTTGAAAGGGTTCGGCTTCTTTCCTGAGCTTCCATTGCCATTTCCATTTTGTCCTTCCGGACAATCATTTGCATAATGCCCAGTCTTACGGCACTTAAAGCAAGTGATGTGGCTCAGGTCTACCTTGGATGGTGTTGACGGGTTGCTCGGTTCTGTCCATTGCTTCCTCCATTCCCGTTTCCATTCTTGGTGCCATTATGGTTGTGCGAGCTACCTCCTCCATGGGTATGCTGAAATTGTCCTCCTGTCTTTGGGGTAAATCGAAGTTTCTGCTGAGCTCCAGAGTTATTCTTCCCCTGTCCATACTTCCTCTTGCGATAGTCAATCTGCTGCTGCTTCTTTTCAATCATAAGAGCACGATCTACCAACTCCTGGTAGTTATTGAAGGTGGCTACCATCAACTGCATGCTCAGCTCATCATTCAGTCCTTCTAGAAACTTCTCCTGCTTAGCTGCATCTGTAGCAACGTCATCTGGGGCATAACGTGCTAACTTACTGAAATCATCTACATACTGGCCAACTGTCCGTCCTCCTTGGCGCAAGTTGCGAAACTCATGCTTCTTCATGGCCATAGCTCCTGCTGAAACATGGGCAGTACGGAAAGCTTGCTGAAACTGATCCCATGTGACAGTGTCTACAGGGTAAGTGGCTGTAAAATTCTCCCACCATGCTGCTGCGGGTCCTTCAAGCTGATGTGCGGCAAATTTAACCCTTTCTCCATCTGTACATCCTGCAGTGGTCAACTCCCTCCCTATCTTACGGAGCCAATCATCTGCAACAATCGGCTCGGTGCTACTGGAAAACACCGGCGGATTCAGCCTTAAGAAACCGGTCAAATGGTCAACTGGTGGTGGTGGCGGTGGGTTGTTGTTGTTGTTGTTGTTGTTGCCTTGGTTCTGTACCAATGTTTGAATCAAGGCATTCTACTGCTGAATCAACTGAGTGATCTCTGGCGGGAAAACAAATCCGGGGTCGCGTCTCGGAGGCATCTGAGGGTTTTAAGAAAAGACGAGAATTAAGAGTAGAATGATGTCTAGAGAGAATACACTACCCATATGCACATGAGACAAATCACACAATATCACTCCAATCAATTCAAATAAGGGCATACAACGGTCTATCTATCGTTACAAAGTGCTGGAACTAAAACTAATCTAAAATGGGGGAAATCTACTACTGTTATGGTGGTCAACTAGAAAAACTGCTCCTATGAAGACTCCATGATATCTGCTCCAGCTTCATCTTCGAAATCATCATCACTAGGATCAGAATCGGTGTCGTCGATGATGATGTAGTTCTCTGGACAGGTGCTATCTTCATCTTCTCCTCCGGGTGCTGAATTTCCCATGAGTTCTTCAATCTTCTCCTTGAGATCGCCGTTTGGTCCCACTAGAGCTACAATCTCCTCCATGTAGTCCTTGCGAGTGGCCTTCAGTTCTCCTTCTAGTTCGATAATCTTGGCTTTTGTTGTCTTCAACTCTATCATGTCTGCGCACATCTGGTTCTCCTGGCGTCGAATGTGCTGGTTTAACTCCTGGATGAAGGTTGCAATGGATCGATCCTTCTTAGTGCCAACTATCTCCCATTGTTCATCTCGGTGCCCGCAAATCTGGTAGATAGTATCCTTGAGGTCTTCTTTGTAAACTTCTCCAATGCGCCCCATGGTTATGTGAGCTGCCATACTCTTTCCCAGACTCCAGGTTGGTGCATTGAAAACACACTCTATGGGCTCCGTGATTGGCGCAAACGTCCTTCCGGGAACTTGAGCTTGAATCTTCCAGCGCTCTTCTTCGGGTAAAGTGGAATTGTAGGTCCCAGTGAAGCTTGGTAATCCGATGTTTAGGTACTTAGTGACTTCCTTCAGGTGTCGTCCAAAGGGTGTATCTTCATCCGGCTGGGTGAACTTGATCCTCGCTTCCGTCATCCTAAAAGAGTAGAAAAGATGAGGAGTTAGAAATGAGAAGAGAGAGTAGTGATCTAGGATTTAGCTTAATGGTCGTGTCTCTACCAAAGTGTGCTCGATACCATCTTTGTAGCGACCAGACCTCAAATAGTCGATCTCGTGCTCGGTGTCATCCCTCGACCAAGAATGCCGACACCACACAAGACTCGGAGGATTTATAACAGAGTAGCAATCACACACTTATTACAATCGAATGTCTCAAGAGAGATCTTAATAAAATAAAAATGGCTTAAGGCCATCTAAATACGATAACAGCGGAAGGCTTGGAAGAAAAAGCGAGTCCATCAACTCCAACGGCATCACTGAGTCTAGAACTACGACCTAAACACCTTACTCGTCGTCTGAAAAGTCTGCAACATGAAACGTTGCAGCCCGAAAATGGGTCAGCACATGGAATATGCTGGCAATGTAACACATAGAGAATAATGGAATGATAAGCCTATACTACATGCATATATGGCTGGTGGAAAAGCTCTATGGTTACAATTTTTTTGTGTAAAGCCAATTTTTCCCTACTGCAAAGGAATAAATTTATTTAACTATTATGGTGGTTGTTAAACATTGAGAATGGTTGACAGCATTCTTAATCCCAATTAAAAGTACTCAATAAAAACCCAACAATATTAATTAGAAGTAACATGATGAGATTCACATGATATCCAAGTACTAGATACTCAAGATGTCCATAACCGGGGACACGGCAAACCATGATTAGTTTATACACTCTGCAGTGGTTTGCGCACTTTTCCCCACAAGACTCGATCGCCTCCGTTTGATTTCTCGCACTACATGATGTTTGAGAAACGGATGACCGAGACATAGTCTTTCAGAAGCACTAGCACCTTACATGTGGGTAGACCATACCAACCTACATCCCCTACATCTGCTAGCCTACCCGTAAGAGTTCGCACAACTTAATCAACTACGCCAGAGCCCATAATGGCTTGTGGCTACACACGTAAGTTTCTAGTTTGAACAATCTCATGATCCCTTTGAGCACGGGTGGCGGTCCAAGAAAAACAGTAAGTCTCGATAGAAACCAGTGCCTCAATCCACCCAGATGTGTGTTTAAGTTGCCACCTTAAATAAACCATTAAATAATAATCTCACATCTGTCATGGATTCACTCACCCAATCCACGTCTACTAGCATAGCATGGCATGATAAGCAAACGAGAAGTAACTCCTGTGGGTTTGATAATAAAACAGGTAATAGGTACTACCTCATCTACTTCCCAAAATCCCACAATTTAATTAGATCCTAATCATGCAATGTTTGAGGATAGATCTAATGCATAAAACTGGGTAGTAGAAAAAGTATGATGAAAGTGTTACTTGCCTTGCTGATGATCCGCGAAACCTAGAGACTCGAAGTAACAAGTGCAAGACCGGTATTCTATCGCAGACAAACAAACAAACATACAATAAGTACTCATCTAATGCACAGGTAAAACTCAAATAGATCTAACCAGATAGTTCAACTTAAGAACTCCGGTTTGCAAAAAGAATCAGATCAAACGAAGCAACGAAAGTCAAAAGGCGGAAGAAAACAGCTTCATTTTACTAATCTGGATCTAAGTCAAATTTTACAGAAGCAAAAACTTGTTTAAGTAGATTATTCGTAAAGAGGGTTTCGAGACGAAACTCTAGGCGCTTGAATCGCCTGATTCCGATAAACGAGCGAAAACTTATACTAAAACGAAAATCGGATCAAGAATCGCGATCAGAAAAATCGCGGATTAAATCCGAGAAAAAGAAAAACAACGAACGGGTTAACGAACGGACGTTCGTTAACAAAACTAATCTGACGAACGCGTTCGTTTAAACGAACTAACGGACGAACGTCCGCTAATTAGCCTAAACCGAAAAAAACCCGAAAATAATAATAATAAAACGAAAATAAAAACCAAAACCGAAGAAAACCACCGGTTTTAGAAAACCGCGCACGCGGATCGAGGCGGCGGCGAACCTCGGCCGGCGGGAGCCGGCGACGGCGGCGGTCCGGCGGGTCGGGCGGGCGGCGGCGGGTCGGCAGGCGGCGCGGGTCGACGGGATCGGCGCGGCGAGATCCGGCGGGTCTCGGCGTGGGCGGCGGCGGATCCGGCGGCGGCTGGGCGGCGGCGGCGGCGGGCGGTGGGTCGGGCGGGCAGCGGCTAGGGTTTGGCCCCGGGGTGGGCCGGCTTATAAAGCCTCACGGGCCGGGAGTCCTAGGCGGACACGGCCCGTAGGTCGGTGCGCGTTTTTTTAAATAAATACGCGCAGAAAAAAATAAAAAGAAATACTAAACGGACTCCAAAAATCCTGAAATAAATTTTCCCCGGCTTCTAAAATCAAGACGGATTTAATGAACATTTATTTGGGGCCTAAATGCAATTTTGAAAAACGCGCTTTTTCCTAAATTCAAATAAAAAGGCGGAAAACTCCAAAATAAAATCTTATTTGATTTTATTAGTAAATCTTCATTATTTCTTTATTTTGGGAAAGTCATTTTATTCCCTCTCTCATATTTTGGTAGTAGAAATAATTGAAGATAAAATAATTAAAATCAAATGATCCTATTTTCAAAATTTGAGGAAACTCAAATATGAAAATAACGAAAATCCCCAACTCTCTCCGTGGGTCCTAGAGTTGTGTAGAATTTCTAGGATCGAGGAAAATGCAATGAAAAAAAAATATGATATGCAATGTTGCTCTATGTATAACATTCCAAATTGAAAATTTGGGATGTTACAATCCTAGGCCTACTTGGGGACGTGTTGCCAAAGGGGCATAAAATGCCTTCAAGCTTTTATGAGTGCAAGAATATGTTGGGTGTCCTTAAGATACCATATGTGAAGATTGACGTGTGCACCAATAATTGCATGTTATACTACAAGCAAGATGAGAAGAAAGAGAAGTGTGATATTTGCGGAGAAAGTCGGTATGAGGTTGTTGAGGGGGAAAGCTCAGAAATAAAACATAGCCGCATACCTGCAAAGTGATGCGCTACCTTCCTATCACAGCGAGGTTGCAGAGGATGTATATGTCGGCTGAGCTTATGGGCACATGCGGTGGCACAAAGAAGGAGAATGCTCATACCCAAGAGGAATAATTGGTCACCCATCCAAGTCAAGCTTGGAAGGACTTTGATAGGAGTTTCCGAGTTTGCAAAGATGCAAGAAATGTGAGGCTTGTAATAGCTACTGATGGTTTCAACCCTTTTAAGTTTGGAGGATCACAATATTCATGCTGGCTGGTGTTTGTAAGTCCATTGAACCTCCCACCCGCAATGTGTATGAGTGAGGAGAATATTTTCCTTACTATGGTAATCCCTGGTCCACAGCATCCGGGTAAGAATATCTATGTATTCATGCGTCCTCTTGTTGATGAACTGTTGCAGTTATGGGCTGGTGTAGATACTTATGACAGTGTAACAAAGGAACCGTTCTGTATGAAGGCAGCTTACCTTTTCTCAGTCCATGACTATCCTGCTTATGGCATGTTTGCTGGATGGTGTACACATGGCGGGATGGCTTGTGCAGTATGCATGGATTATGTCGATACAACATGGTTACCTAATGGACATAAGTATAGTTGGTTTGACTGCCATCGTCGTTTTCTGCCTCCTGATCACCCTTTCCAAATGCAAGAAAATGCATTTATAAAGCGAACTAAGGTGCTTGAGCCACCACCTCGTCGGTTAACCGGAGAGGAGGTAGATGCAAGAATTAACCACTTGAAGTCGCAGTCATTTGAAGGATATGGAACAACACACAACTGGACACATATTCCTGTCTTGTGGGAACTGCCATACTTCAAGAAACTTCTGATAAGGCATAACATTGATGTCATGCACAATGAAAAAAATGTTGCTGAAGCAATTTGGAACACAGTTCTTGACAACGAGAAGACAAAGGACAACACCAAAGCTCGTCTCGACCAAGCATTGTTGTGTAAAAGAAAAAGGCTAAACCTTGTCCCAAAGCCAAATGACAAGTGGGAGAAGCCGAGGGCACCATATTGTTTGACAAGAGCTCAAGTAAGGGAGATCATGAAGTGGTTCCTGGATCTGAAATTCCCAGATGGATATGCAACCAACTTGAGGCGAGGGGTTAGTTTAGACCAGTTGAAGATAAATGGACTAAAAAGCCATGACTTCCACATTCTAATGGAACGTTTGTTACCAGCAATGCTCCGGGGCTTCATTGATGAGGATGTGTGGAATGTGTTGGCTGAATTAAGCTTCTTCTACAGATCACTTTGTGGGAAATAAGTTGATCCTGAGAAGATGCTTCAATGGGAAGAGAACAATGCAGTTTTATTATGCAAGCTTGAGAAGATTTTCCCACCTGGATTTTTCAATTCAATGGAGCATCTAATGGTGCACCTCCCATATGAAGCAAGAGTTGGAGGCCCTGTACAATACCTGTGGATGTATAGATATGAGAGGTGCATGCTTTAAGATACAGTTGTTTCTATCAATCTGTTTTTATTATGTTGATCTAATAATCATGTTAATGCAGGTTCATCAAGAAACTTAGGAGGAAAGTCACTAATAAGGCACGTGTCGAAGGATCAATTGTGGAGGCCTATCTTCTGGAATAAATCTCCCACTGCACCTCGCTGTATCTACCTAATCTCATTGCAAACTCACAAAACCGGCCAACCCGTTATGCTCAGGAGGTTCAGCCTTCTATAAGAACCCTTGGCATGTTTCAACTCCGGGGATGGAAAAGTGGAAGGGGTGTGCCCAGACTTTTAACAATAGAGGAGTACAAGCAAGCCATGATTTATGTGTTGACAAACCTACCAGAAATGGATGAATATGTACAGTAAGTGTGCTTTGCTTTAGTTAAATATCACAGCTTAGATCATTGTGTGCGCTTATGCATTAAAAAAATTGTAGGAAGTCTGAAGATGAGCAGTGGAGGCGTCCTCAACCACCAACTCCAAAGCAATTGGAAAACTTGAGGCTTAATGGAGCCGGTCATGGAAAGCCAAACTTGCTGGATTGGTTCAAAGATTATGTAATCTCTCACACTTTTGTTTATCTTCTTAATAATATTTTCCTACTGATGACTTACAAACTTTTTTTTACTGTTTATCATAGTGCATCAAACATACTAGCGTACCTGATGAGTTGCGGAGATTATCAAGAGGATGCCGCTTTAAAGTGAAGTCCTATGATATTTATGAAGTAAATGGGTACAGGTTTATTTCAGAGAGTTATGAAAAGAAAAGAGAAGGTTAAGCACTCATCAACTCGTGTGCTCACTGTTGGTGAAGAGCTAGAGTACTATGGCATTATAAAAGACATAATAGAGCTGAAGTTTGATGGAAACGAGGACTTTAGCCTTGTATTGTTTGAATGTCGGTGGTTCCACCCGATTGATGGAGTCCGACTACGAGATGACATAGGATTGGTGGAAGTTAAACATGAGTCAACCAATCCAGCAAATGAGCCATTTGTGCTTGCTAGCCAAGTAACACAAGTTTATTATCTTCCATATGCATGCAAGTCGGATCCAAATTTAAATAAGTGGTGGATTGCATACAAGGTCAGGCCTCCAAGAAGCTTGCCCATTCCCTCGTTGGATGACTACAATGCTGAAGAAACACCTTCAGATGTTGATGACGTCTACCAAGAGGATGCTTTGGATGGTGTTTCCAAGATTTCCATCAATATTGGAGACGGCCTGGATAACCTTACCATCAACGAGAATGATGAGATTGTTAACCCAAAAGAGCTAGAAGCGATAAAGAAGCGACAAAGTGAAATAACCCCAAAGGCTAAACTGCCTATTTCAGCACCATTTGAGGAGGAAGAAAGTGACTCTGATGCAGAATTAGAAGATGGAGGGGGCATGCAATTATCTCATGAAGACATTGATGACTTCTAATAGTTTTCTTGTGCTGTTTGAGAGGACATTTTCCTCCAAGTACTTTTAAATCTGGACATTGATGATTTCTGTTGTTTCCCTCTGTGTTGAACTTACAATTCTATCTCTTGTGGTTATATTTATCTCTAGTTGTTTCCCTTTGTCTTGCACATTTTTCTGCTGCTATACTTGTGCCAATTCAGAAATGTGTAATTTTAGTTATGTGTTCTGTGGACCTTACTAATGCATTTCGATTCAGTTTTACAGGATGATAATTTCACCACCGCCCGAGGGGGTCATCCTCTACTAGCAGTGCTACTACAAGTGCTACACTAGGGCAAGAGATGGTCGATCGCCGTAAATGTCACTGGTACAAATGATGATGAGTGGCTTCCACCTCCAAAATTCTTAAGAGGTTCTGCAGAACTTCCACCACCTATCGGAAATGAGTCTGAACGTCCATTGATTAGACCTTACAGCGACACGTGAGTTATCATTTAATCCATGCATTGTAGATTGGCACACCTTGATGCGTTTTTTATATACCACATGACATACCTTGGGATGTGTTAAAAGTTATACCTATTTTCTTGTCCTAGGCACTGGTTAGAATTACCTACTCTAAGAAAAAATGTGAGAAAGCCAAATGGTGTGCTAACGATCCATTTAAAGACGCATCATCCTGGTTTGGTTGAGCAAAAAGGAAAACTTGTGTTTGCATCAACTTGGGAACACTATAAGCTAAAGCCCAATGATGTGTTGGGGAACGTAGCAGAAATTCAAAATTTTCCTACGTGTCACCAAGATCTATCTATGGAGAAACTAGCAACGAGGGGAAGGAGAGTGCATCTACATACCCTTGTAGATCGCTAAGCGGAAGCGTTCAAGAGAACGGGGTTGAAGGAGTCGTACTCGTCGTGATCCAAAACACCGGAGATCCTAGTGCCGAACGGACGGCACCTCCGCGTTCAACACACGTACAGCCCGGTGACGTTTCCCATGCCTTGATCCAGCAAGGAGAGAGGGAGAGGTTGGGGAAGACTCCATCCAGCAGCAGCACGACATTGTGGTGGTGATGGAGGAGCGTGGCAATCCTGCAGGGCTTCGCCAAGCACCGCGGGAGAGGAGGAGGACTTGGGAGAGGGGGAGGGTTGCGCCAGGGGCAAGGGTGCAGCTCCCATGCGCCTCCCCACTATATATAGGGGTGGAGGGGGATTATTTCTTGCCCTCCAAGTCCATTGGGCGTTATAAAGGTGGGAGGAAAGAAATCCCATCCTTTCCTTTCCCCACCGATTGTTATCCCCCTTTAGGGATCTTGCTCTTATCCTTCGGATATGATCTTATTCCTTCTAAGGGGGATCTTGGTGCGCTTGACCAAGGGTGTGGGGCCTTGCCCCCACTATCGACGTTCATGTGGGTCCCCCATGCAGGTGGGCCCCACTCCGAACCTTCTAGAACCTTCCCGGTACAATACCGAAAAATCCTTAACATTTTCCGGTGGCCAAAATAGGACTTCCCATATATAAATCTTTACCTCCGACAATTCCTGAACTCCTCGTGACGTCCGGGATCTCATCCGGACTCAACAACATTCGGTAACCACGTATATCTATTCCCTATAACCCTAGCGCCATCGAACCTTATGTGTAGACCCTACGGTTCGGGAACCATGAACATGACCGAGACGTTCTCCGTCAATAACCAATAGCGGGATCTGGATACCCATGTTGGCTCCCACATGTTCCACGATGATCTCATCAGATGAAACATGATGTCAAGGACTCAATCGATCCCGTATACAATTCCCTTTGTCTAACGGTATTGTACTTGCCCGAGATTCGATCGTCGGTATACCGATACCTTGTTCAATCTCGTTACCGGCAAGTCTCTTTACTCGTTCCGTAACACATCATCCCGTGATCAACCCCTTGGTCACATTGTGCACATTATGATGATGTCCTACCGAGTGGGCCCAGAGATACCTCTTCGTTTACACAGAGTGACAAATCCCAGTCTCGATTCGTGCCAACCCAACAGACACTTTCGGAGATACTTGTAATGCACCTTTATAGCCACCCAGTTACATTGTGACGTTTGGTACACCCAAAGCATTCCTACAGTATCCGGGAGTTGCACAATCTCATGGTCTAAGGAAAAGATACTTGACATTAGAAAATCTTTAGCATACGAACTACACGATCTTTGTGCTAGGCTTAGGATTGGGTCTTGTCCATCACATCATTCTCCAAATGATGTGATCCTGTTATCAACGACATCCAATGTCCATGGTCAGGAAACCGTAACCATCTGTTGATCAACGAGCTAGTCAACTAGAGGCTTACTAGGGACATGGTGTTGTCTATGTATCCACACATGTATCTGAGTTTCCTATCAATACAATTATAGCATGGATAATAAACGATTATCATGAACAAGGAAATATAATAATAACCAATTTATTATTGCCTCTAGGGCATATTTCCAACAGTCTCCCACTTGCACTAGAGTTAATAATCTAGTTCACATCGCTATGTGATCAACACTGATAGGTCACATCTCCATGTGACCAACATCCAAGAGTTTACTAGTGTCACTAAACTAGTTCACATCATCATGTGATTAAGACTCAATGAGTTCTGCGGTTTGATCATGTTTTGCTTGTGAGAGAGGTTTTAGTCAACGGGTCTGCAACATTCAGATCCGTATGTACTTTGCAAATCTCTATGTCATATTGTAAATGCTGCTTCCACGCTCCACTTGGAGCTATTCCAAATGGTTGCTCCACTATACGTATCCGGTTTGCTACTCAGAGTCACTCGGATAGGTGTTAAAGCTTGCATCGACGTAACCCTTTACGCCGAAATCTTTATCACCTCCATAATCGAGAAACATGTCCTTATTTACTCCAAGGACAATTTTGCTCGCCGTCCAATGATCCATTCCTAGATCACTCTTGTACCCCCTTGCCAGACTCATGGCAAGGCACACTTCCAGTGTGGTACATAGCATAGCATACTACAGAGCCTATGTCTGAAGCATAGGGGACGACCTTCATCCTTTGTCTCTCATCTGTCGTTGTCGAACTTTAACTCTTAACTTCATACCTTACAACTCAGGCAAGAACTCCTTCTTTGACTGATCCATCTTGAACACCTTCAAGATCATGTCAAGGTATGTGCTCATTTGAAAGTACCATTTAGCGTTTTTTATCTATCCTCATAGATCTTGATGCTCAATGTTCAAGCAGCTTAATTCAGGTTTTCTATTGAAAAACACTTTTCAAATAACCCTATATGCTTTCCAGAAATTCTACATCATTTCCGATCAACAATATGTCATTGACATATACTTATCAGAAATTCTATAGTGCTCCCACTCACTTCTTTGGAAATACAAGTTTCTCATAAACTTTGTATAAACCCAAAATCTTTGATCATCTTATCAAAGTGCATATTCCAACTCCGAGATGCTTACTCCAGTCCATGGAAGGATCGCTGGAGCTAGCATACCTTTTAGCATCCTTAGGATCAACAAAACATTTCTGATTGTATCACATACAACCTTTCCTTACGAAAACTGGTAAGGAAACTCATTTTGACATCCATCTGCCAGATTTCATAAATGCAGCTAATGCTAACATGATTCCGACGGACTTAAGCATCGCTACGGATGAGAAATTCTCATCGTAGTCAACTCCTTGAACTTGTGAAAATCTCTTCGCCACAAGTCGAGCTTCATAGACGGTGACATTACCGTCCACGTCCGTCTTCTTCTTAAAGATCCATTTATCTCAATGGCTTGCCGATCATCGGGCAAGTCCACCAAAGTCCATGCTTTGTTCTGATACATGGATCCTATCTCGGATTTCATGGCTTCTAACCATTTGTTGGAATATGGGCCCACCATTGCTTCTCCATAGCTCGTAGGTTCATTGTTGTCTAGCAACATGACCTTCAATATAGGATTACTGTACCACTCTGAAGTAGTACGCATCCTTGTCACCCTACGAGGTAAGGTAGTGACTTGATCCAAAACTTCATGATCACTATCATAAGCTTCTACTTCAATTGGTGTAGGTGCCACAGGAACAACTTCCTATGCCCTGGTACACACTAGTTGAAGTGACGGTTCAATAACCTCATCAAGTCTCCACCATCCTCCCACTCAATTCTTTCGAGAGAAACCTTTCCTCGAGAAAGGACCTGATTCAAGAAACAATCCCTATTGCTTTCGGATCTGAATTAGGAGGTGTACCCAACTGTTTTGGGTGTCCTATGAAGATGCATTTTATCCGCTTTGGGTTCGAGCTTATCAACCTGAAACTTTTTCACATAAGCGTCGCAGCCCCAAACTTTTAAGAAACGACAACTTAGGTTTCTCCAAACCATAGTTCAAACGGTGTCGTCTCAACGGAATTATGTGGTGCCCTATTAAAGTGAGTGCGGTTATCTCTAATGCCTAACCCATGAACGATAGTGGTAATTCGATAAGAGATATCATGGTACGCACCATATTCAATAGGGTGCAACTATGATGTTCGGACACACCATCACACTATGGTGTTCCAGGCGGTATTTATTGTGAAACAATTTCCATAATGTTTTAATTGCGTGACAAAGCTCGTAACTCAGATACTCATCTCTATGATCATATCATAGACATTTTATCCTCTTGTCACGATGATCTTTAACTTCACTCTGAAATTACTTGAACCATTCAATAATTCAGATTTGTGTTTCATCAAGTAAATATAATCAACATCTACTCAAATCATCTGTAAAGTAAGAACATAACGATATTCACCGCATGCCTCAGCACTCACTGGACTGCACACATCAAAATGTGTTACTTCCAACAAGTTGTTGTCTTGTTCCATCTTACTGAAACCGAGGCTTTTCAGTCATCTTGCCCATATGGTATGATTTGCATATCTCAAGTGATTCAAAATCAAGTGAGTCCAAACGATCCATCTGCATGGAGTCTCTTCATGCGTATACACCAATAGACATGGTTCACATGTCTCAAACTTTTCAAAACGAGTGAGTCCAAAGATCCATCAACATGGAGCTTCTTCATGCTTTTACACCAATATGACTTACATGGCAAAGGCCACAAGTAAGTGGTACTATCATTACTACCTTATATCTTTTGGCATGAAAATGTGTATCACTACGATCGAGATTCAATAAACCATTCTTTTAGGTGTAAGACCATTGAAGGTATTTTTCAAATAATTAGAGTAACCATTATTCTCCTTAAATGAATAATCAGACATGATAGACATAATCCAATCATGTCTATGCTCAACGCAAACACCAAATCTCGATGGTAGAGGGAGCGTGCGATGCTTGATCGCATCAACCTTGGAAACACTTCCAACACATATCGTCAGCTCACCTTTAGCTAGTCTCCGTTTATTCCGTAGCTTTTATTTCGAGTTAATAACACTTAGCAACCGAACCGGTATCCAATACCCTGGTGCTACTAGGAGTACTAGTAAAGTACACATTTAATTCAATGTATATCCAATATACTTCTATCGACCTTGCCAGCCTTCTCATCTACCAAGTATCTAGGATGGTTTTGTTTCAGTGTCCGTTCCTGTCATTACAGAAGCACTTAGTCTCGGGTTTGGGTTCAACCTTGGGTTTCTTCATTAGAGCAGCAGCTGATTTGCTGTTTCATGAAGTATCCCTTCTTGCCCTTGCCCTTCTTGAAACTAGTGGTTTCACCAACCATCAACAATTGATGCTCCTTCTTGATTCCTACTTTCGCGGTGTCAAACATCGCGAGTATCTCAAGGATCATCATATTTATCCCTGATTTGTTATAGTTCATCACGAAGCTCTAGCAGCTTGGTGGCAATGACTTTGGAGAAACATCACTATCTCTGGAAGATCAACTCCCACTCGATTCAAGTGATTGTAGCACTCAGACAATCTGAGCACAAGCTCAACGATTGAGCTTTTCTCCCTTAGTTTGCAGGCTAAGAAAATCGTCGGAGGTCTTATACCTCTTGACATGGGCACGAGCCTGAAATCCCAATTTCAACCCTCGAAACATCTCATATGTTCCGCGATGCTTCAAAAAACGTCTTTGGTGCCTCAACTCTAAACCGTTTAACTGAACTATCATGTAGTTATCAAAACCTGTATGTCCGATGTTCGCAACATCCACAGACGATGTTTGGGGTTCAGCACACTGAGCGGTGCATTAAGGACATAAGCTTTCTTCTGTCCGCATAATCGCTACTGTCAACTTTCAACTATATTTTCTCTAGGAAAATATCTAAACAGTGGAACTAAAGAGCGAGCTTACGACATAATTTGCAAAGATCTTTTGACTATGTTCAGGATAATTAAGTTCATCTCATGAACTCCCACTCAGATAGACATCCCTCTAGTCATCTAAGTGATTACATGATCCGAGTCAACTAGGATGTGTCCGATAATCACGTGAGACGGACTAGTCATCATCGGTGAACATCTTCATGTTGATCGTATCTACCATACGACTCATGCTCGACCTTTCGTTCTCTTGTGTTCTGAGGCCATGTCTGTACATGCTAGGCTCGTCAAGTCAACCTAAGTGTTTCGCGTGTGTAAATCTGGCTTACACCCATTGTATGTGAACGTAAGAATCTATCACACCCGATCATCACGTGGTGCTTCGAAACGACGAACTTTCGCAACGGTGCACGGTTAGGGGGAGCACTTTCTTGAAATTTTAATGAGGGATCATCTTATTTACTACCGTCGTTCTAAGAAAATAAGATGTATAAACATGATAAACATCACATGCAATCAAATAGTGACATGATATGGCCAATATCATTTTGCTCCTTTTGATCTCCATCTTCGGGGCTCCATGATCATCATCGTCAACCGGCATGACAACATGATCTCCATCATCGTGTCTCCATGAAGTTGTCTCGCCAACTTATTACTTCTACTACTAAGGCTACCGGTTAGCAATAAAGTAAAGTAATTACATGGCGTTTGTTCAATGACACGCTGGTCATACAATAAATTAAGACAACTCCTATATTCTCGCCGTTGTCATACTCATCGACATGCAAGTCGTGATTCCTATTACAAGAACATGATCAATCTCATACATCACATATCATTCATCACATTCTTCTTGGCCATATCACATCACATAGCATACCCTGCAAAAACAAGTTAGACGTTCTCTAATTGTTGTTTGCATGTTTTACGTGGCTGCTAAGGGTTTCTAGCAAGAACGTTTCTTACCTACGCAAAACCACAACGTGATATGCCAATTGCTATTTACCCTTCATAAGGACCCTTTTCATCGAATCCGTTACGACTAAAGTGGGAGAGACTGGCACCCGCTAGCCACCTTATGCACCAAGTGCATGTCACCGGTGGAACCTGTCTCACGTAAGTGTACGTAAGGTCGGTCCGGCCGCTTTATCCCACAATACCGTCAAACAAGATTGGACTAGTAAAGGTAAGCATATTGAACAAAATCAACGCCCACAACTACTTTGTGTTCTACTCGTGCAAAGAATCTACACAATAGACCTAGCTCATGATGCCACTGTTGGGGAACGTAGCAGAAATTCAAAATTTTCCTACGTGTCACCAAGATCTATCTATGGAGAAACTAGCAATGAGGGGAAGGAGAGTGCATCTACATACCCTTGTAGATCGCTAAGCGGAAGCGTTCAAGAGAACGGGGTTGAAGGAGTCGTACTCATCGTGATCCAAAACACCGGAGATCCTAGTGCCGAACGGACGGCACCTCCGCGTTCAACACACGTACAGCCCGGTGACGTCTCCCATGCCTTGATCCAGCAAGGAGAGAGGGAGAGGTTGGGGAAGACTCCATCCAGCAGCAGCACGACAGTGTGGTGGTGATGGAGGAGCGTGGCAATCCTGCAGGGCTTCGCCAAGCACCGCGAGAGGAGGAGGACTTGGGAGAGGGGGAGGGCTGCGCCAGGGGCAAGGGTGCAGCTCCCATGCGCCTCCCCACTATATATAGGGGTGGAGGGGGATTATTTCTTGCCCTCCAAGTCCATTGGGGCGTTGGCAAAGGTGGGAGGAAAGAAATCCCATCCTTTCCTTTCCCCACCGATTGTTATCCCCCCTTTTTAGGGATCTTGATCTTATCCTTCGGATATGATCTTATTCCTTCTAAGGGGGATCTTGGTGCGCCTTGACCAGGGGTGTGGGGCCTTGCCCCCACTATCGACGTTCATGTGGGTCCCCCATGCAGGTGGGCCCCACTCCGAACCTTCTAGAACCTTCCGGTACAATACCGAAAAATCCCAAAATTTTCCGGTGGCCAAAATTGACTTCCATATATAAATCTTTACCTCCAGACCATTCCGGAACTCCTCGTGACGTCCGGGATCTCATCCGAGACTCCGAACAACATTCGGTAACCACGTATATCTATTCCCTATAACCCTAGCGTCATCGAACCATAAGTGTGTAGACCCTACGGGTTCGAGAACCATGCAGACATGACCGAGACGTTCTCCGGTCAATAACCAACAGCGGGATCTGGATACCCATGTTGGCTCCCACATGTTCCACGATGATCTAATCGGATGAACCACGATGTCAAGGACTCAATCGATCCCGTATAAAATTCCCTTTGTCTAACGGTATTGTACTTACCCGAGTTTCGATCGTCGGTATACCGATACCTTGTTCAATCTCGTTACCGGCAAGTCTCTTTACTCGTTTCGTAACACATCATCCCATGATCAACCCCTTGGTCACATTGTGCACATTATGATGATGTCCTACCCAGTGGGCCCACAGATACCTCTCCATTTACACAGAGTGACAAACCCAGTCTCGATTCGTGCCAACCCAACAGACACTTTCGGAGATACCTGTAGTGCACCTTTATAGCCACCCGATTACGTTGCCAGGACGCTTGGTACACCCAAAGAATTCCTACGGTATTCGGGAGTTGCACAATCTCATGGTCTAAGGAAAAGATACTTGACATTAGAAAAGCTTTAGCATACTAACTACACGATCTTTGTGCTAGGCTTAGGATTGTCTTGTCCATCACATCATTCTCCAAATGATGTGATCCCGTTATCAACGACATCCAATGTCCATGGTCGGAAACCGTAACCATCATTGATCAACGAGCTAGTCAACTAGAGGCTTACTAGGGACATGGTGTTGTCTATGTATCCACACATGTATCTGAGTTTCCTATCAATACAATTATAGCATGGATAATAAACGATTATCATGAACAAGGAAATATAATAATAACCAATTTATTATTGCCTCTAGGGCATATTTCCAACATGATGGGGGTCGTCCAAAAGCTGAGGAAATCGAGGAAGAATTTTGGGTAACAGATCTGGTTCCTTTTTGAAGTGTATTGTTGTAGTAAATATAAGTAACAGTTGATTTCTTTTACAAGTGTACTACTGTAGTAAGTATAAGTAACAATTTATTTTCTGTGACCTATATTGCAGCTGAGGATTAGGCATGAGGCTGAGTATGAAGCAAGTGCAAAGCTCCATATTGGCAGGTGTTGCAACCAACTCCTGGCTAGTGTTCTATACTATGCTCGCATACAGGCCGTAAGGGACCATTATTACAAACTTGAGAATCGCAGACTGAAAGAAAAATTCGCTGGACGACATTATCTTGAAAAACATGAGTACATGGCTGTCAGACCATGGTGGTGCACTGTTGTTTCCTGGGAGGCCTTAGTTGATGAATGGTGTGATGATAAATGGATTGCGACATCTAAGAAAAATCGTGATAATCGCCTCAACTCTAAGTACAAGGCCCACAGAGGTGGATCTAATTCCTTGACAACAGTTTGCCAAAAACTGGTACCCTCCTAACTTTTGAATAAATTAAGTAAGTTTTTTTATGTAGTAACTTAGTTTTTCTTATCTTAGTCTGAGAAAGAAGGAAGAGAGGTATCTAAGATTGAGGCATGGATATACACACATAGAGGAAAAGATCCAAAGAAACCTGATGCGTTAAATAGCGTTGAAGCCACGGAATGCTTGGTATAGTATCCATCCATTACTTGATACTGAGTTTATGTTTTGTTTTGTGGTACATTATTTTTTGATCACCTTTGCATATTGTTTGCCATCTAAAGGATTCATACAAAGAGAAGGTTGTAAGCATGCGTGGTGAGGACTATGATTGGAAGCATTCTCCTGTTGAACCACAAGCCCTTTATGAAGCTGGTGGTGGGAAGCCGCACGGAAAGTGGCCACTATTGAATGGTGTTGTGGAGGGTAAAGAGGATCTTAAGGAGGTGCAGATCAAACGCTCTTAGTCTTCGTCAAAGCGCCAATGACTAGAACATGATAAAAGGATTGCCCAACATAACGAGTTAATGAAAAGACATGCACAAAGTATGGTTGATTGGGGGAAATCTGTGCAGACTACAGTGGAGAGTAGCCTTGGTGGTGTGCACAAGTTTCTAATGGTGTGTATATTTCTTTTGTGCAGCCATTTTCTTTCTATTGTAGCCACTTGACATAACTTTCTCATTTGTCTAAAAAATTTCAGACCATCGCATCCCTTCAAGGAATTCCAGGGCCTGAGATTCCGTGCATTGTTATACCCCCACCTCCATCTATTCCAACTTTAACCACTTCGTCTCCGATATTTTCTCCAGAAATAGTATGTACCTATGTTTTTTAATGCAATAGCACCAAATAGGCTAAATGAGAACATAAAAGGAATATGTTGTGAGTATATCAGCAAATGTGCAACACTGAGTGAAAATTCCCAGAATAGTGGTCGACATATGGTTGCACTTTGTTTTTTGTTTCAAATTTTTGGCCAAATAGTGCCTGAATTGGTATTTTAATTTTACTTCTTAATGGGTTTGGCAAATATGATTGAGAATTTCTCAGAATACTAGGCATCATATGGTTGTCCTTCTGTCAAAATTTCATAATTTTCTGGGCATTTGTTATTTTGGTTCATTTTTTTGCCAAATAGGGGTTGAATTGGTATTTCCATTTTATTTTATTTTATTGCTTAGGAAAATAAGATTAAAATTTTCCCAGAATACTAATAATGACATTTGTGCAGCCCTCCACCGGCGAATCAACAAATGATGCTAAAAATATAGATAATACATTGCATGGAGCGGAAGATGGAATGTTTGGCGGCTTCTTGGATGCAAATGGTAATGATGTGAATGGTGTTGTTGCTGGAACTTTCCCCCCACCTGGTGATGATTTACCTACATTTTGAGATATGTCTCATCATGGGAAGGAAGTGGTCTGAACTTTTTTTGTTGATTAATTGGAAGCAAATGGACAATTATCCTTTTGGCCATGCACTTGGTTATGGTTGTGATGTCTTGGATCAGTGACTTATATGATGCATGTTGTATTATTCCAGGCTACTAATTGGCAATTCTAGGTAGATGACATTTTGTGAGTTCTAGGTACTGAGCTAGATTCCATCTTTTGTAAAGAGTGGTACTATTGTGTAAACTCTTTGATGTTGCCATGTATAATGATGGTGGTTGAAATACATAATTTATGTGACTGTTTTCTAATTTTTGGAGTGATTATATACAATTATTTGTAATAGTTTAATTTCTATAGAACAATATTAATTTTTCTAATAATGCAATATTTTGAAATAATGATTCCCTAGGGTTTGTAAACCCAAGGGATGTAAAATGGACTAACGGCAGCTACCGTTACATAATATTTCCCTAGGGAGTGAAACTAACCCAAAGGATATCTACTTTACAGGTTAGCATGCTTGCCAGCCGTCGCTTGTTTCCCTAGGGTACAAAACCTAAGGGAAAAATGTAACACCCCAAAAATTTAGCCAAGTTTTCAATATTAAAATGTTTGCCAGGAGTTTTAAATTTTTATTTCTGTGGATTTTTAGAACTCTTCTTTTATTGTTGAGGAGTTTTATCTTCTTTCCCAAGTGGAGCTTTCCAAGATATATTGGACTTCTTTGCCATCTCTTTAAACAATTTCTAAATCAGCAGATTCATTTATTAATATTATTTCACCCTGAGTTATAATCATTAAAATGGCTTGGTTTAAATTTTGGAGCTCTGTTTTTACTACAACCATTTGATAAAAATCACTTAAAATTTCAACCAAAATTTGGAGATGTCATGTGATGTCTCTAAACCAATTATGTTTATTAACATAATTATTTCATTGCATATTTTGAGTTTTACACCTGTTTTTCTTCTCTGGTCAAGTGGACATTTTTGCACTGCAACCCCATTAAATGTTTCCCTAGAGCCTCCACCAAAATTATGAGATATCAGTAGTAGCATGCCATCCAACTTTATGCAAAAACAAAGTGTCGTTCTTTGAAAAAATTGAGTGAATCATCATCATCTTCATTCTGGTGCCATTTGGTGATTTGTACTGCAACCATCTCCTAACTTGCTTCTTTAGCTATCATTCCTTTTCCTACTTATAGTCCTAGTTGTCAAACCCTTAAGTCCAGAAGAGTGGACCCTTTGGAAGATTTCTTGTTCATAAAACAGTGCCATTTAAGTTTCTGCAAAGAACTGAAGTTTTGCAAAACTTGCACTAGCAAGTTTCTCATGTTTGCAAACCAACTTCACCACCCTCTCTTATATCCATAGAGACACTGATCTGGAGAATTTAGCCACTCCAAGAACTACCTAGGTGCCTTTGGCATTTTGTCAAACACCCTGTGTGGACAATCAGATTTGACATGACTTCAAGTTTACTTGGTGAACTTGAGCTCCTGGCCTATCCATCGTGTCCCTTGATCCCCTTGCTAACCTTAACCTAGCCTGGTTCCTTGCCAGCCTCACCCAAGCCCTGTAGCAAGCCATGGCATTTCATCGAGCACCTTCCGTGCATGCTCTGGGCGCGCCCAGAGCATGCGTTTGGCACCCACATGCACCCGAGCCGCCGCGTCACACCCCGCACTAAAAAATCCGGCCCCAGCCAGCACGCCGTGTCCCCTTGCACCGCCACGCCACCGCGACCACCCCTGGTACCCCACAGCGCCACCGCCAGGATGGCCGTGGCGGCTAGCTGCCGGCCGCTAGCAGGCCCCGACCGTGTCGGCGCCGCCAAAGCCCTCCCGGCTCGCCACGTGCCCCTGTGAACAGCGCAAGCTCATCCCCTCGCTCGTCGGCTAGCTCCCATCGTCGCCACGTCCCCCTGCTGCTACAGAACGTCGGTTCGCCGTCGTCCTTATCGCGGGCCGCCTCGGACCAACCTAGCCACACTATATAAGGAGGCCCCAAGCTCAAACCCGCACGCAGGCAGCCTCACACCGTCTCACTAGTGCCCCCCTAGCCGCCAATTGGAGGGGAGCAGGCCATCTTCGACCTCTCCGGCAACTCCAGCCGCCGCCACTAACCAGGCCATTCCGGCGCAACCAGGGCCTCCCCCTCTCCACTCTCTCGACCAGGAACCTTCCCTTCCTCCCGTGATCACATCCCCCTACTCCATTTCGATCGGGAACCACCACCGCCCCAAAACCACTTCGCCCCCGAAGCTTTCCTTCGCCGCGAAGCTCGCCGCCGGCAGTTCACGCCGTCCCCGCCGACCCAGCGACTATCAGTAGGATCGCCCTCGACCCGCGGATCCATCCCCGCCCTCCAGAAGCCGCGAGGAGCCGCCGCTCGCCGGCTTTGGTCGCCGGAGTCCCGCCTCCGCTCGGGACAGAGGAAGAAGAAGGAAGGAGGACTAGTCAAACCTGACTAGTGGGCCACCTAGGACCCACTGTTAGTGACCATGCACGGTCCACGCGGAGTAAGTGGAAGCGTATTTCTAGATTACGCTTTCGACGTGTACGAAATTATTCGAATCGTTTTCTTATTCTGTTTTTATTTAAATAACCGATTTTGACCAAACTTTGACTGTCTATAACTTTTTAAATACAACTCCAAATGAATTGATTCTTTTTGCTACCTCTCTCAAATATTGTCTAGTTTATTTTAAGATTTATTTGAAAAAAATTCAAAACAACTTTTTGTGCTGTTTTTATTTTGTGTGTTAATTCAAATACATTCTTTTAAATAGGATTTTGGAAGATTTCAAGATGTTTTGGATGCACCCTTCCTTCCCATGACCTGAAGGCAAGCATTCTGAACCCTGGTGTAAATTTAGTGTGTGTTGCTTAGTACAGTGACAACACCTCCCCGACACGAGCCTACGTCATTTTATGTGCAGATGTGTTCCTGTTCATGAGTGCATGTTAATGAATTTCATGCAAATGGAGTTGATGTGATTGTGATATGAACCGCCGTCATATGCCTTTCATGCATACCAGGAGGAAGGCCGGGAAGGCCTCTGTCTTGGGTAGACACGGTCTTGCCCCTAATCCTCCGTCGAGACGGTCGTGTCCTGTATGACATGAGGGGGTATGTCGTGTGGTGTTTCTATCTGTTGTTTGTAATATATGCATTGTTATGCTAATCATGCAGGAAATATTACAACCTCCTAAGTCGACCGTAGATCGAGTCTTGTGCCAGTAACCCCCATACTTGTTTCGTACTACCACTTGTCTCTACACCAAGTAGGGTACAGTTCAGTAAGTTGTCAACCCTTTCCTAGCACACACCGTACAGAGTGGCCGTGGTGGAAGATACTGGAGGCATCCGGTAGTCATGCCACCGGGTCCGGGAGCATGGGTGTTTCGGTTATAGCCGAAAGGGGGTAGCTCCCCGTTTATGCTGCATGTATAAATTTTGTGATCCCATGTTACGCCGAGGTTGTAGCCTCCCACTTAGAGTTTTGCTTAACAGTGTCGTGGGTGATTCCGGACACATGTGAGTTAAGCTGGTGTGTGCAAGTTAGGTGTGTTTTCAACAAAAGACCAGAGACGGAATTAGTCCCGATGGACTAAAGGAATCCGTTACTCGTGGGTAAAGAGTACACCCTCTGCAGAGATTAAACCTATTCGAATAGCCGTGTCCATGGTTAAGGATTACAGTCTGGGATGGGTCAAGTGTCGGTCTTAGTGTCGGTCTTAGTGTCAGTCTTCGGAGGTGAAACTGTGAAACTGTTAAACCAGAACTGAATTTCACAACTTGTGGATTGTGAAAATTATGATATTTATTCTTATTGTTGACCAACCCGTGATTTCATTGGTATTATCGAATATCCCTGGGATGGTTCTACCTCCTGGATATTCACTGTGTTTATTTCTAAGCCCTTTATGTGGTGTCGCTTAGACGCCCGACTGTGGCATTTCTTTTAAAGCCCTTTATGAGGTGTCGCTTAGACGCCCGACTGGGGCATTTCTTTTAAAGCCCTTTATGTGGTGTCGCTCAGATGCCCGACTGTGGCATTTCTTTTAAAACCCTTTATGTGGTGTCGCTTAGACGCCCGACTGTGGCATTTCTTTTAAAGCCCTTTATGCGGTGTCGCTCAGAATCCCGACTGTGGCATTTCTTTTAAATCCCTTTATGTGGTCTCGCTTAGACGCCCGACTGTGGCATTTCTTTTAAAGCCCTTTATGCGGTGTCGCCGACGCCTCGATCGTGGCATTTCTTTTAAAGCCCTTTATGTGATGTCGCTTAGACGCCGCTGACCGTGGCATTTCTTTTAAAGCCCTTTATGCGGTGTCGCTCAGACGCCCGATTGTGGCATTTCTTTTGAAGTCCTTTATGTTATTTACTTCATGATTTTAATACTACCATATTATTGTATATTCACAAATAACATGGTTGCACGCATCAGAGTTTTACTTATCACATGTGACTAACGTCTTGAGCATAATATATTTTCAGCACATCATTATTAAATCATGCATGTGTTCATTATTTTTGCGAGTACATTCAAAGTACTCACTGGCTTGTCCCTGGCTATTGTCTTGGCCAGATTTCCTTGCTAGGAGAGGAGCGTTGCGATGAGAGTCCCAGAACCTAAGCAACGATGATAACAGCCACGCGAAGATAGGAGTTAACCTGGTCAGCTGTTCCTGTGGGAAATGGAGTCTCATAGACGAGGATATTTCATAACCCGCTTCCGCCAGCAACCTTTAGAATCCTTTTGTTGTACTCACAGGCCAGAATGGTCTTGTTCTAAATATATTGTATTTTTTCTTGGATTTTCTGTATCAAGTTAGTGCCTTATCAGCTAACAGTTATCCTGGGGCTGGTAAGCACAAGGACCATTTTCCTGGGATTAACACCCGGAGAATCGGTCGCCACAGACTTGGTATCAGAGCCAGGCTGACCATTGGCTAATCCTATCTTAGCCAGGTCAATAAACTTAGGCTAACAACCCACCGAGCCATAACCAAAACCCCAGCCAAGCTTCCCATGCAAGGTAGCCACACAGTGACCCGACGCTCTTGGCAGTCGGTGCCCAACCTATCGACCTAGCCCGTCTATCACACACGAGTGACCAGTGATGAAGTCATGTACCTGGGGTAGGGTCATAGACGTGCCCAAAGGTACCCTCCACAAGGACATTCACAAGAGAAGCAGCCTTCCAGTCGACCTGGTAGGCTTCCACTCGACAGTTTCAAAGACACTCGACTATGAAGACCCACTCGACCACCAAGAGTCCAAGAGCCACTCGGTGTCCAAACGGTCTGTAATTAAATAGTCTTTATGACCTTAATGACACTTTATGTAAGGCGTTAACAGTAACGCCTAGCTTTAACGCACCTTAAACCCTCTACTACATGGACTGGCTGGGGTCCTGGCGCGACTCTATATAAGCCACCCCTCCACAGTAGAAGGGTTCGCACTCGTAACACATACGCAGATAATCCATCGACCGCCTCCGGGCCCGAGACGAGGGCTGTTACTTCCTCCGAGAAGGGCCTAAACTCAGTAAATCCCTTGCGATACAACTACTCCATAGCTAGGATCTTGCCTCTCCATACCTACCCCCATTCTACTTGCCGACTTAGAACCACGACGGTTGGCGCCCACCGTGGGGCAGGTGTTCTAGCGAATTGTTGGAGAAGTTGGGATTCTCTCGATCTCCGGCATCATGGTTTCAGGTGGGGTTCGGTCGACGGCCACGAGATCCGTCTCGGTGCGCCACGTTAAATCGCCGACGACCCGCTTTGGCTTCAGGAGGCTCCACTCGACGTGGACGCACTCCCCATCCGCGGGGCGACGCACTTTCGCGCGTGTGTCCGTGGCGTCCTCCTGCGGCAACCGTCGACCCATTATGGGTCGGCTCCTGCGCTGTCTTCACTCCCAGTCTCCCACCGGCGCAAGCGTTCCGGTCGGTCGAGGCTTCAGCGGTGGGTGAGGCATGCGGTGGCCCTCCAGTCGGCCACCCCCCAAGTCGCGGCGATCGAGCCCGACGAATCTCTCTATGGCCTGTTCGACCTATCGACTGGCTCCGAAGAGACCGCGTCCGAATGCGATAGCAGTACCCGGCGGCAGAGGTTCTGATGGTCGGTGGACCACGCAGTCCTCCTGGATTCACCCGCACCAACGAAGGTGGCGGTGGAGGCGATCCGGTGCAAGCCCACGAAGAGTACTTGCCTGAGCCCCTCACTTCGTTCCAGAGGGAGGAGCTTCGTCGTCGGAACATGGATGCACTTCACACTCCTATCGTTGGAGAAACCCCGAGGCTCGCGCTTGGAGGATGCGCGGCTATTAACCTGGCTGAGCGCACTCGACCGAGAATCTTCAATGAGTACTCGACGAGCGACGCGATCGAGGGTTCGAGAATCGGTCGACGCCAGCTCTTTCAAACGCCAACCAGGTATATCGAACTCCGATTCAGAATTTAGCAGCTGCCGCCAGATAGCAGAATCAATTCAGCCTTCCCATCGGAGGCAGGTAGTGGTTTGCAGCAAATTAGGATTTGCTCGGGCGGCAGGAGATCAAAATCAGTTGTATCGATCGCGGAACAGGGTTCACAGCCGATCCGTCGCTGCGAATTCATTCCAGTCGGCCCATAGTCCAAGATCGCCCCCGAGGCGTAAGGAACGTGGGGGCCGGCGTGATGATCAATACAAGGGCCGCGAGCAGTATGAGCACCGATTCGATCGCAACGATCGACGTCGAGTGCCCACTCCTCCCCCAAGGGGTGGATCATACGCTCCTCGGCAGCAGGACGACAGACGCCAAAACAGTGCTGGGCGAAGAGTTCCAGTCGACCCCGGGGAACCAGGCTTTGATGTGAGATCCATTATTGTTCAAGGTTTGGTCGACAGGAACAGAGCTCACCGAGACAGCCATGATAGAGATGTTCCTTCCAGTAGTAGAGTTCATGTCTCAGGACCAGAGTGTTTCAGCAGAGCCATCAGGGCCGTAGTGATTCCTCCCAACTTCAGGTTGGCGACTGGAGTCAGCAAGTTCACTGGAGAATCCAAGCTTGACACTTGGCTTGAAGATTACCGAGTGGCGGTTCATATCGGCGGTGGCAACGATGAGGTAGCCATGAAGCATTTACCTCTTATGTTGGAGGGTTCAGCTGTATGCGTGGTTGAATCAGTTAGCACCCAAAGAAGATTTACACTTGGGAAGATCTTGCCCAGTGTTTGCCAGACATTTGAAGGAACTTGCAAACCACCAGCAGGTTTGACAGAGTTGCGATCGATGCGTGCAAAAGTCGAGTGAAACCTTGAGAGATTACATCCAGAGGTGGATCACTTCGCACCACACAATGAGAATGTATCGATCACCAGGCGATCTGTGCCTTCAAGGAAGGTGTCAAGAACAGAGAATTGAGTTTGAAATTTGGTCGAACCGGAGATATGACCCCTGAGTCGGATGATGGAGATTGCCACCAAATATGCAAATGGTGAAGAAGAGGATCGGCCCGGAGTGGTAAATATAAATCGCCGCCAATGAGACCATGGAGGAAATTCCAATCGAAAGCGAAGCATAAAGCCGAGCCAGCGGCTCCCAGAGAGGCATTGGCAGTGACCCCAGGAAAGTTCAAGGGGAAACCCAAGGGTCCTTGGAACCCTAAGATGGTGAAAGACCAGGATGGGAACGACGTGTTGGATTTACCATGTCATATTCATACAAAGAAACATGAAGAGGGTAAACTCATTTACCCGAAACATACCACTCAACAGTGTCGGCTCTTGATTTAGCGGCCCAAGGAAACGCCCAAGGATAAGGATAAGGAGAGACAAAGTTGAGGATAGAGATGACGATGATGGTGGATATCCCGTGTCAATTCCACCCGATGATTTTTGCCGACGCCGAAAGCAAAAGTCGATTGAAGGTTATCAATCGGAAGTAAACTTGGTTGCTCCGACGACTCCCAGTTATCTGAAATGGTCCCAGACCGCCATCACATTTGACCAGTCTGATCACCCGACGCACATTGCCACCACTGGGAGGCAAGCATTGGTGGTCGACCCAGTTGTCGAAGGCACTCGACTAACCAAAGTCCTGAAAGATGGTGGTAGTGGTTTGAATATATTATACGCGGAGACGTTGAAAGGGATGGGCATTCGATGTCCGGACTCGATTACCAAGAATATGAGCTTCCACGGAGTCATTCACGGAAAGAAGGCTGAGTCACTCGCCAAATTGCTCTTGATGTAGTTTTGGTGATTCAAAGCATTTTCGAAAGAAAAGTTGACCTTTGAGGTCATGGATTTCGAGCGCTTATCACGCTATTCGGGAGACCAGCTTATGCACGCTTCATGGCCCGACCATGTTACGTGTATCTTAAATCAAGATGCCTGGTCCCAAGGGCATGATCACCATCACGGGCAATCGGAAGAAGGCGTAAGAGTGCTTCCGAAAGGCTCTAAGATCGCCGATGCTCGCTAAGTGGTAGAGCTACAAGAGTATCAGAAAAATGCGGATCCGAGTGATTTGTTGCGAGCTAAGAAGCCCACTACGGAGTCAGCATTCCAGTCGACTGGCGAGACGAAACAGGTTCACATTCACCCGACTGATCCCGATGCTGCTCCGACCAACATCTCAACAACACTCGACTCAAAATAGGAAGAAGCGCTCATCCAGTTCCTCCGTGAGAACGGGACATCTTTGCATGGAAGCTTACGACATGCTGGGTGTTCCCAGGGGGCTGGCTGAGCATCGCCTATGAGTCGACCCAAAATTCAAACCAGTTAAAGAGTATCTTCGGCGGTCCGCCGTCCAGAAGAGAAAGGCCATTGGCGAGGAGGTGGCTCGACTCTTAGCAGCAGAGTTCATCCGAGAGATCTACCACTCCGAGTGGCTCGCCAACGTTGTCATGGTCCCCAAGAAGGACAAGTCATTGCGCATGTGCATCGATTTTAAGCATATCAATCGGGCCTGCCCGAAAGATCATTTCCCTTTTCCTCGCATCGACCAAATAGTCGACTCAACTGCGGGATGCGAGAGGTTGTCTTTTTTAGATGCCTATTCCGGGTACCATCAGATCCGTCTGTATGGACCCGATGAGATTAAAACAACGTTCATCACTCCATTCGGGTGCTTCTGTTATGTCACCATGCCATTCGGTCTCAAGAATGCCGGAGCCACATTCATGAGGATGATTCAGAAGTGTTTGCTCACTCAAATCAGTCGGAATGTGGAAGCATACATGGATGATATAGTGGTCAAGTCACGAAAGGGTTCCGACCTGTTGACTGACCTTGCTGAAACATTTGCCAATCTCAGGAGGTATGATATCGCTTAATCCATCAAAGTGTACATTTGGAGTTCTGGTGGAAAATTACTCGGTTTTCTCGTTTCGAGCGAGGAATCGATGCTAACCCGAAAAGGTTGGCACCATACTCGAATGAAGCGCCTGCTGCGTGTGCACGGCGTCCGTAAACTTATGGATGCTTGGCCGCTTTAAGTCGATTCATCTCTCGCCACGGTGAAAGGGCATTGCCTCTTTACCGACTGATGAAGAAGTCAGACAAGTTCGAGTGGACTCTAGAAGCTGATGCAGCGTTTGCAGAGCTCAAAGCTCTGCTCCCCACCCAGCCGGTGCTTGCTGCTCCAATCAGCAAGGAGCCTTTGCTGCTTTACATTGCAGCCACTGGACAAGTCGTCGAGACTGCGTTTACGGTCGGCGGGAAGAAGAAGGAAAACCTTCAAAGTTCAACGCCCAGTTTATTATCTTTCAAGTAATCGACCCCATCAAAGCAAAGATACCCTCACTATCAGAAGCTTGTTTATGGGATCTATATGACCACGAAGAAGGTTGCTCATTATTTCTCCGATCATTCCATTACGATCGTCGCCGACGCCCGTTTGTCGGAAATTCTTCATAACAGAGATGCAACTGGTCGAGTGGCAAATGGGCGATTGAACTCCTTCCCTTGATATCAAATTCGAGGCAAAGAAAGCCATCAAGTCCCAAGCAATAGCAGATTTCCTCGCCGAGTGGACTGAACAGCAACTTCCACCCAAGTTCACTCGGAAAATTGGACTATGTTTTTCGATGGTTCCAAGATCTTTGAACGGTTCGGCGCAGGGCTGTATTGGTTTCCCGAGGAGATAGGCTCAAGTATGTTCTCCAGATTCACTTTGATTCTTCCAACAACGAAGCAGAATATGAAGCACTCTGTATGGGTTGCGCATGGCCATTTCACTCGGCGTCCGTCGCCTTATGGTCTATGACGACTCGGATCTGGTTGTTAATCAAGTGATGAAGGAGTGGGATGTCAGAAGCCCAGCTATGACAGGTTATTGTAATGCAGTGAGAAAGCTGGAGAAGAAATTCGAGGGGTTAGAGCTTCATCATATACCCCGACTGAAAAATCAAGCTGCGGATGATTTGGCGAAGATAGGGTCCAAGAGGGAAGCCATTCCCAGTAATGTATTTTTGGAACACATTCATGCTCCATCAGTGCAAGAGGATCCTTTCACAGAAGAAGCCCTGCAGCAAAAGAGTGCCAATGATCCCACTGAAGTTGAGGTCCCAGCCGTGGTCGACCTGATTATGGAAGTTGTGGTCATCACTCCCGACTAGACAGTGCCGTACATCGCATATATCCTAAGGAAAGAGCTCCCAGGGAATGAAGAAGAGGCTCGACAGATCGTCCGTCGATCATAGGCCTTTACAGTGATCAAGGGACAATTGTACTGAGAAAGCGCGATCGAGTCGGCCGAAGTGTATCACGCCGAGAAGAAGGTCGATAATTCTTGAGGATATCCACTGGGAACCTGTGGCCATCATCGTCCTCTCGGACCATTGTGGCTAAAGCATACCGGCGGGATTTTCTTGGCAAAGCAAATGAAATGGCAAAAGAAATAGTCGACAAGTGTGAAGGATGTCGGTTCTATTCCAACATGTCGCACAAGCCAGCCTCAGCCTTGAAGACCATTCCACTCGTTTGGCCCTTCGCTGTTTGGGGATTGGACATGATTGGACCGTTGAGAACTGGCAGAAGCGGTTTCACCCATTTGCTAGTAGCAGTCGACAAGTTCACCAAGTGGATCGAAGCCAAGCCCATCAAGAACCTCGATGCATGCATCGCTATCGGTTTCATCGAGAGTTGATATTCAGATATGGAGTTCCGCATAGCATCATCACCGACAATGGGTCAAACTTCGATAATGACAAGTTCAAAGCCTTCTGCGCCTCTCAAGGCACGCGGGTCGACTATGCTTCAGTGGCTCATCCTCAGTCGAATGGACAAGCGAGCGTGCAAACGGCCTCATTCTCAAAGGGCTAAAACCTCGGTGATCGTGATCTCAAACACGCGGCAGGAGCTTGGGTCGACGAACTTCCATCAGTTCTCCGGGATTGAGGACCATTCCTAATCGGTCATTGGGAGAACTCCATTCTTCCTGGTCTATGGAGCTGAAGCAGTTCTACCGAGTGACCTGCTTCACAATGCGCCTCGAGTCGAGCTATACTCAAGAAGAAGCGAACAAGCCCGGCAAGATGCGATCGACCTCTTGGAAGAGGAGAGAGATGGCCTTGATCCGCTCGACTATCTATCAGCAAGACTTGCGTCGATTCCATGCCAGAAATGTGAAGAGTCGAGCCTTCCAAGAGGGAGATTTGGTCCTCCGAGTGGATCAACAGAAACCACACAAGCTTGCTCCCACTTGGGAAGGTCCCTTCATCGTCACAAGAGTCCTCCACAACGGAGCATATCATCTCTACAACGTTGATCACCAGATCGACGAGCCTCGAGCTTGGAACGCGAAGCTGCTCCGCCCCTTTTACACTTAAAAACTCACTCGGTTGAGATGTAATAAAAGTGCTTTTGAAGTTTGTTTATCCAAGACAAGAATGTTATAATTTTCCCAGTAATTGTTATTGCTTTTTGTTGAAATTTCCCCCAGTGGGTGGCTTAGTCGCGAATCCGATTCGCCTAAGTTTGTAAAAAAAAATCCTTTCCGAGTGCGAGCCAGTCTCTCACTCGGGGGCTTAGCTGTGAATCCGCCGCCTAAGTATTCAAATTCCTACCAAGTGGCGAGCCAGCCTCCCACTCGGAGGCTTAGCTGCAGTCCAAGTACTCGCCTAAGTATTCAAATCCTACCGAGTGGCGAGCCAGCCTCCCACTCGGAGGCTTAGCTGCAGTCCAAGTACTCGCCTAAGTATCCAAATTCCTACCGAGTGGCGAGCCAGCCTCCCACTCGGAGGCTTAGCTGCAGTCCAAGTACTCGCCTAAGTATTCAAATCCTACCGAGTGGCGAGCCAGCCTCCCACTCGGAGGCTTAGCTGCAGTCCAAGTACTCGCCTAAGTATTCAAACCCTGCCGAGTGGTGAGCCAGCCTCCCACTCGGGGGCTTATAACAGCCCAAGGATTCGCCTTAAACATCCAAAGTGATAAAAATCCTACCGAGTGGAGAGCAAGCCTCCCACTCGGGGGCTTAGCTGCAGCCCAGTGCTCGCCTAAGTAATAGAAATCCTACCGAGTGGAGAGCAAACCTCCCACTGGAGGCTTAGCTGCAGCCAGTGCTCGCCTAAGTAATAAAAATCCTACCGAGTGGAGAAAACCTCCCACTCGGAGGCTTAGCTGCAGCCAGTGCTCGCCTAAGTAATAAAAATCCTACCGAGTGGAGAGCAAACCTCCCACTGGGGCTTAGCTGCAGCCAGTGCTCGCCTAAGTAATAAAAATCCTACCGAGTGGAGAGCAAACCTCCCACTGGGCTTAGCTGCAGCCAGTGCTCGCCTAAGTAATAAAAATCCTACCAGTGGAGAGCAAACCTCCCACTCGGAGGCTTAGCTGCAGCCCAGTGCTCGCCTAAGTAAGAAATTCATCCCAATCCGCAAGGACGACGAGGTGCATGTCGACTGCTACCTCCTCCTTCGGAGCTTCGCCACAAGTACAATGTGCGGTCCATCCCAATCCACAAGGACGACGAGGTGCAGGTCGACTGCAACATTCTCCTTCGGAGCTTCGCCACAAGTACAACATGCGGTCCATCCCAATCCACAAGGACGACGAGGTGCAGGTCGACTGCAACCTCCTCCTTCGGAGCTTCGCCACATGCACAACGTGCGGTTCGTCCCGATCCGTAAGGACGACAAGGTCAGTCGCAGTCTGTGTTTCACCTCTACCTGCAGGATAGATGAAGCACAAGTCGATTGGAATTTCAACGGAATATCTTCCGAATGAGGAATAAAGTTCTCTCTAATGCAAGCAAAGCATGTTAAAGGAAAAACCAAGTTCGGATAAATGTCCTACGGATCCAAAGGCGCTCAGGCGTTAAGCCTGTTAAAGTTTATCGGTTAAGAAACCACTCGGCATTCCAAGGCAAATTTAAAGTGGGACTTAGAAGTTTTTTACTCCTCCGGCGGAGGACTGGAAGGTGCAACAAACTGGTCGAGGTCGATTCCGTCAGCAATACGGGTAGCAGCAGCGATGAAAGTCTCCATGAAAGATCTGAAGTCGTGCTTCCTGGTATTGGCAACCTTGAGAGACACCAGCTTGTCCTCTTGCGCTTCTTTGCAGTGGACACGAACCAGATAGAGCAACATCAGCACCACACCGGCAGATGACTTTTCCATTCTTGCACTCGACTTGGAATCTCATTCGATCGAGTCATCGAGATTCAAGATCATTCGGAGAGTCTGTACGCCGGAGAGTCGAGTCGATCCGCAACACTGCAACTTTCAGTCGAGCAAGATAATCAACTACGCTAGCAACACGAGACTCCAGTCGGAGCAAATTCATAGCAGCTTCGTCCTTCACATGAGAGTTGATGGGGTACAAGCTGGTTTCCACTCGACTGGTTTCTTCTTCAAAGTTTTGGCAGAATTCTGAAAACACAACTCAGAATCAAAATGAAGATCATGTGATGAGCCGGTGAGAGCAAGACAGTTGGATAAAAGAGATTACCTTCAAGCATGAGAAACAGCTTCTTGGCGAACCCTCCAAGATAAATCTCCAGGTCGTTTCGTTTCCCCACCAGCTGGCCAACCTTGTCAGACAGAACATTCTTGTCGTTCTTCAGTCGACTGACTTCCTTGTTAGCCGCGTCAAGAGAGGCTTTCAGCTTGGCATTTTCATCTTCAAGTTTGTCGACTGAGGCAAGCTTCTCTTCAGCGAGCTTTGTTTTCTCCAAAGCCATATACAGGCCTCTGCAAGGTCAAGGTCCTTCTTCTTCAAAGTCTCTTCCAGTTTATCTACAAAGCAACAATGAGAACAGAGTTGAGAATGAGCAGAAAAACAAAGGCAGTCGTCAAAAATTCTCACCAGCCATACCTTTTGCTTCATCCTTTGCCTTCTGCAAATTCTCCTGAGCAAGCTTCAAATCGAGGTTGAGCTGAATCTGCTTTTTCTCTAACTCAGTATAGCGAGCCACAAGCTCGCAAGATTTCTACAAAGAGTCAACCAACGAAAGACATCAAAGACAGATCACTTCCGAGTGACTAGGGAAAAATAGTAGCATTTCTAAGACTACGGTCGAATAAAAACATTCTACAGTAGTCTCCGGGACTACACCCAGCGGGTGCACTCAGCATGCCCCCACTGGTTTACCAATTTGGTTCGATCAGTCGACCAAAAGAGGCAAAAAGGCTATGATTCTAAAAACATGGCTAATTGTCGTGTCACCGCAGTAAAAAAATAGTTCTTTAGACTATAGTCAACTGCACGTAGTCGACCATAGTCTCGGGGACTACACCCAGTGGGTGCACTTAGCGTGCCCCCACCGGTTTTACAGTTCCATTCGACTTGGTCCGTCCAGGTCGAGTGAAGAAGATCACAGCATAAAGACCATAGCCGACTACACGCAGTCGACCATAGTCTCGGGGACTACACCCAGTGGGTGCACTCAGCGTGCCCCACAAAAGTTCAACGACACACACACCGGTGGGTGTCAGATATGGAAATCTCCAAGAAAGCAGTTTCAGATAGTATATCCTAACAAAGCAAGCGACAACTGACTTACTTGGGCATTGCTCTGGAGAGCTGAACTGGCATCATAGGCCGCCTGACTTGCCTCTCGAGCCGCTTTCACCTGCTCCATCATGATCCCTGCCTGGCGTATGGCCTCCTTAGCAGCACTTACTTGGTCTTCCGGGACGTGGTGTGTAGCAAAGAGAGATGGTGGATCAGCAGTCGATGAAGTGGGTCGGGCACTTGTCAGCGGTACATCAAAAGATACAGAAGTCCGAGTGGGGTTGCCTCCCTCGGAAATCAGTGTCTCAGGAGTCGCCGCGACTTGAGCAGCCTTGCCAGCAGGCATTTTCTTGTTCCTCCTCTTCCTCAATGGCGCTTCCTCGTCATCATCGGGGAGATCAATGACGTGAGGCGGAACTACAAGAGAGATCCAGAAGTAAACATGGAAGCCCAATCGACTAAAAAGCTCCAGTCGGCTAAAAGTGAAACCTCAGAGATCTTACAAAGATTGGAAGTGGCTGCATCCTCCATTTCCTGATCATCGTGATTGGCTGAAGTCTCGGAGGTAGCAGCACTGTAGATTTCAAGAGTCGGCTGATTAGTCATCAAGTCGACCAAAAGTTCACTCATGTTGAAAAAGGAAATACAAGGTTCTGTTGGTCACCTAGAGATGGTGGGGATGACCATTCGCATCTTAGGCAGGGCCTTCGCCCGGCTTTGACGACGCCGCCGAGGTTGCTTGGCGGCTTCACAATCGGCGCGGAGAAGTTGTCCTAGGTCGCCGTCGGTGACCGGTGGGCACAACAGCTTTATCGCGCCCGCCGCTGGTCGTCGTCGCCAACTTGGACCTTCCGTCCGAGCGAGGAGGGTCGACGTCTTCCTCCTCTTCTTCCTCCTCCTCCTCATCATCAGAGCCATCATCCTCCTCATCCTCCTCGCCATTGGACTCCCTTTCCTCCGGACTCTCACCTCCACTTCCTTCTTCTTCTTCGGCTGTTTCCTGCGCCTTGTTGGGCATCGAGTACATCTCAGTGGTGACCTAGAAGACAACAAAAGAAGGTGAAAGTCAGTCGACGAAATTGACATCAAAACAGAATGAATGCAGCAGAATCACAGTCGGAGATAAGCGGTGATACCTTGTCTGGTTGGTAACTCTGGTCGAGTGGTGGAATCCTCCTAGCTCCGCGAGGGTTGTCTTTATTTCCTGTGATGGCAGTCATCCACTTCTCCAGTATGGCGTCATCAACCTCCTCCGGATGGACCCGAGTGGTATCATCCGTACCAGAGTACATCCACATCGGATGACCTCGGTATTGGAGTGGCTGAATACGCCGTCGGAGAAAAACCTCCAGGAGATCCATGCCGGTCACCCCATCGCGAATAAGCTGGACTACACGCTCCATCAGCAGATTTACTTGGGCCTTCTCCTCTGGTAGCACCTTCAGGGAAGATGGCTTGTTCACTCAACTCATGGAGAAAGGAGGGAGCCCAGTCGACTGCCCCGGCGTCGGCTGGTCTTGGCAGTAAAACCAGGTCGACTTCCACCCTCTAACCGAGTCGGGGAGAGTCATAGCTGGAAAGGCGCTCTTCCCCCTCATCTGGACCCCGAGTCCCCCACACATTTGGATTACTTGGGTCCTCTCGTCATTCAGGCTCGTTTTCTTCACCGTCTGAGAGCGACAGGTGAATATGTGCTTGAATAGACCCCAATGCGGTCGGCAACCCAAGAAATTCTCGCAGAGCGAAACGAAAGCAGCAAGATACACAATGGAGTTTGGAGTCGAATGGTGGAGTTGCGCTCCAAAAAAGTTCAGAAACCCCCAGAAAAAAGGATTTGGCGGCAGAGAAAACCCCCTATCTACGTGGGTGGCCAGGAGGATGCACTCACCCTCTTCAGGCTGCGGTTGCCACTCCGTGCCCGGAAGCCTCGCCGACCCATGGGGATCAGTCCCGTTGGCGGATCGATGAGATCTTTCTCGGTGATGGTCGACCGGATCCAGTCTCCTTGGACCCAGCCCTGCGGCAGCTTGGACCGCGAAGAGGAACCGCCCCGACTGGGCGCTCTCCCCTTGGCCTTCGCCGCCGTCTTCTTCACCCGTTCCAGGGCGGCAGTCTTGTCCTTCACCATGGTCGCCGGCGAGAAAAGTACCGAGCTTCGGCGCTGGACAGACGGAGAGCGTGGCGAGAAAGTTTTGGAGGCGGAGAGAGGAGAAGTCTGAGGACGCACTGTTCAAAATGCCCGGTCCAACGCTTTATATGGGGTCGCTTCCGAGTGGCTGACCGGTAGGCCCAGGCAATCCCGTCACAATCCCGCAACAGGCGCGCGCACGATACGTGGCGAAAAAGGAGGTGCGAGGATCGAGGCGTCATCATCTTATCCCATCCGAGTGCCGCGGTTTTCTCCGCTTCGCGCGCTTCCCAAAATTCGGATCCCGCGAAATCCGCTAACCGTAGAGCAACTCGTCAGATAACAGATTTCCTCAGATCCGCCGCCGAAATCCTCGAGTTCACAAAGTTCACTCGACAAACGTGAAGAATGGATCAAGGCGAATGAAAGAGAAGTTGATGCCATCACTAAAAGGTCGTTGATCCAGAGTAAGACGCACTCACAACACGAAGAACAGGTCGGAAAGATTATCAACTCCTTCCTCACTCAAACCTCGATCCATTCGGGGCTAATGATGAAGTCGTGTACAGGGTAGGGTCATAGACCTGCCCAAAGGTACCCTCCACAAGGACATTCACAAGAGAAGCAGCCTTCCAATCGACTGGTAGGCTTCCACTCGACAGATTCAAAGACACTCGACTATGAAGACCCACTCGACCACCAAGAGTCCAAGAGCCACTCGGTGTCCAAACGGTCTGTAATTAAATAGTCTTTATGACCTTAATGACACTTTATGTAAGGCGTTACCAGTAACGCCTAGCTTTAACGCACCTTAAACCCTCTACTACGTGGACTGGCTGGGGTCCTGGCGCACTCTATATAAGCCACCCCCCTCCACAAGTAGAAGGGTTCGCACCCCTGTAACACATACGCAGATAATCCAGTCGACCGCCTCCGGGCTCCGAGACGTAGGGCTGTTACTTCCTCCGAGAAGGGCCTGAACTCGTAAATCCCTTGCGTATACAACTACTCCATAGCTAGGATTTTGCCTCTCCATACCTACCCCCCATTCTACTGTCAGACTTAGAACCACGACAACCAGCACCAAAGGTGTCTCATTCGCAAGCGTGCGAAGGAAGACTCCGTTCCCTTTTTCTATAAAAAGGACACGCTCGCCTCAACCTAGCCCAACACAGCCGCTACCCCAAAACCGAGCCACAATGCCTGGTCCCGTAGTGCACCATGAGACTACGGCAACCAACCTTGGAGGTTTTGTGACCATACTCGCAAACCTCACCCGTCGTGCATATGCGTTAGAAGAGCCACCCGAATATGTTGTGTACCAAGGACCCATGAGTGGTGAGAGCCGTCAATTCTAGGCCACTGTACATATCTACGGTAGGGGTCTGGCACCCGAGTGCCCCTACAGGTTCACCGGAAGAACAACTTCCTTTGAGCCACAAGCCATCCAACTAGCTGCTCGAGAGGCTATAGTTCATCTCAGGCACCTGTCGCCCCGAGTCAACTGTCGCTCGTTCCACTACTACCCCAGGCGTGAAGGGTATGGTAGACCACCTCAAGTTGCCAACGGAGATCACGAGACGGACCCTGCATTGCTGCACCTAGTGCGCTATGTAAGTGCACTAGAGGACCTATTCGATCAAATCACCATTGATCTGATCGCAGCTCGTGGAGAGCTGGTTCGTCGAGCCCCAACGAGAGAGGAGATCGAGCCCAACGCCGACAACCCAATCGTGTTGTTTGGACAACCGATCGAGATCCTGAGGTCATCCCCAGCCGTCAGCCAAGGTACTTTGATGACCCCAGAAGTGCTTCGCCGCCTCCTGGGAGCACACTCCAACGGGGTTGTGGTCAACAATCCCCGCGATGGTCATCATCACTACCCCGAGCCTGCAGCCCCTCAGCCCTCTCCAGCAAATTCCGACGGTGAGAACCGTGGAGCAGCCTCGACATCCACTAGGGACGCCCGCTTGGATGTGAACGAAGTATACTAAGTCACTCGAGTAGTGGTGAGTCCCTGTGTACCCTCGCTTTGTAATCCTGTAATCCCTTAAGTTAACGCAGCCTGGCATCGTGCATCTGTTTTATATAGTAATCTTGCATGGATGTATCGGCATGCAGTGTGTTTTCTCTATCCTTGGCGCAACCACCAAAAACCGCCCCGACAACCCCCACAGTGATACGTCACTTTAGTAAGATGTGTGTATCTGTGGTTGACCCCGAGCTGAGCCGGCCAATTCTTTACTTTTTACCACAGTAAAAGACCCAACCCCGGTGCTATAAAAAGGGCCACCAAGTGACCTTGCCAAGCACCCTTCACCTTGTGCACCATCCCCAAAAACATTTCTTGCCATGCCGAGCCCTAGTATTTATCTGAGGACTCCAGATGCTACCCCAGGTAGTTTTGTCAAGATATTGTGGGATTTTACCCGCAGTACCATGGGCGCTACCCAGCCACCCCAGTAAGAGCTGTTCAAATCGAGGATCACCCCTTCCACCTCAAGATATTGGGCAGCCGTGCACATCTCGCCCGTAAACCCAAACCAAGACCCCACAGAAGTCTCCTTCGTGTGGAAATCTATGCCAACCCCGCACATGGCCGTAGAAGCTGCTGCGTATGAAGCGCTTGCTCGCCTTTGATTCGCGGTACCCTATGCCAGCGAACGAGGGTATTATTATTTTCCGAGCCGTGCAGTACCCGGAGGAGTAACATCTTTTCCAGGTGGACGTATTGAGAGAGACCCAGTCTTGGCCAACCTCGTCCAATACGTCATCGCTCAAGAGCGTTTAACCCAACATGTGATGGGTTATCTGCAGAGCCTCGCGGATTTAAATCCTTAGATCGCCATCGGCAGATCACTGAGGCCCGACCAGGAGAGACACATACATCGACTGGTCAATCCACTTCCCCCGATAGAAGAGGAGTGTATCCTAGTACCGGAAACGTTTTCTCAGGACCCCGTCCAGTTACCGTTTTCAATTTAGATGCACCGCTGTATTTATTGTCGCAACTTTTATTTATGTGTTGTAACTTATGCTCAGTACCCCGAGTTATGCGACGAGTAAAATCATTAATGTAAGCAGCTCTGTCGCGATTTGACTCTAATGTATTACGGTTTTCTCTCGCGAGGAATCCTGGAGTGAGATTTATTTTCCCTTAGTTGCCGCTTCGTATATTTCCTCATGGCATAGATTATTTATTTCACGCCGCACCACGGCAGCAGACTCACCACCACGATTACACGAACACTTACACTGCTTGCAAAGAAATTTTTGCAACTGTGTTGCGTCTAGCTAGGCACTTCCCAACAACAGTTATCACCCGGCACCCCCACCTATTCATCGTGGTCACCGCCACCGCGCAGAGCCAGCAACCGAGCAGCGGCATCGCGACGATCGTCGAGGATCATCGCGCACAGGAGCACAGAGAGCCCCATCACCGCTGCCAGCCCTCCGCACAGCAAGATCACGTACCAGTCCGGCACCACCTCCGCCATTAGCACCTCGTCTCGAGCTCCGGCAAACGGAAACAGAGGAGAAGGAAGGAGAAGGAGGAGCGAGGCCAGGTGTGAGGAAGAAGAGGAGAACGCCGCGGTCGTTTTATAAGCCCAAGCTCGGTGTACGGTGGGTGTGGTCCACCAGCGCCGCTCGTCGCCCGACCACCGGTGTTCGGAGGCGAATCCGCGAGCAGTGCCGATAGCGCACTGGCCCGCGAGGTGAGTGCACGCTGCACCGGCAGCTAGCGCGCCGCGCACTACCGCAGTACGGCCTAGGTGCCCTACGCGCTAGGCATAGCCGGTGGAGAAAGCGCGGGATAGCGCGCGGGAGAGAGGAAGAAGAGAGCCGGAGGAAGGAAAAGAGGCAGACCGTGGGCCCGGGTCCACCAGTCAGCCAGAGAGAGCACTGTGCTCTCGGGTGCGACCAGCGTATTTTTTAAAAAAAATTTAAAATTTATTCTAAATTTATGTCCAGTGTAGAAATCGCTAGTTTTTCCCCAAAACCGTGGATTTTTCCCCACACCGCGCCAGTATCCCACACTGTATTTTTGCATCACTTATTGCTCTCGCTGTGGCCGCTTTCGTTTTAATTCTTATCCAGTTTAATTTTAACTCTTAGCAAATCTCGAGGACGAGATTTTTATTAAGGGGGGTAGTAGTTGTAACACCCCAAAAATTTAGCCAAGTTTTCAATATTAAAATGTTTGCCAGGAGTTTTAAATTTTTATTTCTGTGGATTTTCAGAACTCTTCTTTTATTGTTGAGGAGTTTTATCTTCTTTCCCAAGTGGAGCTTTCCAAGATATATTGGACTTCTTTGCCATCTCTTTAAAAAATTTCTAAATCAGCAGATTCATTTATTAATATTATTTCACCCTGAGTTATAATCATTAAAATGGCTTGTTTTAAATTTTGGAGCTCTGTTTGTACTACAACCATTTGATAAAATCACTTAAAATTTCAACCAAAATTTGGAGATGTCATGTGATGTCTCTAAACCAATTATGTGCATTAACATAATTATTTCATTGCATATTTTGAGTTTTACACCTGTTTTTCCTCTCTGGTCCAGTGGACATTTTTGCACTGCAACCCCATTAAATGTTTCCCTAGAGCCTCCACCAAAATTATGAGATATCAGTAGTAGCATGCCATCCAACTTTATGCAAAAAAGTGTTGTTCTTTGAAAAAATTGAGTGAATCATCATCTTCTTCATTCTGGTGCCATTTGGTGATTTGTACTGCAACCATCTCCTAACTTGCTTCTTTAGCTATAATTCCTTTTCCTACTTATAGTCCTCCTTGCCAAACCCTTAAGTCCAGAAGAGTGGACCCTTTGGAAGACTTCTTGTTCATAAAACAGTGCCATTTACTTTCTGCCCAGAACTGAAGTTTTGCAAAACTTGCACTAGCAAGTTTCTCCTTTTTGCAAACCAACTTCACCACCCTCTCTTATATCCATAGAGACACTGATCTGGAGAATTTAGCCACTCCAAGAACTACCTAGGTGCCTTTGGCATTTTGTCAAACACCCTGTGTGCACAATCAGATTGACATGACTTCAAGTTTACTTGGTGAACTTGAGCTCCTGGCCTATCCATCGTGTCCCTTGATCCCCTTGCTAACCTTAACCTAGCCTGGTTCCTTGCCAGCCTCACCCAAGCCCTGTAGCAGGCCATGGCATTTCATCGAGCACCTTCCGTGCGTGCTCTGGGCGCGCCCAGAGCGTGCATTTGGCACCCACATGCACCCGAGCCGCCGCGTCACACCCCGCACTCAAAAATCCGGCCCCAGACAGCACGCCGTGTCCCCTTGCACCGCCACGCCACCCCGACCACCCCTGGCACCCCACAGCGCCACCGCCAGGATGGCCGTGGCAGCTAGCTGCCGGCCGCTAGCAGGCCCCGACCGTGTCGGCGCCAACAGAGCCCCCCCGGCTCGCCACCTGCCCCTGTGAACAGCGCAAGCTCATCCCCTCGCTCGTCGGCTAGCTCCCTCGTCGCCACGTCCCCCTGCTGCTACAGAACGTCGGTTCACCGTCGTCCTTATCGCCGGCCGCCTCGGACCAACCTAGCCACACTATATAAGGAGGCCCCAAGCTCAAACCCGCACGCAGGCAGCCTCACACTGTCTCACTAGTGCCCCCTAGCCGCCAATTGGAGGGGAGCAGGCCATCTTCGACCTCTCCGGCAACTCCAGCCGCCGCCACTAACCAGGCCATTCCGGCGCAACCAGGGCCTACCCCTCTCCACTCTCTCCACCAGGAACCTTCCCTTCCTCCCGTGATCACATCCCCCTACTCCATTTCGATCGGGAACCACCGCCGCCCCAAAACCACTTCCCCCCGAAGCTTTCCTCCACCGCGAAGCTCGCCGCCGGCAGCTCACGCCGTCCCCGCCGACCCAGCGACTATCAGTAGGATCGCCCTCGACCCGCGGATCCATCCCCGCCCTCCAGAGGCCGCGAGGAGCCGCCGCTCGCCGGCGTTGATCGCCGGAGTCCGCCTCCGCTCGGGACAGAGGAAGAAGAAGGAAGGCAGACTAGTCAAACCTGACTAGTGGGCCACCTAGGACCCACTGTCAGTGACCATGCACGGTCCACGCGGAGTAAGTGGAAGCGTATTTCCAGATTACGCTTTCGACGTGTACGAAATTATTCGAATCGTTTTCTTATTCTGTTTTTATTTAAATAACCGATTTTTGACCAAACTTTGACTGTCTATAACTTTTTAAATACAACTCCAAATGAATTGATTCTTTTTGCTACCTCTCTCAAATATTGTCTAGTTTACTTTAAGATTTATTTGAAAAAAATTCAAAAAAACTTTTTGTGCTGTTTTTATTTTGTGTGTTAATTCAAATACATTCTTTTAAATAGGATTTTTGAAGATTTCAAGATGTTTTGGATGCACCCTTCCTTCCCATGACCTGAAGGCAAGCATTCTGAACCCTGGTGTAAATTTCGTGTGTGTTGCTTAGTACTGTGACAACACCTCCCCGACACGTGCCTACGCCATTTTATGTGCAGATGTGTTCCTGCTCATGAGTGCATGTTAATGAATTTCATGCAAATGGAGTTGATGTGATTGTGATATGAACTGCCGTCATATGCCTTTCATGCATACCAGGAGGAAGGCCGGGAAGGCCTCTGTCTTGTGTAGACACGGTCTTGCCCCTAATCCTCCGTCGAGACGGTCGTGTCCGGTATGACATGAGGGGGTATGTCGTGTGGTGTTTCTATCTGTTGTTTGTAATATATGCATTGTTATGCTAATCGTGCAGGAAATATTACAACCTCCTAAGTCGACCGTAGATCGAGTCTTGTGCCAGTAACCCCCATACTTGTTTCGTACTACCACTTGTCTCTACACCAAGTAGGGTACGGTTCAGTAAGTTGTCAACCCTTTCCTAGCACACACCGTACAGAGAGGCCGTGGTGGAAGATACTGGAGGCATCCGGTAGTCATGCCACCGGGTCCGGGAGCATGGGTGTTTCGGTTGTAGCCGAAAGGGGTAGCTCCCAGTTTGCTGCTGTATAAATTTTGTGATCCCATGTTACGCCGAGGTTGTAGCCTCCCACTTAGAGTTTTGCTTAACAGTGTCGTGGGTGATTCCAGACACATGTGAGTTAAGCTGGTGTGTGCAAGTTAGGTGTGTTTTCAACAAAAAGACCGTAGACGGAATTAGTCCCGATGGACTAAAGGAATCCGTTACTCGTGGGTAAAGAGTACACCCTCTACAGAGATTAAACCTATTCGAATAGCCGTGTCCATGATTAAGGATTACAGCCTGGGATGGGTCTGTCGGTCTTAGTGTCGGTCTTCGGAGGTGAAACTGTGAAACTGTTAAACCAGAACTGAATTTCACAACTTGTGGATTGTGAAAATTATGATATTTATTCTTATTGTTGACCAACCCGTGATTTCATTGGTATTATCGAATATCCCTGGGATGATTCTACCTCCTGGATATTCGCTGTGTTTATTTATAAGCCCTTTATGTGGTGTCGCTTAGACGCCCGACTGTGGCATTTCTTTTAAAGCCCTTTATGCGGTGTCGCTCAGACGCCCGACTGTGGCATTTCTTTTAAAGCCCTTTATGAGGTGTCGCTTAGACGCCCGACTGTGGCATTTCTTTTAAAGCCCTTTATGCGGTGTCGCTCAGACGCCCGACTGTGGCATTTCTTTTAAAGCCCTTTATGTGGTGTCGCTTAGACGCCCGACTGTGGCATTTCTTTTAAAGCCCTTTATGTGGTGTCGCCGACGCCCGACCGTGGCATTTCTTTTAAAGCCCTTTATGTGGTGTCGCTTAGACGCCGACCGTGGCATTTCTTTTAAAGCCCTTTATGCGGTGTCGCTCAGACGCCTCGATCGTGGCATTTCTTTTAAAGCCCTTTATGTGGTGTCGCTTAGACGCCCGACTGTGGCATTTCTTTTAAAGCCCTTTATGCGGTGTCGCTCAGACGCCCGATTGTGGCATTTCTTTTGAAGTCCTTTATGTTATTTACTTCATGATTTTAATACTACCATATTATTGTATATTCACAAATAACATGCTTGCACGCATCAGAGTTTTACTTATCACATGTGACTAACGTATTGAGCATAATATATTTTCAGCACATCATTATTAAATCATGCCTGTGTTCATTATGTTTGCGAGTACATTCAAAGTACTCACTGGCTTGTCCCTGGCTATTGTCTTGGCCAGATTTCCTTGCTTGGAGAGGAGCGTTGCGATGACAGTCCCAGAACCTAAGCAATGATGATAACAGCCACGCGAAGATAGGAGTTAACCTGGTCAGCTGTTCCTGTGGGAAATGGAGTCCCATAGACGAGGATATTTCATAACCCGCTTCCGCCAGCAACCTTTAGAAACCTTTTGTTGTACTCACAGGCCAGAATGGTCTTGTTCTAAATATTTTTTATTTTGCTTGGATTTTCTATATCAAGTTAGTGCCTTATCAGCTAACAGTTATCCTGGGGCTGGTAAGCACAAGGACCATTTTCCTGGGATTAACACCCGGAGAATCGGTCGCCACAAAAAAGAACTATACCTAGGGTATTCTTTCCTCACCCTAGGGAAACCGAGATTCCCCCACCAATGGTTTCCTAGGGCGATTTCCCTAGGGGATACACTAGGGAAACCCCTTTCTCTAGCGTTTTTGCCCATTTGCTTAGGGTATCAGGCCCTAGGGCTATTTGCAAAATCTAGTAGTGGGAACAGATACTTGGCGTGAAGAAAGCTGTAGCAAATTACTAATCGATCTGATGCTAAGCTTACAGTTGGGTCTGTCCATCACATCATTCTCCTATGATGTTATCCATTTATCAAACGATAACTCATATCCATGGTTAGGAAACCTTAACCATCTTTGATCAACAAGCTAGTCTAGTAGAGGCCAACTAGGGACATGGTGTTGTTTATGTATTCGCACATGTATTTAAGTTTCCGGATAATACAATTCTATCATGAATAATAAACATTTATCATGAACAAGGAAATATGATAATAACCAATTTATTATTGCTCTAGGGCCTATTTCCAACAATAAATGATCCCAACATCTGATATAGTTTTCCATGATTTATAGATTGATAAATTACACATGACCAACAATAATACATTGAATGCAAGGATAAACCCAATGGTTTCATGTAGAAGTATTGAATGAAGCAAGACGCAATATCATAAGGATTTTGTATTTTTAGCATTGCATTATGAAAAAATTAGAGTATCTACATCCATGCGAACCACAATGGCTTTATGTTCTTGCCTATAAATTTTTGTAAGCTCGGTCTAGTTTTTTCATAGTGGTCAATAAGCTATGCTTCATGACTACTCCCTGCATCCGCATCCGGGTAAGTAGGGCCCAATTCCAAAATTTTGTATTTGAGTATGTAGAGCCTAATTTCTCAGCCCTCTCAATCACTATCTTGTAAATCACTTCTCAAGAGAAAACGCTTCGTAAGAACTGCCAATTTAATGTTTTGCATGGGAGCAATTTGAGATTGCCCAAAATGACGTCCCAAAACCCCCAAAATTTTGCACTCATGCCTTGGTACCAGATAATATCAAATAATCCTCACATACCCGTATGAAGGAAGTATTATTTCACAAATGAAAGGAAGAAGACCGAATTGCCTCAATTCATCTTGGATTAAATCAGGTAGTTGTGGTAAAGGATTTTTCGATTTGCCTTATTTTTAAGCAGACTGCAAAACTAAAGCTCTAATATGGAGTGTTTTCCATGGGAGCAGTTTGGGATTGTCCAAAATGATTTCCCAAGACCCCCAAATTTTGTACTCATGCCTTGGTACCAGATAATATCGAATAGCCCTCACATACCCGTATGAAGGGAGTATTATTTTAAAAATGAAAGGAAGAAGACCAAATTGCCTCAATTCATCTTGGATTAAATCAGGTAGTTGTGGTAAATGCTTTTTGGATTTGCCATATTTTTAAGCAGACTGCAAAATTAAATCTCTAATAAGGAGTGTTTTGCATGGGAGCAATTTGAGATTGTCCAAAATGATTTCCCAGGACCCCCCAAATTTTGCACTCATGCCTTGGTACCAGATAATAAAAATGCATATTACACCAGGTGTAAGAAGGGCCATTATATGTCATATCTATTAAGCCAAATCATTTCACATCATGATTAAATTATTCATTTGATGCTGACTTGCTTGACGATGGCTGCGTGTATGGAAGGAAATTCGCTGACCTATGAGTGGCGCACGATGCCGTTCATTGTCGTAATAGATTCTCAAGTGGCAGCCAACATTATCAAGCAGCTCGAGATTGATCAATCCCCGTCGGCGTCCATCGCTGGCGAAATCAAGAGTCTATTCACGTGGGGTAGACATTTTTTTTGTCGGTCATGCGTGCCATGCCTGTAATAGTGTTGTATATCGTTTAGTTCAGATAGGGCATCATCACATGCGTAGGAAGTTTGGACCAAATAAGATTGGTTTGCTACACCAACATGATTGTAATCCCCAAGGTTAAGCAATAAAAATATAATTTTCCCGCAAGAAAACAATATCGTTTAATTCACCCATGGGAAAAACCGTCTTCCAAGGAAAGGAAGACACAAAAGCTTCAATTTGACTCAATATTTTCCTATTTCTAAGGTGATAAGGAATAATTGAGGATCAGCATAAAACACAAACTAAGGAAATGCAGAAGTTACAGCTAGTAACATTAGGAGTGCATTTTGAGTAGAGTAATTAGCTTGACATCAGACATCATCCGACCATAAGAATCAAAGACCACCATCTCGGTGTTCCACGGGTGCAACAAATTTAAACTGTCATCTATATGAAAATGATTGGCTAAATCCTCGTCAGTTCTAGCATATCAGATTCACGGGTGCAGGATTGGCTCGATGACAAGTTTTTCTGAACCACCATGAACATTTCCAGTTCTCTGGTTTATGGGTATGGCAACCGGCACCATACCGTTTTCTCCCTTTTTAGTTCTCTGGTTTGTACTCTATTTGTTTGGACTTCCTTCTTCATCCATGAAAATCAGCGGCCAGGTGCTTTATCTTCATATAAAATGGTGTCTATGGCTTTGATGGTGATCTGAAGCTTGAGAGGCAGGCCCAGGGCTGCTGGCGTCCCTAAGTCCCTCCATGCATGGCCGGCGTCCCGTAACCTATCTGATCTGTTCTTCCACCCGAAGAATTATGGTAAATTATTCACGGTATATACGAGTGACAGCTTTGTCATTTATTCCACCGCTGGGATGTGTCAATGGAAGCTTCCAGAAGATTCCTTCTACCCCCTACCGTTTTTTTCTTATCCAGCGCAGCTCCTCATCTTGGCTGTCATGACGCATGCAAGCTTCACCGCCACCACACAACACGGTCAAAATTGACTACCAGATCAGGCCTGAAAGCTGCTCTCAGATCAATCCCGGGAGATCGATACCGATCCTCCCTTCTAATCATCTTCCGCCCGGCCCGAGGCCGAGACCATCAGCAAAGGACGACCGAACAAGATCCAGCCCTCCAAGCCAGGAATTAACACATTACTACGATACAAAAGCAATTCAAGCAACTCTAATTTCTTCTTATGGCAGAAATTCAGCGTTTACAACCAAGCGAGATATCGATTCACGACCCATCTCTGGCGAGAGGACAGACACGCCCCGACGAGAGAACTGCGAGCAAGCTCTACCCTCTAGCAACTAGGCGAATTACAAGAAGAGAAGGGCACCCCATCTAGCCTCTCGTCTCTCGCCCTATCGCTCATCTATTTCTTCTGCTGCTTCTGCTTCCGGCCGCCGCTGCTCGCCGGGACAACCTTCTCCGTCGCGGCGTAGAGCTCCTTGATCATGCGGTAGCGGTTTACCTTCCGCTGAATGCCATCAACCTCGTGCTCCTCGTCCTCCTTCCAGTCAGTGGAGGCCTCAACCGCCGCCGGCGCCGGCGCCGGCTTTGGCTCCAACTCGGGCTCACTACTCTCTAGGGTTTTAGTCTTACTAGCGTACTGCGACATTGCGTCTGTTTGTTTGGTGGTCTGGGGCACTGTCCTGGGCGGATACTTATAGTCGCTGGGGATTGGTGGCTCCTGCTTTTTATGGTAGGAAGTCATTCGCTGCTATAGTTATCCAGGGTGGCGCCCAATCCAATATTTGGCTGAAACTCGCAGGAGCTCCGCGTGCCTCACCAAATTTGACCGAAACTGGAAGGGATTCATTTACCTATCATAATTGCTTTCTCGTGGTGACAGGTCAAAATAGGAAAGTATTGTCTCTTTGACTTTCTGGGCACAGCTGTCAGTAGATCGAAGCATGGAAGAAGGTAGCACGATCTAAGAGAGCCGGGCGTAGCCAGCGGGCTGTCCTCTGTTTTAAGCGATGAAGCGGCAAGTGTACAACTGAACCCGTTTTGATCTTTTGCCATATCTAATATCCGCCGTGGAAGTAGAATCACACTTTCCGGTGAAACAAAGTAGAATCACACGAAGTTGGAACTTTTCACAGAAATCAAGCCCACACACTACACACTTGCATGCCTATCATGCATCAATACTACTCGAAGATAATCTCAAGGTGAATATTAACATATAAATTATATCGCAGCAGCAATTGGTGGAACCATGCACGGACTATCTATGAAAATCTAAAGCAGTATGTAAAGAAACTGACTCATCAGCTTACACCGTGGAACATTGCGGAGGAAAGGATCCCGAGTCGGCGCATGGGTGTGCCAAGCTGGAGGGGGCAAAAGCACAAGAGAAAACAGTAAACTTCCAGTCGGTAAACAAAATCAACCGAGGAGTACGTAAACGCCGTTGGTTACTGGAACCGAAGGCTTGGGGCGTGTTGGACTTTTTTTTTTGTTTCTTTATATGTGTCAAATCCAAGCAAGAATTTCAGCACAAGCCGCTATTTTTGCGAGAATGATAGGAACAAAACTAGATTACCCTGTATAGGCATGCAAAAAATAAAAGAGAGACATAGAGTTGCAAACATATGCCAATAAGCATACAAAAGTTGACCTAGATAACATGCAAAAAAATAATGTGCTTTTGGAAAATAAGGGCCTCTTCGATTCAGAAGATTTTCATAGGAAATTTCCAGGATTTCAGTTCTTACGAATCTTTCTTATATAGGTTATTTGAGTCGTAGAATTGAATCAGATAGGGGTTTTCCTAAGGAATTCGCTGTACTTTATTTCATGGAAAATTTAGTATCCACACAAACCTCTCGGAGATAATAATTTGTTTTTTCCATTATGAAACCAAACAAACAAAAGGCCCTAAACAAAAAAATTCATCCAAAAGCTTCGCCTTGCTGCAATATGTTTTAGAAAATATCAATATGTTCCAACAACTACAAGAAAGATGTACCGAACTAAGCAATTTATTCGGTCCTTTGCTATTACGATAGCTTTTAATTTGTTCTCCTAGTTGGATCACATAATGGTATAAATACCAACCTGGCCTGGAATCAAATATCCCTAACCAAGCTTTCACACATCGTAGTTACCATTATGTCCAGGTTATAACATGGGGTTAGTTGTGTCCAGGCTAGTTTTGGCACTCATACTAATTATTGTATCATCACAACCATCAGCTTAGCTAATGATCGTTTTCTCAAATATCACATTCCTTAACTATGAAAGATTTATATTAAACATTATTACGTAGAAGCGATGAAGCGAGATATTTTTTTCAACTTTAACAAGTGTGAACATAATCATTTTAGATAAATGTTGTTTTGGTGAATTCATCGTTTAAAGTGAAGTAAAATAGTTGAATAAGCTTTACTTATGAGATTTATTTGTACAGCACAAATTAATTAGTTATAGCTCGACAAATAGGTAATATTTTGAGCCGATTCATAGTTACTATCTCATCAGGAAGTTATGCATGGTGTGTTAAATGTAAAAAGGTCACTGTCGCACTTGTTTATGACCATTACATTTTTGCTAGAAAATTGTAGTGGAGAAGTAGCCATTATGTTTGTGATGTAGTGTATGCTAATTGTGTTTGTATTGTTGGGGTATACTATGAATATTTCACATGTGTACACTGAATAACTTCGATAAAATTATAGTGACTAATTTAGTACTTAGCTATAACTTAGACCTAAACTTGTCCGACTTATGTTGGTAAGAATACTTTTTCTGAGAACCTCAAGAAGTCACGGTTGTTTCTGAAGTTCACAAATAATGATGAAATTGACCTAGTTAGGGACAAAACCCAGGCTTAAAACCTTAGTCATCACGTTTTCGCAAAGGCATTGTGCATATCAAGAACATTGAAGCTAGCTTTCTTATACATCCAAAATGTATACACTTTCTAGAACACTTTGCTTTATTGATTCTCCTCTAAATTTTACCTTGTCAAACATAAGTCTTACTATGCAATCGAACAATTAAAATTTTACTTTCGACAAGCCGGAGAGAAAAGATTGCTAGATATAAGTGCTTTAGATGAATGAAGAAATGAATCTTATGAAAATGGTTAGTTATTTAAAGAAAAAAAAGTTAAATGTGGTGTGATAGGAGAATACATAAAGGATTCAAAGTAGGAGATAGTGTGCTATTATTTGAGTCTTCTTTTAAGACATTTTGTAGGTAAACTCCTAACACAGGATGTCCTCCCACTACTGCAGGATGCTGCTAACGCGACATTACGATCAGAGACCCTTTGAAAAAACTGTGTGCACGCGTTAATCGAAAACGGGGAAGTAAAAAACCGTAAAAAATGCAAAACGTTTGCGATGGCGGAGACATCAAACACGGTTCAGATTTTAGTGATGTGTGCATAGCTGAGCATACAGTTAATCCATACGAACTGTTTGTGATTAGACAGAACAACATAAACGACAGCCATATCAATGTGTGAGCAATATACGGCATGCAGTTCGCTCCGATGAACTGTTTGCTATTAGGGAATGCAACAGAAATGGTCATCTAGATCAATGTGTGTGTGATATACGGCATACGGTTCACTCGTACGAGCTGTTTTCGATTAGGGAAGATAACAGAAACGGTTCAACTTAACAAGATGTGTGTGATATGTGGCATACAGCTCACATAGGTGAACTATTTGCGATGAGCCAAAAGAACTAAAATGATTCGTGTAAACAAGATGTGTGTGATACGCAGCAAACAACCCACTCGGATGAACTGTTTACGATGAGAAATTATAACACAGACGTTTACTATAGTTAGTTCGTGTGCGATTATGTTTGTATAAAAAACTTTGAAAAATGCAAACTAGTTGCTTGCATTGGCTAGACGTATCACACACGATGCATCTGTGAGTACTCGTGTGCGATGATTAGTAAGTTACACACACGTTTCCTTATGGTAACACGTGTGTGATAAATAACACGTGGCACCGCATACGGTATTCGGGTTATGTGTGTGCTCCACTTAGTCTTCCCGCGTTTCAGCGAATGCTTCCTGCGCTCCACATGGGTGAATTGTAAAACCCACGCCTCTTCGCTCATCGGTTTCCTCCCACCAGCTAATGGCTTGCTGCATATAACTCAGGTGGCAACGCATCATCGTGACACTCTGCGCAGATCTAGTCCTCACCCATCTACCAATAGTTATTCCAAGCATGTGAGGCAACGACCAAAGCTTCAACATCAACCGCTACCTACGTTACATCTTCGGCGAGGAGAATGAGCCGGAGCAGGTCGGGAGCTAGAGCTTCATCGGCCGGTGCAGGCACCATGGACCATCTGCAGCGATATCAGTGTGATAGTCCTTAGGGGCACAATCGACATATTGCAGAGGAGGTGTGATGAGCAGTTTGCCAACCACCGTGCAAAAGAACCAGAGCTGCTCGGCGGCATGGCCGACGACCCACCCGAAGAGCCGCTGTCACTAGTGCTCATCGAGATCCTAATGCCCCCCGAGGAATGGGCAGAAGACCTCTGCGATTCATTCAAGACACAGCCAGCCTGTGGCTTCATCATTGCCCGCGGCGGCCGTGTCAACCTCGATCCCGACTATGTGGTGGCCAGGCTCGAGCGCATCCTTGGCGGAGTTGATGTCCCCGACGAAGTAGAACATGGCCAACATGATGTATTGAAGATGCATCTGATGGACGGAATTTGCTACCAGGCCAGAGATATCATATGCGCGATTGCACGCTATCAAGCTCTTCTAGAAGAGGCCCAGCAGCCCCAAGAGCCTCCCTGCGCCAGCAGCTCCATAGGTGGAGGCAGTTCGGGACACTTGGAATGAACGGCCGCAAGGGTGCTATGCTGATCATGGAGTCCGAGAAGACCATCGTCGGAAGGCCGCCGGCTCAACCTTTAGCCCTATATTTTCTTATAATTGTATGCATATTTAGGTCGTGAGTGTTTTCGGCGTTGCCGCATGTGGCATTTTAAATTATCCTGAATATGTAGGACAATTATTAACTGTTGCCATTGTAAACTTTCCTCAACGACGAGCAGAGCGCGCGCAGGGACGCCAGAGCGGAGCGCGCCGCGGCCGCCTCAATGGCGAGTAAAAAGCGCGGACGGATGCGAGCCGAGCGCGTCGCGGCCGCCTCAACGACGAGCAGAGCGCACAGCGGACACCTCAACGGCGAGCAACCACGTGGTCAACCTTCTGGCACCCCGTGGGAGGCCCGACGGCGCATCCATCGGACACTATGGTGATATCTTGACCATGTGTGATAGTGGGCAGACACGTACACGTACATCCGAGAACATGGGCCCATATTTCGGGCTTTCGACACGTGGCATACGGTTGATCCATAAGAACTGTTTGCGATGAGCTAGAACAACATAAACGGGCCTAGGCCCAGAACCATCAATAAATTTTGACCTTGTTTCTCGTCACATTGCAGATTATGACGCAATAAGTAATTGCAGATCTGTTCACACCGATCAAACTAATATGTGTTCACACTTAGCACCAGGCTATAAAACCTACCCACTCGAAAATTACTTCACAGTTCCTCTCCTCATCGCCCACAAAACTGGTCTTTCCTGTCAAGTCATTTCGCCATGACCGGTAAGAGGAGTTTCGGGTGGACATATAACCAGGTAGCAAAGACCAAGGCCATGGAAGCATTAGAGAGGTCCCGCCGACAAGCGGTAGCCATAGCAGAGATGTCCCGGCGCACCGCGGAGCCCTCGTACGAGCTCTCACGGGCACGCGAGGGCTCTCACAAGCCCACTCGCCGCGTCGGCGATCGCGACGAGCTGGCGTTGCTGAAGTCCTTGGCCGGCGATGATGACATTCTCGCTGGCCTCATTAGGCAGCAGGAGTTGGTCGACGGCTTGATGAAGCTGTTCGAGATCAACGATGCCTCGGTTGAGAAGGCAACCGGACTCGTCGAGAAACTCATGGGTGAAAACACGAAGCTCCTCAAGGCGCTCGCCGAGAAGGAGGAGTATGCTGCTGGCTGGAAGATGCTGCATGAGCAGAGAAGTGCCTCGGGGATGACGCTGATAGCGGTCGTCGAGGAATTGATGGGTCACTTGAGGAAGGTCCAGATCGAGCGCGAGTAGGAGGTGGAGGAATCTGTGGCTGCTTTCAAGCAAAGTCGTGAGGAATTGAAGAAGGAGATGGAGGATGTCGTTGTCCGGTGATCCATCGAGGAGTAGAGACAGTAGCGACCAAGATCATTGTCTGCGATTTCCTTCTTCTCTTCTCGCGTGTCTTCCGGGCTTTGCCGCATGTGGCATTTTAAATTATTCGGAATATGTAAGACAATTATTATCCGCGCCATTGTAAATTTGTCGTCGTATTATCCGTTGCCATTTTATTTGTCGTCGTATTATCCATTGACCTATGTGGCATTTTAAATTAGGCCGGAATACGAGTTGAAAACATGAACAAAGAAAATTCTAACGTTGAGCGGGGCCATGGGATCTCAAGCAAACACCCTCCGTCGAGATACTTTAATTAACCATGTGTTAAGCAGCAGCTCGGCTGCCATTAATGGAGAAGTTGTGAGCGAGGCTGGTGGATGGAGGTCAAAGGGCTCGCTTCCCGGTGAGCATGGGCGGCCTTGCTGCTCGCACGTGTCCCATCGAGCCTGCGAGGTGGACAGGATGCAAGCGTCCCGTCGAGCCTGCACGGCGGACTTCTCGTGATCGTCCCATCTAATCAAACAACTACACGCATGCCATCGAGTATGGTTAAATTATGGCACAAAATACAAAGATGACCAATGAACGAGGACGGAGGTAGTACTATCCCATAAGAAAAGAGGGACGAGTGGCCACACTTAAATGGTTAGGGAATACACGATTCATATAATACAATCGTTTGCGGTATTAACGTGTCAGCTATTTGTTTCAAAGGGACTTCGTTGGCTATTAATGTATGTGCCTTGTCTCAAACTGGACGATTTTTTTACCACGGCATATATGTGCCATGTCATGAAATCATGCCAAGTTTCATGTTTTTTGGGTGAATTTTTGATTTACTGGGATTTAAAAATCGAGATCCTCAATGTTTCAGGACGACTAGAAGTTTGTAATTCATTCCCATTCCTTCAATGAGACCTAAACATGCACCCAATGATACATTTACGGTTTTCCACCCATTTTGCTTCACTAGAGAATGTTCTTCTAGTTCATATTTGAATTATGGACTACATTAAATGCTTAGAAAACTCAATTAATATATAAAATGGCCAAACGAACCCTGAACAATTTCAAATTTCAGCACGACACTCCTGTTATTCTATGTCGTCTGTAGAAAACAAAGTTCAAGGCGAGAAGAGGCAGTGATTATCATTTCGCCCACAAGAGGGCCATGTTTCCCTACCGGAACCACGAGGGTTGCGAGAAACTTCGGCTTGTAAGAGGCTTGTAATATAGCTTGGACCAAATTGGACAATTATTTTACCACGACATATATGTGTTATGTAGTGACACCATGCCAAGTTTCATGATTTCCTAGTGACTTTTGGATTTACAGAGATTTAGAACCTGAGATTCACAATGTTTGTGGCCGAGCCAGGACGCTGAGACTGTTGAATTCATTCTCATTTCTTCCATGGGACCTAAACATGCACCCCAAGGACACATGTACATTTTCTCTAGTCATTTTGGTGCACTGGAGCATGTATTTGTAGTTCGGATTTTAATTATGGACATTAAATGCCTAGAGAACTCAATTAATGAATAAAAAAAGTCAAACGAACCCAAAATAATTTCAAAGTTCAGCGCGAATCTCCCGTTATTCCATGTTGTGTGTAGAAGAAAATACAAGGCTAGAAGAGGAAGCGATTATCGTTTCGCCCACAAGAGGACACGTTTCCCTATCAAAACCACAAGGTTTCTTGCGACAGGCTCCAGTTTGTAGGAGGTTTATAATAAAGCTTGGCCCAAATTGGACAATGTTTTTGCCATGATATATATGTGCCATGACGTGACACCATGCCAACTTTCATGACTTTCTGGTGATTTTTGGATTTATGGGGATTTAATAACCGTGATTCCAAATGTTTGAGGACGAGTCAGGACGCCAGTACAATTGTAATTCATTCCCATTCCTCGCATGGGACCTAAACATGCACCCAAGGACACATGTATCATTTTCTAGTCATTTTGGTAAACTGGAGCATGTATTTGTAGTTCGGATTTGAATTATGGACATTAAATGCCTAGGAAACTCAATTAGTGTATAAAAAATCCAAACGAACCCTGAATAATTTTAAATTTCAGCACGAATATCCTGTCGTTCCATGTTGGCCGTAAAATAAAATACAAGGCGAATAGATGAAGTGATTATCATTTAGCCCACAAGGGGGACATGTTTTCCAATCGAAACCACGAGGCTACTTTGAGAGAAGCTCCGGTTTGTAAGAGGCTTGTAATAAAACTTGTGCCAAAATGGACAAAAAATTCCTCGACATATATGTGCCATGACGTGAAACCATGCCAAGTCTCACGATTTTTGGGTGAGTTTTGGATTTATGGAGATTTAAAAACTGAGATTCTTCTCACGAAATGTTTTCAAATAGCATACAGTTCACACATGAAAGCCGTTTGCCTATCAAACCGTGGCCGATGCCCCCCGCCCCGCCCACCCATGCTGCGCGCGCGATCTGAATTGTGCATTCTGATTGGCCAGAACCCAAACCCCACGGCTCGTACATCTGCACTGTCGGATCCTCCCAGATCGAACGGCAATCCTCATCCCTTTTTGACAGGACATGCAATATATTGGTAAGCACTGTGCGCATGCGTCGTGCTAGCTCATGCTTCCTTCTCTACTAAGTTTTCTATATTAATTTTGTTATATATCCAAACACGCTACCATTTCCCGCCACTCCTCTCATTGCTTTCCCACCTCTTCTCCCATCGTTTTCCCGCTGCCAGTGTTAGTGCTCATTGAAGGCTAGGCGGCGACACACCGGCCATGTAAATATCACACACAGTTTCTAAAAGCACGAATGTATGTGATAGGAGGGAGTAGGTCCCATAGGATGACCAGCGTGAAACGCCTTAAAGACAATTCCTATCAGCTAGGGGCGGCTTCCCATCCGCTAGCCTAGTCGAATAGAATGCAGAAGTTCAGCATGCTCGAGCTGGATTAGTCTAAGGATGGGTGACCTGGTGGGAAGTTGCATATCTCAAGCTTCATTTAAAAGCTATGACACGGTCATTATAGAGATAAATGTCTCTATAGTGACCTGTCATCGCGATTATGTAAACCTTGGTATCCTTGTTTTGCTAATTTGTAGACTATGTTTTTATTGGTTATTTTTTGTTGTAAAAAATCAAAGAATGATCGACTCTATAGTGACCTGTCATGGAGATTATATAAACCTTGGGATCCTTATTTTGCTAATTTGTAGACTATGTTTATATTGGTTATTTTTTTCTCAAAAATCAAAGAATGATCGACATCTGTAGGCCCACACAAATTATCCCTTTGACTCAACGCACGAGAAGGGTTTACTCTTTGCTCAGTGTGCTATGTTAGAGTAAATAAAGTTTCAGCACATGTGTTGGACGGGACCCGGCCCCTACCCCCCCAATCCGCTTCGAAGTTTCGTTCCCCACATCGTACGTCTTTAACCGGGTCGCGGGGTGTACGATGTTCAGTTTGTAATGTTACTGATGTAGTTGGTGCCCGATCAAACTTGTTCTTTCGGGATTTGAACAAATCACACACCAGACCCATACATTTTTTCCAGGTCGCATGCTGGGTATAGGGGGGTGGGTGTTCTGATCGAGCATGTCGCCCTTGTGCGGTTTATAGACGGCACAAATATCTGTGGGCTCTCCGATGTATATATATTATCCTTGACCGATAACGAGGGGGCCCACACAATCTATCCCTTTGACCCAACATACGAGAAGGGTTTGACCATGATGGTTTCCTATTGCTATGTGTGACATGTTAGACCAAATAAAGTTTGAGCGCATGAGTTGGATGACACCCCCCCCCCAGCCGCCGCCTCGAAGTTGGGAAACCGACATCGTACATATTGAACCAGGCTTGGGGTCGGGTACAGTGTTCGGATTGTAATATAGTTGGTGGCCCGTCGAAGTTTTGCATTCGGGATTTAAACACATCGCACACAACCGTAATGATACTTATTTTCGGGCCGCATGCAGTGTATACGGGGTCTTCTGGTCGACCACGTCTCCCTTGTGCATTTTATTGTGACGACACGCATATCTGTGGGCTCCCTGAGTGTATATATATCATCCATTTGACTGATAACGAGGGGTATGTGTTGGCCATGAATGGATTCCTCCAATTTGTGTTAGGGCTGGTCACATGTCGTTCAACCAAAGCTCGAGCTCATGCGTTATCAGGATTCCCTCCCACATGCTCGGATTACTACGTTTGACCTACACCGTACCCTGCGTATCTCGTCCTTAACTACCTGTCCTTCATGGTTGTTGTCTGTATCAAGAGGCAGGCACCACATCTAAATTGTACATTATTCTATATTGAAAACACACATCACCCCTTCCAACATACATCATTTTGGGCTGCATGCAAGAGGTGTTGGTTTTGTGGTCCCTCTCATGCGATTTGTTATGATGGTTCAATCTATTGGCCCAAGCAGTTTATCGACAACAACAATTATCGTTTGACCAAATGATAGATTCACCGGTCCGTCTTATGGTAGGTCATGGCGACATGCACATTTGACGAAAGTATCATTACGTCCATCCGCCCCGCTTAAACAAAGTGGGAGGTGGGTCAAGCGCCCCAGCTAGCAACGACATTATGTCATTATAGATATATCCAAGGGTGCTTTCAAGATTGAGAGGCAGGTGCCACCAAAGTTGTGCATTGTGTATTTAAAGTTTTTAAACATCACACCCTATATTCCTACATATATTTGGCCACTTCCAGGTTGTTCTTGACTTCTGGCCCCTCTCATCGATCTTTGACGATGCGCCCAACCGTGGGGCCGCCCGGTCAAAGTTGTGCATTGCAATTTTGAACACCACAGACCACCCTTTTCACTCATATATATTTGGGCCACATGCTGGTGTGGCTGTCTTATGACCCTCTCAAACATTTTTTTGCTGCAAAGACTCTGATGACCCTCAACGGACATGGGTATAATGTCTTAACCGTGTGCGATGCAAGTGCACTGTGAATCAACACGACTGCGCAAGCGCGACCAAAGGTGGAGGTACTGGCTCAATCGTGTGTGGTGCAAACGCTGTAAAATCACCACGACTGCACAAGCGCGAGCAAAGGTGGAGGTACTGGCTTAACCATGTGCGATGCAAGTGCGCTGTAAAATCACCACATGCGCAAGATAAAGGTGGATAGTTTATTTAGATTGAATTCCATGTCTACGTCTAAAAATTAGGACGAACCATGTGTGATAGACCAGCTAGCTAGAAATCTAAAAACAAACTACCCGCCTTGAGCGTTGCAAAAACTGGCAGTTCCGCCACTTTTCCTTATTATCATACACGCATATTCTTATTGGACAGTGCGCGATCTTAGGTACTCCCGCCCCGAATCAATTCCTTTACCCAAATTTTAGTAGCCGCTGTAATTCAACCATCGCCCACACTCCTCCAGCACCGACCTTATAGTAAAATTGCAGTAGCCGAGGCTTTGAACCGTCGCCCTCCCTCGTCCACCACCATATCCACCCACCATTATTAAAATTTTCAGTAGCCGCAGCATATCCTCAAACACCCCCCCCCCCCTCCACTAGTAGGAAAAGGGCTATAGATGATATGGACATTAATGGCGCACCATGTATGTGGTGCGCCACTGCTTGGCGCACCAGATACAAGTGCGTCATTATTGACATATTACTAATGGGCACCTGGTGTGTGGTGCGCCATTAGTAGTTTTGAAAAAAAATAAAAAAATTTGTTAGTAATGGCGCACCATGGGATAGTGCGCCATTATTAGTTGACATAGTAATGGCGCACCACACCCACCGTGCGCCATTAGTAGTTTTGAAAAAAAATTGTTAGTAGTGGCGCACCAGTGGACAGTGCACAGTTACTAGTTTTAACTAGTAATGGTGCACTATCCCACGATGCGCCATTACTAACAATTTTTATTTATTTATTTTTTCAAAACTACTAATGGCGCACCACACATCAGGTGCGCCATTAGTAACCCTGGTGCTAAATGCAACCCCCCTGGACCGCCTTTTCAGTTTTAAAAAAATAAAAGAAAATGATGGAAATGTCAAAAAAATTAATAAAAGAAAATAAGTTTCCCATGTGATATGTGGTCTAGTTGTTGGGAAAATTTACAAATATGAATTTCGACTTTATTTGCAAAATCTCTCTGGAATTTAGTAAAATGGGCATAACTTTTGCATAGAACTCGGATTAAAAAGTTTTCTATATGAAAAATCATCTAGTCGAAAAGATACGGGGCTTTTAAAATCTAGAGGGGGGGAAATGAAAAAAAGAACTTACTAGTGGCGCACCATTTGCTTGGTGCGCCACTAGTAACAGAAAAAAAATTGGTTTCAAAAATAAATTTGGATTTTTTTTTCAAAATATGATACGTAATATGTCTGGGAAGTTTGAAATATTTTTTTAAAATTTCATCAGACTCATGAACATGAACAAAGTCCTAGACATCAACAAGGTTTAATAGGATTGATATGATAGATGTATCAACAAGTGCTTGTGAAGTGAGTTGGTGCTGGGGTTGGATAGACCTGCGAAGTTAAGCGTGTTCGGGCTGGAGTAGTGTGAGGATGGGTGACGTTCCGGGAAGTTTGTGAAGGAAATATGCCCTAGAGGCAATAATAAAGTTATTATTTATTTCCTTATATCATGATAAATGTTTATTATTCATGCTAGAATTGTATTAACCGGAAACATAATACATGTATGAATACATAGACAAACAGAGTGTCACTAGTATGCCTCTACTTGACTAGCTCGTTAATCAAAGATGGTTATGTTTCCTAACCATAGACATGAGTTGTCATTTGATTAACGGGATCACATCATTAGTTGAATGATCTGATTGACATGACCCATTCCATTAGCTTAGCATCCGATCGTTTAGTATGTTGCTATTGCTTTTATCCATGACTTATACATGTTCCTATAACTATGAGATTATGCAACTCCCGTTTACCGGAGGAACACTTTGGGTGCTACCAAACGTCACAACGTAACTGGGTGATTATAAAGGAGTACTACAGGTGTCTCCAAAGGTACATGTTGGGTTGGCGTATTTCGAGATTAGGTTTTGTCACTCCGATTGTCGGAGAGGTATCTCTGGGCCGTCTCGGTAATGCACATCACTATAAGCCTTGCAAGCAATGTAGCTAATGAGTTAGTTACGGGATGATGTATTATGGAACGAGTAAAGAGACTTGCCAGTAACGAGATTGAACTAGGTATTGGATACCGACGATCGAATCTCGGGCAAGTAACATACCGATGACAAAGGGAACAACGATGTTGTTATGCGGTCTCGACCGATAAAGATCTTCGAGAATATGTAGGAGCCAATATGGGCATCCAGGTCCCGCTATTGGTTATTGACCGAGAATAGTTCTAGGTCATGTCTACATAGTTCTCGAACCCGTAGGGTCCGCACGCTTAAGGTTTCGATGACAGTTATATTATGAGTTTATGAGTTTTGATGTACCGAAGGAGTTCGGAGTCCCGGATGAGATCAGGGACATGACGAGGAGTCTCGAAATGGTCGAGACGTAAAGATCGATATATTGGACGACTATATTCGAGTTCGGAAAGGTTCCGAGTGATTCGGTATTTTGGGAGTACCGAGAGTTACGGAATTCGTATTGGGCCTCTTTGGGCCATACGGGAAAGGAGAGAAAGGGCCAAAGAGTGGCCGCACCCTCCCTTGGACTAGTCCGAATTGGACTAGGGAGGGGCGCACCTTCCTTCCTTCTCCTTCTCTCTTCCCTTTCCTTCTCTCCTACTCCTACTACATGGAAGGGTTCCTAGTTGGACTAGGAAGGGAATCCTACTCCGGTGGGAGTAGGACTCCCCTAGGGCGCGCTTACAGAGAGGGCCGCCCTCCCTCCTCCTCTCCTTTATATACGGGGCAGGGGCACCCCATGGACACACAAGTTGATCTTCGTGATCGTTCCTTAGCCGTGTGCGGTGCCCCCTCCACCATATTCCACCTCGGTCATATTGTAGCAGATGCTTAGGCGAAGCCCCTGCAACAAGAGAACATCAAGATCGCCACCACGCTGTCAGGTCGACGGAACTCCTCCCCGACGCTTTGCTGGATCGGAGCCCGGGATCGCCATCGAGCTGAACGTGTGCCAAGAACTCGGAGGTGCCGAGTAACGGTGCTTGGATCGGTCGGACCATGAAGACGCATCGACTACATCAACCGCGTTGATTTAACGCTTCGCTTCGGTCTACGAGGGTACGTGGACAGACACTCTCCCCTCTCGTTGCTGTGCCATCACCATGGTCTTGCGTGTTCGTAGGAAATTTTTTGAAATTACTACGTTCCCCAACAGTGGTATCAGAGCCTAGGTTTTTATGGTTTGATGTTTTGCACGAGTAGAACACAAGTGATTTGTGGGCGATACAAGTCATACTGCCTACCAGCATGTCATACTTTGGTTCAGCGGTATTGTGAGATGAAGCGGCCCGACCGACATTACGCCAGACGCTTACGCGAGACTGGTTTCACCGCTACGAGCACTCGTGCTTAAAGGTGGCTGGCGGGTGTCTGTCTCTCTCACTTTAGTTGAACCGAGTGTGGCTACGCCCGGTCCTTGAGAAGGTTAAAACGGAGTCTATTTGACGAAGTATCGTTGTGGTTTTGATGCGTAGGTAAGAACGGTTCTTGCTCAGCCCGTAGCAGCCACGTAAAACTTGCAACAACAAAGTAGAGGACGTCTAACTTGTTTTTGCAGGGCATGTTGTGATGTGATATGGTCAAGACGTGATGAGATATAAGTTGTTGTATGAGATGATCATGTTTTGTTGAAGTTGTCGGCAACTGGCAGAAACCTTATGGTTGTCACTTTATTGCATAAGATGCAGGCGCCAAATAATTGCTTTACTTTATCGCTATGCGATAGCAATAGTTGCAAGAGCAATAGTTGGCGAGACAACCATGTGATGACACATTGATATAGATCAAGATGATGGAGATCATGGTGTCATGCCGGTGACGATGGAAATCATGACGATGCTTTGGAGATGGAGATCACAAGCACAAGATGATGATGGCCATATCATATCACTTATATTGATTGCATGTGATGTTTATCCTTTATGCATCTTATCTTGCTTTGATTGACGGTAGCATTATAAGATGATCTCTCACTAAAATTATCAAGAAGTGTTCTCCCTGAGTATGCACCGTTGCCAAAGTTCGTCGTGCCTGGACACCACGTGATGATCGGGTGTGATAAGCTCACGTCCATCTACAACGGGTGCAAGCCAGTTTTGCACACGCGAATACTCAGGTTAAACTTGACGAGCCTAGCATATGCAGATATGGCCTCGAACACGGAGACCGAAGGTCGAGCGTGAATCATATAGTAGATATGATCAACATAGTGATGTTCACCATTGAAAACTACTCCATCTCACGTGATGATCGGTTATGGTTTAGTTGATTTGGATCACGTGATCACTTAGATGACTAGAGAGATGTCTGTCTAAGTGGGAGTTCTTTAGTAATATGATTAATTGAACTTTAATTTATCATGAACTTAGTCCTGGTAGTATTTTACAAATTTTGTTGTAGATCAATAGCTCGCGTTGTTGCTTCCCTATGTTTTTATATGTGTTCCTAGAGAAAATTGTATTAAAAAATGTTAGTAGCAATGATGCGGATTGGATCCGTGATCTGAGGTTTATCCTCATTGCTGCCTGTAAGAATTATGTCCTTAATGCACCGCTAGGTGACAAACCTATTACAGGAGCAGATGCAGACGTTATGAACGTTTGGCTAGCTCAATATGATGACTACTTGATAGTTTAGTGCACCATGCTTAAAGGCTTAGAATCGGGACTTCAAAGACGTTTTGAACGTCGTGGACCATATGAGATGTTCCAGGAATTGAAGTTAATATTTCAAGAAAATACCCGAGTTGAGAGATATGAAGTCTCCAACAAGTTCTATAGCTAAAAGATGGAGGAGAATCGCTCAACTAGTGAGCATGTGCTCAGATTGTCTGTGTACTACAATCGCTTGAATCAAGTGGGAGTTAATCTTCCAGATAAGATAGTGATTGACAGAATTCTCTAGTCACCATCACCAAGTTAGTAGAACTTCGTGATGAACTATAGTATGCAAGGGATGACGAAAATGATTCCCGAGCTCTTCGTGATGTTGAAATCGACGAAGGTAGAAATCAAGAAAGAGCATCAAGTGTTGATGGTTGACAAGATCACTAGTTTCAAGAAAAGGGCAAAGGGAAGAAGGGGAACTTCAAGAAGAACGGCAAGCGAGTTGCTGCTCAAGTGAAGAAGCCCAAGTCTGGTCCTAAGCCTGAGACTAAGTGCTTCTACTGCAAAGGGATTGGTCACTGGAAGCGGAACTACCCCAAGTGATTGGCGGATAAGAAGGATGGCGAAGTGAACATAAGTATATTTGATATACATGTTATTGATGTGTACTTTACTAGTGTTTATAGCAACCCCTCGGTACTTGGTACTGGTTCAGTTGCTAAGAGTAGTAGCTCGAAACGGGAGTTGCAAAATAAACAGAAACTAGTTAAGGGTGAAGTGACGATGTGTGTTGAAAGTAGTTTCAAGATTGATATGATCATCATCGCACACTCCCTATACTTTCGGGATTAGTGTTGAACCTAAATAAATGTTATTTGGTGTTTGCGTTGAGCATGAATATGATTTGATCATGTTTATTTCAAAACGGTTATTCATTTAAAGTCAAAGAATAATTGTTGTTCTGTTTAAATGAATAAAACCTTCGATGGTCATACACCCAATGAAAATAGTTTATTGGATCTCGATCGTAGTGATACGCATATTCATAATATTGATGCCAAAAGATGCAAAGTAAATAATGATAGTGCAACTTATTTGTGGCACTGCCGTTTGGGTCATATCGGTATAAAGCGCATGAAGAAACTCCATAAGGATGGATTTTTGGAATCACTTGGTTATGAATCATTTGATGCTTGCGAACCGTGCCTTTTGGGCAAGATGACTAAAACTCCGTTCTCCGAACAATGGAACAAGCTCTTGACTTGTTGGAAATAACACATATATACCGATATATGCGATCCAATGAGTGTTGATGCTTGTGGCAAGTATCGTTATTTTCTGACCTTCACAAGATGATTTGAGTAGATATGGGTATATCTACTTGATGAAACATAAGTCTGAAATAGTTGAAAGGTTCAAAGAATTTCAGAGTGAAGTGGAAAATCATCGCAACAAGAAAATAAAGTTTCGCGATCTGATCGTGGAGATGAATATTTGAGTTCGAGTTTGGTCTTCAATGAAAACAATGTGGAATAGTTTCACAGCTCACGCCACCGGAACACCACAACGTTATGGTGTGTCCGAACGTCAGAACAGTACTTTATTTTGATATGGTGCGATCTATGATGTATCTTACCGATTTACCACTATCGCTTTGGGGTTATGCATTAGAGACAGCTGCATTCACGCTTAATAGGGCACCATCTAAATCCGCTGAGATGACACCGTATGAACTATGGTTTAGCAAGAAACCTAAGCTGTCGTTTCTTAAAGTTTGAGTTGTGATGCTTATGTGAAAAAGTTTTCACCGATAAGCTCGAACCCAAATCGGAGAAATGCGTCTTCATAGAATACCCAAAGGTAACTATTGGGTACACCTTCTATCACAGATCCGAAAGCAAGATATTTGTTGCTAAGATGGATCCTTTCTAGAGAAGAAGTTTCTCTCGAAAGAAGTGAGTGGGAGGAAAGTAGAACTTGATGAGGTAATTGTACCTTCTCCTTATTGGAAAGTAGTTCATCACAGAATCAGTTCCAGTGATTCCTACACCAATTAGTGAGGAAGTTAATGATGATGATCATGAAACTTCAGATCAAGTTGTTACCAAACCTCGTAGGTCTTCCAGAGTAAGATCCGCACTGAGTGGTACGGTAATCCTATTCTAGAAGTCATGTTACTAGACCATGATGAACCTACGAACTATGAGGAAGCGATGATGAGCCCAGATTCCGCAAAATGGTTTGAGACCATGAAATCTGAGATGGGATCCATATATGAGAACAAAGTGTGGACTTTGATGGAGTTGTTCGATGATCGGCAAGCCATATTATATAAATGGATCTTCAAGAGGAAGACAGATGCTGATAGTAGTATTACTATCTACAAAGCTCGACTTGTCGCAGAAAGGTTTTCGACAAGTTCAAGGTGTTGACTACAATGAGATTTACTCAACTGTAGCGATGCTTATGTCTGTCCGAATCATGTTAGCAATCGCCACATTTTATGAAATCTGGCAAATGGATGTCAAAACTACATTCTTTAATGGATTTATTAAAGAAGAGTTGTATATGATGCAACCAGAAGGTTTTGTCAATCCTAAAGGAGCTAACAAAATGTGCAAGCTCCAGCGATCCATCTATGGACTGGTGCAAGCATCTCGGAGATGGAATAAACGCTTTGATAGTGTGATCAAAGCATATAGTTTTATACAGACTTGCGGTGAAGCCTGTATTTACAAGAAAGTGAGTGGGAGCACTACAGCATTTCTGATAAGTATATGTGAATGACATATTGTAGATCGGAAATAATGTAGAATTATTCTGCAAAGCATAAAGGAGGTTTTAAAAGGAGTTTTTCAAAGAAAGACCTCGGTGAAGCTGCTTACATATTGAGCATTAAGATCTATAGAGATAGATCAAGACGCTTGATAAGTTTTTTCAATGAGTACATACCTTGACAAGATTTTGAAGTAGTTCAAAATGGAACAGTCAAAGAAAGAGTTCTTGCCTGTGTTACAAGGTATGAAATTGAGTAAGACTCAAAACCCGACCACGACAGAAGATAGAAAGAGAATGAAAGTCATTCCCTATGCCTTGGCCATAGGTTCTATAAAGTATGCCATGCTGTGTACCAGATCTATTGTATACCCTACACTGAGTTTGGCAAGGAGTACAATAGTGATCTAGGAGTAGATCATCGGACAGCGGTCAAAATTATCCTTAGTAGAATAAGGATATGTTTCTCGATTATGGAAGTGAAAAAAAAGGTTAAGTCGTAAAGGGTTACGCCGATGCAAGTTTTAAACACTAATCTAGATGACTCGAGTCTCAATCTGGATACATATTGAAAGTGGGAGCAATTAGCTAGAGTAGCTCCGTGCAGAGCATTGTAGACATAGAAATTTGCAAAATACTTACGGCTCGAGTGTGACAGACCGCTGACTAAAATTATCTCACAAGCAAAACATGATCACACCTTAGTACTCTTTGGGTGTTAATCACATAGCGATGTGAACTAGATTACTAACTCTAGTAAACCCTTTGGGTGTTGCTCACATGTTGATGTGAACTATGGGTGTTAACCACATATAGATGTGAACTATTGATGTTAAATCACATGGCGATGTGAACTAGATTATTGACTCTAGTGCAAGTGGGAGACTGAAGGAAATATGCCCTAGAGGCAATAATAAAGTTATTATTTATTTCCTTATATCATGATAAATGTTTATTATTCATGCTAGAATTGTATTAACTGAAACATAATACATGTATGAATACATAGACAAACAGAGTGTCACTAGTATGCCTCTACTTGACTAGCTCGTTAATCAAAGATGGTTATGTTTCCTAACCATAGACATGAGTTGTCATTTGATTAACGGGATCACATCATTAGTTGAATGATCTGATTGACATGACCCATTCCATTAGCTTAGCATCCGATCGTTTAGTATGTTGCCATTGCTTTTATCCATGACTTATACATGTTCCTATAACTATGAGATTATGCAACTCCTGTTTACGGAGGAACACTTTGGTGCTACCAAACGTCACAACGTAATCGGGTGATTATAAAGGAGTACTACAGGTGTCTCCAAAGGTACATGTTGGGTTGGCGATTTGAGATTAGGTTTTGTCACTCCGATTGTCGGAGAGGTATCTCTGGCCCTCTCGGTAATGCACATCACTATAAGCCTTGCAAGCAATGTAGCTAATGAGTTAGTTACGGATGATGTATTACGGAACGAGTAAAGAGACTTGCCGAAGAACGAGATTGAACTAGGTATTGGATACCGACGATCGAATCTCGGGCAAGTAACATACCGATGACAAAGGGAACAACGTATGTTGTTATGCGGTCGACCGATAAAGATCTTCAGATAATATGTAGGAGCCAATATGGGCATCCAGGTCCCGCTATTGGTTATTGACCGAGAATAGTTCTAGGTCATGTCTACATAGTTCTCGAACCCGTAGGGTCCGCACGCTTAAGGTTTCGATGCGATGTTATATTATGAGTTTATGAGTTTTGATGTACCAAGGAGTTCGAGTCCCGGATGAGATCGGGACATGACGAGGAGTCTCGAAATGGTCGAGACGTAAAGATCGATATATTGGACGACTATATTCGTAGTTCGGAAAGGTTCCGAGTGATTCGGGTATTTTTGGGAGTACCGAGAGTTACGGAATTCGTATTGGGCCTCTTTGGGCCATACGGGAAAGGAGAGAAAGGGCCAAAGAGTGGCCGCACCCTCCCCTTGGACTAGTCCGAATTGGACTAGGGAGGGGGCACACCTTCCTTCCTTCTCCTTCTCTCTCCCTTTCCTTCTCTCCTACTCCTACTACATGGAAGGGTTCCTAGTTGGACTAGAAAGGGGAATCCTACTCCGGTGGGAGTAGGACTCCCCTAGGGCGCGCCATAGAGAGGGCCGCCTCCCTCCTCCTCTCCTTCATATCTGGGGCAGGGGCACCCCATGGACACACAAGTTGATCTTCGTGATCGTTCCTTAGCCGTGTGCGGTGCCCCTCCACCATATTCCACCTCGGTCATATTGTAGTGGTGCTTAGGCGAAGCCCTGCAACAAGAGAACATCAAGATCGCCACCACGCCGTCGTCCGACGGAACTCCTCCCGACGCTTTGCTGGATCGGAGCCCGGGGATCGTCATCGAGCTGAACGTGTGCCAAGAACTCGGAGGTGCCGGAGTAACGGTGCTTGGATCGGTCGGACCGTGAAGACGTACGACTACATCAACCGCGTTGATTTAACGCTTCCGCTTTCGGTCTACGAGGGTACGTGGACAGACACTCTCCCCTCTCGTTGCTGTGCCATCACCATGGTCTTGCGTGTTCGTAGGAAATTTTTTGAAATTACTACGTTCCCCAACAGTTTGACCATAGAGTGCGATTTGACTTGAGATTAAGCATATTGACCTGAGATTAAGCCATAGTGACCCGAGATTAAGTAAAAAATCTGACAAAAAAAATTTTGAAAAAAAATTGTTAGTAATGGCGCACTTCTATGTGGTGCGCCATTAGTATCCAAAATAGGTGCGCCACTAGCAGGCCTTTTCCTAGTAGAGATCCACTGCCCCTACCCACCCCTCCCCCTCCCCCTCTCGAACCCTAGCTCGCCGCCAAACCCTGCCGGTTTGCCCGTTCCTCCTAGCTTAGATAATAAAGTTCAAGTTACCCAACGATTCCCATACCGTCGCCCCACTCCCCTGAGTTTTTAGATGAGGCCTGCGGTGTCCCTCCCCGCCAGATGCACATCCCCAGCTCTAGAATGTCGCAGGCTAAGCTCGACCACATATCCCGGGGAGCCCGACGAGCGTTCAGCCAAGAAGAGGTTTATCATGGCCTCTCCGACAAACGTTGGAGAGGTGGTCGTCGTTCGCCCCGACCTATCGATCCCAGAGCAACACGTCGCCGCGGAATCCGGTGAAGACATTGACTATGTTGCCATGCCGAAGGCTTCATGTCAGCGGGCTAGCGTATTACTGTATCTCGGAAAGCTGGCTACGACATCAAGCTCGTCGACAGCGGCGGCTTCACGCTGGCCATGTCACAAGTTAAGTGGTCCATCCCCAAGCCCTCTGGTTCAACCGTCGTCGATCTCTTCGATGGCCAAGCCACTGATCTCCTTCGCTACGCGTCAAGGATTTGCGATCCTTGTACAGCATCGAGCCCATTTTGTCATTTCTGAAGGACACGTTCTACCGCGGCGGCTTGGGATCCTCAATTGCCAAGCCATATCTCATAGACCACGACCACGAGGAGGGCACCCACAAAGGTTCCTCCAAGGTGAAACAGCCCATCTGTGACATCAAAGAGCGCACCATGGGTCTGTGCTCTTCCAACTGGAAAGATCCCGTCCATGACATGTGAGGCAACATCCTATGAGCAAATCTTACCTTTTCTATCTTGCCGACCCGAACCGTTTGTTGTAGTAGCATTTGACATGTGGTGTGTTTAACTGTGTCGTGCTTAATTATTTCAGTTATGCAAAAATGTATTATTCAATAGGGCTATGTGATGTTTAAGTATGCACTTGAATTTCACGAATGGCTATATTGGGTTGTCTATAGTGAGTAGACGCCTTGTTTATCTGTATTTGGTTGTTAGGTTGGTTGAAGTGAGCATTTTTTCAATTATCGAGCTGATGCCTTGTTTATATGTATTTGGTTCTTAGGTTGGTTGCTGTGAGCATTTTTCCAATTATCAAGAAGACGCCTTGTTTATCTGTATTTGCTTGTTAGGTTGGTTGCAGTGAGCATTTTTCCAGTTTTCAAGCATATGCCCTGTTTATCTGTATTTGCTTGTTAGGTTGGTTGCAGTGAGCATTTTTTCAATTATCAAGAAGACGCCTTGTTTATCTGTATTTGCTTGTTAGGTTGGTTGCAGTGAGCATTTGTCAAAAATAGGTGTAGCCAAATATCTAGCCAAAAATAGGTGTTGGTTCCAGAGTTTGTGATGACAAAGGAGATGGTGTGTAAAGCTGGTAGCTGATGGTTTATGGTTTGGCATAGGAAAGAGTGGCTGTTTTGTGGAGCGATGAGAGCATTTGGGTGTTGTAGGTCAATCCAATCTAGCCACAGAGTTTGGTCCAGAAGCAGAGCTTTGACAACAAATTTCATTAGTAGACAATTATTCTGCACACGAAGTTTTTTAGACCTGAACTTTTTTGGCTTACAAATATTTTTCCAGGCAACTAAGCATTGAGCACCGGTGCAAGTTTCCTCTGCAGCCCAGAAGAAGGCCCGACGGATAGAGTCTAGAGTTTTTAACACGCTTTTGGGGACGAGGAAGACTGACATAAAGTAGACTAGGATGGAGTCGAGGACAGCAGACATTAGGACGAGCCTGTCGCCCTTGGAGAGGATTTTAGCTCGCCAACCTGTCAAGAATTTTTGGCATCGTTCGATAATGGGTAGAAAGGCATTTGGAGGTAAACGGGTCGGTGCCAGGGGTAGCCCTAAGTAGATTTGTGGGAAGTTTGAGGTTGTACACTGCAGGGTGGTGGCAATGGAGTCTGCCACCAAAGGGCAGACATGCATAGGCACGAAAGTAGTTTTTGTGTAGTTTATCATGAGGCCTGTAGCCATGGCAAAATTTTGGAGAATGTGCTTTAGTTGTATGGCCGCATCATTGGATGCCTTGGCGATGATGAGGGTGTCATCGGCAATATTGTAGAACGGTTGGTGGTAGGTGTGAGAACAGGGGGTGTGAGAGTGTGAACTCATTTTGGGTCAATGTGTTGTGTTTTCGTTGATGGTTGTGTTGCCATGTTGGGTTAAGAGCCTAGAATAGTAGTAGTAAAAAAATAAAATTCATTTTTCTGGGGCGTAGGCTTCAGTCTATTGAAGCCTCACTAACAAAATTATATTAAATCCTTGGGGGAGCCGGAAGCTTCTTCCTCCTACATTCGCTGGTGGGACTCCATGAGCATATCTCCATGTCGCCCCCAGGCCTCCACCGCGACGGAGCAATTTTTTGAAACCCATGAGTTTATGGAAATAGTGCCCGAGAAATTATCGATGTAGATCAGGAGATGCGAGCGGCCGCGATCTGCGAAGCAAATCGACGCCCAGGAGAAGAAGGCATCGAGAAGCTTTGTTGAACTCACTAAAAAATCATGAATACGTCCAAAGTTTCGTAAACACTCCTAAAAATCCTTGAATATTTTTTAAAATTTAGGTATATTTTAAATATTGAAATTTGTATAAATGTGAATATTATTCTGAAATTTGGGAATAATTTATAAATTTACTTAAAATTTATGAAATTTATAAAAATTCAAGCATATTTGATATGATTTTGAAATTTAGGAGTCTTTTGCAATTCAGGAGAAAATATTGAAATTCATGAACAAAAAATTAATGCTTTTACAAATATGGAAAGTGTTTTAAACATAAAATGTATAAATAAAACAAATGTCCGAGAAAACAAACCAGAAAAATGACCTACACTATACGTACCCGCTAGTGATGGCTCACGAATATGGGTCAGCCCACGGGAACGTTTGCGTGACTGCGGACGGCTTACCCGCGCTATACGAGCCCGGGCGTACTGCATGTTATATTGGGTCGGACAATGCTTCGATCTGCTTCATGCATTTCCCAGAGCCCTATGTCTACTCACATCTTCATCATGCGGTACATCCGGGAGCTACAGGAGTGTAGACCGAAGCAGCAGCCTCATGTGGCAGCGGCCAAATCTTCTGGTAATCGCACAGGGTGGATCCCCCCGGAGCCTGGTGTTGCTAAGATCCGTGTAGATGGTGCGGTAGCCACAAACCAAAATGAACGATCTTTCAGCGCTGTTTGCAGGAGTTCGGAAGGTGTTTTACTGGGAGCCTCATGCATGAAATATATAGGCATTTCGGAGCCAGCTACTTTGGAAGCTCTTGCCTGTCGCAAGGTTCTAGTGCTGCAAATTGAGCTCCACCTGGACAGAGTGATGATTGCTTCCGACTGTCAAGCTGTGGTACGAGACATCCAGATTCCGACGGGAGGCGCATATGCGAGTGTCATCAAGGAGGTTAATGCGAGAGCGGCAAATTTTCAACAATGCTCCTTCATCTTTGAAGGAAGAGATTCTAATGTCAAGGCACATAGCCTCGCTAAGCATGTTTTTGGTCTGGATCCGGGACGCCATGTGTGGTTCTTGAACCCCCAGACTTATATTGTATTTCTATGAACATTATTAATCAATAAGGTAAGTGTGTTTAGACTCAAAAAAAAAGATCCTACCAGTTTTGGCAACGTAGGTTATATGACCTTCCCTAGTCGGGTTTTCCCTTTTATTTAGTTATCCTTTCATTTTTTTGGTAGCAAACATCCATGTGTGTTGCTACGGGAGATCAAAAAATTACATGCTAGCCAAATAAGTATTACTCAATACCCCGACATATGAGTATCCTCTATTTAAACACGATGGCTACCATGTTGCCACTTATCTTTCTTCTCACTCTTGTGGATGATGGATGTGATGTCCACATGATCGCAATGCATTCGACGTGGTAAATCCCAAGGCAGTGAGCTTGCCACAGCACGACACACTTGTCATTGTCTCGCGCAAAGGAATGTATAAAACTTTATTAAAAACAAATCTCATCAACCATGAACTACTCCCAACGCCTAGACATAAAGACTTTGTAAAAAACTAATCAAATCCTAGGCATCAAAAACTCTACATAAAAGCTAATCAAATCCTAGACGTAAAATACTTCTGTATCGGTGAACAGTTTTTTGAATCGACAAACATTTTTTAAAAATTTGGGCAGTTTTTTAAATTCAGGAATATTTGTTTTTTTACAAACATTTATTGAAATGCATGAATAATTTTCAAATTCATGAACATTTTTGACTCAACAAACATTTATTGAATCGATGAATTTTACTAATTTTGATTTTCACAAAAGAAATTGATTTTTTTAATATTTTCAAAAATTTCATGAACATTTTTTTCAGATTCACTAATATGTTTTGAATACACGATCATTTTTGCAAAATCGTGAACTTGATTTTATTTCCGACATTTTTTCCCAAATTGTGATTTTTAATAATTTGCAAACAATCTTTTTAAATCACCAACATTTGTCTCCGCGGGGGAGGATCGAACCATGGTCTCCAGGGTAGAAGAGATAGGCTTTAGCCACCACGCTGCTACTGTCTGTGTTATATTTATCGGGTATAATACCAATAACAATACTCAGCACGCTGGCGACTTTGGAAAAAAGTTGAACCAAATTTTCTTCACTTACGGGTGGCATAGCGGTAATTTTAGCAACTTTGAGGGCAATTTCGTGACGGACGGGCAGAAGCAAAAACCCTTTATTATTAAGGAAAGATATGGTTTTATTTTTCCCTTTTGTTTTAGCATTGACTCCTTTTCTTTTCCATTATGACATTTTGTTTTTTGGATATGATAAGATTTTTAATCCCATGAAATTTTATGAATTAAGAAAGAATTTTCAGTATCATGAATATAATACTCCTCCGCTCCTAAATATATGTCTTTCTAGAGACTTCAATATAGACTACATACCGATGTATATAGACGTATTTCAGAGTGTAAATTCACTCATTTTGCTATGTAGTCCATATCGGAATCTCTAAAACAACTTATACTTAGGAACGCAGAGAGTATATATTTGGGGAACACTTTTTCAATTTGTGAATTTTTTTACATTGCATGACATTTTCTAAATTCATGTAGATTTTAACCAATATTGAAAAATTCAATTTCATGAATTATTTATTCAAATTGACAACACTTTCATAAAATTGCTGAAAATTTTAAAATTAGTAAACTTTTCAAATTCACAATAAGTAATTTTTACCTTTGTAATATTGATGTAATGCATGCTGAATAGAATGTTTTTACAAATTCAGTATTTTTGGGAAAAGTTTCCAATTTTTGAAATTCGAGAACACATTTTAGAATTAATGAAAATTAAAATTTCCTAGACATATTTGAAATTCAAGATTTTTTTATTTCCATCACATTTTAAAAAGTAGAAAGTATTTTCTTATTGGAAAACCATTGAAATGAAAACCGAAGAAGAAACAAGCTAAAAATTACCTTTTAAGAACAAATCGCTTTATTCATAGAAAAACGGTATGACTACAATTTTAAATAACAAACTTTGCAAGACAGAAAAATAACAACCCCTAACACTGACAAGTTATTGTTTATGAGAATCACCCACATCAGGAAGAGCATCGCTGCATCGAGGAACCATCTACGCCACCTGAAGGACTCCACCAAGGGAATCCTTCTTAACGGTTTTTAAGCCGCTTGAACCACCCGGGCTGTCAGGGATCTGAAATCGATGAACGGACCTTACCCATGTCCAAAAACTCCTTGGATTAGATAAATCTCCATTGGCAATGAAAGAAACAATCGCCAGCAACTGTTGTGAATGAAGAAGATCATAACATTCTTGCAAAGGAATGACACACCAACTACGGAGAGCCCACAGATCATTGGGCACAAACTCTCACATGCCCTTTATCGGCGCTAGATCAAACGTCGTCAAGGTAGGGGGAGACCGGAAATATCATATTCTAATACGCCACCACTACCTCATCAATGTCGTCGAGGAAACAAAAACTCTAAGAAGGAAAAATAAATGAAATGGACGGACAAGTCCCCACTCCTCATCTGTCGGCGGCTCCATTGGACAGGGAGGAGTAGAGGGGAGATCTAGCAATGACAACTAGGGTTGGGAATCTAACTCCTCATCCTTAGTTATGGGACAAGTTGTAAGAAAGCTCTAAAAAAATCACTTATGCTATTCATTTAGCAGTACTTCACAAACAAGGGCTGAACTAGTAAACGCTTCATGGTGCGCGGGGTGCGCGTTTGCGTGACTCCAACCGCCCTATGCTCGCTATAGGAGCCCTCCGCGCCAGGAACCCCACTCTGTGTGTGGGCCCTAGCTAACGAACCAATGCACACCACCAACATACTACATGCTCTATCGGGTCAGGACAAAGATTCCCTCTTTGCACTAGTTTTGGGAAGGTTGGTTCTAGAATCTTCCCTCGTTGATTTTTCTTTTTCTATTTTTTTTCCTTTCAGTTTCGTTCTTAGTTTTTCCTTTTTCATTTGGTTTTTTCACCATCCAACCCAAATTAATTGACGCAACTTTACTACAACTTCATTACAAAACTTTAGTACAACTTTTTTTCCAATTAAAATTTATGAAAAATTGAAAGTCAGGAACACTTTTTTGAATTACGAATAATTTTTCACATTCATGATTATCTTTAAATTCTGGGTATTTTTCTAAAACTTCATAAGCACTTTTTAAATGCACGAAAATTTATTGACAATGGGGCATATATTTTTAGCTCATTTACATTTTATCAAATTGTGAAATGTTTCAAATTAATGAACTGTTTCGAAAATTGGAACCACTTGTATAAATTTGTCAAACATTTTAAATACAAGAAGATTTCTTAAATTACTAAACTTTTTAATGCATTGAGGCAATGCACACTTTGAAATTCGTAAAATGTGTGAACATTTTTCAGATTCATGAACATCCTTCTAAAATTTGGAAACCTTTTTTTTTTGAATTAGATAACATTTTATAAATTCAAGATGAACTTTCAAAAATCTAGAATATTTTTGGAACCAATAATAGTTTTTTAGAAGTTACCAATTCCATAAAATTCCTAAAAGTTTTTAGAACTTTAGAAAATATTTTTAATAGAAGACTGACGGAGTAAAAAAATGACCGAGGCTCATGAATATGAGCCCAACCAAGATGAGTGCTTCATGGGGTGCGGGGTATTCGTTTGCACGACTACTAACACCCTACATGCAAATCCAAGCTATGCATTTGCTAGTGATGATCAAATACATTCTGAAGTGCCTCATCTACGAGCTAGGAAGTCATGCCCTAGCCCCTCAAAAAACGAGCGAGGGGACATTTCGGCCACCCTCATCCGATGCGGTTTTTCGATGTGGGAGGGGAGATGGGTCCGAATGGTCTTGAATATCCGAGAGGACTACTGCAAGGTGGGCCCAAGGTGTGATCATCAACACTTAACCCAGTAGCCCTTCAAGACTACTTCAAGGTGGTTGATGTTGCCCAAGTGGAATCGTCGCTTAATAAATGGTCATTTAGCAAGATTTGTATATCTCTGATCTCGGGTCCCGACAAAGCAGCACCAAGGGAGCCAATGGGGCCCACACAAGGTGTGTGGGGATCGGTGTGTGCCCCATAAGGATCTCTTGAGGTCCCATTCGGGCATCATCTCTATATATACTCCCCTAGATCCTAAGCTAGTTATCGAGATTTTATTCATTGTTACGACTTTGATATTTTCACGATCTCTAAGGCAAATCCCTAATGCCATTCTTCTTTGATACCCTGCTGGTGGGGGAAATCAATGTCATGTGTTGGAAATATGCCCTAGAGGCAATAATAACATATTATTCTATTTCCATGTTTATAATTAAGAGTTTATATTCTATGCTTTAACTACTATGAATGTGGAATGTGCGATTCAGTGGAAAACTCATATGCACGTGTGGAATAATAAACGATAAAATATGGTTCCTATTCTCACCTCTAAGACTAGCTCAAGTGTTGTTGGTGATCATGTTTTCCAGATCTTAAGATATAGTTAAGAGTAATGATAGTCCTAAAACAACTTTGAGAATATGATGGTGGAAGAATGATCAGATTGAATCGACCCAGCTTCTCTGTTATACTTTGAGATATAATAGTCACAAGTCAATTGTTATAACATAGGGAGTTAACGTGTGATTTATTCCTTAGAACATGAGAGTATCATAGTCACTTATTACCGTACGATGGCTTTGGGGTTGCTAAAGCATCATTTGTAACACGGTGATCATAACGAAAACTTACAGGTTCATCGGAAAGTTTGACAAGCGACCAGATAGCTCAAGAGTGGGATTTGCTCCTTCGACGATGGAGAGATATCCCTAGGGCACTCTTGGTGTGACGACATCCATCATCGTCTGGCCAGACACATGTGACTAGATCATGGGGATGCTGGAACATGTGAACGAGAAAGAAGAATAAAACCGGTAACAAGGAGACTGGTACAGTGAGCATGTGTATGACTCAAGAGGATAACGATATATCTCACCTTGGGTTTTGTAAAGTATCATGAAGCAAAGGGAATAACACATGATAACCAAAGGTTCAGTTGAATGTCATTTGTGTACTTATACGGATCAATATGGATGTCTATAGTTTCACTAGAAAGTTTTTTTTCATGTCTATGTTTTACCGAACCTACAAGGTCACAAACCTTAAGGTAATCATAATTTTCTTGGTGTTAATAGGACAGGAGTAATGAGGAAATATTAATGAATAGTTTCATTAATATTCGAAATAGTTTCGAGAGGAGCATTTCGGGGTTTACCAGGTAATATCGATAAATAATATATTGGTGCAAAATATTTCTGAAGATGTTAAATTAATAATAAAAGGCTCTAATACTAGTTGAGAGCTCTTATATTTAATTAAATATCAACGGGCCCTAAATGGCCTAGTGGTGGAAAGGATATTGGGCCACATGGGCCCAATAGGAGGTAGCACCGCTTTTACTTCTTGGAGAAGGAAGGGGAGGCGGAATTGGAGGGGGACTCCCCCTCCTAGGCCGGTGTAAGGCGGAGGGAAACCTTCCCGCCTTGTGTGGCACCCCTCCCTGTCCTCTAACCTATATATACTTGAGATTTGGCCCTTGAGAGACACAAGTTTTGGAGCCTCCTCTAGTTCTCTAGTTCTAGTTCTAGTCGATCCAATTAGAGCTAGATCTAGATCCTCTCTAATCCTCATAATTAGAAATCCAGCGTGGTTCTAATCTTCTCCCTCTAATTCTTCGGTGGTGATTAACTACGGATGGCGAAGCACAGCCGGATCGTGAAGACCATACGCTTGCGAACTGTGGAGACGCCATGCTTTCGGTGTTCCGTTCGGGGGATCGTTCGTGAACGGTTTGGGGTACTTAAGTTACGATCTAAGATGAATCGTCTTCTTCTGCTGCAACTCGGAGTTTGTAGCGATCCGATCTAAACCATTATTCCATCTTCATAGTGTTCTTGGTTGACCGTAGGATGAACATTTTTTTTGTTCTCTACTATGTTTCCCAACATCATATTCATCGGCAATTTATCCTCCGAAAATCCTTGGTGATGTAGGAGTAATCCATCCCCTCAACTACTGCTTCATAGTTCTAGGCTTGTAGCACCATCTCTCTTTGTGTTTCGAGGTTTAGGTCACATGAACTACCCTACATTATTGTGATCATCCATATGGAATTCTCGTGGTGAACCTTTTGATGTGAATGAATAATTAGCTTATATTCAGATCATTATGGTTGTATCGATAATTTTTTTGTATACTGTGCTTCATTAGTCTAATCGTTGGTCAATTTAGATGAATGGACAATAGTGAAAGTTGTGCTCATATCCTTATTTGTGAAGAACTACAGTGGTGTGAAGAAAGGAAAAGCTTACACAGATTTGCCGTGATATAAAAATTTGCATAACTTGTTATCATCCATAAAGTGGGTGGCAAGAGGAATTCTTTTAAACTCTATTTTATCATGCTCTATGCTACGCTCTTGTTTTACTTTGTACCATGGGTGTTTACAAGGGTTTCATTCTCCTTGGTTACTTCATTACCCTGTAGGTTTGGCATGTGTCAATCTAGGTGATTTATGGTTGTGTTTCCTATATACATGATCCCAACCTATGATGTGGTTTTCCATGATTTCTTGATTGATAAATTACACATGCCTATGATTAAATCTATCTGTAACTGCTTTCATGAGAGATGCTCTCCAAATAACCTGCATGTGCACTTTTATTTCTTGTTATTATTTGTTCTGTGGATACAAAAATACTTCATGCCACATTGCCTACTCATTACATATTGAACCTAGCAAAACTAGTGAGAATGAAACCTCAGTGGAAGTGTTGGGGACACAAGTACTCTTTTAGTTATATCACAATTCTCCTTAACAAAGGCTTAGGTTCTTATCTCAATGGATTGACACCTCAGTTTCTTGTATTGAGGGAAAGTTGTCACTTGCTACGAATGCATTTCCTAGGGGGCTTGACAATTGGCTACCAATTAAGCTTGGGGCTAGCAAGTTTGAGGTCCTAACTAGATACCCAATGGATTATTTAATCTCGAGGCGTCTTGAAGGTAGTGCGACAATATATTAAATGCAAGGATAGAAACCTATCAAAGGGAAAGCCCGCCGTATACCTTGAAATGCTCTACAGATCCCGAAAGGATTTCTATTAATGTTGAGAGGAAAATAAGCAAAGCAAATGCACTCATAGATAAATTTTATGAAATGACCATGCAACCCTTTACGTACCAAGGCTACAAAAAAACCCCATTCAATTTTATCAAAAGCTTTGTCCAAGTCTACTTTCAACATAAAAGCTTTATGATTCCAAGATGAATGTTGGAAGGAGTAATTTCTTGGAAAAGCGTGATATTCTTAGAAATTTTATGATCTTCGATAGAAACTTTATGAGTTTCATGGATATATTCTGGTAGGTGCTCTTTGAGCATGTTAGTAAGGCATCAGGTGATGATTTTACAAGTTTCACTACAATGGTTGATTAACTGCAAGCTTTGGGGAATAATATATGCTACGTCTTGAGCATGCGTTGGTTTTCCCCGAAGAGGAGAGGATGATGCAGCAGAGTAGCATAAGTATTTCCCTCAGTTTTTGAGAACCAAGGTATCAATCCAGTAGGAGGCCACGCGCAAGTCCCTCGTACCTACACAAAACAAATAGCTCCTCGCAACCAACGCGAATAGGGGTTGTCAATCCCTTCACGGTCACTTACGAGAGTGAGATCTGATAGAGATGATAGATAATATTTTTGGTATTTTTGGTATAAAGATGCAAAGCAAAATAAAAAGGCAAAGTAAAGAGCAAAGCAATAATAAAGCGTAGGAAGATTAATATGATGAAAATAGACCCGGGGGCCATAGATTTCACTAGTGGCTTCTCTCAAGAGCATAGGTATTTTACGGTGGGTGAACGAATTACTATTGAGCAATTGACAGAAGTGAGCATATTTATGAGAGTATCTAGGTATGATCATGTATATAGGCATCACGTCCGAGACAAGTAGACCGACTCTTGCCTGCATCTACTACTATTACTCCACTCATCGACCGCTATCCAGCATGCATCTAGAGTATTAAGTTAATGAAAACAGAGTAATGCCTTAAGCAAGATGACATGATGTAGAGGATTAAATTCATGCAATATGATAAATACCCCATCTTGTTATCCTCGATGGCAACAATACAATACGTGCCTTGCCGCCCCTACTGTCACTGGGAAAGGACACCGCAAGATTGAACCCAAAGCTAAGCACTTCTCCCATTGCAAGAAGTACCAATCTAGTTAGCCAAACCAAACGGATAATTCGAAGAGACTTGCAAAGATAACTCAATCATACATAAAAGAATTAAGAGAAGATTCAAATATTTCTCATAGATAATCTTGATCATAAACCCACAATTCATCGGTCTCAACAAACACACCGCAAAAAGAAGATTACATCAAATAGATCTCCGCGAGAGAGGGGGATAACATTGTATTGAGATCCAAAAAGAGAGAAGAAGCCATCTAGCTACTAACTATGGACCCGAAGGTCTGAGGTAAACTAATCACACTTCATCGGAGAGGCTATGATGTTGATGTAGAAGCCCTCCATGGTGGAATCCCCTTCCGGCGGAGCTCCGGAACTAGCCCCAAGATGGGATTCGTGGATACAGAAAGTTGCGGCGGTGTAATTAGGTTTTTGGCTCCGTGTCTGATCTGTTGGGGGTACGTAGGTATATATAGGAGGAAGAAGCACGTCGGTGGAGCCTCGAGGGGCCCACGAGGTAGGGGGCGCGCCGTAGGGGGGGGGGGGCGCCCTCGACCCTCGTGGCCGCCTTGTGGCTTTCTTGACGGAGGGTCCAAGTCTCCTGGGTCTTCTTTGATGAAAAAATCATGTTCCCGAAGGTTTCATTCCGTTTGGACTCCGTTTGATACTCCGTTTCTTCAAAACACTGAAATAGGTAAAAAAAACAACAACTCTGGGCTGGGCCTCCGGTTAATAGGTTAGTCCCAAAAGTAATATAAAATTGGAAAATAAAGCCCAATATAGTCCAAAACAATAGATAATATATCATGGAGCAATCAAAAATTATAGATATGTTGGAGACGTATCAGGCATCCCCAAGCTTAATTCCTGCTCGTCATCGAGTAGGTAAATGATAAAAGAGAATTTTTGATGCGGAGTGCTACTTAGCATAATTTCAATGTAACTCTTCTTAATTGTGGTATGAATATTCAGATCCGAAAGATTCAAGACAAAAGTTCATATTGACATAAAATAATAATACTTCAAGCATACTAACTAAGCAATTATGTCCTCTCAAAATAACATGGCCAAAGAAAGTTCATCCCTACAAAATCATATAGTTTAGTCATGCTCCATTTTCGTCACACAAGAATGCTCTCATCATGCACAACCCCGATGACAAGCCAAGCAATTGTTTCATACTTTAGTAATCTCAAACCTATAAACTTTCACGCAATATATGAGCGCGAGCCATGGACATAGCACTATGGGTGGAATAGAATATAATGATGGGGGTTATGTGGAGAATACAAAAAAGGAGAAGGTCTCACATCAACGAGGCTAATCAACGGGCTATGGAGATGCCCATCAATTGATGTTAATGCAAGGAGTAGGGATTTCCATGCAACGGATGCACTAGAGCTATAAATGTATGAAAGCTCAACAAAAGAAACTAAGTGTGTGTGCATCCAACTTGCTTGCTCACGAAGACCTAGGGCATTTGAGGAAGCCCATCGTTGCAATATACAAGCCAAGTTCTATAATGAAAAATTCCCACTAGTATATGAAAGTGACAAAATATGAAACTCTCTATATGAAAAACATGGTGCTACTTTGAAGCACAAGTGTGGAAAAGGATAGTAACATTGTCCCTTCTCTCTTTTTCTCTCATTTTTTGGTGGGCTCTTTGGCCTCTTTTTTATTTGGTGGGCTCTTTGGCCTTTTTTTATTTAACCTGACATGGGACAATGTTCTAATTAATGATGATCATCACACTTCTATTTATTTACAACTCAATGATTACAACTCGATACTAGAGCAAAGTATGACTCTATATGAATGCCTCCGGCGGTGTAATGGAATATGCAATGAACCAAGAGTGACATGTATGAAATAATTATGAACGGTGGCTTTGCCACAAATACTATGTCAACTACATGATCATGCTAAGCAATATGACAATGATGAATGTGTCATGAAGAACGGTATGGTGGAAAGTTGCACGACAATATATCTCGGAATGGCTATGGAAATGCCATAATAGGTAGGTATGGTGGATGTTTTGAGGAAGATATAAGGAGGTTTATGTGTGAAAGAGCGTATCATATCACGGGGTTTGGATGCACTGGCGAAGTTTGCACCAACTCTCAATGTGATAAAGGGCAATGCACGGTACCAAAGAGGCTAGCAATGATGGAAGGGTAAGAGTGCGTATAATCCATGGACTCAACATTATTCATAAAGAACTCACATACTTATTGCAAAAATCTACAAGCCATCAAAAACCAAAGCACTACGCGCATGCTCCTAGGGGGATAGATTGGTAGGAAAAGACCATCGCTCGTCCCCGACCGCCACTCATAAGGAGGACAATCAAATAACACCTCATGTTTCAAATTTGTTACATAACTTTTACCATACATGCATGCTACGGGACTTGCAAACTTCAACACAAGCATTTCTCAAATTCACAACTACTCAACTAGCACGACTTTGATATTATCACCTCCATATCTCAAAAAAATTATCAAGCATCAAACTTTTCTTAGTATTCAACGCACTCAAAAGAAAGTTTTACAAATCTTGAATACCAAGCATTTTATTATTAAGCAAATTACCATGCTATTTAAGACTCTCAAAATAATCTAAGTGAAGCATGAGAGATCAATAGTTTCTTTAAAACAAACCACCACCGTGCTCTAAAAGATATAAGTGAAGTACTAGAGCAAAACTATCAAGCTAAAAAGATATAAGTGAAGCAAATAGAGCAAAAATATCAAGCTCAAAAGATATAAGTGAAGCACATAGAGCAAAACTATCAAGCTCAAAAGATATAAGTGAAGCACATAGAGTATTCTAACAAATTCCAAATCATGTATGGCTCTATCAAACTGTGTGTACAGAAAGGATGATTGTGGTAAACTAACAAGCAAAGACGCAAATAATACAAGACGCTCCAAGCAAAACATATATCATGTGGTGAATAAAAATGTTGCTCCAAGTAAAGTTACCGATGGAAGTGGACGAAAGAGGGGATGCCTTCCGGGGCATCCCCAAGCTTCGACTTTTTGGTGTCCTTGGATTATCTTGGGGGTGCCATGGGCATCCCCAAGCTTAGGCTCTTGCCACTCCTTGTTCTAGAATCCATAAAAAATTCACCCAAAACTTGAAAACTTCACAAAACAAAACTCAACAGAAATCTCGTAAGCTCCGTTAGCGAAAGAAAACAAAAGACCACTTCAAGGTACTGTAATAAACTCATTCTTTATTTATATTGGTGTTAAACCTACTGTATTCCAACTTCTCTATGGATCATAAACTATTTTACTAGCCATAGATTCATCAAAATAAGCAAACAACACACGAAAAACAGAATCTGTAAAAAACAGAACAGTCTGTAGTAATCTGTAACTAACGCAAACTTCTGGAACTACACAAATTCATACAAAATAGGACGACCTAGGAAATTTTTTTATTGATCATCATCAATTGGAATCACTATTTTATCACGTTCTGGTGATTTTTAACAATTTTTTTCGTGAACCGAAAGTTTCTGGAAATTACAGCAAGATCAAATAACTATTATCCAAGAAGATCCTATAGGTTTAACTTGGCACAAACACTAATTAAAACATAAAACCACATCCAAACATAAGGTAGATGGATTATTTATTCCTAATCATAAACAAAAACAAAAAAACTAAAAATAAAATTGGGTTGCCTCCCAACAAGCGCTATCGTTTAACGCCCCTAGCTAGGCATTGAGATTTCAATGGTGCTCACAAGAAAGACAAGAATTGAGGCACAAAGAGAGCATCAAAAATCATGTGACAAACACACTTAAGTCTAACATACTTCCTATGCATAGGCATATTATAGGCAAACAAATTATCGTAGCAAGCAAAAACTAGCATATGCAAGGAAGCGGAACGGAACAATAGCAATCTCAACATAATGAGAGGTAATTTAGTAACATGAAAATTTTTATAACCATATTTTCCTCTCTCATAATAATTACATGTGGGATCATAAGAAAATTCAACAATATAGCTATCACATAACATATTCTCAACACGATCCACATGCATGCAAAGTTGACACTCTTCCGAAATAGTGGGATTAACATTAACTAAAGTCATGACCTCTCCAAACCCACTTTTATCAAAAATTTCATAAGATTGAATATTCTCCAAATATGTGGGATCTAAAGTTGACACTCTACCAAAACCACGTTCAATATTATTGCAAACGATATTATCAATCTCATATTCATCATGGGGATTAAATAAATTTTCAAGATCATAAGAAGAATCACCCCAATCATGATCATTGCAACAAGTAGAGGACATAGCAAAACTAGCATCCCCAAGCTTAGGGTTTTGCATATTTTTAGCACAATTGACATCAATAGAATTTATAGTAAAATCATTGCAATCATGCTTTTTATTCAAAGATCTATTGTGAATCTCTTCATAAAGTACTTCATCACAATTTTTAGATTCACGAATTTCAGGCAAAACCTTATAAAGATAATCTAGTGCACTCAATTCACTAGCAATAGGTTCATCATAATTGGATCTCTTAAAGATATTAGCAAGTGGATGAGGATCCATAAACTTTTAGCAAGCGAAGATGCAAGCAAAAAGAAGGCACATGGTAACACAAGATTGAACGGAGGAAGGGCGAATAAAACGGCAAGGGTGAAGTGGGGGAGAGGAAAAGGAGAGGCAAATGGCAAATAATGTAATGCGAGAGATAAGGGATTGTGATGGGTACTTGGTATGCTGACTTTTGCGTAGACTCCCCGACAACGGTGCCAGAAATCCTTCTTGCTACGTCTTGAGCTTGCGTTGGTTTTCCCCGAAGAGGAGAGGATGATGCATCAGAGTAGCGTAAGTATTTCCCTCAGTTTTTTAGAACCAAGGTATCAATCCAGTAGGAGGCCAAGCGCAAGTCCCTCGTACCTACACAAAACAAATAGCTTCTCGCAACCAACGCGAATAGGGGTTGTCAATCCCTTCACGGTCACTTACGAGAGTGAGATCTGATAGAGATGATAGATAATATTTTTGGTATTTTTGGTATAAAGATGCAAAGCAAAATAAAAAGGCAAAGTAAAGAGCAAAGCAATAATAAAGCGTAGGAAGATTAATATGATGAAAATAGACCCGGGGCCATTGATTTCACTAGTGGCTTCTCTCAAGAGCATAGGTATTTTACGGTGGGTGAACGAATTACTGTTGAACAATTGAAAGAATTGAGCATAGTTATGAGAGTATCTAGGTATGATCATGTATATAGGCATCACGTCCGAGACAAGTAGACCGACTCCTGCCTGCATCTACTACTATTACTCCACTCATCGACCGCTATCCAGCAATGCATCTAGAGTATTAAGTTAATGAAAACAGAGTAACGCCTTAAGCAAGATGACATGATGTAGAGGATTAAATTCATGCAATATGATAAATACTCCATCTTGTTATCCTCGATGGCAACAATACAATACGTGCCTTGCTGCCCCTACTGTCACTGGGAAAGGACACCGCAAGATTGAACCCAAAGCTAAGCACTTCTCCCATTGCAAGAACTACCAATCTAGTTGGCCAAACCAAACGGATAATTCGAAGAGACTTGCAAAGATAACTCAATCATACATAAAATAATTCAGAGAAGATTCAAATATTGCTCATAGATAATCTTGATCATAAACCCACAATTCATCGGTCTCAACAAACACACCGCAAAAAGAAGATTACATCGAATAGATCTCTGCGAGAGAGGGGAAGAACATTGTATTGATTTCCAAAAAGAGAGAATAAGTCATCTAGCTACTAACTATGGACCCGAAGGTCTGAGGTAAACTACTCACACTTCATCGGAGAGGCTATGATGTTGATGTAGAAGCCCTCCATGGTGGAATCCCTTCCGTGGACTCGAACAGGCCCCAAGATGGGATCTCGTGGATCTGAGAAAGTTGCGGCGGTGGAATTAGGTTTTTGGCTACATATCTGATCTGTTGGGGGTACGTAGGTATATATAGGAGGAAGAAGTACGTCGGTGGAGCCTCGAGGGGCCCACGAGGTAGGGGGCGCTTCCTAGGGGGGCGCCCTCCACCCTCGTGGCCTCCTCGTGGCTTTCTTGATGGAGGGTCCAAGTCTCCTGGGTCTTATCTGATGAGAAAATCACGTTCCTGAAGGTTTCATTCCGTTTGGACTCCGTTTGATATTCCGTTTCTTCGAAACACTGAAATAGGCAAAAAAACAACAATTCTGGGCTGGGCCTCCGGTTAATAGGTTAGTCCCAAAAGTAATATAAAAGTGGAAAATAAAGCCCAATATAGTCCAAAACAATAGATAATATAGCATGGAGAACTCAAAAATTATAGATACGTTGGAGACGTATCAATATATAGGATTGACCTTTTTTCTGATTAGCATGGTGAAAATTCAATTGAGCTTAGAAGGTAACTGACCTACTTGATAGAACTATTGAACACTGCATTCAAACCATCAAAACCTAGAGAGGATGTCCTTTTCATCCATGGGGATTGGCGGCAAAATTTCATCTTTGTTTGGATTGGAAAAGGAAGGTGACGCATGACCGACCATATTTATTGAATCAGGCATGGCGCCATGATGATTAGGGTTTGCTGTAGAAGTATTGAAGAAAGCAAGACGTAATATCATTAGGAGTTTTCTTTTTGGCAATACATTATGAAAATAATGAGAGTTTCTATCCCCACGGGAAGCCCAATGGCTTTCGGTTCTCGCATCTAATTTTTTCTAAGTTTGGTCTAGTTTTCATACTGGTCAATAAGCTATGCTTCATGACTACTCCTTGCATCAATAAGCTATGCTTCATGACTACTCCTTGCATCTGGGTAAGTAGGGCCCAATTCCAATCTTTTGTATTGATTATGTGGAGCCTCCGGGTAAGTAGGGCCAGTTCCAATCTTTTGTATTGACTATGTGGAGCCTAATTTATCAGTGCTTATAATCCCCCATCTCGTAAATCACTTCCCATGAGAAAACACCTTGCACATTTAATGTTCTGCATGGGTGCAATTTGAGATTGTCCGAAATGATTTTAAAAAACCCAAAGTTTGCAGTCATGCCTTGGTACCAGATAATCTCTAATAGTCCTCACATACCCGTATGAAGGGAGTATGATTCACAAATGAAAGGGGAAGACCAAATTGCCTCAGTTCATCCTGGATTAAATCAGGTAGCTGTGGTAAAGGCTTTTGGATCTTCCATATTTTTAAGCAACCAACAAAATTAGAAGCTTTAATATGGAGTGCTTATTACATGGACTAGACCAAACAAATTGAGCAACATTCTGAAAATCCTTTTCTAAAGCCAACAATTTGCAAACTTGAAAGAAATAATCATGGGATGGTCATTAAGAACTATTGGTAAACTGAAGAATGGATTATTTCGAAAGACGTTTGCACCACTTTGCATTGGCAAAACAACGATCAAGATGTTCAAAAGTAGGGAAATAATAAAAATACATATTACACCAGGTGTAAGCAGGGACGTTGACTAGATTGGCGATGGATGCATGTATGAAAGGAATTTCACTGACCTATGAGTGGAGCACATAGGCGTTCATTGTCGAAACAGATTCTCAATGCAGCCAACATGATCAAGAGTCTACTTGCGCGGGGATAGTTTTGTGTCGGTCATGTGTGTCGTGCTTGTAATAGTGTTGCACATAGTTTAGCACAGATAGGGCATCATCACATCCCTACGATAGTTTGGCTTAGATCAGGACCAAATGAGATTGATTTGCTACACCAACATGATTGTAATCCCCAAGGTTAAGCAATAAAAATCCCATTTTCCTGGAAAAAAAATAATACTAAGGTGATGAGGAAGCGGTGTTTATGGGTATGGCAACCGGCACCATACCGTTTTCTCTTTTTTCAGTTCTAGTTTGTAGTACTTATTTGTGCCTTCTAGTTCGTGGACTCGGCAGTGGTGACGCTCTGCCCGGTTCTCCCTTCTGGGAGCATTGTCGTGGAGCTTAGGTGTACTAGGGAGTAGTGTGGCGTTGTTTGTGTTATCTTTCGGTAGCGTAGTAGTTTGCGTTGTGTGTGATCCGATTATCTTGGGATCGGTTTTGTAAGAAGGCCACTTCACTACTTTATATCGTTGGGCCTATAGTTTGTTCGGTTATTGCCTTATTTATGAAGCACTGCGAAAGCTTGTTTCGAGTATTTGTGTGGACTTCCGTCTTCATCAATGAAAATCAGCGGCCAGCTGCTTTTTCATCAATAAATGGTGCCCATGCGAAAAGAGCAAATGGGGCTCCATCGTGGACTTTATTAAAAAACATATTTCTACATTACAAAAAATCGTATTTTTTGTACATGCACAAATACATATATAACACGTTCAGGGAAGTTTGCATAACAATATACTTTCATACGTGGTGTACAAAAAAAACATATACATACATTAAAACGGGCCATTTTTTTGTAGTTGTTCGGCCAGAAATTTGTGTTCTTAGCTTGCAAATCATAATATTTTTCAACGAAATTTTACAGATGCGTCGCAAATATGTATAAGTTTTCGCAGAATTTTTTTTCATTTTTGTAATCTTTTGGATTAGTTTGAATTTCTTACCATGTGTCATGTGGTTCATTTTTTTTAATCTTGAAAATATCATTTTTGAATCATTTGAAATAAAATCGTGCACCCAAACTTCGCACTCGGTGCCCATGGGACTATATGCATCGGACAGCTCAAAGAAGCTTGACGGTGATCTGAAGCTTGAGAGGCAGGCCCAGGAAGCATCCAAGATACGACCACCAGGCATTGGGAGCTCCTATGCGCCGCTCGTTGCGGCGAATTGCCGAGCGAACGCACAGGGGCGACTCCAGCTGGGCCGGCCCATTAGCGGAACACAGCGAAAATTCCAAAAAAGAGTAAGACTGATCGAACCAGGCACCTCCTGTTGCTTACGCACGAGCCTAACCAATGGGCTAGATAAGCTTTATTGTTTTACTATGGCGCGCGAAGCTAAAGGTAATGCAGATCCGAACATTTTGTCAAATTTTGAACGCAAACATTATTTTGAGAAAAGTGTTTTTTTAGTGCGAACGCTTTTCAAATTTGAGAATAAAAACTAAAAAGCTCGAACATTTTTTGAATATGTGACCAAAGTTTTAATAAACATAACACTTTTTTGAAAATCATGAACATTTTTAATATGTGAACAAATTATCGTTAAAATTGACATTTTTTGAAACTCTGAAAAATTTTGGAAACGCTTTTTGGAATCCCTGAACATTGTTTTGAAACAAGAACATTTTTCAAACTCAGGACAAAATTTGAAAAAATGAAAGAATTTTTAAATTTTGAACATATTTTGAAAAACATGGACAGTTTTAATGAAATCACGAACATTTTCTAAAACTATGAATATTCTTAGAAACGAAAAGGGAACATGAGAAAATAAGAAGAAAAAAGAATATGAATATTTTTCAAATTCCAAAACAAATTTTGGACACTTGACTATTTAAAAAAATGGAAACTCCTGAACAAATTGGAAAATGTCAACATTTATATAAATTAGCGAACATTTCTTGCAACTCCCAAACAAAATTAGAAACAGAAACATTTTCAAAAATTGCGAACAAATTTTGAGATGGAATTTTTTACTACAGAACAAAATTGGAAGACAGGAACATTTTTCTTAAATTGCAAATGAATTTCTAAAGAGGAACCTTTTCCAAACCCCAGAAGAAAATTTCAAAGCTCGAACATTTTTTTGGTATTATGAATAATATATCAAAGGTGAACGTTTTTCTAAATTATGCGAACATTTTTATAAAAATGGAGAATTGTTTTTTTGAATTTGTGAACAAGCGATAATAACAGGAACATTTTTTAACTTCTGAACATTTTTGAACTTTTGAACAAATTTTGAAATTCTCAAGAACAAGAAAGGGAATAACAAGGAATTACGAAGAAATAGAAAAATGAAGTAAAGAAACGGAAATAAAAAAAGGAAATGTTTTTTAAAACACGAACAATTTTTGAAACTACGGAAGAAATTTGAAAACGTGAACAATTTTTGAAACCCAACCACTTGTTGAAAAACAAGAATTTTTGAAATATGTGAAGAATTTTCAAGAAACATGAATATTTTTGGAAACCCAACCATTTTGTAAAATGCAAACTTTTTTATAAATATGTGAAGAATTTTCAAGAAACATGAATATTTTTTGAAATAAGAACAAAAATAAAATGGAAAGAAAAAGAAACAGGAAAAGGAGAGAAAGAAAAAGGAACATAAAAAAAGTAAAGAAATTGAAACAGCAAAAAACCTGTTCAGGAACCTCCTAGAAAGTTCCCAAAACCGAAAAAAACAGTTCAGAAACCTCTGGAAGGTTCCCAAAACCAGGATGGTATAATCGGTGGGCTGGCCGGCCCACATCATCCCTCGCTCGCAAACCTCTTATAGTGTCATGTTGTTTGTCATTCAATTGCAAGCTGCAGTCGTGATGGTTAGCGTGGCGTGTACATAAACAGGAGGTTGGCTGTTCGGTTCCTGCCGTGACTTTTTTTTTGCGATACTTTTATCTCGCTAAGCGAAACCCGAAGGGGCCGGCCCAGTGTGAGCCGCGCTCTGTGCGAAGCCGCGACTAGTTGCCGCAATAAGCGGCGTATAGGGAATTCCCCAGGCACCAGCAAACATCAAAACCCTCTGGGCCGGCATTCCTCAACATCTTGATGATCGGCGCCACTTAACCGATCTGATATTTCTCAAAAAAAAACTTAACCGATCTGATTTCCCTAGAAAAAGAACATCTCTGATCAGTTCTTTAACCCGAAGAATTATGGAAAAGTATCCACGGTATATATGAGTCACAGCTTTGTCATTTGTTCCACTGCCAGGATGTGTCTATGGAAGCTTCCAGAAGATTCCATCTGCCCCCAGTTTTTTTTCTGATCCAGCGTAACTCCTCAACTCGGCTGCCATGCCGCATGCAAGCACTACTAGGGAAAACCTTATACACAGAAATTTAGCAGTAGCGCGTGTTAAAAAAGCACGCTGGTGCTAAGTAGCAGTAGCGCTAATGTAAACCGCGCTACAGATACAGTTGTAGCAGTAGCGCGCCTGAAGATAAAAGCGCTACTACTAAAATTCCCACGGCTTAGCCGATTGGCTACACATAGTAGTAGCGATCTATGTCGAACCGCGCTACCACTACTTGCTTTGTAGCAGCGCGTTTACACTGAAAGGCGCTACTGCTAAAGGAAATAAAATTAAATGGAAAGCAAGTAAAAAAGTAAATGAAAGTGAAAGAAATAGAAAAAGGTGAAAGGAAAAAAAATGTAAAGAAAAATAAATGAAAAAGGGAAAAAAAGAGAAAGGAATAGCAGTAGCGCGTATCGAGGAACGCGCTGTAGCTAGCTTAGCAGTAGCGCACTTCCTGGAACGCGCTACTGCTACTTCTAACTTAACCCCGCGGTTCGTTCTTCCCCACGGCCACTTCCCCCAAATCAAACTCCTCCGTGCTGTCGCCACCGCGCGCTCTCCCGTCGCTCTCCGCACACCCTCGACGCCACCCCGACCACGGATTTAACGCCTCCCCGACCCCGACCTCGACGCCGCCCTCCGCCGCCCGCCCGAGCCCCGTCCCCGACCTCGACGCAGCCTGCCCCTCCCTCACCGCAGGCACCCGAGGTGAGCACACCTGCTCCTCCCCCTCCCCTACCTCTGCCTAGGGTTCTTCAAATTTTAGTTGCATCAAATTAGTTAGGGTTCATCTATTGGTGGAAACGAATCGGATGCGGATGTTATCGGATACGTATGAGACTCGGATGTTTTCTTAGATGTTGAATAAACACTATTGTAATGCATAATAAAACGAGTAAAATTTGACCACTTATTTCACTTTTAAGTTGGATAATTGGAATATACGCTACCACTTTCCACCCCTAGGTTCATCAAATTAGATGATAATTAGGGCAGTAGTTCCTAGGTACTAATTAGTTAATAAGAACTAGGTACTAATTAGGTACTAGTTTATTTTAATTTATAGTAAGTTTATTTTTAGTAAGAACTAGTTGAATTAATAGAACTAGTTGAACATGTCACATTTGTTGTTATTTTTTAGTTAAAGAAATTTTTCCCTCATCGACGTCGATGATGCCTATCCCGCATCCTCGTCGTCGACTCGACGGAGGACACCTGCTTGACCTGATGGGCCATGTCCGGGCTGGGCTCCGCCGGGCTAGTAAAGGGAGGCGCTACCTAACCGGGGCGCTGGTATGTGAGGAGCCAGCCCATCATTGACCCGAACCTTCTTTAGTGGCGGTCCCGTGGGCCAGTGATGGTGCAGATGGCTTGAGGACCCCGCGGAGGTGGTACATCACCGTGTCAGCGAGGAGGGCGCACACGTCCGTCGCTACTTGTTTGCGTTGGAGCACATGTTCTCCAATACCTGGCAGGTTCTCCAGGGATCTCATTGGAGATATGATCCTGTGATGGTACCTTCTCTTTGGGTGTCCACCGCCTGCGCCGATACCCGTCGTGCGCTAGGGTTTTAGTTGTATTAGTGATGTTATATGTATGATACTATTCGGGATGTATTAGTGATAATATTCGACGATGTACGGACGCATGAGATGATTTACTTTTGCTTATTGAATAAAGGCTAATTTGAATACTTATTTAATTTATGATTTGATTTTGCTTATTGAATGCTCATGTCAATATGAGTCCTATAAGATATTTTGAAATGTATATCTTGTGTTGCTCAAATAGGATATGTGCTTGCCCAAGTGCCGGTCATGTTTGCAGGTTACACCTCCGAGTGGCCTATGTTTTGCCGGAGTGTTGATTCATTTCTGTTCCGGCAAATTTCAGGCGCTCGATATGTCCTATTTTAGCAAAGGTCATGCCGGATTTTTCCGTGAATTTTGGCATGACTTGTGCCAGAATATGTAGGAAATATCGAGTGCCCGGATTTTTGTGTTGAGTATCCTGGTAGTTTCCTTCGATCGATTTTCAATTAATGTTTCAACTATGAACATAGGAAATGTCTGACGACGAAAAGGATTTCGGTATTTGCGAATACTGCGAAGACGAGCGCGGCCTGTGCGACATAATCTTCCTAGATGATGATAGGCGCTTCAGCATCAAGCTGGACGAGAACTTCGAAGTGGATATAGTAAGTCACAACAACAAGTCTTTTTTCGTAATTAAGCATGGCATCTGCTTCATTTGCTTCAACTTATAATTTAAATCTTTTACTATTCTACTAGTGTATCCCCTGCCATGCAAGAGTTTTTGTCTTGGATAAGATAGGTTTCAGTCCTATGAAAAATACTATGGAGGTAAAGAGAGTTTACTTGAAGACCGAGAATGGTTATACTTTCCACGCAAAATTATACAACGCAGACACCTACACCTATTTTGAATGCAAAACTTGGCAAGCACTATGCAAGGCTTATTCATTTGAGCCTGATATGTTTATCACCTTTGATATTCATCCCAAAGATGATATTGAAGGTAATAGAGACATCTGGGTCGATGTGCAGACGCCTCCAGTTATAACATTATGTGAGTTTCTCAACCATATTTACATCTTCGATATTTTTTATTCAATAATAGTTGACAATTAATTTCTATTGACAGCTTATTTCCATTCAAGAAAACATGTCCTGCGCTTGGTAGACATGACCGCCCACTGTCCCAGGGCTGAACTAAACTGCGAGGAGATAGGTCATTATGTTTCATGGCTTGAGGATCTTCATACTGTCAAGACAAATTATTTTCCTGGACTTAAAAATCTTAGTACTCAAAACGTGCGATCAATAGTGTTCGTATTGAACTATGGTAACATCTATTTAGGAAAGATGGTAAGATTTTAACTATTTGTCCTCAGTGCATCTTTTGCATACATTATTTTTTAAACTAAACTTCATTGCTAAATATGTTACTATATGATGTTCTTCAACAGGGACTCCCGATGAATGTTGTGCCTCATTGGATCGAGACTAAAGGTCCCATGAGAATTGTTAGCTTACGGCCAAGATATCCTACAATGCACTTTAGTGCATTCAGGATTTCTAAGAGCGAGGAATGCTTAATAGTGAACGACTCGAGCAAAATTGTGAAAAATCGCAGAGAAGTACTAGGGGGCATCAATCAGAAGCGCAGCCCACGATTAGGAGACAGGTTCATCTGCATGCTCCAACTTGATGAAGCAGGAGTGCTACACATGTTTTATGTTATTCTACCTGAGAGAGAGAGCAGCAGGAGTGATTAGCTAGCTAGAAATGAGTTATGATGATTAAATAGCTAGTGTTGGTGGTAATGACTATGATGATTATTATTAGCTAGTTTTGGTGGTGATTAGATAGCTACCGTAGCTAGTGTTGGTGGTGATTAGCTAGCTAGAATGAGTTTGAAGATGATGATGTGTGCTACACTATGACTATGATGATTAAATAGCTACTGTTGGTGGTAATGACTATGATGATGATTAAATAGCTTGGGTTGGCAGATTAGATTCAAGTGGAGGCAACATGTGGTGCACATCGATAGTACTAATAGTCCAAACTAGATCAAGTTTGGATTAGTAGTATACTTTTGACATGCACCACATGTTGCCTCTACTTGAACCTAATCCATCTTCATTTGACACACTGTTATGGAAATATTGATATAACAACCTCATAACGGGTATTGTACCAAAATTTGTATAACGGCGTATAAATACACTAAAAATTTAAAAAATGAGAAAAAGAATAGTAGTAGCGATGGAGAGTAAACATTCTACTACTAACTATATTAGCAGTAGCGCGGGAGTGAACAAACGCTGCGGCTATATGTATTAGCAGTAGCGCGTGTCGAACGCGCTACTGCTAAGGAATAGCTGTAGCGCCTTACTAGTAGCGCGGTGTCCCGTGCTACTAGTGGGCATTAAACCCGCACTACTACTAGGGTTTTCCCTAGTAGTGGTTGTATGTGGACGAAGAGTCTATCACACCTAATCATCACAAGGTACTTCAAAATGACGAACTTTCGCGACGGTGCATACTTAGGGAGAATAGTTTTACCTTGAAATTAACTGAAGGGATTATCCTACAATGCTACCGTCGTCCTAAGCAAAATAAGATGCATAAAGGATAAACATCACATGCAATCAAGATGTGACATGATATGTCCAGTATCATCTTGTGCTTTCGATCTCCATCTCCAAAGCACCTGGCATGATCTCCATTGTCACGGCATGACACCATGATCTCCATCATCGTGCCGTCATGTGGTTGTCTCCGCCAACTATTGCTTCTACGACTATTACTAACTCATAGCGATAAAGTAAAGAAATTACATGGCGTTTAATGATTGACACACAGGTCATACAATAAATTAAAGACAAACCTATGGCTCCTGCCAGTTGCCATACTCATCGACATGCAAGTCGTGAACCTATTACAAAACATGATCATCTCATACATCAACATATATTACATCACGTTTTGGAGATACCACATCACAACATGTCCTGTAAAAACAAGTTAGATGTCCTCTACATTGTTGGTGCAATATTTACATGGCTGCTATGGCAAACTATAAGTACCGTTCTTATCTAGGCAAAACCACAACGGTGATATACAAGTTGCCTTTTAACCTTCTACAAGGACCTCTGTTGTCAAATCATATTCTTCTAAGGTCGGAGAGATAGACACCCGCAAGGCCAATTTTATGCAATACAAGTTGCATGTCAGTTAGTGGAACCGGTCTCGTGTGCGAGGACAAGTAAGATTGGTCCAAGCCACGTCATCCCACAATACCGCTGAATGTAAATAAGACAAAGGAAGTAAATAATTTGAACATCTACGCCCACAACTTCTTTGTGTTCTACTCATGCATGTACATCTACGCATACACCTAACTCACGATGCCACCGATGGGGAACGTTGCATGAAATCAAAAAAATTCCAATGAACATCCAAGATCTAATCTAGGAGATGCATAGCAACAAGAGGGGAATGTGTCTATGTACCCTCGTAGACCGAAAGCGTTAGCGTCGTAGCACGGTTGATGTAGTCGTACTCTTCACGATCCAATCGTGATCCAATCCGGTATAGTGCCGAACGGACGGCACCTCCGATATTAGCACATGTACAAATCGATGGCATGCTCTCCTTCATGATCCAGCAAGCAAGGGTGAGGACGTAGATGAGATCGGAACCAACACAATGGTATTGTGGTGGTGGCGGCAGTGGAATTTCGGCAGCGCTTCGCCAAGCATGTACCGGAGGAAACGTGGGGGTGTTGGGAGGAACAGAGAGCAATAGTGGAAGGGGTTTGGCTGCCCTCCCAGACCCCCACTATATATAGGGGTGATAGAAGGGTGCCAGCCCTAGGCCCCTCCTCCAGGGGAGGGTTCGGAGGCCCTAGGGGGAGACTTGGCCCCTAAGACAAGTGGGGCGCCCCTCCCACTAAGGTTTCCCCCCTCTAGCCGCATGGGCCTCTTGGGGCTACTGCGCCCGTGCTGGCCAGGCACCCCCTACAGCCCATGTGGCCCCCGGGGGCAGGTGGACCCCCTCGATGGACCTCCGAAACCCTTTCGTGACCCCGGTACACTATCGACAAGCCCCCGAACTTTTTTGGTAGCCAAAATAGGACTTCCCATATATAAATCTTCACCTACGAACCATTCCGAAGCTCCTCACGATATCCTGGATCCCATCCGGAACTCTGAACTACCTTCGGAATTTCGACTGTTAATATCTCAATGCTACCCTAGCGCTATCGAACGTCAAGTGTGCGCCCCTACGGGTTCGGGAACATGTAGACATAACCGAGACACCTTCGGTCCATAATCAATGGCGGGACCTGGATCCCCATATTCATTCCCACACATTCAATGAACATCTTCATCGGTTGAACCGCGATATCGAGGATTCAGATAATCCCATATGCAATTCCCTTTGTCCGGCAATATGTTACTTGCTTGAGATTTGATCGTCTGTATCTCCATACCTAGTTCAATCTCATTACCGGCAAGTCTCTTTACTCGTTCCATAATACAAGATCCCGTGACTAAACTCATTAGTCACATGAAGCTTCTTATGATGTTGTATTATTGAGAGGGCCCAGAGATATCTCTCCATGACACAAAGTGACAAATCCCAGTCTCGATCCATGCAACCCAATAGACACCTTCGGAGATACCTGTGGAGCACATTTATGAGAACCCAATTACGAAGTGACGTTTATAGCACAAAAGGTATTCCTTCGGTGTTCGGGAGTGACATGATCTCATGGTCTAAGGAACAGATACTTGGCGTGAAGAAAGTTGTAGCAAATTACTAAATGATCTGATGCAATGCTTACGGTTGGGTCTGTCCATCACATCATTCTCCTATGATGTGATCCATTTATCAAACCACAACTCATATATATGGTTAGGAAACCTTAACCATCTTTGATCAACGAGCTAGTCTATTAGAGGCCTACTAGGGACATGGTGTTGTTTATGTATTCGCACATGTATTTAAGTTTCCGGCTAATACAATTCTAGCATGAATAATAAACATTTATCATGAACAAGGAAATATGATAATAACCAATTTATTATTGCTCTAGGGCATATTTCCAACAATAAATGATCCCAAGTTATGATATAGTTTTCCATGATTTATTGATTGATAAATTACACATGCCTAAGATTAAATTTATGTGTCACCGCTTTCATGAGAGATGCTAGTAGTGAACATATGAAGCCCGGTCCTATTCTCCAAATCACATGCATATGCACTTTTATTTCTAGATATTACTTGTTCTACAAATACAAAAATATTTCATGGCACATTATCTACTCACTACTCGTTGAACCTAGCATTACTAGTGAGATTGAAAGCTCAGTGGAAGTGTTGGGAACACAAGTAGTCTTGTAATAATATTGCAGATATCCTTGACTATTAGACTCTATATTGTATACGAATAGGTCTAGACATGTCGTGCATACCATGTAATTGTAACGATCCTTGTTATATATACGAACCAGAGGCGCAACATGTATGTACGTGCTACTCCTATACCTCTTTAAAACTCTAGTTCTTATACGGTATCAAATTAGGTTAGGAGATGGCTTCCGCTGCTCCTTTGTCCGCCGCTGTTGGCTCTTCTACTGCAGCCACCGCACCCTCGGCCGCTGCCCCCGCAAGCGGGCCTCTCCCGCCCAGCCTCGCCGCTCTCCTCGCCGGCATCAACGGTGTGCACAACTCCATTGTTGTCAGTACCATGGCTGGCCCATCCAGCTTCGGCTCCAACCTGGGCTCCTTCATGGCCGGGATGATGCACCCAGCCTCTCTAACTCCTGCGGCCGCCACTGTCCGGCCTGCTCCCGTCCATCTGCCCGCAGTGGCCGACATGCCTCCTCCTACTTCCTTAAGAGCGAAGCAGACATGTTCAATGTTTTTCTTCAGTTCCAAACTCACGTTGAGCGTCTCCTTGGTCGCAAGATACTTCATGTTCAGTCTGATTTGGGTGGGGAATATCGCAACCTCAACATGTTTTTTTGGCAAACGTGGGATTACACACCATGTGTAGTGTCCACATACACATCAACACAATGGCACGGTTGAACGTAAGCATCGTCACATAGTGGAAACTGGCTTAACTCTTTTTGCACATGCATTTGTACCTTTTCGGTTTTGGACTGATGCTTTTTCTACTGCTTGATTTCTTGTCAATAGGCTTCCTACACGAGTACTAAACATGAAAACTCCAATTGAATGCTTGTTTCAAGAAACACCTGATTATACATTTCTCAAAGTGTTTGGTTGTGTGTGTTGGCCGCATCTTCGACCATACAACAGTCGCAAACTTGAGTTTCGTTCTAGAAATGTGTGTTTCTTGGGTATAGCTCCCTGCATAAAGGATACAAGTTTCTCCATGTTCCTTCAAATTGTGTTTACATATCTCGTGATGTTGTCTTTGATGAGAATCGCTATCCTTTCTCTAACTTTTCCGAGTCACAATCTTCGTCACATTCTATTCCACCATTGCTTGTTTTGTCTGACCAATTTGTAGATGTGGCATATTCTCCTATTTTGCTTCCTAACCATGGTGCAGGTACCGTACGTGGTGCTCGTCTTCAGCTTCTAGATGATGAAGGAGCTTCCCCTGATGCAACTTACGTCGATCGCCCAACCATGCATGGCCCGGACATTGATCACACACAGGAAGGGGTGCGCCATGCAGTAGCGGCTCCGCCCGAACCGGAGCAAGCCGAGCCTGCGCCCACTCCATCCACAGCGGGCAGCTTAGCCGTGGAGCCGTCCCTGGACTCGAACGCATCAGGCAACCCCGAGCTGTCCCCGTCCATGCCTTGTGATGCACCTGAACATTTGTCCTCTCCGCCTTCGATGCCCTTGTCGGCAAGTGATGTGAACGTGGGCCAGGATGTGATCTCGCTGGTGTTGGAGTCTTCTGGCTCTGCGTTGTCTGCTCCTACTCAGTCTCCGGTTCTGCAACAGCTTCCGGTTGTTCCTCGCCGTGTGCACACACGTAGCTAGAGTGGCATTTTTCAACCAAAGCAACCAACAGATGGTATTGTTGCATGGCTAGCTGCCTGTATGGCACACAAAATTTCTGATCCAACGTCAGAGGCTACTCATTTTCAAACAACAATGAGCATACCTCACTCCATGGAACAACAATTCTTTGCACTACAACAAAATAAGAACTGGAAGCTTGTTCCTCCTGTCACAGGGGTCAATGTGATCGATTCTAAATGGGGTTTTAAAGTCAAGAAGCATGATGATGGCTCGGTTGAATAGTATAAAGCTCGTCTGGTTGCCAAAGGTTTTAAGCAACGTTATGGTCTTGATTACGAAGACACTTTCAGTCCCGTTCTCAAGCCTACCAATATTCGTCTTCTTCTCTCGTTGGCAGTTACTTGTGGTTGGTCTATTCGCCAATTGGATGTTCAAAATGCATTTCTCCACGGTGTCTTAGAGGAAGAGGTGTATATGCGGCAACCTCCTGGTTTTGTTGATCCTGATTGGCCTCATCATCTTTGTCGGCTGATCAAGGCAATTTATGGTCTTAAACAGGCTCCCCGTGCCTGGCATGCTCGTCTTGGCACCGCTCTTCGATCACATGGTTTTGTTCCATGTCGACACGTCCTTGTTTCTTCTTCAGCGCCCTGAGGTCACTATGTATCTCTTGGTTTATGTTAATGATATTATTCTCATCAGTTCTTCGTCTGCTGCCGCCGATTGACTGATATTAAATCTTTGACATGACTTTGCTGTGAAGGATCTTGGTCAACTTCACTACTTTATGGGTTTGGAGGTCGCACATACTGCTGATACTCTCTCTCTCTCTCTCTCACTTGGAAAAAATATTCCTTGTATCTCCTTCGAAGTGCTGGGATGTTGAAGTGCAAGCCTGTCTCTACCCCCTTGTATGTGACTGAAAAACTTTCTGCGGAGACTGGTGTGCCTCTTGATGATGATGGTGCTACTGAATAGTGCAGTATTTTTGGTGGACTGCAATACCTCACTATCACTCGACCAGACATTTCCTTTGCAGTTAATCGTGTCTGCCAGTATCTTCATGCACCACGTGATACCATTGGTCTGCAGTTAAACACATACTAGGTTATGTTTGCCTCACTGCCTCGTTTGGTCTACATCTTCGGCCTGCATCTTCTATGTTGTTGTCTGCCTTTTCGGATGCAGACTGGGCAGGGAATCCTGATGATCGGCGATCAACAATGGGATATGTTGTGTTTCTTGGTTCGAATTTGGTCGCCTGGAATGCTCGGAAGCAAGCCACAAGGGTTGTCAGAATCGCAATTTTGAATCGGATCGGAGAGCCGATGGTAGGATCGCAAATCATAGAATCTTAACTATCAGGATCGTAGAAACGCAGATCCTATGAGCTAGAATCGTAGAATCGGAGGGCTTTCTTTGGATCGTAAAGTCGTAGAAACATATAACAGAATCGCGATTCTGACAACCTTGCAAGCCACTGTCTCTCGGAGTAGTATGGAACCTGAGTATAAAGCCTTTGCTAATGCTACTGCTGAACTCATTTGGGTACAATCATTACTCTGAGAGTTGGGTGTTCCTCAACACACGCCTCCGGTTCTCTGGTGCGACAATATTGGAGTCACTTATCTGTCGTCTAATCCTGTCTTCCATGCAAGGACGAAGCATATCGAGGTTGATTTCCACTTTGTGAGGGAGCGTGTTGCACAGAAGCTACTACAGATCAAGTTCATATCTTCGAAGGATCAAATTGCTAATATCTTTACCAAGCCAGTGCCACTTCCCTTGTTTGAAATCTATCGGCGCAATCTCAACCTTCTTGACACCGGTTAAGATTGCGGGAGGGTGTTAGACTCCATATTGGATACCAATAGGTTTAGAATTGTCGTACATACCATGTAATTGTAACGATCCTTGTTATATATATGAAACAGAGGTGCACCCTGTACGTACATGCTATTCCTATACCTCTTTGAAACTCTAGTTCTTATATTGACAAAGGCTCGGGTTGTTATCTATTGATACCTGAGTTTCTCATATTGAGGCAAAGTTGTCGCTTGCTACAAACACATTCCCTAGGGGCTTAACAATTGCTTACCAATTAAGCTTTGGAGCTAGCAAGTATTGGGTACTAACTAAATACCCAATGGATTATTTAATCTCGAGGCATCTTGAATATAGTGCAACTATGCATTAAATGCAAGGATAAACCCAATGGTTTCATGTAGAAGTATTGAATGAAGCAAGACGCAATATTATAAGGATTTTGTATTTTTAGCATTGCATTATGAAAAAATTAGAGTATCTATCTCCATGCGAACCCCAATGGCTTTCTGTTCTTGCCTATAAATTTTTGTAAGCTCGGTCTAGTTTTTTCATACTAGTCAATAAGCTATGCTTCATGAGTACTCCCTGCATCCGCATCCGGGTAAGTAGGGCCCAATTCCAAATTTTTGTATTTGAGTATGTAGAGCCTAATTTCTCAGCCCTCTCAATCACTATCTTGTAAATCACTTCTCATGAGAAAACGCTTCGTAAGAACTGCCAATTTAATGTTTTGCATGGGAGCAATTTGAGATTGTCCAAAATGATTTCCCAAAACCCCCCAAATTTTGCACTCATGCATTGGTACCAGATAATATCAAATAATCCTCACATACCCATATGAAGGAAGTATTATTTCACAAATGAAATGAAGAAGACCGAATTGCCTCAATTCATCTTGGATTAAATCAGGTAGTTGTGGTGAAGGCTTTTTGGATTTGCCGTATTTTTAAGCAGACTGCAAAACTAAAGCTCTAATAAGGAGTGTTTTGCATGGGAGCAATTTGAGATTGTCCAAAACGATTTCCCAAGACCCCCCAAATTTTGTACTCATGCCTTGGTACCAGATAATATCAAATAGCCCTCACATACCCGTATGAAGGGAGTATTATTTCACAAATGAAAGAAAGAAGACCGAATTGCCTCAATTCATCTTGGATTAAATCAGGTAGTTGTGGTAAAGGCTTTTTCGATTTGTCATATTTTTAAGAAGACTACACAATTAAAGCTCTAATAAGGAGTGTTTTGCATGGTAGCAATTTGAGATTGTCCAAAATGATTTCCCAAGACCCCCCAAATTTTGCACTCATGCCTTGGTACCAGATAACAAAAATGCATATTACACCAGGTGTAAGAAGGGCCATTATATGTCATATCTATTAAGCCAAATCATTTCACATCATGATTAAATTATTCAATTGATGCTGACTAGCTTTACGATGGTTGCGTGTATGGAAGGAATTTCCCTGACCTATGAGTGGCGCACGAAGCTGTTCATTGTCGAAATAGATTCTCGAGTGGCAGCCAACATGATCAAGCAGCTCGAGATTGATCAATCCCCTACGGCGTCCATCACTGGCGAAATCAAGAGTCTACTCACTCTGGGTGGCCATTTTTTTGTCGGTCATGCGCGCCATGCTTGTAATAGTGTTGCATATCGTTTAATTCAGATAGGGCATCATCACATGCGTAGGCAGTTTGGACCAAATAAGATTGGTTTGCTACACCAACATGATTGTAATCCCCAAGGTTAAGCAAAAAAATATAATTTTCCCGCAATAAAACAATATCGTTTAATTCACCCATGGGAAAAACCGTCTTCCAAGGAAAGGAAGACACAAAAGCTTCAATTTGACTCCATATTTTCCTATTTCTAAGGTGATAAGGAATAATTGAGGATCAGCATAAAACACAAACTAAGGAAATGCAGAAGTTACAGCTAGTAACATTAGGAGTGCATTTTGAGTAGAGTAATTAGCTTGACATCAGACATCATCCGACCATAAGACCCAAAGACCACCATCTTGGTGTTCCAGGGGTGCAATAAATTTAAACTGTCATCTATATGAAAATGATTGGCTAAATCCTCGTCAGTTCTAGCATATCAGATTCACTGGTGCAGGATTGGCTCGATGACAAGTTTTTCTGAACCACCATGAACATTTTCAGTTCTCTGGTTTATGGGTATGGCAACCGGCACCATACCGTTTTCTCCCTTTTCAGTTCCCTGGTTTGTACTCTATTTGTTTGGACTTCCTTCTTCATCCATGAAAATCAGCGGCCAGGTGCTTTATCTTCATAAAATGGTGTCCATGTCTTTGATGGTGATCTGAAGCTTGAGAGGCAGGCCCAAGGCTGCTGGCGTCCATGAGTCCCTCCATGCATGGCCGGCGTGCCGTAACCTTTCTGATCTGTTCTTCCACCCGAAGAATTATGGTAAATTATTCACGGTATATACGAGTGACAGCTTTGTCATTTATTCCACCGCTGGGATTTGTCTATGGAAGCTTCCAGAAGATTCCTTCTACCCCCTACCGTTTTTTTCTTATCCAGCGCAGCTCCTCATCTTGGCTGTCATGACGCATGCAAGCTTCACCGCCACCACACAACACGGTCGAAATTGACTACCAGATCAGGCCTGAAAGCTGCTCTCAATTCAATCCCGGGAGATCGATATCGATCCTCCCTTCTAATCATCTTCCGCCAGGCCCGAGGCCGAGACCATCAGCAAAGGACAACCGAACGAGATCCAGCCTCCAAGCCAGGAATTAACACATTACTACGATACAAAAGCAATTCAATCAACTCTAATTTCTTCTTATGATAGAAATTCAGCGTTTTCAACCAAGCGAGATATCAATTCACGACCCATCTCTGGCGAGAGGACAGACACACCCCCAGGAGAGAACTGCGAGCAAGCTCTACCCTCTAGCAACTAGGCGAATTACAAGAAGAGAAGGGCCCTCCATCTAGCCTCTCGTCTCTCGCCCTATCGCTCATCTATTTCTTCTGCTGCTTCTGCTTCCGGCCGCCGCTGCTCGCCGGGACAACCTTCTCCGTCGCGGCGTAGAGCTCCTTGATCATGCGGTAGCGGTTTACCTTCCGCTGAATGCCGTCAACCTCGTGCTCCTCGTCCTCCTTCCAGTCAGTGGAGGCCTCAACCGCCGCCGACGCCGGCGCCGGCTTTGGCTCCAACTCGGGCTCACTACTCTCTAGGGTTTTAGTCTTACTAGCGTACTGCGACATTGCGTCTGTTTGTTTGGTGGTCTGGGGCTCTGTCCTGGGCGGATACTTATAGTCGCTGGGGATTGGTGGCTCCTGCTTTTTATGGTAGGAAGTCATTCGCTTCTATTGTTATCCAGGGTGGCGCCCAATCCAATATTTGGCTGAAACTCGCAGGAGCTCCGCGTGCCTCTCCAAATTTGACCGAAACTGGAAGGGATTCATTTACCTATCATAATTGCTTTCTCGTGGTGACAGGTCAAAATAGGAAAGTATTCTCTCTTTGACTTTCTGGGCACAGCTGTCAGTAGATCGAAGCATGGAAGAAGGCGGCACGATCTAAGAGAGCCGGGCGTAGCCGGCGGGCTCTCCTCTGTGTTAAGCGATGAAGCGGCGAGTGTACAACTGAACCCGTTTTGATCTTTTGCCTGATCCAATATCCACCGTGGAAGTAGAATCACACTTTCGGGTGAAACAAATTTGAATCACACGAAGTTTTTTTTTTTGAAATGGAGGCAAAAGATTTGCCTCATCTCATTAATTAAAAAGAGTTTTGAATTACATGACCGACCATCCGTAGACGGCCCGAAACCGATAAGCCTACTCTCGCGGCATAAGAGAACTCAGATGTTTGGCCCCTGCCAACCCCCAATGTCTGACCTCCGCCTTGATTCTAGACATGATTACATTTGGCATTGAGGACACCATCCTAAATACTCTCGCATTCCACTCGTTCCAAATCTCCCATGAAACCAACATGACGAGAGATGCGAGGCCCGTTCTCACATTACCATTGATGCCTACCATGTGGTGCCACCAATCGTTGACGTTGTTGAAGCTACTCCAGTCGGTGATGTCCACACCGGTCAAACCCATCCAAGTCTTGATCTCCGTCCAAATGCGTACCGTGTATCGATAGCGAAAGATGATGTGTGCCGCCGTCTCTGGCTTCCTCTTGCATAACTGGCATAGGCCGCAATTTGGCCATCCTCTCCGTTGAAGCCTGTCCGCCGTCCAAACACGGTCTTGAATGATAAGCCAATACTAGTAGAAAAACACCTATTAGTCCCGGTTCGTAAGGGCCTTTAGTCCCGGTTCATGATAAGCCAAGCAAAGAATTTGTGCTTTGGCGGCGCCCAATTTGTTCCACACTGCAGACTTTATTTTCGATGCAGTGGAGTCGTCGAGTTGAGCTTTGTAAGCCGATGATGCTGTGTACTCACCGCAAGGCGAAAGCTTCCAAACAATCTGATCATCCACCCCCTCATCAAGGAAGTTGGAACTTTTCACAGAAATCAAGCCCACACACTACACACTTGCATGCCTATCATGCATCAATACTACTCGAAGATAATCTCAAGGTGAATATTAACATATAAATTATATCGCAGCAGCAATTGGTGGAACCATGCACGGACTATCTATGAAAATCTAAAGCAGGATGTAAAGAAACTGACTCATCAGCTTAGACCGTGGAACATTGCGGACGAAAGGATCTCGTGTCGGCACATGGGCGTGCAAAGCTGCAGGGGGCAAAAGCACAAGAGAAAACAGTGAACTTCCAGTCGCTAAACAAAATCAACCGAGGAATATGTAAATGCCGTTGGTTACTGGAACCGAAGGCTTGGGGCATGTTGGACATTTTTTTTCTTTACATAGGTCAAATCCAATCAAGAATTTCAGCACAAGCCACTATTTTTGCGAGAAGGATAGGAACAAAACTAGATTACCCTGTATAGGCATGCAAAAAATAAAAGAGAGACATAGAGTTGCAAACATATACCAATGAGCATACAAAAGTTGACCTAGAGAACATGCAAAAAATAATGTGCTTTTGGAAAATAATGGCCTCTTCGATTCAGAAGATTTTCATAGGAATTTTCCAGGATTTCAATTCTTACGAATCTAGCTTATATAGGTTGTTTGAGTCGTAGAACTGAATCAGATAGGGGTTTTCCTAAGGAATTCGCTGTACTTTATTTCATGGAAAATTTAGTATCCACACAAACTTCTGGGAGATAATAATTTGTTTTTTTTTTCTATTACGCAACCAAACAAACAAAAGGCCCTAAACAAAAAATTTCATCCAAAAGCTTCACCTTGCTGCAATATGTTTTAGAATATATCAATATGTTCCAACAACTACAAGAAAGATGTACCAAACTGAGCAATTTATTCAGTCCTCGGCTATTATGATAGCTTTTAATTTGTTCTCCTAGTTGGATCACATAATGATGTAAATACCAACCTGGCCTGGAATCAAATATCCCTAACCAAGTTTCACACATCGTAGTTACCATTATGTCCAGGTTATAACATGGGGTAAGTTGTGTCCAGGCTAGTTTTGACACTCATACTAGTTATTGGATCATCACAACCATCGCGCTAGCATGACACAGTATGCTAATGATATTTTTCTCAAATGTCACAAACTATGAAAGATTTATATTTAACATTATTACGTAGAAGCGATCAAGCGAGATATTTTTTCAACTTTAACAAGTGTGAACATAATCATTTTAGATAAATATTGTTTTGGTATATTCATCTTTTAAAGTGAAAGCAAAATAGTTGAATAAGCTTTACTTACGAGATTTATTTGTACAACACAAACTAATTAGTTATAGCTCGACAAATAGGTAATCTTTTGAGCCAATTCATAGTTACTATCTCACCAGGAAGTTATGCATGGTGTGTTAAATGTAAAAAGGCAACTGCCGCACTTGTTTATGACCATTACATTATTGGTAGAAAATTGTAGTGGACAAGTAGCCATTATGTATGTGATGTAGTGTATGCTAATTGTGTTTGTATTGTTGGGGTATAGTCTGAACATTTCACATGTGTACATTGAATAACTTCGATAAAATTATAGTGACTAATTTAGTACTTAGCTATAACTTAGACCTAGACTTGTCCAACTTACGTTGGTTACAATACTTTTTCCGAGAACCTCAAGAAGTCATTGTTGTTTCTGAAGTTCACAAATAATGATGAAATTGACCTAGTTAGGGACAAAACCCAGGCTTAAAACCTTAGTCATCACGTCTTCGCAAAGGCATTGTGCATATCAAGAACATTGAAGCTAGCTTTCTTATACATCCAAAATGTATACACTTTCTAGACCACTGTGCTTTATAGTTTCTCCTCTAAATTTTATCTGTTGAACATAAGTCTTACTATGTAATCGAACAATTAAACTTTTACTTTCAACAAGTCAGAGAGAAAAGATTGCTACATATAAGTGCTTTAGATGAATGGAGAAATGAATCTTATGAAAATGCTAAGTTATTTAAAGAAAAAAAGTTAAATGTGGTGTGATTGGAGAATACATAAAGGATTCAAAGTAGGAAATAGTGTGCTATTATTTAAGTCTTCTTTTAAGACATTTTGTAGGTAAAATCCTAAACCGGGATGTCCTCCCACTGCTGTAGGATGCTGCTAATGCGACACTACGATCAAAGAACCTTTAATGGAATTGTGTGCGATGCATTAATCGCAAACGGGGATGTAAAAAAACGTTAAAAAAGATGCAAAACTTTGCGATGGCGGAGACATCAAACATGGTTCAGATTTTAGTTACTTGTGCGTAGCTGAGCATACGATTGATCCATACGAACTGTTTGCGATTAGACAGATAAACAGAAATGGGCAGCCATATCAATGTGTATGCGCTATACGGCATACAATTCGCTCCGATGAACTGTTTGCTATTAAGGAATGCAGCAGAAATGGTCAGTAGATCAAGGTGTGTGTGATATACGGCATATGGTTCACTCGGACGAACTATTTTCGATTAGAGAAGTGAACATAAATGGTTCAACTTAACAAGATATGTGCAATATGCGGCATACAGTTCACATAGATGAACTGTTTGCGATGAGCCAAAAGAACACAAACGATTCATGTAAACAAGATGTGTGTGATATGCAGCAAATAGACCACTCGGATGAACTGTTTGCGATGATAAATTATAACACAGACGGTTACTATTGTTAGTTCGTGTGCGATTCTGTTTCTACGAAAAACTTTAAAAAAATGCATACTAGAATGCATACTAGTTGCTTGAAGTGGCTAGGTATATCGCACATCATGCGTCTGCGAGTACTCCTGTGCGATGATTAGTAAGTTACACTACTAGGAAAAGGCTAATTAGTGGTGCACCTGCTTTGGCCATTAATGGCGCACTATAGGTGCGCCACTATTATCATGCCATTAGTAACAAATAGTAATGGCGCACCTCTCGTGCGCCATTAGTATCCCAAATAGTAATGGCGCACCTAGAGTGCGCCATTACTATGCCTATCTGGTGCGCTATTACTATCTGACTTAGTAATGGCGCACCACATAGAAGTGCGCCATTACTAACACTTTTTTGCAAATACTATTTTTTCATTTTTTTTCTTAATCTCGGGTCACTATGGCTTAATCTCGGGTCAAATCGCACTCCGCAGTCAAACTTCACGGAAGGTCACCCATCCTCACACTACTCCAGCCTGAGCACGCTTAAACCAGCTCACTTAATAGGCACTTGTTGATATATCTATCATATCAATCCTATTAAACCTTGTTGATGTCTAGGACTTTGTTCATGTTCATGAGTGTGATGAAATTTTGAAAAAATATTTCAAACTTCCCTGTCATATTACGTATCATATTTTGAAAAAAAATTCCAAAAAAAAATTTGAAACCAATTTTTTTTCTGTTACTAGTGGCGCACCTAGCAAATGGTGCGCCACAAGTAAGTTTGAAACTTTTCCATTTCCCCCCCTCTAGATCATAAAAGCCCCGTATCTTTCGTTTTGTTAGGTTTTAATCCGAGTTCATATGCAAAAGTTATGCCCATTTTACTAAATTCCAGAGAGATTTTGCAAATAAAGTCGAAATTCATATTTGTAAATTTTTCCAACAACTAGACCACATATCACATGGGAAACTTATTTTCTTTTATTTTTTTGACATTTCCATCATTTTCTTTTTTTTTTAAACTGAAAAGGCGGTCCACCGGGGGGTGGGGGGGGGGGGGTGCAAAGAAAGTTAGTAATGACGCACCAGGGAATAGTGCGCCATTACTAGTTGACATATAGTAATGGCGCACCTTCACGAAATGCGCCTTTACTATGTGTATGACTTGTTCAAACCTTGGTCAAAATTAGTAATGACGCACTTTGTGTATGTGCGCCATTACTAAGCTTGACGTAGTAATGGGGCACCTGTGCAAAGTGCGTCATTACTAAGTTTGACCACGGTTTGACCAAGTCATACACATAGTAATGGCGCACTTTGGTGATGGTGCACCATTACTATGTCAACTAGTAATGACGCACTATCCACTGGTTCACCATTACTAACAATTTTTTTTATTTTTTCTCTAAACTAGTAATGGCGCACCACACATCAAGTGCGCCATTAGTAATATGTCAATAATGGCGCACCTGTATCTGGTGCGCTGTTGGGGAACGTAGTAATTTCAAAAAATTTCCTACGAACACGCAAGACCATGGTGATGGCATAGCAACGAGAGGGGAGAGTGTCCGTCCACGTACCCTCGTAGAACGAAAGCGGAAGCGTTATAACAACGCGGTTGATGTAGTCGACGTCTTCACGATCCGACCGATCCAAGCACCGAACGACGGCACCTCCGAGTTCTGCACACGTTCAGCTCGATGACGATCCCGGACTCGATCCAGCAAAGTGTCGGGATGAGTTCCGTCAAGACGACGGCGTGGCAGGACGATGTTGATGCTCCACCGACGCAGGGCTTCGCCTAAGCTCATGACGATATGACTTCTCCGCGAGGGCTTCGCCTAAGCTCTACGACGATATGACCAAGTGGAATATGGTGGAAGGGGCACCGACACGGCTAAGGAACGATCCGTAGATCAACTTGTGTGTCCTAGGGTGCCCCTGCCCCGATATAAAGGAGCCAAGGAGGAGGGGCTGGCCGGCCAAGAGGGGCGCGCCAGGAGTCCTACTCCTCCGGGAGTAGGATTCCCTCCAATCCTAGTTGGATTAGGATTCCGGAGGGGGAAGAGAGAGAGGGGGGCGGCCCACCTTTCCTAGTCCTAATAGGACTAGGGAAGGGGGCGCGCCACCTAGGGCTGGCCCTTTCTCCTTTCCACCAAGGCCCACTATGGCCCATGTAGTTCCGGGGTTCCGGTAACCTCCGGTACTCGATAAATTTCGATTTCACTCGGAACACTTCCGATGTCCAAATGTAGGCTTCCAATATATCAATCTTTATGTCTCGACCATTTCGAGACTCCTCGTCATGTCCGTGATCACATCCGGACTCAACAACCTTCGTGCATCAATACTTATAAACTCATAATGAATCTGTCATCGAAACGTTAAGCGTGCGGACCCTACGGGTTCGAGAACTATGTAGACATGACCTAGAACCATTCTCGGTCAATAACCAATAGCGGAACCTGGATGCCCATATTGGTTCCTACATATTATACGAAGATCTTTATCGGTCAAACCGCATAACGACATACGTTGTTCCCTTTGTCCTCGGTATGTTACTTACCCGAGATTCGATCGTCGGTATCCAATACCTAGTTCAATATCTTTACCGGTAAGTCTCTTTACTCGTTCCGTAATACATCATCTCACAACTAACTCATTAGTTGCAATGCTTGCAAGGCTTTATGTGATGTGTATTACCGAGAAGGCCCAGAGATACCTCTCCAACAATCGGAGTGACAAAACCTAATCTCGAAATACGCCAACCCAACATGTACCTTTGGAGACACCTGTAGTACTCCTTTATAATCACCCAGTTACGTTGTGACGTTTGGTAGTACCCAAAGTGTTCCTCCGGTAAACGGGAGTTGCATAATCTCATAGTTACAGGAACATGTATGGGTCATGAAGAAAGCAATAGCAACATACTAAACGATCAAGTGCTAGGCTAACGGAATGGGTCATGTCAATCAGATCATTCTCCTAATGATGTGATCCCGTTAATCAAATGACAAACCATGTCTATGGTTAGGAAACATAACCATCTTTGATTAACGAGCTAGTCAAGTAGAGGCATACTAGTGACACTCTGTTTGTCTATGTATTCACACATGTATTATGTTTCCGGTTAATACAATTCTAGCATGAATAATAAACATTTATCATGATATAAGGAAATAAATAATAACTTTATTATTGCCTCTAGGGCATATTTCCTTCAGTCTCCCACTTGCACTAGAGTCAATAATCTAGTTCACATCGCCATGTGATTTAACATCAATAGTTCACATCTATATGTGGTTAACACCCATAATTCACATCGACATGTGACCAACGCCCAAAGGGTTTACTAGAGTCAGTAATCTAGTTCACATCGCTATGTGATTAATACCCAAAGAGTACTAAGGTGTGATCATGTTTTGCTTGTGAGATAATTTTAGTCAACGGGCCTGTCACATTCAGAGCCGTAAGTATTTTGCAAATTTCTATGTCTACAATGCTCTGCACGGAGCTACTCTAGCTAATTGCTCCCACTTTCAATATGTATCCAGATTGAGACTCAGAGTCATCTAGATTAGTGTTAAGACTTGCATCGACGTAACCCTTTACGACGAACCATTTTTCACTTCCATAATCGAGAAACATATCCTTATTCTACTAAGGATAATTTTGACCGATGTTCATTGATCTACTCCTAGATCACTATTGCACTCCCTTGCCAAGCTTAGTGGTAGGGTATGCAATAGATCTGGTACACAGCATGACATACTTTATAGAACCTATGGCTGATGCATAGGGAATGACTTTCATTCTTTTTCTATCTTCTGCCGTGGTCGGGTTTTGAGTCTTACTCAATCTCACACCTTGTAACACAGGCAAGAACTCTTTTCTTTGACTGTTCCATTTTGAACTACTTCAAAATCTTGTCAAGGTATGTATTCATTGAAAAACTTATCAAGCGTCTTGATCTATCTCTATAGATCTTGATGCTCAATATGTAAGCAGCTTCACCGAGGTCTTTCTTTGAAAAACTCCTTTCAAATACTCCTTTATGCTTTGCGGAATAATTCTACATCATTTCCGATCAACAATATGTCATTCACATATACTTATCAGAAATGTTGTATTGCTCCCACTCACTTTCTTGTAAATACAGGCTTCTCCAAAAGTCTGTATAAAACCATATGCTTTGATCACACTATCAAAGCGTTTATTCCAACTCCGAGATGCTTGCACCAGTCGATAGATGGATTGCTGAAGCTTGCACATTTTGTTAGCTCCTTTAGGATTGACAAAACCTTCTGGTTGCATCATATACAACTCTTCTTTAATAAATTCATTAAAGAATGTAGTTTTGACATCCATTTGCCAGATTTCATAAAATGTGGCAATTGCTAACATGATTCGGACAGACTTAAGCATCGCTACAGTTGAGAAAATCTCATTGTAGTCAACACCTTGAACTTGTCAAAAATATTTTTGCGACAAGTCGAGCTTTGTAGATAGTAACACTACTATCAACATCTGTCTTCCTCTTGAAGATCCATTTATGGCTTGCCGATCATCGGGCAACTCCATCAAAGTCTACACTTTGTTCTCATACATGGATCCCATCTCAGATTTCATGGCCTCAAGCCATTTCGCGGAATCTGGGCTCATCATCGCTTCCTCATAGTTCGTAGGTTCATCATGGTCTAGTAACATGACTTGCAGAACATGATTACCGTACCACTCTGGTGCGGATCTTACTCTGGGAGACCTACGAGGTTTGGTAGCAACTTGATCTGAAGTTTCATGATCATCATCATTAACTTCCTTACTAATTGGTGTAGGAATCACTGGAACTGATTTCTGTGATGAACTACTTTCCAATTAGGGAGAAGGTACAATTACCTCATCAAGTTCTACTTTCCTCCCACTCACTTCTTTCGAGAGAAACTTCTTCTCTAGAAAGGATCCATCTTAGCAACGAATGTTTTGCCTTTAGATCTGTGATAGAAGGTGTACCCAACAGTTTCTTTTGGGTATTCTATGAAGACGCACTTCTCCGATTTGGGTTTGAGCTTATCAGGTGAAAACTTTTTCACATAAGCATCACAACTCCAAACTTTAAGAAACGACAACTTAGGTTTACTGTTAAACCATAGTTCATACGGTGTCATCTCAACGGATTTAGATGGTGCCCTATTAAACGTGAATGCAGCTGTCTCTAATGCATAACCCCAAAACGATATTGGTAAATCGGTAAGAGACATCATTGATCGCACCATATCAAAATAAAGTACGGTTATGACGTTCGGACACACCATTACGTTATGGTGTTCCATGTGGCGTGAGCTGTGAAACTATTCCACATTTGTTTTAATTGAAGACCAAACTCGTAGCTTAAATATTCATCTCCACGATCAGATCGCAGAAACTTTATTTTCTTGTTACGATGATTTTCCACTTCACTCTGAAATTCTTTGAACTTTTCATCTATTTCAGACTTATGTTTCATCAAGAAGATATACGCATATCTGCTCAAATCATCTGTGAAGGTCAGAAAATAATGATACTTGTCGCGAGCCTTAATATTCATCGGACCACATACATCAGTATGTATGATTTCCAACAAATCTGTTGCTCGCTTCATTGTTCCGGAGAACGGAGTTTTAGTCATCTTGCCCAAAAGGCACGGTTCGCAAGCATCAAATGATTCATAATCAAGTGATTCCAAAATCCCATCAGCATGGAGTTTCTTCATGCGCTTTACACCAATATGACCTAAACAGCGGTGCCACAAATGAGTTGCACTATCATTATTAACTTTGCATCTTTTGGCATCAATATTATAAATATGTGTATCACTACGATCGAGATCCAACAAACTATTTTTATTGGGTGTATGACCATTGAAGGTTTTATTCATGTAAACAGAACAACAATTATTCTTTGACTTTAAATGAATAACCGTATTACAATAAACATGATCAAATCATATTTATGCTCAACGCAAACGCCAAATAACATTTATTTAGGTTTAACACTAATCCCGAAAGTATAGGGAGTGTGCGATGATGATCATATCAATCTTGGAACTACTTCCAACACTCATCGTCACTTCCCTTCAACTAGTCTCTGTTTATTCTCAGAACTCCTGTTTGAGTTACTAATCTTAGCAACCGAACAAGTATCAAATACTGGGGCTACTATAAACACTAGTAAAGCACACATCAATAACCTCTATATCAAATATACCCTTGTTCACTTTGCCATCCTTCTTATCCACCAAATATTTGGGGTAGTTCCGCTTCCAGTGACCAGTTCCATTGTAGCAAAAGCACTTAGTCTCAGGCTTAGATCCAGACTTGGGCTTCTTCACTCGAGCAGCAACTTGCTTGCCGTTCTTCTTGAAGTTCCCTTCTTCCCTTTGCCCTTTCCTTGAGACTAGTGGTCTTGTCAATCATCAACACTTGATGCTCTTTCTTGATTTCTACCTTCACGATTTCAACATCACGAAGAGCTAGGGAATCGTTTTCGTCATCCCTTGCATACTATAGTTCATCACGAAGTTCTAATAACTTAGTGATGGTGACTAGAGAATTCTGTCAATCACTATCTTATCTGGAAGATTAACTCCCACTTGATTCAAGCGATTGAAGTACCCGGACAATCTGAGAACATGCTCACTAGTTGAGCGATTCTCCTCCATCTTTTAGCTATAGAACTTGTTGGAGACTTCATATCTCTCAACTCGGTATTTGCTTGAAATATTAACTTCAACTCTTGGAACATCTCATATGGTCCATGACGCTCAAAACGCCTTTGAAGTCCCGATTCTAAGCCGTTTAAGCATGGTGCACTAAACTATCAAGTAGTCATCATATTGAGCTAGCCAAACGCTCATAACGCCGCATCCGCTCCTGCAATAGGTTTGTCACCTAGCGGTGCATTAAGGACATAATTTTTCTGTGCAGCAATGAGGATAAACCTCAGATCACGGATCCAATCCGCATCATTGCTACTAACATTTTTCAACACAGTTTTCTCTAGGAACATATTAAAATAAACATAACAAACATAGGAAGCAACAACGCGAGTTATTGATCTACAACATAATTTGCAAAATACTACCAGGACTAAGTTCATGATAAATTAAAGTTCAATTAATCATATTACTTAAGAACTCCCACTTAGACAGACATCTCTCTAGTCATCTAAGTGATCACGTGATCCAAATCAACTAAACCATGTCCGATCATCACGTGAGATGGAGTAGTTTCAATGGTGAACATCACTATGTTGATCATATCTACTATATGATTCACGCTCGACCTTTCGGTCTCCGTGTTCCGAGGCCATATCTGTTATATGCTAGGCTCGTCAAGTTTAACCTGAGTATTCCGCGTGTGCAACTGTTTTGCACCCGTTGTAGATGGACGTAGAACTTATCACACCCGATCATCACGTGGTGTCTGGGTACTACGAACTTTGGCAACGGTGCATACTCAGGGAGAACACTTCTTGAAAAATTTTAGTGAGAGATCATCTTATAATGCTACCGTCAATCAAAGCAAGATAAGATGCATAAAGGGTAAACATCACATGCAATCAATATAAGTGATATGATATGGTCATCATCATCTTGTGCTTGTGATCTCCATCGCCAAGCAATCATGATCACCATCGTCACCGGCGTGACACCTTGATCTCCATCGTAGCATCGTTGTCGTCTCGCCAACTATTGCTTCTACGACTATCGCTACTGCTTAGTGATAAAGTAAAGCAATTACATGGCGTTTGCATTTCATACAATAAAGCGACAACCATATGGCTCCTGCCAGTTGCCGATAACTCGGTTACAAAACATGATCATCTCATACAATATAGCATCACGTCTTGACCACATCACATCACATCATGCCCTGCAAAAACAAGTTAGACGTCCTCTACTTTGTTGTTGCAAGTTTTACGTGGCTGCTACGGGCTGAGCAAGAACCGTTCTTACCTACGCATCAAAACCACAACGATAGTTTGTCAAGTTGGTGCTGTTTTAACCTTCGCAAGGACCGGGCGTAGCCACACTCGGTTCAACTAAAGTGAGAGAGACAGACACCGCCGGTCACCTTTAAGCAACGAGTGCTCGGAGCGGTGAAACCAGTCTCGCGAAGCGCACGCGTAATGTCGGTCCGGGCCGCTTCATCTCACAATACCGCTGAACCAAAGTATGACATGCTGGTAAGCAGATGACTTATATCGCCCACAACTCACTTGTGTTCTACTCGTGCATATGACATCAATGCATAAAACCAGGCTCGGATGCCACTGTTGGGGAACGAGTAATTTCAAAAATTTTCCCACGAACACGCAAGACCATGGTGATGCATAGCAACGAGAGGGGAGAGTGTCCGCCCACGCACTCGTGAGACCGAAAGCGGAAGCGTTATAACAACGCGGTTGATGTAGTCGTACGTCTTCACAATCCGACCGATCCAAGCACCGAACGTACGGCACCTCCGAGTTCTGCACACGTTCAGCTCGATGACGATCCCCGGACTCCGATCCAGCAAAGTGTCGGGGATGAGTTCCGTCAGCACGACGGCGTGGTGACGATGTTGATGCTCCACCGACGCAGGGCTTCGCCTAAGCTCCGCGACGATATGACTTCTCCGGCGCAGGGCTTCGCCTAAGCTCTACGACGATATGACCGAAGTGGAATATGGTGGAAGGGGGCACCGCACACGGCTAAGGAACGATCCGTAGATCAACTTGTGTGTCCTAGGGTGCCCCTGCCCCCGTATATAAAGGAGCCAAGGGGGAGGGGGCTGGCCGGCCAAGAGGGGGCGCGCCAGGGAGTCCTACTCCCTCCGGGAGTAGGATTCCCCCTCCAATCCTAGTTGGATTAGGATTCCCGGAGGGGGAAAGAGAGAGAGGGGGGCCGGCCCACCTTTCCTAGTCCTAATAGGACTAGGGGGGGGCGGCCACCTAGGGCTGGCCCTTTCTCCTTTCCACCAAGGCCCACTATGGCCCATGTAGTTCCGGGGTTCCAGAACCTCCCGGTACTCGTAAATTTCGATTTCACTCGGAACACTTCCGATGTCCAAATGTAGGCTTCAATATGTCAATCTTTATGTCTCGACCATTTCGAGACTCCTCGTCATGTCCGTGATCACATCCGGGACTCGAACAACCTTCGTGCATCAATACTTATAAACTCATAATGAACTGTCATCTAAACGTTAAGCGTGCGGACCCTACGGGTTCGAGAACTATGTAGACATGACCTAGAACCATTCTCGGTCAATAACCAATAGCGGAACCTGGATGCCCATGTTGGTTCCTACATATTCTACGAAGATCTTTATCGGTCAAACCGCATAACGACATACGTTGTTCCCTTTGTCCTCGGTATGTTACTTACCCGAGATTCGATCGTCGGTATCCAATACCTAGTTCAATCTCGTTACCGGTAAGTCTCTTTACTCGTTCCGTAATACATCATCTCACAACTAACTCATTAGTTGCAATGCTTGCAAGGCTTTATGTGATGTGTATTACCGAGAAGGCCCAGAGATACCTCTCCGACAATCGGAGTGACAAAACCTAATCTCGAAATACGCCAACCCAACATGTACCTTTGGAGACACCTGTAGTACTCCTTTATAATCACCCAGTTACGTTGTGACGTTTGGTAGTACCCAAAGTGTTCCTCCGGTAAACGGGAGTTGCATAATCTCATAGTTACAGGAACATGTATGGGTCATGAAGAAAGCAATAGCAACATACTAAACGATCAAGTGCTAGGCTAACGGAATGGGTCATGTCAATCAGATCATTCTCCTAATGATGTGATCCCGTTAATCAAATGACAACTCATGTCAATGGTTAGGAAACATAACCATCTTTGATTAACGAGCTAGTCAAGTAGAGGCATACTAGTGACACTGCTTGTCTATGTATTCACACATGTATTATGTTTCCGGTTAATACAATTCTAGCATGAATAATAAACATTTATCATGATATAAGGAAATAAATAATAACTTTATTATTGCCTCTAGGGCATATTTCCTTCATGCGCCACTGCTATATAGCAGTGGCGCACCACATACATGGTGCGCCATTAATGTCCATATTAGCTATAGCCCTTTTCCTAGTAGTGTTACACATATGTTTCCTTATGGTAACACGTGTGTGAGACATAACACGTGGCACCACATACGGTATTCAGGTTCTGTGTGTGCTCCACTTAGTCTTCCCGCGCTCCAGCGAATGCTTCCCCGCACTCCACATGGGTGAATTATAAAATCCACGCCTCTTCCCTCATCGGTTTCCCGCCACCAGCTAATGGCTTGCTGCATATAACCCAGGCGGCAACGCACCGTCGTGACACTTTGCGCAGATCTAGTCCTCACCCATCTACCATTAGTTATTCCAAGCATGCGAGGAAACAACCAAAGCTTCAACGTTGACCCCTACCTGTGTTACATCTTCAGCGAGGAGAACGAGCCGGAGTAGGTCGGGGAGCAAGAGCTTCATCGGCTGGTGCCTGCACCATGGCCCATCAGCAGTGATATCGGCATGACAATCTATTGCAGACGAGGTGTGATGAGCAGTTTGCCATCCATTGTGCAAAAGGACCAAAGCTGCTCGGCGGCACAATCGACGACCCACCCGAAGAGCTGCCGTCACCAGTGCTCATCGAGAGCCTAATGCCCTGCAAGGAATGGGCAAAGAAGGTCTGCGATTAAGTCAAGACACAGCCAGCCTGCGGCTTCATCATTGCCAGTGGCGGCTGTGTCAACCTCGATCCCAATGATGTGGTGGCCAGGCTCGAGCGTATCATTGGCGGAGTTGACGTCCCCGACGATGTAGAACATCGCCAATGTGATATCTTGAGGATGCAGGTGATGGACGGAATTTGCTACCATGCCAGAGACATGGAAATGGAGCGGTTCCGCGGAGATATCATTTGCACGATTGCACGCTGTCAAGATCTTATGGAAGAGGCCCAGCAGCCCGAAGAGCCTCCAAGCGCCAGCAGCTCCGTAGGCGGAGGCGGGCCGGGACACTTGGAATGAACGGCCGCAAGGGTGCTATGCTGATCATGGAGTCCGAGAAGACCGTCGTCCGAAGGCCGCCAACTCATCCTTTTAGCCTATATTTTTTTATAATTGTATGCATATGTAGGTCGTGAGTGTTTTGGGCATTGTCGCATGTGGCATTTTAAACTATCCTGAATATGTAAGACAATTATTAACCGTTGTCGTTGTAAATTTGCCTCAACGGCGAGAAGAGCGCGCGCAGGGACGCCAGAGCAGAGCGCGCCGCGGCCGCCTCAATGGCGAGCAAAACGCCCAGAAGGACACGAGCAGAGCATGACGTGGCCGCCTCAACGGCGAGCAACCATGTGGTCAACCTTCTGGGACCCCGTGGGTGGCGCGACGGCGCATCCAGCGGACACGATGGTGATATCTTGACCGTGTGTGATAGTGGGCAGACACGTACACGTACACGTACATCCGAGAACGTGGGCCCATGTTTCGAACTTCTGATGCGTGGCATACGTTTGATCCATAAGAATTGTTTGCGATGAGCCAGAACAACAGAAATGGGCTTTGTAGGCCCAGAACCATCAATAAATTTTGACCACGTTTCTCGTCACATTGCGGATTACAACGCAATAAGCAATTGCAAATCTGTTCAGATCGATTAAACTAATATGTGTTCACACTTAGCACCGGGCTATAAAAACTACCCACCCAAAAATTACTTCACAGTTCCTCTCCTCATCACCCACAAAACTGGTGTTTCCTATCAAGTCGTTACGCCATGACCGGTCGCAGGAGTTTCAGGTGGAAATATAACCAGGCAGCAAATACTAGGCCGCGGAAGCATTAGAGAGGTCCCGCAGCCAAGAGGCAGCCGCAACAGAGATGTCCCGGTGCGCCGCGGAGATCTCGAACAAGCTCTCACGGGCACGCGAGGGCACTCACAAGCGCACGCATCGGCGATCGCGACGATCTGGCATTGTTGAAGTCCTTGGTTGGTGACGACGACATTCTCGTTGGCCTCATTAAGAAGCAGGAGCTGGTCGACGGTTTGATGAGGCTGCTCAAGATCAGTGATGCCTCGGTTGAGAAGGCGACTGGCCTCGTCGAGCAACTCATGGGTGACAATGCGAAGCTCCTCAAGGCGCTCGCCGAGAAGGAGGAGGCCGCCGGCTGGAAGATGCTGCATGAGTAGAGCAGTGACTCGGGGATGAAACTGTCAGCGGTCGTCGAGGAACTGATGGGTGACTTGAGGAAGCTCCGGATCGAGCGCGAGCAGGAGGTGAAGTAATCCGTGGCTACTTTCAAGCAAAGTTGTGAGGAATTGAAGAAGGAGCTGGAGGATGTCGTCACCCGCGCTCCATCGAGGAGTAGAGATAGTAGTGACCCAGATCGTTGTCTGTGATTTCCTTCTTCTCTGGCCCCTGTGTCTTCCGGGATTTGCCACATGTGCCATTTTAAATTATCTGGAATATGTAAGACAATTATTTTATCCGTGCCATTGTGAATTTCTCGTTGTATTATCCGTTACCATTTTATTTGTCATCGTATTATCCGTTGCTCTATGTGGAATTTTAAATTAGGCCGGAATACGAGTTGAAAACGCGAACAAAACAAATGCTAACGTTGAGAGGGGCCATGGGATCACAAGCAAACACCCTCTGTCCCGTCGAGCCTGCGTGGCGGACTACTCGCATTCGTCCCGTCGAGCCTGCACGGTGGACTTATTGCGCTCATCCCGTCTGATCAAACATCTGCACACACGCCACGGAGTATGGTTAAATTTTGGCAAAAAATACAAAGATGACCAATGAACGTGGTGGAGGTAGTACTATCCCATAAGAAAAGTGGGATGCGTGGTGATATCTACTACCCAACTTATTCTTGTAGACTTGTGTTGGGCCTCCAAGCGCAGAGTTTTGTAGGACAATAGCAATTTTTCCTCAAGTGGATGGCCTAAGGTTTATCGATCTGTGGGAGGCATAGGATGAAGATGGTCTCTCAAAACAACCCTGCAACCAAATAACAAAGAGTCTTTTGTGTCCCCAACACACCCAATACAATGGCAAATTGTATAGGTGCACTAGTTCGGCGAAGAGATGGTGATAAAAGTGTAACATTGATGGTAGAAATATATTTTTATAATCTTAATAAATAAAAATAGAAAGGTAGCAATCGATAAAAGTGAGCACAAACGGTATTGCAAAGCTTGAAAACAAGGCCTAGGGTCCGTAATTTCGCTAGTGCAATCTCTCAGCAATGCTATTCTAATTGGATCACATAACCATTCCTCAACGTGCGATGAAGAATCACTCCAAAGTTCTTATCTAGCGAAGAACATAAGAAGAAATTGTTTGTAGGGTACGAAACCACCTCAAAGCTATTCTTTCCGTTTGATCTATTCAAGAGTTCGTACTAAAATAACACAAAGCTATTCTTTCCGTTCGATCTATCGAAGAGTTCGTACTAAAATAACACCATATGATACACATCAACCAACTCTAATGTCACCTAGATACTCCAATGTCACCGCGAGTATCCGTGAGTTGATTGTACGATATGCATCAAACGATTTCTGATTCATAATACTCAAACCAGCACAAAGAACCTCAATGAGTTCCCCAAGATTTCTACCGGAGAAACAAAGACGAGAACATGCATCAACCCCTATGCATTGATTACCCCAATGTCACCTCGGGAATCGGCGAGTTGAGTGCCAAAACACATATCAAGTGAATCAATATGATGCCCCATTGTCACCACGGGTATTCATAGCAAGACATACATCAAGTGTTCTCAAATCTATAGAAGTATTCAATCCGATAAAATGAAATCTCAAAGGGAAAACTCAATTCACAACAAGATAGAGAGGGGAAAACACCATGTGATCCGACTATATTAACAAAGCCCGCGATACATAAAGATCGTGACATCTCGAGAACACGAGAGAGAGAGAGAGAGAGAGAGAGAGAGAGAGAGAGAGAGAGAGAGAGAGAGATTAAACACTTAGCTACTGGTAAAAAATCTCAGCCCCGAGGGTGGACTACTCCTTCCTCAACATGGTAGCCGCCGGGATGATGAAGATGGCCACCGGTGATGATTTCCCCCTCCATCAGGGTGCCGGAACAGGGTCTAGATTGGTTTTTCGTGGCTACAGAGGCTTGCGGCGGCGGAACTTCTGATCTAGGGTTACCTCTGATGGTTTCTCTATTTATAGGATTTTTTTGGCTTTGGTTTCACACGAAGATGGGCCTCGAGGTGAGCACAACCCACTAGGGCCTCTACTCCTTCACCTTCTGGTCCTTCCACGAAGCTTCGGGGGTCTCTTTTGTTCCAAAATAAATGTCAAAAAGTTTCAGCTCATTTGGAGAACTTTCTGTCGGAGTAATGGGTCACGGGTAGGCTGACCCGAGGCCCATAACCTTTCAAGATATCAGGACTGACTGCGCCCTCAAGACGACGAGACGAAGAGCCGCCTTCTGGATGCCGACTAAAGGAGTAGCCGGCCTCCCATAAGCGGCCGAGTCCTGGATGCGAGACCGAGTCAAGCCGACTCCGCCAATCGGCTTCCAGAGAAGCCGGCCCCAGGGAGTCAGCCCGCGACGCCTGCAGAGCCCGTGCCCTCGCCAGAGGGGACGGGACGGGGAGTCGCTATAGTATAGCCCATCCCCTCCTCCAGATCAGGCAAGCATGGCCACAGTGCACCGTACCGGCAGAGATCTCCGTCCGGCGCGACACTGTTGCCACGGCTCCCCTGACATCACCCCGCATGGGCGGAGCCCTGTTCCCACGATGGCCTGTCTGTACGGCCCAAGGACGATGGGCCCCGCCAGTCAGCGAGAGTCCAGAAGATGGCGAGAGCCCTACCAGTCGGACCCGAGGGAGGTCGGCCTCTAGGAGTCGGCCGGCGCCATTAATCTGACGAGATAGGGAGTGGCTACAGTAATCGCCCGCCAGGCGGCGGTGCTGTAGCCATGACCTCCTGACCAAGCCTGCGTCATTAGAGACGCGGCTACAGTGATCAGCCGCCGGAAAGCCTGGGATTGGCGGGTACGGCATGTCGGCCCATACCCCGACGGTCAGCGGGACCCACTAGTCGGCGGGCCCCGGCAGTCGGCGGAGAAGCCGGCACAGGAGTGACTGACGGCCGGGTCCCACACCCGGCTGGATTACCAATGTACCCCTGGGGGGTAGGCCTATATAAACCCCCCAGGGCACCCATGCAAAGGGTTCCGGACCTGAGATAGTTAGACCAGATCGTAGAGGAAAGGGAAGAGCTAGCCTTGCCTTCTCCTACTTCTAGCATACAGCTCGAGGAGCACTTGTGTATTCACTTGAGCCTTAGTGATCATGCGGAGACCCCGCAGAGCAGGACTAGGGGTGTTATCTCCTAGGAGAGCCCCAAACCTGGGTAAGGTCCGTCGGCGTTCATGTCTACGCCTCATCCCGCTTCCGGGCACCGGCGACGTTCTACTCGCTCCCACCATGATAAGCCATCCTTTGGCATATGTTGCACCCACCCCCCGACATTTGGCGCCCACCGTGGGGCGAGGTGCACCGTCGTCCGGAGACCTGTTCTGGACGGGAACCCTTTTCCTCCCTGGCGAGCGCAGCCAACCCGACACGCCAGACGGCGTCTGCGCCGACGCGCTGCGTGGCGTGAAGGTGGCCTGCGCGGCAATCTGCCTCGCTGATTTCATTGGCGGAGTCCGCCTCTCCGACGAGCTCGCATCCGACACGGGCACCGACGGCCCCGAGAGCCTCCTCGCGGGCCTCCTCGATCAGCTCCACGTCACCAGCGAGCCAGCTGTGGACCTAGAGTCTGTAGGCTCCACCGACCCAATGTTGGTTGACTCCGACACCGCATCGGTCGACGCGTTCCCCACCAACGTGGTGGTCTACGACGAGCCGCTCCCTCGCGCGGAGAGCGGCGGAAGTACCGTCGCGGAGGTGCTGGTCATCGGGCACGGCGAGCACTCCGGCGGAGGTGCTCGTGACCCGGTCAACACGACGCTGCAAGACCTGTCAGCATCCATTCCCAAAGACGCCGACGCCGAGACGTTGGAGGCACGCCGCCTCCAGCTCGTCGAAAGCGCCAAGAAGCTGGCCGGCATGAGACACCTGTCGGAAGCCTACCAGCGCGAAATGGACCGCACTGTGGGTGGCACGCCGGCTCACGCTGGGCCCAGCCGCCTTGGCACGGTCCAACAGCGTGGCGTGGCCATCGCCAACCTGTTCGGGGCAGATCACCCCATCTACGCAACGCCTGCGGAAAACATCCGAGCCGCCCAGGCGACAACAGAAGAGCTGGACAAGTTCGAGGGCGAGGAGCGACTCCTCGACGCGGCCGCCGAGCAGCACGAAGCCGGCTGCCGCACCGGCAAAACGACGATCTGCCTCACCGCCGAGATCAAAGTGCGCCCTCTCGGACGCCGACTGGTGGCGTCCGTGCAAGAAAAGACAAGGGGTCGGCTGCCAGCCACAGTAGGACTCGGCTCACCATAGAGCGCGACCAAGACGGCCGCCCAAGAGCAGTGGAACGGCGGGATGACTGTCCGCCTCCTCCGCCTCACAGGGAAAGGCGCGTTTCCCCGCCGCTTGTTTATCACCCATCACTCGGCGACCGCCTTGGCCGCCGAGAAGGAATCGGAGAAAACGACGCCCGCCACTGGGTCGACCGCCTCAACCGATCCCTGGTGCTAGAAGAAGAAGATGAATTAGGTCTGCCTTGTTTCGGCCCCCGCATACGAGACGAGCCCTTACCCAAAGGGTTCATGCTCCCAAGAGACACACCCAAATATACCGGCTCCGTGAAGCCGGAGGACTGGCAGGTCGACTACTCCACAGCCATCAGCATAGCAAACGGCAACAAGCGAGCTGCCGTGAATACGTCCCGCTCATGCTCCAAGGCACAGCCCGGACATGGCTGAACAGCCTGAAGCCCCGAAGCATCAACAGTTGGGTCGACTTCACCGACGCATTTGTCCGCAACTTCACCAGCACGTACAAGCGGCCGCCCAAGCCCCGCCAGCTCTCCCCAGCGTATAAGGCCCCGACGAGTCGACTCGCGACTACCTCACGCTACTGGGCCGAAGCCAGAACTCTTGCGAGGGCGTACACGAGGTGCAGGCCATCGAGTACTTCACCGCCGGATGCCGAGAGGGCACCCTCCTCAAGCACAAGCTTCTCTGCGATGAGCCGGAAACCCTCGACGAGTTGCTGATCATAGCAGACAAATACGCCACGGCCGACTCCTCCATGAAGGCGGAGATCCAAGTAAATGCATCTGGCAAAGTGGCCCCTCAGGCTCCTAGAACTCCGGCTGGAGACACCAGTCGGCGTCAACAGCAGAACGACCACAAGCGCAAGGCCCTGCAGCCGGCTTCCACCAGCCGGCAGGTGGCGACAGTCGAAGACCAGCGGCCAGAAAGGCAGGCTCCTTCCAAGCGGCAGAAGGGCGGCAAGTCCAATTGGCTTCCGGCTTTCTCGTACGAGCAGACTTTGGATGCACCATGCAAATTCCATAGCGGTGCAAAGCCGTCAAACCACACCACTCGGAAGTGTCATTGGCTCACCAGGATCGCCAAGGGAGACGGCCTCCTACCTCCCCCGCCTGCTGGGCAGTAGCCTCCTCCTCCGCCCTAGCAGTCGGCGACCAGACCAGTCGGAGCCATACAAGACGAGTTTCCAGAAGAGCATGGAGCATACGTCATATTCACCAACGTGGCCGATGACCGAGGCAGCAGGCGGCGGCAGCAGCAAGAAGTGAACGCAATAGCAACTGAGATCCCAGAGTTCATGCATTGGTCGGAGAAACCCATTAGCTGGAGCAGTGATGCCCAAACCCGGCTCCTATGCTCTTGTTTTGGATGCCACCTTTGCCACGGACAAGCGAGCTTCTCGTTTCTCCCGAGTTCTGATAGACGGTGGCAGCAGCATCAACATCCTATACAAGGATACTATGGAGAAGTTAGGAATCAAGCAAAGACAACTTCAGTCTAGTCGGACTGTCTTCCATGGCATAGTTCCTGGTCTTTCCTGCTCACCAATCGGCAAGATCCAGATAGACGTCCTCTTCGGGGACAAAGATCACTTTCGCCGAGAGCAGGTCTAGTTTGAGGCGGTGGACCTTGAAAGCCCATACCATGCGCTGCTTGGCCGGCCTGCTATGGCCAAGTTCATGGCGGTCCCCCACTACGCCTACCTCAAGATGAAGATGCCGAGTTCCAAGGGGATTCTGACCATACCCGGCGACTACAAGATGTCGTCCGCCTGTGTGGCAGAGAGCAGTCGGTTGGTCGAGTCCCTCGTGATCGCAGCTGAGAAGCGGCTCCTTGACCGGGTTGTGGCGATGGCTGGAAAGCGGCCGGAGATGTCGCCTAACCCCAAGGAGTCGGAAGCTGAGGGCTCGTTCAAGCCGGCCAAAGAGACAAATAAGATACCCTTGGACCCAGAGCACCCGGAGAGGTACGCTGTCGTAGGTACGGGCCTCGACAGCAAATAGGAAGGCGATCTTGTCGATTTCCTCCGTGAGAATCGGGACATCTTTGCATGGTCCCCCAAAGACATGCCAGGTGTTCCGACGGATTTCGCCGAGCACAAGTTATACGTCCGGCCCGATGCCAAGCCCGTCAGGCAACCCTTGCGCCGCCTGTCAGAAGAGAAGAGAAGAGTCCTTGGAGAAGAGATAGCCTGACTGTATCATGGAAGTGTTCTTTCCGGAGTGGCTGGCCAACCCAGTCCTCGTACTGAAGAAAAACAAGCAGTGGCGTATGTGTATTGATTACACTAGCCTCAACAAAGCATGCCCGAAAGACCCGTTTGCTTTGCCAAGAATTGACCAAGTGATAGACTCCACAGCCGGATGCGAGCTGTTGAGCTTTTTGGATGCATATTCAGGATATCACCAAATCAAGCTGAACCCGGCTGACAGACTGAAGACCGCCTTCATCACACCATTCGGAGCCTTCTGCTACCTGACCATGACGTTTGGCTTGAGGAATGCCGGCGCCACCTTTCAACGTTGCATGCAGAAGTTCCTCCTAAAGCAACTCGGCAGGAATGCCCACGTTTACGTGGACGATGTGGTGGTGAAGACGGAGAAGCGCGGAATGCTGCTAGAGGACCTCAAAGAGACCTTTGAGAACCTGCGCCGATTTCAAATCAAGATCAACCCAGAGAAGTGCATCTTCGGAGTACCAGCCAGCCAGCTTCTTGGATTCCTAGTCTCTGAACGCGGCATAGATTGCAACTCTGTGAAGATCAAGGCCATCGAGAGGATGGAAGTACCCCGCCGACTGCTGGATGTGCAGAAGTTCACTGGCTGTTTGGCGTCCATCAGCCGTTTTATCAGTCGGCTGGGAGAGAAGGCTCTTCCTCTGTACCAGCTCATGAAGAAAACCACCTTTCTCGAGTGGAACGACAAGACGGATGAAGCTTTCCTCCAGCTCAAAAAGATGTTGACTACTCCACCTGTCTTGGCGGCCTCGACTCCTAAAGAGCCCATGCTCCTTTACATCGCCGCCACCAGCCGAGTGGTCAGCACAGTCATCGTGGTGGAGCGCAAAGAGGAAGACAAGGCACTACCAGTCCAAAGACCGGTGTATTACCTGAGTGAAGTACTGTCGACCTCCAAGCATAACTACCCCCATTACCATAAGATGTGTTACGGCGTACACTTCGCCGCCAAAAAGCTGAAGCCGTATTTTCAAGAGCACCCAATCACTGTGGTCTGCACCCAATCCATTGGCCGAGATCATTGGAAGCCGAGATGCCTCGGGCCGAGTCGCCAAGTGGGCCATAGATTTGGCCCCCTACACCATCTACTACCAGCCTCGCACCGCCATCAAGTCACAAGCACTGGCCGACTTCCTCGTCGACTGGGCCGAGACCCAGTACCTGCCACCAGCGCCCGACTCCCCTCATTGGCGGATGCACTTTGATGGTTCCAAGATGTGCACTGGTTTGGGAGCCGGCATCGTCCTTACCTCTCCCAAAGGTGACAAGCTCAAATATGTGCTGCAAATCCATTTTGCCGCCTCCAACAACGTCGCCGAGTACGAGGCCCTCATTCGCAGGCTCTGGCAGGCGGCCCGGGGGCTGCGACAGTCGTACCCGGCTTGGGGACTTCAGAACCCGGTCTGAGGACTGCTGCAGCCAGCCCGGGGACTTCAGAGCATGACCCGGGAACTGCACCAATCGGCCCGGGGGACTGCCCCAATCGGCCCGGGGACTTCATCGATCCAGCAAGCGGCTACCTACTCCAACCCGCCGCCTCCCCGCCCGGCCGCCCTGGTCCAAGTCGCAATCCTTGCAGTTGAGGAAGTCGCAGCACCTTCGTGGGCCCAGCCCATCCTCAACTTCCTAGTGAACAAGGAGCTGCCGTCTGATGAGATCTCAGCCCGACAAGTGCAACGCCGAGCCGTGGCCTACACCATAGTCAATAGAGAGCTGGTCAGGCGCAGTGTCACTGGTATTTACGCTGCATCGAACTAGAGCAAGGCCAAGCAATTCTCAAAGATATCCACCAAGGCGAGTGTGGCCACCACGCGGCTTCAAGAGCACTTGTCGCTAAAGCTTTCTGTCATGGTTTTTCCTGGCCGACTGCCCTAGAAGATGCCAAGGACTTGGTCCAGAAATGCAAAGGGTGTCAGAAGTTCCGTTCCAAGCCACATCAGCCGGCTTCTGCACTGAAGACTATCCCCATCCCCTGGCCCTTTGCCGTCTGGGGCCTGGACATGGTAGGACCGTTCAAAGCAGCACGGGGTGGCATGACTCACCTGCTTGTCGAAGTGGACAAGTTCACCAAGTGGATAGAAGCCAAACCAATCAAGAAATTGAACGGTCCGACTGCTGTGACATTCATCTCCGACATCACCATCCGGTATGGCATACCGCACAGCATAATCACCGACAATGGTACGAACTTTGCCAAGGGCGCCTTGGCCTGTTTCTGCGCGACACATGGCATCCGACTGGACTTTCGTCCGTTGCCCACCCGCAGTCAAATGGCCAAGTCGAGCGAGCAAACGGCCTCATCTTGTCCGGCATCAAGCCCCGGCTGGTCGAGCCTCTGGAGCGTTCGGCCGACTACTGGCTTGATGAGCTGCCAGCCGTCCTCTGGAGCCTGCGCACAACTCCAAACAAGTCAACCAGCTTCACGCCTTTCTTCCTCGTCTACGGTGCCGAAGTCATCATCCCAACGGACATAGAGTTCGACTCCCCTCGAGTCACCATGTACACCGAGGGGGAAGCAGAAGAAGCACGACAAGACGGCGTCGACTTGCTGGAAGAGGGCAGGCTATTGGCAGTCAGCCGGTCCAGCATCTACCAGCAGAGCCTACGCCGATACTTCAACCAGAAGGTCAAGCCGAGATCTTTCCAAGAAGGAGACCTTGTGCTCCGGCTGATCCAGCGAACAGCCGGCCAGCACAAGCTCTCAGCACCTTGGGAAGGCCCCTTCATCATCAGCAAAGTATTGGGAAATGACTCCTACTACCCGATCGATGCTCAGAAGCCTCGAGCACGCAAGAGGGACGACTTCGGCAAGGAGACGGAGCGGCCATGGAATGCAAATCTCCTCCGAAGATTTTACAGTTAATGCAGTATGTACCATGCTACCTTTTGTATTAAAGTACGAAGACCTCCGGGTCCCCCGAGAAGAGCTCTCGGGGAGTGCCCTCTTTTATCTGTATTATAAAGGTTATGCCTGCAAGTATGTCACCTTTTTGTTATGCCGCTTGGCACCGGGTTCGACCAGTCGGCCCGGGGACTTGCCGTATGGAACTATGAAATGCTTCCTGCAGCCGGACAAGTAATGTGTGGCACTTAAGCCATCTCCTGCAAGAAGCCGCTGCTCGCAGAGCGACTGATTGGCGGGCAGGAGCAAGGTAGAAAGGGTGCCCACACGAAAAATGGCTAAGGACTCAAAGCATTGCTTAGTTTAAGCCGGTTTCCAGCCTCTTTACAACCGACCATTCAGCAGTCGGCTGGCCGTTTCCTATTCAACTTGCTAAAACTCTAAAACGGCTAAGTACTCGCCTTCCCAAGGTAGCTAGGAACTTGACCCAGCAACAAACCGCAGAGCGGCTGTTTGGCTGACAAGGCGGCAACCAAGGAAAGGCAGCAAAGGAAAAAGCCAAAGAGCGATAAGCAAGAAGAATCAGAACTCGGGAAAATATTTACATAATAAGGGCCCTTGGCCGATCTTCAACGAAGTTTAGATACACCCCGCGGGTGAAATTGTGCGAAATTAACAAGTTCATTTGAGACTAATAAGACAGGCGAAAAAAAAGATAAAGTGGCAGCCTAGGAAGCGGCGGAAGGGTTCGGAGGATCGGAGGAGTCGGCGGTGCCAGTCGCCGGAGTGGCCGGCTGGTCGGTCTCTGCTTGATCGCCTCCGGCGGTAGCTGGCTCGGTCGGACGCGGCTCGTTGCTGGAGGCGTGGTCGAGCTGAGGCTGGCCGTCCGCTCCAACCTCTGGCGCCTCCTCTTCACCTCCCTCCTCCGAGTCTCCTTCCTTCTCGCCGCTGGAGTCGATCACCTCTGCCGAGTCCTCACCATCTGCCGGGTCCAGCCCGAACCATTCCGGCGGCGCCTCGTCGCCGTTTTCAGCTCGCTCCGGGACGAAGACGCTGGTGTCGGTGTACTCGGCAATAGATGCCGCGCGCTTGACAAGATCGTCCTCCACGGCCGCCAACTTTTCCTGAGCCTCCAGCTGGAACGTGGCAAGCTAGGCTAAATTCAGCCCAGGGTACCACGCCTTGACGAACTCCAAGGCCCGGCGCGCCCCAGCCCGGGCCGAAGAGCCCTTCCAGGCCTCAAGACGGCCGACCACTACCTCCAGCCAGTCGTCAGTCCGACTGGGAGTGCGCGGTGCCGGCATATCCGGCCACAGGGCGGTGACCGCCTGGGCGCCGACACGCTAAAGCCGGCGCAGCATCCGGTGAGCCGGCCGAAGCCGAGCCTCAATTCTCAGGATCTGCTCGCTAAGGGATCGTGGAGCATTGACGGTGATCTTCGCACGTCCGCCCTCCGCCCTTCGCGATCAGCTTCGATGGCCCGGTTAGCTGCGTCCGAGTGGCCAGGGAAGAAGTCTGCCAGACAGAAGCAAAGAGCAAAATTAAAGGTGAGAAGCCGGCTTGACCAAGTGTCGGCAGCGCAAAGAAGAATGAGGAAGACTCACCATCGACTATATCCTCGATCTCGTGGAAGCCGGAGGTCAGCATCGCCTCCTTGTCAGACCAGGAGGAGCGCTCGCTCACGAATTCAGCAAGGAGACCGGACTCCTTGTCCTCCGCCTCCTTCTGAGCCTTCTTGAAGAGCTCCTTCTGTTCTGCCAGTTGTGCGGCCAGCCGGTCGCTCTCTTCAGCCAGCTGGCTGCACTCTTTCTCCTTGGCACGGAGCGCGGTGTTGGATTCACCCAGCTGCTCCTGTAAGGTGGCGTTGGCTTCTGCGGAAGAAAAGAAGAAAGTAAGGTGTTAGTCGCCAGCAAATAAATACAGTCGCCCGGGAGATCCGACCCGACTGCTCAGCAGTCCCCCTGAATCTCGGGGACTACAGCCAGCGCGCCCCGCGGAAAAAAGAAGAAGACATACTCCGGCTGTCCGACAAGTCGGCAGTCCGCTGAGCCAACTCCTAGACGTTGGAGTTGAAGGCGGTCACACGGAGATTGTGGTAATCCTGTGACATAAAATTCAGACGATTGTTAGTACTTGGAACTCGCTGATTAGAGTTCCAAGCCGGCTTCTCAGCAGCCAGCCCGAAACTCGGGCTACAACCAGTGGGTGCGCTGGCGCGCCCCCACCGAAAAGCACAAGAAACAAAAACGAAGAAGAGAACGTACCCGAACGGCTTCTCGCGCTGCTAGGTGCACCTTGTTGCAGTTCTTAAGGGCCTCGCTTTCGGCCCGGATCTTGGCTTGGACGTCCAAGAGCGCCCGATTCAGCGGGCCCGTCCCGCCTCCTCGCACCCACCCAGCAGGCGCGGCGCTCGTCGCCTCGGTGTTCGGGATAGAGGAGCTCACAGCGCCGGTCTCCAGCGGGCGTGGTGCAGAAGCCGCCTTCGCAAGGCGGCGACGCGTTGGTGCGCCGACCCCAAGGTCCTCCCGTCACCACTTCTCTAGTCGGAGGCACCGGTGGGTCCGCCGGCCGCCCGCCCGGAGCGCTCCCAGACAGCGGTGGTTGCGGCACGAGCACGTCCGGCATGGAGGTGTCACCGCCGTCTCGTTCCTTGATCGAGTTCTCACCGCCGGCCTCCCCGGTCTGCGCCGAGAACTCCGGGGGTGGCGGGGCAGAATTCAGAGGAACGACGAAGACCGCCAAGTGGTGATGTGCGGCATATTCGGCCCATTTCTTCGCCGTGTCGGCGGCTGCGGCCTCTGCCGATTTCTTCTTGGCAGCGGCCTCCGACTTCTCGGCCTCCGCCTTCTTCAGGCGGGCGGCCTCCTGCTCTTCACGCGCCTCCCGCGTGTTCCGTTCCGTCGCCTCTCGAAGGTCGGCGGCCGGGTCAATCCGCCGAGCTATGGCAGAGGTCTCCTCCAATCCCATGATGGAGGCGGCAGCTACCTTCTCAAGAGAGAGGGGAGCGCTGGACCCAAGGCAAACAAAGTAGAAGACTCAGAACAGATCGATGAAGAGAAGACAAAGGTGCAAGGGAGGAAAGCACTTACGCGGAAACCAGCTGCGGCGTCTTTACTTCCCTACGGAAGCGGTTGACCTTCGCGGCCGCCTCTTCCCGCTTGGTCACCGCAGCCGAGCCCTTGGGCTTCTTCGGCCGGCTGCCGAACAAGCTCGGCGCGACCCTACGCTTCTTCGCGCCGCCATGGGCATCCGGTGCGGCAGAGGAGCTCGCGCCTTGCTACGTCTTGAGCTTGGGTTGGTTTTCCTCGAAGAGGAGAGGATGATGCAGCAGAGTAGTGTAAGTATTTCCCTCAGTTTTTGAGAACCAATGTATCAATCCAGTAGGAGGCCACGCGCAAGTCCCTCGTACCTACACAAAACAAATAGCTCCTCGCAACCAACGCGAATAGGGGTTGTCAATCCCTTCACGGTCACTTACGAGAGTGAGATCTGATAGAGATGATAGATAATATTTTTGGTATTTTTGGTACAAAGATGCAAAGTAAAATAAAAAGGCAAAGTAAAGAGCAAAACAATAATAAAGCATAGGAAGATTAATATGATGAAAATAGACCCGGGGGCCATAGATTTCACAAATGGCTTCTCTCAAGAGCATAGGTATTTTACGGTGGGTGAACGAATTACTGTTGAGCAATTGACAGAATTGAGCATAGTCATGAGAGTATCTAGGTATGATCATGTATATAGGCATCACGTCCAAGACAAGTAGACCGACTCCTGCCTGCATCTACTACTATTACTCCACTCATCGACCGCTATCCAGCATGCATCTAGAGTATTAAGTTAATGAAAACAGAGTAACGCCTTAAGCAAGATGACATGAACTAGAGGAATAAATTCATGCAATATGATAAATACCCCATCTTGTTATCCTCGATGGCAACAATACAATACGTGCCTTGCTACCCCTATTGTCACTGGGAAAGGACACCGCAAGATTGAACCCAAAGCTAAACACTTCTCCCATTGCAAGAACTACCAATCTAGTTGGCCAAACCAAGCGGATAATTCGAAGAGACTTGCAAAGATAACTCAATCATACATAAAATAATTGAGAAAAGATTCAAATATTGCTCATAGATAATCTTGATCATAAACCCACAATTCATCGGGCTCAACAAACATACTGCAAAAAGAAGATTACATTGAATAGATCTCCACGAGAGAGGGGGAGAAGATTGTATTGAGATCCAAAAAGAGAGAAGAAGCCATCTAGCTACTAACTATGGACCCGAAGGTCTAAGGTAAACAACTCACACTTCATCGGAGAGGCTATGATGTTGATGTAGAAGCCCTCCATAGTGGAATCCCCTTCCGGCGGAGCTCCGGAACAGGCCGCAAGATGGGATCTCGTGGATACAGAAAGTTGCGGCGGTGGAATTAGGTTTTTTGCTCCGTATCTGATATGTTGGGGATACGTAGCTATATATAGGAGGAAGAACTACGTCGGTGGAGCTCCGAGGGGCCCACGAGGCAGGGGGCGCGCCCTCCACCCTCGTGACCACCTCGTGGATTTCTTGACGGAGGGTCCAAGTCTCCTAGGTCTTATCTGATGAGAAAATCACGTTCCTGAAGATTTCATTCCGTTTGGACTCCGTTTGATATTCCGTTTCTTCGAAATACTGAAATAGGCAAAAAAAACAGCAATTCCGGGCTGGGCCTCCGGTTAATAGATTAGTCCCAAAAGTAATATGAAAGTGGAAAATAAAGCCCAATATAGTCCAAAATAATAAATAATATAGCATGGAGCAATCAAAAATTATAGATACGTTGGAGACGTATCACGCCTGGCTGGCCGGCCCCCGGCTGGTGGTGCGGGGCGACATCCCTCGCATCATCATCAGGCCAGTCCTCGAGGCTGGCCCCAAGCCTCGCGCCGCCTGCTCCGCCGCCTCCTCCCTCGGCGTCGTCTTTCGAGGCCGCCGCCCCCAAGTTAGGGTCATCGACATCACTTTCCGCCCTGTGAGGGAGGAATTCACGGGCCGGCCCCGCAGTGCCGGCTGCTGGCTGGAGGAGAGGGCTCTGGCCGATGACTAGTCGGTCAGATCTGACAGGACGGACTCGGCAACAAGGAATCAGAGGAACCAGAAAAAGTAAAAACTCACCATGGGCGGAGGATGGGCACGCGAATACGGCTCCTTGCCAAACTGCCACTCTTCCAGGAGCTCGCAGTTCGCAAGGTAGTTCACCATGTAGGCCACCTCTTCGTGAGGCATCTCCTTGGTGCACATCTGGCTTGGACCCTGGTGGCCGCTCATCTGACAGATCATGTGAGGACGGCCTTGAAGCGGGAGTTCTCGGCGCGCCACGAAGGCGGCCAGCAGGTCGGGCCCGGTCAGGCCCTCCGACTGCGTCATCACTCGGAGTCGGGCGACAACGGCGGCTCCAGCAGGCGTCAGCGTCCTGGCCCGATACGACCAATTGGGATGTCTCCCAGCCTGCGTGCCGGCTGCATAAGCCGGCAGGTTGACCCAGTCGCCCTCCGTGAAGACGCTCTTCACGTAGAAGTATGACCGCTGCCACATTTTCATCGACTTTACCAGCGTGATGGGGGAAACGGGTTGTCGGCCCCCGTCCTCCGCACCGCGATGAACGCGCCGCACTGAGCCGGCACGTCTGCGACGTGGGTGCCAAGCTTGGTGTAGAAGAACTCCCCCCATAGCTCGAGGGTGGGGAGGACGCCGAGGAAGCCTTCGCACAGAGTGACGAAGGCAGATAGCAGCACCACTATGTTCGGGGTGAGGTGGTGCGGCTGGAGTCCATAGAATTCGAGGAAGGAGCGGAAGAACCCGCTCGCCGACAGACCGAGGCCACGTAGGCAATGCGAGCGGAAGACAACCCGCTCGCCCTCCTCCGGCGGAGGTGAGATATCCCTCTCCAGCGCGAGGCGGACCTTCACGAATTCCTTGTTGGGCAGCCGACGCGTCTTGCGCCCCGGAGCCGTCCCACGCCCCGGAGCGCACCGCGGGGGGCGTGACGGTGGAGGAGGAGCTCATCGGGAATGGGTCACCGGGGCGCTCGATGTAGCTTGGGGGCACGGCGGCGAGAGGAAGAAGGAAGTGGAGGAAAGAAAGAGGAGGCAAGAAAGAGGAGGCAATGAGGAGGGGGGACGCGCGTGCCCTGCTGCTCCCCCTCCCCCGCCTACTTATAGGCCCATGGGCTGCGAAGCCGAAGGGGCGAGCGTGGGATTAACTATGTCGTTACCCCGTGCCCCCCACGATCCTAACCACGCGAGTTACTGCACGCAGTAACTCCGCGAGAATCTCAACCACCCGCCTCGGCCGCAGCGGATCCGCTCAAGCGCCAAGGACGGTAGTGGCGGTCCCGGCCCGAAGACGTGTCCCATCGCGCGCGTGAGCGGGCAGACTGGCCCGGCCGCACGCCACCACGTGACGGGCCCGGAACGGGCGGTGGCACGAAAGCTTAGTTAGCATGCCACTTGGCTCCCGCCGAGGCGTTCGAAAGTTTGGTCAAGACGGGTTGGGGCGAGGCCGACTCCTACCAGTCAGTTCGGCAGGAGACGGACGAAGCTCCACCTCGGGCACCGAGAGAAGGAAACTGCTGAGGCTCCTCGACCGATCACCCGCGGCGCCTCACCAGCTTCAGGGACTACTGTCGGAGTAATGGGCCACGGGTAGGCTGACCCGAGGCCCATAACCTTTCAAGACATCGGGGCTGACTGCGGCCTCAAGACGACGAGACGAAGAGCCGCCTTCTGGATGCCGACTAAAGGAGTAGCCGGCCTCCCATAAGCGGTCGAGTCCTGGATGCGAGACCGAGTCAAGCCGACTCCGCCGGGCGGCTTCCAGAGAAGCCGGCCCCAGGGAGTCGGCCCGCGACGCCTGCAGAGCCCGTGCCCTCGCCAGAGGGGACGGGACGGGGAGTGGCTGCAGTATAGCCCATCCCCTCCTCCAGATCAGGCAAGCATGTCCATAGTGCACCGTACCGGCAGAGATCTCCATCCGGCGCGGCACTGTTGCCATGGCTCCCCTGACATCACCCTGCATGGGCGGAGCCCTGTTCCCATGACGGCCTGTCTATACGGCCCAAGGACGATGGGCCCCGCCAGTCAGCGAGAGTCCAGAAGGCGGCGAGAGCCCTACCAGTCGGACCTGAGGGAGGTCGGCCTCTAGGAGACGGCCGGCCCCTTCGTCGGGATCCACGCGCCATTAATCTGACGAGATAGGGACTGGCTACAGTAATCGCCCGCCAGGCAGCGGGGCTGTAACCATGACCTCCTGACCAAGCCTGCGTCATTAGAGACGCGGCTACAGTGATCAGCCGCCGGCAAGCCCGGGAGCGGCGGGTACGGCCTGTCGGCCCGTACCAAGCTAGTCAGCGGGACCCACTAGTCGGCGGGCCTCGGCAGTCGGCGGAGAAGCCGGCACAGGAGAAAATGACGGCTGGGTCCCACACCCGGCCAGATTACCAATGTACCCCTGGGGGGTAGGCCTATATAAACCCCCCAGGGCACCCATGCAAAGGGTTCCGGACCTGAGATAGTTAGACCAGATCGTAGAGGAAAGGGAAGAGCTAGTCTTGCCTTCTCCTACTTCTAGCATACAGCTCGAGGAGCACTTGTGTATTCACTTGAGCCTTAGTGATCATGCGGAGTCCTCGCAGAGCAGGACTAGGGGTGTTATCTCCTAGGAGAGCTCCGAACCTGGGTAAAGTCCGCCGGCATTCATGTCTACGCCTCATCCCGCTTCCGGGCACCGGCGACGTTCTACTCGCTCCCACCATGATAAGCAATCCTTTGGCATATGTCGCGCCCAACCCCCAACACTTTCATTTCTGCACAAAAAACAACACCAGGGTAGTTCTGCTGAAAACAGCATCAGTCCGGGTTATTTCCATGCAAATCATACCAAAAACCATATAAAATTATTGTAAACATGGCATGAATATTTCATAAATTATAGATACATTGGAGACATATCACGTGGCCGCACTAAAATGGTTACAGGAACACACGGTTCATATATAATACAACCGTTTGCGATATTAATGTGTCAGCTATTTGTTTCAAAAGGACTTCGTTGGCTATTAATGTGTGCGCCTTGTCTCAAACTGGACGATTTCTTTTACCATGACATATATGTGCCATGTCATGAAACCATGCCAAGTTTCATGTTTTTGGGTGATTTTTCGATTTACTGGGATTTAAAAACCGAGATTCTCAATGTTTCAGGACGACGAGAAGTTTGTAATTCATTCCCATTCCTTCAATGAGACCTAAACATGCACGTAATGACACATGTATGATTTTCCACCCAATTTGCTTCACTGGAGCATGTGCTTGTAGTTCAAATTTGAATTATGGACAACATTAAATGCCTAGAGAACTTAATTAATATATAAAATGGCCAAACAAACGCTGAACAGTTTCAAATTTCAGCACGACACTCCTGTTTTTAAAAATTTCAGCACGACACTCATGTTATTCTATGTTGCCTATAGAAAACAAAGTTCAAGCCGAGAAGAGGCCGAGATTATCGTTTCGCCCACAAGAGGGGCATGTTTCCCTACCGGAACCCTGAGGGTTGCGAGAAGCTTCGGTTTGTAAGAGGCTTGTAATACAGCTTGGCCCAAATTGGACAATTATTTTACAATGGCATATATGTGCCATGTAGTGACACCATGCCAAGTTTCATGATTTCCATGGGACCTAAACATGCACCCCAAGGACACATGTACGTTTTTTCTAGCCATTTTGGTGCACTGGAGCATGTATTTGAAGTTCGAATTTGAATTATGGACATTAAATGCCTAGAAAACTCAATTAATAAATAAATAAGGTCAAACAAACCCTGAATAGTTTCAAAGTTCAGCGTGAATCTCCCGTTGTTCCATATTGCGTGTAGAAGAAAATACAAGGCTAGAAGAGGGAGTGATTATCGTTTCGCCCACAAGGGGACACGTTTCCCTATTGAAACCATGAGGGTTCTTGCGACAGGCTATGGTTGTAAGAGGTTTGTAATAAAGTTTGGCCAAAATTAGACAACGTTTTTACCACGACATATATGTGCCATGACGTGACACCATGCCAACTTTAATGACTTTCTGGTGAGTTTTGGATTATGGGGATTTAAAAACCGAGATTCCAAATGTTTGAGGACGAGCCAGGATGCCGGTATGGTTGTAATTCATTCTCATTCCTCGCATGGGACCTAAACATGCACCCAAGGACACATGTATCATTTTTCTAGCCATTTTGGTGAACTAGAGCATGTATTTGTAGTTCAGATTTGAATTATGGACATTAAATGCCTAGGAAACTCAATTAGTGTATAAAATGGCCAAACGAACCCTAAATAAGTTTGAATTTCAGCACGAATATCCTATCGTTCCATGTTGCCCATAGAAGAAAATACAAGGCAAAGAGAGGCAGTGATTATCGTTTCAAATAGCACAGGGTTCGCTCATGAAAGTCGTGTGCCTACAAAACCGTGGCCGATGCCCCCCTGTTGCGTGCGTGATCTGAGTCGTGTGTTCTGATTGGCCAGAACCCAAACCCCCCGGATCATACGTTTGCATCGTGGGATGCTCCCAGATTGAACGACAATCCTCATCCCTTTGAACAGCACATGCAGTATATGGGTAAGCACTGTGCGCATGAGTCGTACTAGCTCATGCTTCCTTCTCTACTAAGTTTTCTATATTAATGTTGTTATATATCCAAACACGCTACCATTTCCCGCTACTCCTCTCATCGGTTTCCAGCCTCTTCTCCCATCGTTTTCCCGCTGCCAGTGTCAGTGCTCATTGAAGGTTAGGCGGCAACACACCGGCCATGTAAATACCGCACACAGTTTCTAAAAGCACAAATGTGTGTGATAGGAGGTAGTAGATCCCATAGGGTGACCAGCGTGAAACGCCTTAAAGGCAAGGATACAATTCCTATTAGCTAGGGGCCGCTTCCCATCCGCTAGCCTAGTTGAATAGAACACAGAAGTTAAGCGTGCTCAGGCTGGAGTAGTCTAAGGATGGGTGACCCAGTGGGAAGTTGCATATCGCAAGCTTCATTCGCTTTGACACGGTCATTATAGAGATAAATGTCTCTATAGTGACCTGTCATGGCGATTATATAAACCTTGGGATCCTTGTTTTGCTAATTTGTAGACTATGTTTTTATTGCTTATTTTTTATTGTATAAAATCAAAGAATGGTCGACTCTATAGTGACCTGTCATGGCGATTATGTAAACCTTGGGATCCTTGTTTTGCTAATTTGTAGACTGTGTTTTTATTGGTTATTTTTTTCTCAAAAATCAAAGAATGATCGACATCTGTAGGCCCACACAAATTATCCCTTTGACTCAACGCATGAGAAGGGTTTACTCTTTGCTTCGTGTGCTATGTTAGAGCAAATAAAGTTTCAGCACATGCGTTGGATGGCACCCGACCCCTACCCCCCCCCATCCTCCTCGAAGTTGCGTTCCCGACATCATACATTTTTAACCTAGCCACGGGGGGTACGATGTTCAGTTCGTAAAGTTACCGACGTAGTTGTTGCCCCATCGAACTTGTGCTTTCGAGATTTGAACAAATCACACACCAGACCCATACATTCCTTGACCAATAACGAGGGGCCCAAACAATCTATCCCTTTGACCCAACATACGAGAAGGGTTTGACCATGATGGTTTCCTATTGGTATGTGTGCCATGTTAGACCAAATAAAGTTTGAGCGCATGCGTTGGACGCCCCCCCGCCTCGAAGTTGGGAAACCGACATCGTACGTATTGAACCAGGCTTGGGGTCGGGTACGGTGTTCGGTTTGTAATATAGTTGGTGGCCCATTGAACTTGTGCATTCGGGATTTAAACACATCACACACCACTGTACCCATACACATTTTCGGGCTGCATGCAGTATATACGGGGTCTTCTGATCGACCACGTCTCCCTTGTGCGGTTTTTTGTGACGACACACATATCTGCGGGCTCCCCAAGTGTATATATATCATCCCTTTTACCTATAACAAGGGGTATGTGTTGGACATGAATGGATTCCTCCTAGTTCGTGTTAGGGCCGGTCACCCTCACATGTTGTTCAACCAAAGCTCGAGCTCATGCATTGTCAGGATTCCCTCCCACATGCTCGGATTGCTGGGTTCGACCTACATCGTACCCTGCGTATCTCGTCCTTAACTACCTGGCCTTGATGGTTGTTGTCTGTATCGAGAGTCAGGCACCACATATAAATTGTACATTATTCTATATTGAAAACACACATCACCCCTTCCAATGTACATCATTTTGGGCCTTATGCAAGAGGTGCTAGTTTTGTGGTCCCTCTCGTGCGATTTTTTATGATGGTTCAATCTATTGCCCAAGTGGTTTATCGACAACAACAGTTGTCGTTTGACCAAATTATAGATTCACTGGTCCGTCGTATGGTAGGTCATGGCGACATGCATGTATGAATAAAGTATCATTACGTGCATCCTCCCCGCTTACATGAAGTGGGAGGTGGGTCAAGCACCCTAGCTAGCTACGACACTATGTCATTATACCTACCTATATTCGGTATTTCTGCGCTGTTCTAAGCAAATTTGTGTGTGCCATCTCTAATTTCAAAATAAATTTCCTTTTTGTGTGCTCGTACCGCTCATGAAATGGTAGGGGGTGGCTGATATTTTTCCATGCTAGATGTTTTATTCTCAAGATGATTGTTTATTCACTTGTCATTGCACGAGAGTACAACAAAGGTATTAGGGATGCCCAGTCGCAAAATGAAAAATGAATTTACTTTATTTTTATTTGAGTCTCCATCTTCTCTTATAAAGCACCAACTAAGGGGCACTATGATCGTACTTGAGCATTGGGTGTAGCTAATATGCGAGTGTGTTTTATGAATGGATCAATGATTGAGCATAATGGGCTAGGGATAACTTGCTTTAGCATTGTTATTTTGAGAAGACATAGTTGCTTGTTGATATGCTTGAGTATTGACATCTTCATGTCAAAACTATAATATTGCTTTGAATCATATAAAAGTCCAAATGTCCATGCTACAAAATAAAAGAATATGTGATGAACATATCTCTACTCTTATAAAAAGCATAGTCGATGATGATGTTGTGCCTGCCATCCTGCAATATAGGCCATCTGATCTATATCTAACAGATAGGAATGAAACTATGCCAATTTACCCGCACTCCTCTCCACATGTGCAGATAAGGCCTTCCCTCATTCATCCTTTTCTCCCACAAGATCTTGATGTTCCGTGCAACACACGGGCATCTTGCTAGTTAGGCATTATTCCACATCAAAAATTCTATTTTTATCATGTACCTACTCGAGGACGAGCATGAATTAAGCTTGGGGATGCTGATACGTCTCCAACGTATCTATAATTTTATATTGTTCCATGTTGTTATATTATCATTCTTGGATGTTTTACAATCATTTTATAGCAACTTTATATCATTTTTTGGAACTAACCTATTGATATAGTGCCCAGTGTTAGTTGTTGGTTTTTGCTTTTTTTTACTTCGCAGAAAATCAATATCAAACGGAGTCCAAAAGCAGCGAAAATATTGGATAATTTTTCTGGGCCAGAAGACACAGGATGGGCCAAATAAGTACCAGAGGGGTGCCCTAAAGGGGGCACAACCCACCTGGGTGCGCCTGGGCCCCCAGGCGCGCCCTGGTGGGTTGTGCCCAGCTCGGTGGCCTCTCGCACCGCCTCTTTGCTCTATAAATATCCCAATATTCCAGAAACCCTAGGGGAGTCGATGAAAAACAATTCCAGCCGCCGAAAGTTCCAGAATGCACATATCCAATCTAGACAGCATCATGGAGGGGTTCATCATCCTCATTGGTGCCTCTCCGATGATGCGTGAGTAGTTCATTGTAGACCTACGGGTCCGTAGTTAGTAGCTAGATGGCTTCCCCTCTCTCTCTCTCTCTCTTTTGATTCTCAATACAATGGTCTCTTGGAGATCTATTTGATGTAATTCTTTTTGCGATGTGTTTGTTGGGATCCAATGAACTTTGAGTTTATGATCAGATCTATGTTTTTATCCATGAAAGTTATTTGAGTCTTTTGATCTCTTATATGCATGATTACTTATAGCCTCATATTTCTTCTTCAAATCTTTGGTTTAGTTAGGCCGACTCGATCGATTTTTTTTGCTAGGGGAAGAGGTGCTTTGTGATGGGTTCAATCTTACGGTGCTCAATCCTAGTGACAGAAGGGGAAATGACACGTATGTACCATTGTTATTAAGGATTACAAGATGGGGTCTATTCCCACATGAATAGATCTTGTCTACATCATGTCATCGTTCTTATTGCATTACTCTGTTTCTCCATGAACTCAATACACTAGATGCATGCTGGATAGCGGTCGACATGTGGAGTATTAGTGGTAGATGCAGGCAGGAGTCGGTCTACTAATCTTGGACATGATGCCTACATAATAATCATTGCCTAGATATCGTCATAATTATTTGGAGTTCTATCAATTACCCAACAGTAATTGTTTACCCACCGTATGCTATTTTTCTCGAGAGAAGCCACTAGTGAAATCTATGGCCCCCGGGTCTATTTTCTCATCATATATTTTCAGATCTATATTGCTATTTTCCTTTTCGTTTATTTTCCACTTTTATTTTCAGATCTATATTTCCAAAAACCCAAAATACCTTGCTGCACTTCATTTTATTTTGCGTTTATTCGAGATCTATCTATCAATCTACAACAATTTTACCTCGTCAACTTGACGATTTCTGGCACCGTTACCCTAGAGGGATTGACAACCCCCTTAACACGTCGGGTTGCAAGTATTTGTTCTTTGTGTACATGTACTGTTTACGTAGTGTTGCTTGGTTCTCCTACTGGTTCGATAACCTTGGTCTCATCACGGAGGGAAATACCTACTGTTGCTGTGTTGCATCATCCCTTCCTCTTTGGGGAAATACCGACGTAGTTCAAGCCGCATCAAGGTCAGAGACCTACGGCGGTGGAAAAGTATTTTCGTGGTCTCTTCTGAGGGTTCTGGAATATATGTGAATATATAGGACGAATAGGTAGGTCAGGGGATCCCTGAGGGGGCCACAAGGCAAGGGGCGCCCTCCCCCCTAGGGCGCGCCCTCCACCCTTGCCGCCGCGTCGTGGCTCTTCTGGCTTGGACTCCAAGTCCTCTGGGTGTCTTTGGGTCCAAGAAAAATCATCGTGAAGTTTTCTTCCATTTGGACTCTGTTTGATATTCCTTTTCTAAGAAACTCAAAAACAAGAGAAATTGTTATTGTGCTCTAGGTTAATAGGTTAGTCCCAAAAATAATACAAAATAGCATAATGATGCATATAAAACATCCAAAACAGATAATATAATAGCATGGAACAATAAAAATTATAGATACGTTGGAGAGGTATCAAGCATCCCCAAGCTTAATTCCTGCTCGTCCTCGAGTAGGTAAATGAAAAAAATAGAATTTTTGATGTGGAATGCTACCTAACATATTTATCAATGCAATCTATTTTATTTGGCATGAATATTCAGATCCGTATGATTCAAAACAAAACTTCATTGACACATACATAAATGATTCAAATTAGGAGACCATGTGCTATTATATAAGTCTTCTTTAAGACATTTTATAGGTAAACTCCTAACAAAATGGGCTGTCTCCTCAGCATCATTAAAATTTCTCAGTTAGGGGCCATCAATTTTGAAGGTGATATTAAAGGAAAACCAAGGGTTGTCAATGATTAAACACTGAAACACTTCATTGTTAGGGACCCAATGGGATATGACGTAAATGCGGTGCACATGATCACTTCCAAAGAATTAGTTAAAAATAGAACATGAACCTTCTAGAAGCTACAAACTCCTAGGTAAGGAAAAAAAATGCAAAAACCGTCTAAACTCAGGTTTTTATTTTATTTTATTTTGATGTGAAATATGGCATGCATCCAAAAGATTTGTTGGAGGGAGCATTTATGTGTCCCAGGTGAAAAAACAAGGAATTGGACTCCTCGGGCACCTAGACTCATACACATGTTCTGATGGTTGTCCCTTTCCACATGGAAAACCAACTATATTTTTCAACCATGCATCAAGACCTTGAGAGGATTTCCTTTATATTCCTTTGAGAACATGCAAATTTTCATCTTTGTTTGGAGTAGAAAATTAAGCAAAAGCATGACAAGTATTATTGATTCATTAGGCATGGCTTCATGGAAATTATGGGTTTTTGTAGCAAACGGGTTAGTAAAGTCTTGAATTAATAGGGAATGCATTATAAATAAAGAGAGATTTTATCCCCGGGAAGCCCAAATATCTTTTGGCACTTTGCCTCTAAAATTTCATAAACTTGGTCTAGTTTGTTATAATGGTTGCTACGTCTTGAGCTTGCGTTGGTTTTCCTCGAAGAGGAGAGGGTGATGCAGCAATAGTAGCGTAAGTATTTCCCTCAGTTTTTGAGAACCAAGGTATCAATCCAGTAGGAGGCTTCGCAAAAGTCCCACGCACCTACACAAACAAACTGAGAACTCGCAACCAACGCAATAAAGGGGTTGTCAATCCCTTCACGGCCACTTGCGAAAATGAGATCTAATGAAGATAGTAAGATAAGATAAATATATTTTTGGTATTTTATAATATAGATGCAAAAAGTAAAGATGCAAATAAAAGTAGATTGAAAGCAAATATGATAAGAGATAGACCCGGGGGCCATAGGTATTACGGTGGGTGAACAAATTATTGTCGAGCAATTGATAGAAAAGCGAATAATTATGAGATTATTCTGGCATGATCATGTATATAGGCATCACGTCCATAACAAGTAAACCGACTCCTGCCTGCATCTACCACTATTACTCCACACATCGACCGCTATCCAGCATGCATCTAGAGTATTAAGTTCATAAGAACAGAGTAACACATTAAGCAAGATGACATGATGTAGAGGGATAAACTCAAGCAATATGATATAAACCCCATCTTGTTATCCTCGATGGCAACAATACAATACGTGCCTTGCAACCCTTTCTGTCACTGGGTAAGGACACCGCAAGATTGAACCCAAAGCTAAGAACTTCTCCCATGGCTAGAAAGATCAATCTAGTAGGCCAAACCAAACTGATAATTCGAAGAGACTTGCAAAGATAACTTAATCATATATAAAAGAATTCAGAGAAGATTCAAATATTATTCATAGACAAACTTGATCATAAACCCACAATTCATCGGATCTCGACAAACACACCGCAAAAAGAGTTTACATCGAATAGATCTCCACAAGAGAGGGGGAGAACATTGTATTGAGATCCAAAAAGAGAGAAGAAGCCATCTAGCAAATAACTGTGGACCAGTAGGTCTGTGGTAAACTACTCACAACTCATCGGAGGGGCTATGGTGTTGATGTAGAAGCCCTCCGTGGTCGATTCCCCCTCCGGCAGAGTGCCGGCGAAGGCTCCAAGATGGGATCTCGCGGATACAGAAGGTTACGGTGGTGGAAATTGTGTTTCGTCTTCCCCCTGGATGTTTTCGAGGTACGTAGGTATATATAGGAGGAGGAAGTACGTCGGTGGCCACCCGAGGGGCCCACGAGACAGGGGGCGCGCCCTATAGGGGGGGTGCCCTCCTATCTCGTGGGAGCCTCAGCTGCTTCTTGACTTGCACTCCAAGTCCTTTGGATCACGTTCGTTCCAAAAATCACGCTCCTGAAGGTTTCATTCCGTTTGGACTCCATTTGATACTCCTTTTCTTCGAAATACTGAAATAGGCAAAAAAACAACAATATGGGCTGGGCCTCCGGTTAGTAGGTTAGTCCCAAAAATGATATAAATGTGTAAAAATCCCATAAACATCCAAAAAGGGGTAATATAATAGCATGGAACAATAAAAAATTATAGATACGTTGGAGACGTATCAAGCATCCCCAAGCTTAATTCCTGCTCGTCCTCGAGTAGGTAAATGATAAAAAAGAAATTTTTTATGTGGAATGCTACCTAGCATAATTTATAATGTAATTTTCTTTATTGTGGCATGAATGTTCAGATCCAAATGATTAAAAATAAAAGTTCATATTGATAAAAGAAATAGTAACACTTCAAGCATACTAATCAAAGTAATCATGTCTTCTCAAAATAACATGGCAAAAGAAAGTTCATCCCTACAAAATCATATAGTTAGGCTATGCTTCATTTTCGTCACATAAAGATGTTCCCAACTTATATACCCCCGATGACAAGCCAAGCAATTGTTTCATACTTAAATAATCTCAAACTTTTTCAACCTTCACGCAATACATGAGCGTGAGCCATGGATATAGCACTATGGGTGGAATAGAATATGATGATGGGGATTGTGTGGAGAAGACAAAAAAAAAGGAGAAAGTCTCACATTGACGAGGATAATCAACGGGCTATGGAGATGCCCATCAATTGACGTCAACATGAGGAGTAGGGATTGCCATGCAACGGATGCACTTGAGCTATAAACTAATGCTCAACAAAAGAAAACTAGTGGGTGTGCATCCAACTTGCTTGCTCACGAAGACCTGGGGCATTTGAGGAAGCCCATCGTAGGAATATACAAGCCAAGTTCTATAATGAAAAATTCCCACTAATATGAAAAATACAACTTATGAGACTCACTATAGGAAAAACATGGTGCTACTTTGAAGCACAATATATGAGACTCACTACATAAAGAAAAAAGTGCTACTTTGAAGCACAAGTGTGGAAAAAGAGATAGTAACATTGCCCTTTTTATTTATTTCCTTTTTTTCTTTTTCTTTTTTTGGGCTTTTCTTTTTATTTCTTTTTGGCCTTTCTTCTTTTTTTTTTCTTTGGGCAATGCTCTAATAATGATGATCATCACACTTTCATTGATTACAACATATGAATTACAACTCAAAACTAGAACAAGATATGACTCTATATAAATGCCTCCGGCGGTGTACCGGGATGGTGCAATGAATCAAGAGTGACATGTATGAAAAGTAATGCATGGTGGCTTTGCCACAAATACAATGTCAACTACATGATCATGCAATGGCAATATGACAATAGTAAAGTATGTCATGATGATGATGAACGGAACGGTGGAAAGTTGCATGGCAATATATCTCGGAATGGATATGGAAATGCCATAATAGGTAGGTATGGTGGCTGTTTTGAGGAAGATATAAGGAGGCTTATGTGTGATAGGGCGTATCGTATCACGGGGTTTGGATGCACCGGCGAAGTTTGCACCAACTCTCAAGGTGAGAAAGGGCAATGCACGGTACCGAAGAGGTTAGCAATGGTGGAAAGGTAAAAGTGTGTATAATCCGTGGACTCAACATTAGTCAAAAGAACTCATATACTTATTGCAAAAATTTAGAAGTCATCAAAAATCAAGTACTACGCGCATGCTCCTAGGGGGATAGATTGGTAGGAAAAGACCATCGCTCGTCCCCGACCGCCACTCATAAGGATGCACAAGCCAGGTACACTTCATGTTTCAAATTTGTTACACAACTTTAACCATACGTGCATGCTACAGGACTTGCTAACTTTAACACAAGAATTCTTTAAATTCATAATCACCCAACTAGCATGACTTTAATATAACTACCTCCATATCTCAAAACAATTATCAAGTATCAAATTGATCATAGCATCCAATTCACTTCCTCTGATAGTTTTTATTATACCCAACTTGGATGCCTACCATTCTAGGACCAATTTTATAACCATAGCAAATACCATGTTGTTCTAAAAGACTCTCAAAAATATATAAGTGAAGCATGAGAGACTAGCAATTTCTTCAAAATTAAGTCATCACCGTGCTCTAAAAAGTACTCCCTCCGTAAACTAATATAAAAGCGTTTAGGTCACTACTTTAGTAATCTAAACGCTCTTATATTAGTTTACAGAGGGAGTATAAGTGAAGCACTGGAGCAAAAACTAACAAGCTCAAAAGATATAAGTGAAGCACATAGAGTATTCTAGCAAATTCTAATCAAATAGGCTTCTCCCAAAAGGTGTGTACAGCAAGGATGATTGTGGTAAACTAAAAAGCAAAGACAAATATAATACACGACGCTCCAAGCAAAACACATATCATGTGGCGAATAAAAATATAGCTCCAAGTAAAGTTACCAATGAACAAAGACGAAAGAGGGGATGCCTTCCCGGGGCATCCCCAAGCTTAGACTTTTGGCTATACTTGAATATCTTTGGGTGCCTTGGGCATCCCCAGGATTAGGCTCTTGCCACCCTTTATTCCATAGTCCATAAAAGCTTTACCCAAAACTTGAAAACTTCACAACACAAAACTCTACAGGAAATCTTATAAGCTCCGTTAGTGAAATAAAACAAAACCACCACATAAGGTACTGCAATGAAATCATTATTTATTTATTTTGTTGTTAAACCTACTGTATTCCAACTTCTCCATGGTTTATAAACTATTTTATTGGCCATAGATGCATCAAAATAGGCAAACAACACACGAAAAACAGAATCTGTCAACAACAGAACAGTCTGTAGTAATCTGTAACTAACGCAAACTTCTGGAACTTAAAAAATTCAGCTAAAATAGGACGACCTAGGCAATTTGTTTATTGATCAGCAGAAATTGGAATCACTATTTTATCACATTCTGGTGATTTTTAACAATTGCTTTCGCGAACCAAAAGTTTCTGGAAATTACAGCAAGATCAAATAACTATCATCCAAGAAGATCCTATAGGTTTTACTTGGCACAAACACTAATTAAAACATAAAACCACATGTAAACAGAAGGTAGATGGATTATTTATTCCTAAACATAAACAAAAACAAAAAACTAAAAATAAAATTGGGTTGCCTCCCAACAAGCGCTATCGTTTAACGCCCCTAGCTAGGCATAAAAGCAAGGATAGATCTAACGAGTGCCATCTTTGGCACTAAATTCATAAGTAGCCTGCATGATAGATTCATAAGGTAATTTGACTTTCTTTATTGGAAAGTGCTCCATGCCTTTCTTTAATGGAAATTGGAATCTAATATTCCCTTCCTTCATATCAATAATCACGCCAATCGTTCTAAGGAAAGGTCTACCAAGAATAATAGGGCAAGAAAGATTGCAATCTATATCAAGAACGATAAAATCCACGGGCACCAAATTTCTATTTGCAACAATAAGAACATCATTGATCCTTCCCATTGGCTTTTTAATGGTGGAATCCGCAAGGTGCAAATTTAAAGAGCAATCATCAAGATCATGGAAACCTAGAATATAACATAAAGTTTTCGGAATCGTGGAAACACTAGCACCCAAATCACACAAAGCAAAACACTCATGATCTTTAATTCTAATCTTTATAGTAGGTCCCCACTCATCATTAAGTTTTCTAGGTATAGAAACTTCCAAATTAAGTATTTCATCATAAGATTGCATCAAGGCATCAACAATATGTTTGGTAAAAGCTTTATTTTGACTATAAGCATGAGGAGAATTAACAACGGATTGCAACAAGGAAATACAACCTTCTAAAGAACAATTATCATAATCAAATTCCTTGAAATCCGAGATAGTGGGTTCAATGTTATTTGAAGTTGTGGCTTCTCCAATCCTACTTTTACCAAATTTAGCATCAAGATCTAAAGACTCCGAATTCTTGGGACGCCTTCTAGGAAAAGTTGATTCATCATCAGTCCCATAATCATCAAAATTCATATTGCAAAACATAGATCTAAATGGAGACGCATCAATAACTTTAAGATCCTCATCATTATTTTCATAGAAACTAGAAGAACACGCTTTTATAAAGCTATCCTTTTTAGCACGCAATCTAGCGGTTCTTTCCTTGCACTCGTCAATGGAAATTCTCATTACTTTGAGAGACCCATTGATATCATGCTTAGGAGGAGAAGATCTAAGTTTAAGAGAATCAACATCAAGCGAAAGTCTATCAACGTTCCTAGCCAAATCATCAACTTTGAGCAGTTTTTCTTCAAGCAAAGCATTAAAATTCTTTTGAGAAATCATAAATTCTTTCACACTATTCTCAAAATCAGAGGGCATCTTATTAAAATTACCATAAGAATTATTGTATGAATTTCCATAATTATTAGTCTAGCATTAAAGTTTCCTCTATAAGCATTGTTTCCAAAACTATTCCTACCAACAAAATTCACATCCATAGATTCATTATTATTCTCAATCAAAGAAGAAAAAGGCATATCATTGGGATCAAGATGAGTATTTTTAGTAGCAAACAAATTCATAAGTTCATCCATCTTTTCACTCAAAACATTGATTTCTTCTATAGCATGCACTTTTTTACTAGAAGATCTTTCGGTGTGCCATTGAGAATAATTAGCCATAATATTATCAAGAAGTTTTGTAGTATCTCCTAACGTGGTTTCCATAAACGTGCCTCCCGCGGACGAATCTAAGAGATTTCTAGAAGCAAAGTTCAAACCGGCATAAATTTTTTGTATGATCATCCATAAATTCAAACCATGAGTAGGGCAAGTGCGAAGTATCGATTTAATTCTTTCCCAAGATTGGGCAACATGCTCATGATCAAGTTGTTTAAAATTCATAATATCGTTCCGAAGAGTGATGATCTTAGCGGGAGGAAAATACTTAGAGATAAAAGCATCTTTGCACTTGTTCCGAGAATCAATACTATTTTTAGGCAAAGACGAAAACCAAACTTTAGCACGATCTCTAGGTGAAAACGGAAATAACTTCAGTTTGACAATATTGTTATCCGTATGTTTCTTCTTTTGCATATCACATAAATCAACAAAGTTGTTTAGATGAGTAGTGGCATCTTCACTAGGAAGGCCGGTGAATTGATCTTTCATAACAAGATTCAACAAAGCAGTATTGATTTCACGAGACTCAACATCATTAAGAGGAGCAATCGAAGTACTAAGGAAATCATTATTATTGGTATTTGAGAAATCACACAATTTGGTATTATCTTGCGCCATGGCAACAAGTAATCCAACACACAAGCAAACAAAAAAAGGCAAGCGAAAAGAGAGGAGGAGATTGGGAAAGAGAGGGTGAATAAAACGGCAAGGGTGAAGTGGGGGAGAGGAAAACGAGAGGCAAGTGGCAAATAATGTAAATGCAAGGGAGATGAGTTTGTGATGGGTACTTGGTATGTCTTGACTTGAGCGAAGACCTCCCCGGCAACGACGCCAGAAATCCTTCATGCTACGTCTTGAGCTTGTGTTGGTTTTCCTCGAAGAGGAGAGGGTGATGCAGCAATAGTAGTGTAAGTATTTCCCTCAAGTTTTGAGAACCAAGGTATCAATCCAGTAGGAGGCTCCTCAAAAGTCCCACGCACCTACACAAACAAACTGAGAACTCCCAACCAACGCAATAAAGGGGTTATCAATCCATTCACGGCCACTTGCGAAAGTGAGATCTAGTAAAGATAGTAAGATAAGATAAATATATTTTTGGTATTTTATAATATAGATGCAAAAAGTAAAGATGCAAATAAAAGTAGATTGAAAGCAAATATGATAAGAGATAGACCCGGGGGCCATAGGTTTCACTAGTGGCTTCTCTAAAGATAGCATAGGTATTACGGTGGGTGAACAAATTACTGTCGAGCAATTCATAGAAAAGCGAATAATTATGAGATTATCTAGGCATGATCATGTATATAGGGATCACGTCCATAACAAGTAGACCAACTCCTGCCTGCATCTACCACTATTACTCCACACATCGACCGCTATCCAGCATGCATCTAGAGTATTAAGTTCATAACAACAGAGTAACGCATTAAGCAAGATGACATGATGTAGAGGGATAAACTCAAGCAATATGATATAAACCCCATCTTGTTATCCTCGATGGCAACAATACAATACGTGCCTTGCAACCCTTTCTGTCACTGGGTAAGGACACCGCAAGATTTAACCCAAAGCTAAGCACTTCTCTCATGGCAAGAAAGATCAATCTAGTAGGCCAAACCAAACTGATAATTCGAAGAGACTTGCAAAGATAACTTAATCATACATAAAAGAATTCAGAGAAGATTCAAATATTATTCATAGATAAACTTGATCATAAACCCACAATTCATCAGATCTCGACAAACACACCGCAAAAAGAGTTTACATCGAATAGATCTCCACAAGAGAGGGGGAGAACATTGTATTGAGATCCAAAAAGAGAGAAGAAGCCATCTAGCTAATAACTATGGACCCGTAGGTCTATGGTAAACTACTCACAACTCATTGGAGGAGCTATGGTGTTGATGTAGAAGCCCCCGTGGTCGATTCCCCCTCCGGCAGAGTGCCGGCGAAGGCTCCAAGATGGGATCTCGCGGATACAGAAGGTTACGATGGTGGAAATTGTGTTTCGTCTGCCCCCTGGATGTTTTCGGGGTACGTAGGTATATATAGGAGGAAGAAGTACGTCGGTGGCCACCCGAGGTGCCCACGAGACAGGGAGCGTGCCCTATAGGGGGGGGGGCTCCTATCTCGTGGGAGCCTCGGCTGCTTCTTGACTTGCACTCCAAGTCCTCCGGATCCTGTTCGTTCCAAAAATCACGCTCCCGAAGGTTTCATTCTGTTTGGACTCCGTTTGGTATTCCTTTTCTTTGAAATACTGAAATAGGCAAAAAAACATCAATATGGGCTGGGCCTCCGGTTAGTAGGTTAGTCCCAAAAATGATATAAATGTGTAAAATAAAGCCCAAAAACATCCAAAAAGGGGTAATATAATAGCATGGAACAATCAAAAATTATAGATACGTTGGATACGTATCAATGGTCAATAAAATTGACTTCATAACTATCCCATCCATCCCGGTATACACATTTGTTTTACGAGCATGTAAGGCCTTTCTCTTGGCGCTTTTAATAACTCTTTTGTACGTCATGTCCACCTGATATTCCCATGAGAAAAAACTTTGTAATAATTGTGCATTTAATGTTTTGCTTGGGAGTAATTAACCAACATGGGCCATGATATTCGATCAAACAAGTCAATGGTGAGGGAGGCGATTGCCAAAAATGATTTCCAAAATTTGCTCCAAATATCTCGCTCATGCCTTGCTACGAGAGAATCTTAAATTAGGCCTTACATACCTTGATGGAGCGAGTATGATTTTTCATATAAAAGTAGAAGAATGAATTGCATCAATTTTTGCATGGATTAAATTAGGTTGATGTTGTGTGGGCTTGTTGGATTAGCTCCATTTTCAAGGAGCCTGCTATGTTAGAAGCTATAAACATTTAATGTTTTATTAGATGAACTAGCACAAACAGATTATCTAGCATTTTGGAACTCTATTTCTAAAACCCTTCAATTTACAAACTTCAGAAACTATTTAGATTTAGCCACTAAAGTTTTAGTGACCGGCAGAATTGGAGGATGGTCCCTAACAATGATAGGTAAAATAAGCACTGAAAAATGTTGTACCCCTCCCCTCCAAAAGGTAGGAACATATTATTATGAACCATTTATGAACTAGGACAAAAGTTATTACAAAGCTCAGACTAGGCACACAACAACCCAACCCAACCACTCGTGGATAGAAGAGGAGCCACCCCCACCCCCCACCGCCGCGTGCACACTCATAAATAGCAAACACACACGCTAGAAGAGTACAATGTCTCATCATATGGGATCACAAAAGGCTCAACCAAAACATAGGAGGTGTTTGAGTTCCACCGTCATCTAACAAAGTAAGGCAAGCACCTTGGGCATTGGTTACTTGGTTGCCACCCGATAATACCCCACAAAGAGAGGGATGGTGTCATAAAGGAATTAAATAGTCTGATGAGCCATCCCAAGAAGTCAGTGCATGAGTGAGCGCTCTCTAAGAGGCAGGTATAGACACACCCATGTATACGATGGTCCAAAAATACACACTCCAGGAGTTTGGAGCGTTCCATCACGCACATAGCATGTGCCCAACACTTCTTCACCAAATGCCAACCACAACCGCCAACTGCTTGCCCCGCCTTGCCCTCACCAACAACATGTTGCCTCGCCCTCACAGTTACGTATGCTCACACTACATGATCAGTGTCCATGCTAAGAGGCAAGTGGCCTATTCCACAAAATGATGATCAATATTGAGTCCTATTGACTTCATTCTTGCAATAAGGAATTTATAATCAATTGATTGGACACTAGCTAGAGATGCATATTGGTCAGTGTCATTACTGAGTTGGACACGACAATCGGTAATATTCTTTTATTAAATTGATATAGTATCTTCATAGAATTGGGCTACTTTTCAATTATTAATTGTTTATTTAATTCGACATTGTATGCACCTAGCTGTGAGAAAAAAGGGGAACCGAGTATATTCGTTGACAACATTGCGGAGGTCTATAATATCCCAAGAATGCTAAATGGTTTGGTAATGTTATACATTGAGAAGAAATTCTTGGATAAGATTTATATCAATACCATAATTAGTGACTTGTCATGTCCATATTTTCTAAAAGAAATTTTGAATTAATATGTATGTATTTTTGAATTTTTTTGCTTGTGAAGCACTTCTAATGTTTATTAATAATATTGTGTGCATACATGTATTGATTAATATTTTCATACTTATGTTAAGGGAATAAGGGTGTGGGTCCTAATTGCACCCCATCCCCAAATTCTCAGAACGCCCTCTATTTGGCCCATGTGAAATAAGACGTTGGAGCCAACACTTTATTATTATTATTGAGGAATGAGGAGCCAACATACAAGGTGGAGATTTCTGCAAGAGCATCTCCAAAACAGATGCAAAATAGGACACGTGATGCAAACAAACCATATATTTGTGTGGTCCCATTTTAGGGCTGCCCAAAAATCAGGCCAAGGTGATGCAAATTTGCATCATGCGCGCCGAGGACAAACGAACGGGCGCAGACCCGTGTGGTGCGTGCAGTGAAACTTCTATACGATCCCCTCCCACGCGTGAAATCTCCGAAGCCCCACCCATGCGCCCATATTGGCTGCCCCACACCTCCCCGCCTCTCTCAACCTCCCCCTCTCCTGCGTCATCGTGCACGCCGCCAATGAATCCACCTGTCCATGCCCACCCCCCGCCGCCACTAAATCTGTCGCCATCGCCTCCAGCCCCGCCTCCTGCATTCCCCACCTTTCTATGCCCATCGGCACCGCCACCCTCATCAGAACCACGATGCTATCGCATCACTATGGAGGAGCTCAACCGGCTCCCATGATGTTCGTCAGCGTGAATCTAGCGGTTACTCTGCCAAGATCACATAGGATGGCGTGCGGTACTATCTCGGAACAAATGATGAGCCGGAGGTCATCGATCACGCCTTCTGGAAGGACGAGGAGGACGAGGTTGTGTTGGAAATATGCCCTAGAGTCAATAATATTTGTATTATTATATATTATATTCATAATTAAATAGGTTATATTCCATGACTATTATGATCCTGGAATATGTGATTCAGTGGAAAACTCATAGGCACATGTGGAATGATAAACAGTAATATAAAAGATTCCTAGTGTTGCCTCCTCGACTAGCTCAAGTGTTGTTGGTGATCATGATTTCCGGATTTTAGGATGTCAATTAACTGTTAAACGATAGTTCTAAAACAACATTGAGATTATGATGTTGGAAGAATGATCATATTGAATCGACCCAAATTTGTTTGTTATGAATTAAGTAATATCGTCTATAATGAATTGTAATAACGCGTTAACGTGTGATTTTTCTCCTTAGACCATGAGAGTATCATTGTCACTTATTACCATACGGTGAGCTTTGGGGTTGCTCAAACATCACTTGTAACACGGCGATCATAACGACAACTTATGGGTTCATCGGAAAGTTTGATAAGGGACTAGATAGAGTGTGAGTGGGATTTTCACCTTCGACGAGGGAGAGATATTCTTAGGGCTCTCTCGGTATGATGTCATCCATAATCGTCGACCACACTACATGATCGGTGTCCATGCTAAGAGGCAAGTGGCCTATTCCACAAAATGATGATCAATATTGAGTCCTATTGACTTCATTCTTGCAATAAGGAATTTATAATCAATTGATTGGACACTAGCTAGAGATGCATATTGGTCAGTGTGATTACTGAGTTGGACACGGCAATCAGTAATATTCTTTTATTAAATTGATATAGTACCTTTATAGAATTGGGCTAGATTTCAATTATTAATTGTTTCTTTAATTCGACATTGTATGCACCTAGCTGTGAGAAAAAAGGGGAACCGAGTATATTAGTTGACAACATTGCGGAGGTCTATAATATCCCAAGAATGCTAAATGGTTTGGTAATGTTATACATTGAGAAGAAATTCTTGGATAAGATTTATATCAATACCATAATTAGTGACTTGTCATGTCCATATTTTCTAAAAGAAATTTTGAATTAATATGTATGTATTTTTTGAATTTTTTTTGCTTGTGAAGCACTTCTAATGTTTATTAATAATATTGTGTGCATACATGTATTGATTAATATTTTCATACTTATGTTAAGGGAATAAGGGGTGTGGGTCCTAATTGCGACCCCATCCCCAAATTCTCAGGAACGGCCCTCTATTTGGCCCATGTGAAATAAGACGTTGGAGCCAACACTTTATTATTATTATTGAGGAATGAGGAGCCAACATACAAGGTGGAGATTTCTGCAAGAGCATCTCCAAAAACAGATGCAAAATAGGACACGTGATGCAAACAAACCATATATTTGTGTGGTCCCATTTTAGGGCTGCCCAAAAAATCAGGCCAAGGTGATGCAAATTTGCATCATGCGCGGCCGAGGACAAACGTAAACGGGCGCAGACCCGTGTGGTGCGTGCAGTGAAACTTCTATACGATCCCCTCCCGCACGCGTGAAATCTCCAGAAGCCCCCACCCATGCGCCTCCATATTGGCTGCCCCCACACCTCCCCTGCCTCTCTCAACCTCCCCCCTCTCCCTGCGTCATCGTGCCGCCGCCAATGAATCCACCTGTCCATGCCCACCCCCCCCCCCCCCGCCGCCACTAAATCTGTCGCCACTGCCCTCCAGCCCCCGCCTCCCTGCATTCCCCACCTTTCTCTATGCCCATCGGCACCGCCACCCTCACCGCAACCACGATGCTATCGCATCACTATGGAGGAGCTCAACCGGCTCCCATGATGTTCGTCGGCGTGAATCTAGCGGTTACTCTGCCAAGATCACATAGGATGGCGTGCGGTACTATCTCGGAACAAATGATGAGCCGGAGGTCATCGATCACGCCTTCTGGAAGGACGAGGAGGACGAGGTTGTGTTGGAAATATGCCCTAGAGTCAATAATATTTGTATTATTATATTTTATATTCATAATTAAATGGGTTATATTCTATGACTATTATGATCCTGGAATATGCGATTCAGTGGAAAACTCATAGGCACATGTGGAATGATAAACAGTAATATAAAAGATTCCTAGTGTTGCCTCCAGGACTAGCTCAAGTGTTGTTGGTGATCATTCTTTCCGGATCTTAGTATGTCAATTAAGTGTTAAACGATAGTTCTAAAACAACATTAAGATTATGATGTTGGAAGAATGATCATATTGAATCGACCCAACTTTGTCTGTTATGAATTAAGTAATATCGTCTATAATGAATTGTAATAACATGGAGTGTTAACGTGTGATTTTTCTCCTTAGACCATGAGAGTATCATAGTCACTTATTACCGTACGGTGAGCTTTGGGGTTGCTCAAACATCACTTGTAACACGGCGATCATAACGACAACTTATGGGTTCATCGGAAAGTTTGATAAGGGACTAGATAGAGTGTGAGTGGGATTTTCACCTTCGACGAGGGAGAGATATTCTTAGGGCTCTCTCGGTATGATGTCATCCATAATCGTCTGACCAAACACAGGTGACTATGTCACGGGATGCCGAAACACGAGAACGAGAAAAAGGAACAAAATCGGTAACGAGGATTTTGGTATAATGAGCATGTGTTGACTCAGGAGTATACCGATGCATCCCTGATTTTGTAAAGTATCGTGAAGCAAAAGTAATATCATATGATAAGGAAAGGTTCACTCGACTATCATTCGTGTGCTCATAAGGATTGATATGGACTTCCACGGTTCGACTATTGAACGAAGGGCTTTCGTTCATGTCTATGAGTTACCGAACCTATGGGGTCACAAGATTAAGGCATTCATGACCTGCTGAGTGTTATTAGGGTGGGAGTGATGAGAATATATTGGTGGAATTGTTTCATTAATATTCGAAATAGTTCCGAGAGGATCCGGAAGTGTTTTCTGTCACCTGAAGGTTTTCAGAGAGTATCAGTAATACGGGTATTATTGATATATATATATATATATATATGTATATATATGTATATATATATATAGGTGGAAAATGTTTTTGGCAATGTTAAATTATATACAAAATGGTCTGAAAATATTTAGAAAATTTTTATATTTAATTTAATATCAACGGGGCTTAAAAGGCCAATAGGTGGAAGGCGACTTGTGCCACAAGGGCCCAAGTGGGGGAGGTGCCCTTCCCTAAGGAAGGAGACCGAATTGGGGTGGAGGAGGAGTCAGACACCTCCCTCCCTGCCAGGCATTGGAGTCCTTCCCCCTTGGTGGCATCCCTCCATGTCCCCTCCAACCTATATATACTTGAGGATTTGTTCTCGTTTGCATACAAGTTTTGGAGCCTCCTCTAGTACTTCTAGTTGTAGTTCTAGTTGGTCCTAGTTGACTAATTAGAGCTGGACTAATCCTTTAATCCTCATAATTTGAATCCCCATGTGCTTCTAATCTCCTCCCTCAAATTCTCAAGTGACGATTAGCTCTGGATGGTGAAGCGTTGTCGGATCATGAAGGTTGCATGCTTGCAACCAAGTTGAGAGGTCGTTCTTTTGGTCTTCAGTTTGAGGAGATGTTCATGGGCGGTTCATGGGATCGTTCATCGATGGTTCGAGGGATTCCAAGTACGATCTATACCGACACATTCTTCTTCCGCTACAACTCGGTGACGGTAATGATCATGATCCCAATCTGTTATGCATCCTCATATTGATCTTGGTTGTGCGTAGGCATGATTTTTTTGTTTTCTACTACGTTTCTCAACACCGGTATCAGAGCAGTTTTATGAGTAGGTGCAGATTGCGATCTAGATAATATGTGGATGTGAGGATTGATGTTCTTGTTATGCTTCCCTCAAGTGTTGCTTCTTTTTGACCTCTCGGACCTCCATGTTCTGAGGCCATGTCTATACAAGCTAGGCTCGTCAAGTTTAACCCAAGTATTCCGCATGTGCAAAACTGGCTTACACCGGTTCACTACTAGGGTAAACCTTATACACAGAAATTTAGCGGTAGCACGTGTTAAAAAAGCACGCTGGTGTTAAGTAGCAGTAGCGCGTAGATGTAAACCGCGCTACAAATACAGTTGTAGCAGTAGCGCGCCTGAAGATAAAAGCGCTACTACTAAAATTCCCACGGCTTAGCCGATAAGCTACACATAGTACTAGCGATCTACGTCGAACCGCGCTGCCGCTACTTGCTTTGTAGCAGCGCGTTTACGCTGAAAGGCGCTACTGCTAACGGAAATAAAATTAAATGGAGAGCAAATAGAAAAGTAAATGAAAATGAAAGAAATAGAAAAGGGTGAAAGGAAAAAAAATAAAATGTAAAGAAAAATAAATGAAAAAGGAGAAAAGAGAGAAAGGAATAGCAGTAGCGCGTATCGAGGAATGCGCTATAGCTAGCTTAGCAGTAGCATACTTCCTGGAACACGCTACTGCTACTTCTGACTTAACCGCGCGGTTCATTCTTCCCAACGGCCACTTACCCCAACTCCAACTCCTCCGCGCTGTCGCCACCGCCGTCGCCCGTCGGCCGCCGTGCGCTCTCTCGTCGCTCTCCGGACACCCTCGACGCCGCCCCCGACCTTGGATTCGACACCGCCCCCCGACCCCGACCTCGACGCCGCCCTCCGCCGCGCGCCCGAGCCCCGACCCCGACCTCGACACCGCCTGCCCCTCCCTCGCCGCAGGCACCCGAGGTGAGCACGCCTGCTCCTCCCGCTCCCCTACCTCTGCCTAGGGTTCTTCAAATTTTAGTTGCATCAAAATAGTTAGGGTTCTTCTATGGGTGGAAACGAATCAGGTGCGGATGTTATCCGATACGGATGCGACTCGGATGTTTTCTTAGGTGATGAATAAACACTATTGTAATGCATAATAAAACGAGTAAAATTTGACCACTTATTTCACTTTTAAGTTGGATAATTGGAATATCCGCTACCACTTTCGACCCCTAGGTTCATCAAATTAGATGGTAATTAGGGCAGTAGCTCCTAGGTAATAATTATTTAGTAAGAACTAGGTACTAATTAGGTACTAGTTTATTTTTATTTATAGTAAGTTTACTTTTAGTAAGAACTAGTTGAATTAATAGAACTAGTTGAAAATGTCACATTTGTTGTAATTTTTTTTAGTTAAAGCATTTTTTCCCGCATCGACGTCGACGATGCCTATCCTGCATCCTCGTCGTCGACTCGGCGGAGGACACCTGCTTGACCAGATGGGCCATCTCCAGGACTGGGCTCCGCCGGGCTGGTACTGGGAGGCGCTATCTACCGGGGGCGCGGGTTGGTGAGGAGCCATCCCATCGTTGACCCGTACCTTTTTTGGTGGCGGTCGCATGGGCTAGTGACAGTGCAGAGGCTAGAGGACCCCGCGGAGGTGGTACGTCACTGTGTCAGCGAGGAGGACGGACACGTCCGTCGCTACTTGTTTGCGTTGGAGCACAGGTTCTCCAATACCTGGCAGGTTCTGCAGGGATCTCAATGGAGCTATGATCCTGTGATGGTTCCTTCTCTTTGGGTGTCCACCGCCCGCGCTGATACCCGTCGTGCTCTAGGGTTTTAGTTGTATTAGTGATGTTATATGTATGATATTATTCGGGATGTATTAGTGATAATATTCGACGATGTACGGACGCATGAGATGATTTACTTTTGCTTATTGAATGCATGCTTATTTGAATACTTATTTATTTTACAATTTGGTTTTGCTTATTGAATGCTCATGTCAATATGAGTCCTATAAGATATTTTGAAATGTATATCTTGTGTTTCTCAAATAGGATATGTGCTTGCCCAAGTGGTCGGTCATGTTTGCAGGTTACACCTCCGAGTGGCCTATGTTTTGCCGGAGTGTTGATTCATTTCCGTTCCGACAAATTTCAGGCGCTCGATATGTCCTATTTTAGCAAAGGTAATGCCGGATTTTTCCGTGAATTTTGGCATGACTTGTGCTAGAATATGTAGGAAATATCCAGTGCCCCGAATTTGTGTGTTGAGTATCCTGGTAGTTGCCTTCGATCGATTTTCAATTAATGTTTCAACTATGAACATAGGAAATGTCTGACGTTGAAAAGGATTTCGGTATTTGCGAATACTGCGAAGACGAGCGCGGTCTCTGCTTCAAAATCTTCCTAGATGATGATAGGCGCTTCAGCATCAAGCTGGACGAGAACTTCGAAGTGGATACAGTAAGTCACAACGACGACAAGTATTTTTTCGTAATTAAGCATGGCATCTACTTCATTTGCTTCAACTTATAATTTATATCTTTTACTATTCTACTAGCGTATCCCCTGCCATGCAAGAGTTTTTGTCTCGGATAAGATAGGTTTCAGTCCTATGAAAACTACTATGGAGGTAAAGAGAGTTTACTTGAAGACCGAGTATGGTTATACTTTCCACGCAAAATTATACAACGCAGACACCTACACCTATTTTGAATGCAAAACTTGGCAAGCACTATGCAAGTCTTATGCATTTGAGCCTGATATGTTTATCACTATTGATATTCGTCCCGAAGATGATATTGAAGGTAATAGACACATCTGGGTCGATGTGCAGACACCTCCAGTTATACCATTATGTGAGTTTCTCAACCATATTTATGTCTTTGATATTGTTTATTCAAAAATAATTGACAACTAATTTCTATTGACAGCTTATTTCTATTCAAGCAAGCATGTCCGGCGCTTGGTTGACATGACCATCCACTATCCCGGGGCTGAAATAAACTGCGAGGAGATAGGTCATTATGTTTCATGGCCTGAGGATCTTCATACTGTGAAGACAAATTATTTTCCTGGATTTAAAAATCTTAGTACTCAAAACGTGCGATCAATAGTGTTCGTACTGAACTACGGTAACATCTATTTAGGAAAGATGGCATGATTTTACTATTTTTCCTCAGTGCATCTTTTGCATACATTATTTTTTATACTAAACTTCATTGCTAAGTATGTTACTATATGATGTTCTACAACAGGTACTCCCGATGAATGTTGTGCCTCATTGGATCGAGACTAAAGGTCCCATGAGAATTGTTAGCTTACAGCCAACATATCCTACAATGCAATTAAGTGCATTCATGATTTCTAATAGAGAGGAATGCTTAATAGTGAAAGACTGGAGCAAAATTGTGAATGATCACAGAGAAGTACTAGGGGGCAGCAATCAGAAGCGTAGCCCACGATTAGGAGACAGGTTCATCTGCATGCTCTAACTTGATGAAGTAGGAGTGCTACACATGTTTTATGTTACTTTACATGAGAGAGAGCAGCATGAGTGATTAGCTAGCTAGAAATGAGTTATGATGATTAAATTGCTAGTGTTGGTGGTAATGACTATGATGATTATTATTATCTAGTGTTGGTAGTGATTAGATAGCTACCGCAGCTAGTGTTGATGGTGATTAGCTAGCTAGAATGAGTTTGAAGATGATGTTGTGTGCTACACTATGACTATGATGATTAAATAGCTACTGTTGGTGGTAATGACTATGATGATGATTAAATAGCTTGTGTTGACGGATTAGATTCAACTGGAGGCAACATGTGGTTCACATCGATAGTACTACTAGTCCAAACTAGATCAAGTTTGGATTAGTAGTATACTTTTGACATGCACCACATGTTGCCTCCACTTGAACCTAATCCACCTTCATTTGACACACTGTTATGGACATATTGGTATAACAACCTCATAATTGGTATTGTACCAAATTTTTTATAATGGTGTATAAATACACTAAAAATTTAAAAAATGAGAAAAAGAATACTAGTAGCGATGGAGAGTAAACACGCTACTACTAGCTATATTAGTTGTAGCGCGGTTGTGAACAAACGTTGCGGCTATATGTATTAGCAGTAGCGCGTGTCGAACACGCTACCGCTGAGGAATAGTTGTAGCGCCTTACTAGTAGCGTGGTGTCCCGAGCTACTAGTGGGCGTTAAATCCGCGCTACTACTAGGGTTTTCCCTAGTAGTGGTTGCATGTGGACGAAGAGTCTATCACACTTAATCATCACAAGGTACTTCAAAATGACGAACTTTCGCAACGGTGCATACTTAGGGAGAACAGTTTTACCTTGAAATTAACTGAAGGGATCATCCTACAATGCTACCGTCGTCCTAAGCAAAATAAGATGCATAAAGGATAAACATCACATGCAATCAATATGTGACATGATATGTCCATTATCATCTTGTGCTTTCGATCTCCATCTCCAAAGCACCTGACATGATGTCCATTGTCACAGCATGACACCATGATCTCCATCATCATGCCATCATGTGGTTTTCTCCGACAACTATTGCTTCTACGACTATTGCTAACTCATAGTGATAAAGTAAATAAATTACATGGCGTTTAATGATTGACACACAGGTCATACAATAAACTAAAGACAAACCTATGGCTCCTGCCAGTTGCCATACTCATCGACATGCAAGTCGTGAACCTATTACAAAACATGATCATCTTATACATCAACATATATTACATCACATTTTGGAGATACCACATCACAACATGCCCTGTAAAAACAAGTTAGAAGTCCTCTACATTGTTGGTGCAATATTTACGTGGCTGCTATGGCAAACTATAAGTACCATTCTTTTCTAGGCAAAACCACAACGATGATATACAAGTTGCCTTTTAACCTTCTACAAGGACCGCTGTTGTCAAATCAGATTCAACTAAGGTCGGAGAGATAGACACCCGCAAGGACACTTTTCTGCAATACAAGTTGGATGTCAGTCAGTGGAACCGGTCTCGTGTGCGAGGACAAGTAAGATTGGTCCAAGCCACTTCATCCCACAATACTGCTGAATCTAAATAAGACAAAGGAAGTAAGTAATTTGAACATCTACGCCCACAAATTCTTTGTGTTCTACTCATGCATGTACATCTACGCATACACATAACTCACGATGCCACCGATGGGGAACATTGCATGAAAATAAAAAAAATCCTATGAACACCCAAGATCTAATTTAGGAGATGCATAGCAATGAAAGGGGAATGTGGCTATGTACCCTTGTAGAACGAAAGGAGATGCACGGTTCATGTAGTCGTACTCTTCACGATCCAATCCGGTATAGTGCCGAATGGACAGCACCTCCGATATTAGCACACGTAGATATCGATGGCGTGCTCTCCTTCATGATCCAGCAAGCGAGGGTGAGGACGTAGATGAGATCGGAACCAGCACAATGGTATTGTGGTGGTGGCGGCAGCAGAATTTCGGCAGCACTTTGCCAAGCATGTACCGGAGGAAACCTGGGGGTGTTGGGAGGAAGGGAGGGTAGTGGTGTAAGGAGTTTGGCTGCCCTCTGACACCCCCACTATATATAGGGGCGATAGGAGCAGTGCCAGCCCTAGGCCCCTCCTCCAGGGGAGGGTTCGGCGGCCCTAGGGGGAGACTTGGCCCCTAAGGCAAGTGGGGCGCCCCTCCCACTAAGGTTTCCCCCCTCTAGCCGCAAGGGCCTCTTGGGGCTACTACGCCCATGCTGGCCAGGCACCCCCTACAGCCCATGTGGCCCCCGGGGGCAGGTGGACCCCCTCGATGGACCTCTGAAACCCTTTCGCTGACCCTGGTACACTGTCGACAAGCCCCCGAACTTTTTTGGTAGCCAAAATAGGACTTCCCATATATAAATCTTCACATACAAACAATTCCGAAGCTCCTCATGATATCCTAGATCTCATCCGGGACTCCGAACTACCTTTGGAATTTCGACTATTAATATCTCAATGCTACCCTAGCGCTATCGAACGTCAAGTGTGCGACCCTATGGGTTCGGGAACATGTAGACAAAACCGAGACACCTTCGGTCAATAATCAAGAGCGGGACCTGGATCCCCATATTAATTCCCACACATTCAATGAACATCTTCATCGGTTGAAGTGCGATATCGAGGATTCTGATAATCCCATATGCAATTCCTTTGTCCGGCGATATGTTACTTGCCCGAGATTTGATCGTCTGTATCTCCATACCTAGGTCAATCCCATTACTGGCAAGTCTCTTTACTCATTCCATAATACAAGATCCCGTGACTAAACTCATTAGTCACATGAAGCTTCTTATGATGTTGTATTACTGAGAGGGCCCAGAGATATCTCTCCATGCAACCCAATAGACACCTTCGGAGATACCTGTAGAGCACATTTATGAGAACCCAGTTATGAAGTCACGTTTGGTAGCACAAAAGGTATTCCTTCGGTGTTTGGGAGTGGCATGATCTCATGGTCTAAGGAACAGATACTTGAGGTGAAGAAAGCTGTAGCAAATTACTAAACGATCTGATGCTAAGCTTACGGTTGGGTCTGTCCATCACATCATTCTCCTATGACGTGATCCATTTATCAAACGACAACTCATATATATGGTTAGGAAACCTTAACTATCTTTGATCAACAAGCTAGTCTAATAGAGGCCTACTAGGGACATGGTGTTGTTTATGTATTCGCACAAGTATTTAAGTTTCCGGCTAATACAATTCTAGCATGAATAATAAACATTTATCATGTACAAAGAAATATGATAATAACCAATTTATTATTTCTCTAGGGCATATTTCCAACAATAAATGATCCCAAGTTATGATATAGGTTTCCATGATTTATTGATTGATAAATTACACATGCCTAAGATTAAATTTATATGTCACCGCTTTCATGAGAGATGCTAGTAGTGAATATATGAATCCCGGTCCTATTCTCCAAATCACATGCATATGCACTTTTATTTCTAGATATTACTTGTTCTACAAATACAAAAATATTTCATGGCACATTATCTACTCACTACTCATTGAACCTAGCATTACTAGTGAGATTGAAACCTTAGTGGAAGTGTTGGGGACACAAGTAGTCTTGTAATAATATTGCAGATCTCCTTGACTATTAGACTCCATATTGTATACGAATAGGTCTAGACAAGTCGTACATACCATTTAATTGTAACGATCCTTGTTATATATATGAACCAGAGGTGCAACCTGTACGTACGTGCTATTCCTATACCTCTTTAAAACTCTAGTTCTTATACGGTATCAGATTAGGTTAGGAGATGACTTCCGCTGCTCCTTTGTCCGCTGCCGTTGGCTCTTCTACTGCAGCCGCGACACCCTCGGTCGCTGCCACCACAAGCGGGCCTCTCCCACCCAGCCTCGCCGCTCTCCTCGCTGGCACCAACGGTGTGCACAACTCCTTGTCGGCAGCACCATGGCTGGCCCATCTAGTTTCGGCTCCAACCTCGGCTCCTTCATGGCCGGGTGATGCACCCAGCCTCTCTAACTCCTGCGGCCGCCACTGTCGGGCCTGCTCCCGTCCGTCTGCCCGCAATGGCCGACATGCCCGCACCTGCGCCTTTCCACTTCGCCCATCTCCTCACCATCAAGCTATCGACGGAGAACTTCCTGTATTGGCGTACGCAGGTCCTTCCTCTCTTCCAAAGCCACAATCTCCTCGGCTACGTTGATGGATCGGTGCCATGTCCACCATCGATGGTTGTGTCCACGACGGCGGGTTATGCGCAACACATGGTTCCCATCCAGGCGCATACTGTCTGGGTGCAGCAGGATCAAGCAATCCTCTCGGTGATTCAATCCTCGCTGACCGAGGGGGTCGCTGGTAAGGTCCTCTTTGCTGCCACGTCCCATGATGCATGGGCAACTCTTGAGAGCTGTTTTGCATCACAGTCCACGGTGCGGTTCATGGCATTTCGTCGGCAACTTCAGGAGATGACGAAGCTTGATCTCTCGGCCACGGTTTATCTCAACAAAGTGAAGACCCTCGCTGACACTTTGGCCACCATCGAGAAACCGCTTTCTGATGAGGAGTTCAATGGTTTTATTCTCGGTGGGTTTGGCGGTGACTATGATTCCTTGGTCGAGGTAGTACAAGGTCGTGATACTCTGATGCCTCCTCCTACTTTCTTAAGAGCGAAGCAGACGTGTTCAATATTTTTCTTCAGTTCCAAACTCATGTTGAGCGTCTCCTTGGTCGCAAGATACTTCATGTTCAGTCTGATTGGGGTGGGGAATATCGCAACCTCAACACGTTTTTTGGCAAACTTGGGATTACACACCATTCGTAGTGTCCACATACACATCAACACAATGGCACGGCTGAACGTAAGCATCATCACATAATGGAAACTGGCTTAACTCTTTTTGCACATTGCTACCTCTTGAGCACTGCGTTGGTTTTCCCTTGAAGAGGAAAGGGTGATGCAGCAAAGTAGCGTAAATATTTCCCTCAGTTTTTGAGAACCAAGGTATCAATCCAGTAGGAGGCTATGCGCTAGTCCCTACACGATAAGGGGTTCTCAATCCCTACACGGTCACTTACGAGAGTGAGATCTGATAGATTTGATAGGATAATATTTTCGGTATTTTTATGATAAAGATGCAAAGTAAAATAAAAGCAAAGTAAAAAGCAATGGAAATAACTAAGTGTTGGAAGATTAATATGATGAAGATAGACCCGGGGGCCATAGGTTTCAATAGTGGCTTCTCTCAAGAGCATAAGTATTTTACGGTGGGTGAACAAATTACTGTTGAGCAATTGACAGAATTGAGCATAGTTATGCGAATATCTAGGTATGATCATGTATATAGGCATCACATCCGAGACAAGTAGACCGACTCCTGCCTGCATCTACTACTATTACTCCACACATCGACCGCTATCCAGCATGCATCTAGAGTATTAAGTTCATAAAAATAGAGTAATGCTTTAAGCAAGATGACATGATGTAGAGGGATAAATTCATGCAATATGATAAAAACCCCATCTTGTTATCCTCGATGGCAACAATACTATACGTGCCTTGCTGCCCCTACTGTCACTGGGAAAGGACACCGCAAGATGTAAACCAAAGCTAAGCACTTCTCCCATTGCAAGAAAGATCAATCTAGTAGGCCAAACCAAACTGATAATTCGAAGAGACTTTCAAAGATAACAAATCATACATAAAAGAAATCAGAAGATTCAAATATTGTTCATAGATAAACTTGATCATAAACCCACAATAGATCGGTCTCAACAAACACACCGCAAAAGAAGATTACATCGAATAGATCTCCACGAGAGAGGGGGAGAACATTGTACAGAGATCCAAAAAAAAAAGAGAGGAAGCCATCTAGCTCTAAATATGGACCCGAAAGTTTGAGGTAAACTACTCACACTTCATCGGAGAGGCTATGGTGTTGATGTAGAAGCCCTCCGTGATGGGTGCCCCCTCCAAGGAGCTCCGAAACAGGCCCCAAGATGGGATCTCATGGGTACAGAAGGTTGCGGCGGTGGAATTAGGTTTTTGGCTCCGTATCTGATAGTTTGGGGGTACGTAGGTATATATAGGAGGAAGGAGTATGTCGGTGGAGCAACATGGGGCCCACGAGGGTGGAGGGCGCGCCCTGGGGGGTAGGCGCGCCCCCTACCTCGTGGTTTCATGGTAGCTTTCTTAACGTAGGGTCCAAGTCCTCTGGATCATGTTCGTTCCGAAAATCATGTTCCCGAAGGTTTCATTCCGTTTGGACTCCGTTTGATATTCTTTTTCTGCAAAACTCTGAAATAGGCAAAAAACAACAATTCGGGGCTGGTGTGACACTCCAAAAATTTTAATTTGGTTTTCAACAAAAACATTGTTTGATTTGAAGGAGGCCATTTAAAATCTCTCCAAAAACCCCTCCTCAAAAAAAATTTCCCATGGCAAGGATTTTATTTTGTATCTTCCTCAACCTTGGTGTTTGGTTATAAAAAACCTTCCTTCTGATTTTTACCCATCCCAAATAATATTTTTGGAATTTATTTTCTTTTAAAAAGAAACTCTATGGGTTTTGGGGCTACTCTTTTGTTTTGAGACCAACCATTGTTCTACCAAGCCTCATGTGGTAAATTCTCCCAAAACCCCTCCCTCCACTTTCGGGCAACCCAAACTTTCTGTTCCAACAAGTTCAACCCATCTTTGAATTTTATTTCATTTATTTTATCCCCAAAAACAATTCTGTCTTTTATTTTAAGCCTAGATGATTTACAAAGGAAGTACCTGATTTCCTTTGAGTTTTGATCTCAAACCAACTCCTCTGGTTAGTCCCTAGCACCCCCAACCTAGATCCATCAAGATCTACTCTTCCACAATTCAAAATTTTCAAGTTTCAACCACTGCAAGTTTGGACCAGATTCATCATTTTTGGTGAAATTCATATTTTTCGTTCTCTAAAAATTCCACCAAAAATCAGGCAGCCCCCAGGTGCTTTGAGAGGCCACCACACCAAACATAAGCCCCAGATAAATTCTTCTCATGCCTAGATCATTTCATCAAACACTTGGCCAGCACTGTTTTCTGTGCATATTCAGAAAATTCAGAGTTTCAGTCGACAGTCAGTGTCGTTTCCGTCAGTGACCTGTCATCGATCACCAAGGCACACCCTGGCGCGTTGCGCACAGCCTCTCCTCCTTATCCAAAGCATCACACGCTCTCTTGGACGGGCGTAGGTGTCGGTGGCGGCGAGCCTCGCCGACGCCGGCAGCTTCTGCGGTGGCAGAGCCACCCGTGGCGGCCAACAGGAGCTAGCGCCAGCTTTCTGCGTGCCAGCGCACGCTGCAGCACCGTCGCTGTGGCCCGGCAAGCACAGGGCACGCCCTCTGCCGCCGACGGGCCCGCGAACCTCCATTCTGCCGAAACCACCAAGCGCGCCAAATCCAACCTAGGTTAGCATCAAAATGGAACCAGTGGACCTCCACGTTGATGCTCAACACCCCAAACTAACCGACCAACCACTGCACCGCCGTAACCATCGCCGGAGATTTTCCGTTCGCGGCCACCGCCTCGGATCACCTATAAAATGAGGTCCCGAGCTCGTTCTCGAGCACCCACCACCACTCCACCTCACCAGAACCCCGCCAAGCCACCAGGAGGACCTCAACGAGGTCTCCTCCCCCGACTCCGGCCGCCTCGATCCGCCTCGGCCACCAGCTCGATCCACTCAGGTGAGGCCATCCCCGCCTCCCAAACCACGTTAGTACCCTCCTCATACACCCAATACGCTAACCCGAGCTCCAATTTAACCTCCGCAGCCTTCCCCGGCGAGATCCAACATCACTCGAGCCGCCGTCCACCGGAGCAAGGGCCGCCGCCGACGTGGTGCTCGCCGACGACCACCTCCACCACCCACAGACGCGGAAGGGCACACTGATCACGTAGGTACACTCCGATCCTCCTAACTCGCCGTGGATCGCCACCGGCGACCACCGCAGCTCTCGGGCGCCGACGCGCTCTGCTTCTCCCCGTTTGAAAATTCAAACCTGACGGGTGGGACCCCTCGTCAGTCTTTTCTTTTTTTTGAACCGTTTTCTGAAAACGCCTTCGGGCAGAATACGTCTTCCTTTGGAGTTGACGGGTTTTTAGCCGAAGCATTTTCTGTTTTGATAAGCTGGCCCCTCGAAACTTTCTGTTTCATTACAGATAATTCCCTGGACTAAAACCTTTATAACTTTTAAACAGAAAATGATTTTTGATTGATTCTTTTTCTGTCACCTTTATTTTTTTGTCTAGTTTTTTAGCATATTTATTTGAAAAATATTTGGAACACTTTTTGTGCACTCACGGTATTTACGTTAGTACTTATTTTCTTATACCGTAGATACCGGAGGAGGTGACGGAACCGCGAACTTCACCAAGCTAGACTCCGACTACTCTAAACCAGGCAAGCATGTTTGAACTTTTGATATGATGAGTGTTTTTGCATGTTTGCATTGAGTAGTTTCATGGCATGTTTATGAGCATTTCGATAAGTGTTATATTACATGCAAAGTTGAGGCAAGTGAGCTTCGAAAATCCGTATGTTTATTGATGTGAGTTTGCATGATCATGTGATGACTTGAGAGGTGATAAGATGGCAGTGTTGGAGCATGCCAGTCTTATGCCAAACCATTTAACTCCAGTGTCAACGTGGATTAAGTCACGTTACCATCCTTTTCCTTTCCTGTACTACCACATGTTTTTCCTTAAGGGATATGTCTTAGTAAGTTGCAAACCTCTTTCCTGGTACACACCAAATAGAGAGGCCGTGATGAGGGTTCCATGGCCCTGGATTAAAGCCAGTCATCCGGTCAGGGGGCATGGGTGTTTCCGGTTGGGACCGAGATTGGGCACCCCTTAGAGCGCGCGCATATAAATTTGATCCCATGCTATTCGAGGTTTCAATATAAGCCCTTTATGTGATGTCGCTCAGACGTCCGACTGTGGCACTGTTGTTATTTACTTTTCAAATATAAGCCCTTTATGTGGTGTCGCTTAGACGCCCGACTGCGGCATGATAATTTATTTGTTTACCCTTTGAGGCGTCGCTCCAGACACCCGATCGGTTTTCAGTTATTTTGTTGGGATTTCGGGAGGACTACTACCCGACTTCCTTTTTACTTATCCTGTCGTGCAGTAGTTTATTATTTGAGTGTGCATTGTTATTTGCTCATGGCGCATTCATGCTTGCATTGTTATTTGCGAGTACTTTCAAAGTACTCACCTGGCTTGTTGATTTGGCCAGATGTTGACGAAGGCGATCTCATGGATGAAGAGTTCGATAGCGAGTCCGACACCTAGAGGAGTCCCAGTCAGTCCCGTGCGATCCTGGATTTGGTCACTTGTATTATATCCGCTTCCGCTACCCGAATAAATGCATCGAGCCTCACATCGACGCTCGATGAGCTGCCAGATTAGGAGTCATGTCAACCACTCCACTGTGATATATCCACCACCACTTTTATCTCGAGTCAGTAGTATGCCACCACACCCTATGTCATAGCTGCCCTTATGTACAATATTGGCGTGTTTGTAATAAATTGTTGAGCAACCTCAGCTCAACCCTGTAATATAGTTAATGCTACTGGACTTCTGTATCAAGTATTTGTCTACCAGTAAGGAGAATTCTTCCTATTCTGGAATCAAAGAGATCGGTTTCTCAATAAGTATTTTATTGAAAAACCGGCCGTGACAAACTTGGTACCAGAGCCAGGCTGACTGTAGGAAGCCACTAGGTGCGATCGCTAACTGGTTATTAGCATAATAATGCTATTTTCAAATTTTTGCAAATGTAGTCATTTTCTGACAGTCAGCATAAATTTATGATCTGACCATTCAGAATTTTTGCCTACTTTTGTAGATGGCTGGCAACGACTGTGAGTCACAGGTATTCGCAAACATGCCTGAGGGGTTCGTCAAGCTCCTCTCCTACATCGTCAAGATCGCGATTGGGCCATCAGTGCGCCCAGTATTCACACTCTACCAGCACAAGATCAACGACAATCTGTCCATGCACCAGGCCGCGGTGCAATTCAAGGGAGGGCGTGTTGAGTTACGCTGCGTCCGGTTCTTGGGGAGAGCCATGCCTACGGAGATGCATGCTATGTAGATGGCCGCCCGTGAGGCGATAGCTCGTCTCCGAGATATTCTTCCTTCGCTGAAGACTCGTCGCTACCGCTACCTTCCATGCCACATGCCATACACCTGTCACTATGCATTCGCTTGCCCCAGAGGAGAGCAAGACGAGGCTATTGAGATGCTTGTCGAGTACCTCCAGGCTCTGTAGGCAGCCTTCGACAACCTGGTGGATGACCTTGTGGCTGCCCGCATGGACTCAGTCTATGGCTGTGCCGCCAACAGGAGGGAGCTCCTACACACCGCGCCACCGCTGACTTTCGTCTCGTCCTCAGCATCTTATTCACCTACCATTCTCGCCACCGCTCGTCGCCTGCCTACCACTGAGGAGTTCAACCAAGTCATTGCGCCCACTTCAGTCCATACTGCACCACCCATTGCGCCCACTCTAGTTCGTGTTGCTCCACCTATGGCGCCTGCTCCATCGACTCAGTGCAGCACTTCACGTCTGGAGCCTATTAGCGAGGAGGAGGTTGAGTCCCCAGCCTCTCTGGGCCTCACCCTCGGCAGGCCAAGGGAGATCCTTACCATCTCCGACTGAGTGCGCTTAGCTGCCATGCGATGTACCGGCTTGTACGATATGTTTATATGTACATAGGTTGAGAGAAGTAGCTTGTTTGCGCATCATGTAGGAACTGGGAGAAGTGCACGAGCCTAAATAACATGTCAGGAATGTGTACGCACATCCTGAGTGGTGTATTGTATAATTACTGCTTGCGTGTAAGATATGTACTGAGCAGTCCTTCTCCATGCGCAATCGATTATTCTCTTAATAGATCTTGGAGCATTTAAAAATTTCCCGTCTTTATAAATTTATTGATTTTTGCGACTCAATTTCTTTTTCTTATGAGTTTTACAAAATATATCCCCAGAGTGGAAAATGTCTCATCCTTGGACTCGCTCCATGCCAAATCCGCCAGAAGAGAATTATGGCACCCAAACAAGCAACAATTTCACACAGGGGCAGTCAAGTCAACAGGGCAGTGAAACAACATTTTCCCAAGTATGCCGCCTTTATGAACAGAGTCAGCAACAACATCAGGAAATGATGAACCAAGTCATCAATATGGGAAATCACCGTGGACCGTATCAGCAGCAATCCAAATTGTCTGAGCTACAGAAGACGCGTCCCCCAACATTTTCTCATACTGACAAACCTCTTGAGGCCGATGATTGGCTTCCAGACATGGAAAGAAAATTAATTATTGCACAGTGTTCAGACCATGAGAAAGTACTATATGCACCGCACTATCTCACTGGAGCGGCTGCATCATGGTGGGAAAATTTCCTACACATGCACCCCAACGAAAATGATATAACCTGGGAGGAGTTCAAAGAAGGTTTTCAAGGGGCGCACATTCCTATGAGTGTTATGAAGATCAAGAAGAGGGAGTTTGATGACCTCAAGTAGAGGACCATGACGGTGATGGAATACAACAATCAGTTTACTCTATTGTCTCGCTACGCCAACGAAGAGCGTATGACTGAAAGCAAGAAGATGTAAAATTCCTGGACGGTCTGGCATCATCGCTTAAATGCCAGCTGGTCGTACACACCTTCCCAGACTTCAAAACACTAGTGGATAAGGCTATTACCTTGGAAAATGAGAGACGCAGCTTGGAGGATTTCCGCAAGCGCAAAAGGGACCATACTACTCTTGCTCGCAACCACCGGAGCAAGACGGATTTTCAGAAAGGTGGGACACACAAACCCACGACAAATGTTTCACACCCAATCAAGAATTTCCATGCAAGGGACAAGGAGTTCACATATCGCCCAGGCGTTACTTGCTATGCTTGTGGAAGAGAAGGGCACTATGCCAAGCAGTGCCCCAAGCCAAGGAACTCGACCCCAAAGCCGAACAACGGTGGCAATAATTCAGCGCCCAAGCGAAACAACTTCAACCCCAATAACAACCACAGGAAGGGTCACCTGAACCACGTGACCAGAGAGGAAGCACAAAATGCCCCGGATATCGTACTCGGTATGTTCCCTATAAACACAATACCTGCCACGGTTTTGTTTGATTATGGAGCTTCTCACTCGTTCATTTCAAAGAGATTTGCTTTGCAAAATGATTTTTTGATGCTTCCCTTGGAAAAATCCATGATCATCAAGTCCCTTGGGATTAAGCAAGTTACTCAGAGCTACTGCCAAGGTGTGGTTATTGAGTTTGAAGGATTGAAGTTTCACGCCAACCTTATTGTATTGGAAAATAAAGGACTGGATGTCATCCTAGGGATGGATTGGTTAACCACCAACAAAGGATTTATTGACTGCTTCAACCGGACAGTAATTCTCACCCACCATCATGGGAAGACAATAGAAGTTTCAGCCCAAGAAAGAAAAATATCTCGGCAACCGAGGTTGAACAAGGTGGACGTTTCTGAGTTAAGCAAAGTTCCAGTAGTGTGTGAGTTTCCAGACGTATTTCCCGAAGAACTACCAGGCATGCCACCAGACCGAGAGATAGAATTCAGCATTGAGCTAGCACCCGGAACCCCCACCATTTACAAGAAACCATACAGAATGGCACCATCCGAGTTGGTAGAATTAAAGAAGCAAATAAAAGAATTACTGGACAAAGGATATATACGAGCCAACTCCTCACCTTGGGGTTCACCAATTTTATTTGCCAAGAAAAAGGATGGGACACTGAGATTGTGTATAGACTATCGAGCACTTAACATGGTCACAATCAAGAACAAATACCCAATGCCACGGATAAATGATTTATTTGATCAGCTCGCTTAGGCCAAGGTTTTCTCAAAAATTGACTTAAGGTCGGGATACCATCAATTAAAAGTACGAACAGAAGATATCCCCAAGACAGCCTTCACTTCCAGATACGGACTGTATGAGTTCACAGTAATGCCGTTTGGACTAACAAACGACCCCGCATATTTTGTTCACCTCGTGAACAAAGTATTTATGAAGTTTATGGACAAGTTTGTTGTGGTATTCATCGACGATATTCTGATATACTCCAAGACACCAGAAGAGCACGCTGAACATCTCAGAATTGTACTAGGAGAACTAAGGAAACATCAATTGTACGCCAAGTTTAGCAAATGTGAATTTTGGCTAAGACAGGTGGGTTTTCTGGGCCACGTACTGACCCAAGAAGGTATTGCCGTAGACCCAGAAAAGGTCAAGGCCGTACTTGGCTGGAAACCACCAGCCAGCGTAACGGACGTACGAAGTTTCTTGGGAATGGCAGGATACTACCGAAGATTTATTGATGGATTCTCCACCATAGCAAAGCCAATGACGCAGTTACTCAAGAAGGATAAGAAGTTTGAATGGACTGAAGCTTGCAAGAAAAGTTTCCAAGAACTAAAAAGGAAATTAACGACAGCACCAGTATTAATTGTGCCAGACATACACAAGAATTTTGAGGTGTATTGTGACGCATCCCGGAAGGGCCTCGGTTGCATATTAATGCAAGAAGGCAAGGTAGTCGCGTATGTTTCCAGGCAACTTCGCAAGCATGAAGAAAATTATCCTACTCATGACTTGGAATTTGCAGCAGTCATCCATGCACTCAAAGAGTGGAGACACTTTCTACTTGGAGATCGTTGTGAAATATACACAGACCATAAGAGCCTCAAGTATATTTTCACACAACCGGAACTCAATTTACGGCAACGATGCTGGTTGGAATTAGTAAAGGATTATGATGTTGGAATCCACTACCATCCAGAGAAAAGCAAATGTAGTGGAGGATGCTCTTAGTCGGAACCCCAGCTCGGACGACGACAACCTACCAAGTCTGAGACCTGAATTTTGGCAGGAGTTTGCTAAACTCAACTTGCTAATGGCCACCGAAGGCAGCGTGTCGAATTTAGAAATACAGCCTACCCTGATAGAAAAGATTAAGAAGGCTCAGCATGGGCACCCCAACATTGAAGGCATAAAAAGGAAAGTGAGTTTGGGCAAGGCCTCGGAATTCGTCATCAACGAGCAGGGAATATTGTGGTACGGAGATAGGCTTTCCGTACCAAATATAGAGGACCTTAAACAGCAAATTCTAGCTGAAGGCCACACCGCTCCGTATTCAATCCATCCTGGAGGAACAAAAATGAACAAGGACCTTCAGGAAAAATTTTGGTGGCACGGTATGAAAAGGGACATAGCCACATTCATTGCATGTTGTGATTCATATCAACGCATCAAGGCCGAGCACCAGAAACCGGCCGGACTATTAACCAAATAAGATACCCGAGTGGAAATGGGACGAAATTGGAATGGATTTTATTGTTGGACTACCTCGGTCACGACACGGGAATGATGCCATATGGGTCATCACAGATAGACTGACTAAGGTGGCACACTTCATCCCCGTGAAGACAACCCAGACCACTCAGAAGCTTGCCAGGCTTTATCTTTCCCGTATCATCTTCTTGCATGGAGTTCCAAAGACTATAATATCAGACAGAGGCACTCAATTCGTCTCCCGATTTTGGGATCAATTACAACAAGCCCTGGGAACTCAACTGACGTTTAGTACCGCATACCACCCCCAGACTGATGGACAAACTGAACGCGTAAACCAAATTCTAGAAGACATGCTGAGAGCATGTGTCCTCACCTATGGAACCAGTTGGGAAGAAAGCTTGACATATGCGGAGTTCGCATAAAACAACGGTTACCAAGCCAGCCTGCAAATGGCACCTTTTGAAGCTCTGTACGGGCAAAGATGCCATACCCCGCTAAATTGGTCAGAAACCGGAGACAACCATATCTTCGGCCCAGACATGCTCAAGGAGGCTGAGGAGAAAGTTAAGATAATTAGGGATCGACTCAGGGCAGCTCAAAGTCGATAGAAGAGTTATTACGATCAAAAGCATCGGGGAGTCAGTTTTGAACCCGGTGAGTATGTGTACCTACGAGTATCTCCTATGAGGGGCCTGCAACGATTCAAGGTTAAGGGAAAGCTAGCACCAAGATTCATCGGACCCTTCTGTATAGTGGCCTGAAGAGGCACGGTAGCCTACCAGCTAGACTTACCCGAAGAATTATCCGACGTCCACGATGTGTTCCACGTCTCGCAATTGAGGAAGTGCATGAGCAACACAGAGAAGCAAGTATCCCATGAAGACATTTACGTGCAACCAGACCTCACCTACCGGGAACGCCCAATAAAAATATTAGAGGAGTCTGAAAGGAGGACCCGACAGAAAACCATCAATTTTTTCAGAGTTCAGTGGAGCAATCACACCGAGAATGAAGCAACTTGGGAAAGAGAGGATTTTCTTCGGACAGAGCACCCACACTTATTTGAGGATCAGCTGAAATCTCGGGGACGAGATTTTTCCTAAGGGGGTAGGTGCTGTGACACTCCAAAAATTTTAATTTGGTTTTCAACAAAAACCATGTTTGATTTGAAGGAGGCCATTTAAAATCTCTCCAAAAACCCCTCCTTCTCAAAAAAAATTCCCATGGCAAGGATTTTATTTTGTATCTTCCTCAACCTTGGTGTTTGGTTATTTAAAACCTTCCTTCTGATTTTTACCCATCCCAAATAATATTTTTGGAATTTATTTTCTTTTAAAAAGAAACTCTATGAGTTTTGGGGCTACTCTTTTGTTTTGAGACCAACCATTGTTTTACCATGCCTCATGTGGTAAATTCTCCCAAAACCCCTCCCTCCACTTTCGGGCAACCCAAACTTTCTGTTCCAACAAGTTCAACCCATCTTTGAATTTTATTTCATATATTTTATCACCAAAAACAATTATGTCTTTTATTTTAAGCCTAGATGATTTACAAAGGAAGTACCTGATTTCCTTTGAGTTTTGATCTCAAACCAACTCCTCTGGTTAGTCCCTAGCACCCCCAACCTAGATCCATCAAGATCCACTCTTCCACAATTCAAAATTTTCAAGTTTCAATCACTGCAAGTTTGGACCAGATTCATCATTTTTGGTGAAATTCATATTTTTCTTTCTCCAAAAATTCCACCAAAAATCAGGCAGCCCCCAGGTGCTTTGAGAGGCCACCACACCAAAGATCAGCCCCAGATAAATTCTTCTCATGCCTAGATCACTTCATCAAACACTTGGCTGGCACTGTTTCTGTGCATATTCAGAAAATTCAGAGTTTCAGTCGACAGTCAGTGTCGTTTCCATCAGTGACCTGTCATCGATCACCAGTGCACACCCTGGCGCGGTGCGCATGGCCTCTCCTCCTTATCCAGAGCATCACACGCTCTCTTGGACGGGCGCAGGTGTCGGTGGCGGCGAGCCTCACCGACGCCGACAGCTTCTGCGGTGGCAGAGCCACCCGTGGCGGCCAACGGGAGCTAGCGCCAGCTTTCTGCACCGTCCGGCGCCGCCCAACGCACCCGAGGCCTCCGCGTGGCCTTCTGCGTACCAGCGCATGCCGCAGCACCGTCGCCGTGGCCCGGCAAGCACAGGGCACGCCCTCTGCCACCGACGGGCCCGCGAAGCTCCGTTCTGCCGAAACCACCAAGCGCGCCAAATCCAACCTAGGTTAGCATCTAAAAGGAACCAGTGGACCTCCACGTTGATGCTCAACCCCCTAAACTAACCGACCAACCACTGCACCGCCGTAACCATCGCTGGAGATTTTCCGTTCGCGGCCACCGCCTCGGATCACCTATAAAATGAGGTCCCGAGCTCGTTCTCGAGCACGCACCACCACTCCACCTCACCAGAACCCCGCCAAGCCACCAGGAGGACCTCAAGGAGGTCTCCTCCCCCGACTACGGCCGCCCCGTTCCGCCTCGGCCACCAGCTCGATCCACTCAGGTGAGGCCATCCCCGCCTCCCAAACCACGTCAGTACCCTCCTCATACACCCAGTACGCTAACCCGAGCTCCAATTTAACCTCCGCAGCCCTCCCCGGCGAGATCCAACATCACCCGAGCCGCCGTCCGCCGGAGCAAGGGCCGCCGCCGACGTGGTGCTCGCCGACGACCACCTCCACCACCCACAGACGCGGAAGGGCACACTGATCACGTAGGTACCCTCTGATCCTCCTAACTCGCCGTGGATCGCCGCCGGCGACCACCGCAGCTATCGGGCGCCGACGCGCTCTGCTTCTCCCCGTTTGAAAATTCAAACCTGACGGGTGGGACCCCTCGTCAGTCTTTTTTTTTAAACCGTTTTCTGGAAACGCCTTCGGGCAGAATACGTCTTCCTTTGCAGTTGACGGGTTTTTAGCCGAAGTGTTTTCTGTTTTGATAAGCTAGCCCCTGGAAACTTTTTGTTTCATTACAGATAAGTCCCTGGACTAAAACCTTTATAACTTTTAAACAGAAAATGATTTTTGATTGATTCTTTTTCTGTCACCTTTATTTTTCTGTCTAGTTTTTTATCATATTTATTTGAAAACTAATTGGAACACTTTTTGTGCACTCATGATATTTACGTTAGTACGTATTTTCTTATACCGTAGATACCAGAGGAGGTGACGGAACCGCGAACTTCACCAAGATAGACTCCGACTACTCCGAACCAGGCAAGCATGTTTGAACTTTTGATATGATGAGTGTTTTTGCATGTTTGCATTGAGTAGTTTCATGGCATGTTTATGAGCATTTCGATAAGTGTTATATTACATGCAAAGTTGAGGCAAGTGAGCTTCGAAAATCCGTATGTTTATTGATGTGAGTTTGCATGATCATGTGATGACTTGAGAGGTGATAAGATGGCAGTGTTGGAGCATGCCAGTCTTATGCCAAACCATTTAACTCCAGTGTCAACGTGGATTAAGTCACGTTACCATCCGTTTCCTTTCCTGTACTACCACATGTTTTTCCGCAAGGGATATCGCTTAGTAAGTTGCAAACCTTTTTCCTGGTACACACCAAATAGAGAGGTCGTGATGAGGGTTCCATGGCCCTAGATTAAAGCCAGTCATCCGGTCAGGGGGCATGGGTGTTTCCGGTTGGGACCGAGAGGGGGGCACCCCTTAGAGCGCGTGTATATAAATTTGATCCCATGCTATTCGAGGTTGTGATCTCCCCGTCTCAAAGTTTTTCTTGAACGTTGTCTAGGGTGATTCCTGGCATCGTGAGGTGGGATGGGTGTGTACTGGTTAGATGTGTTTTTACCGAAATACCGTAAACGGAACTAGTCCTTCGTGACTACGAAATCCGTTAGCTGTGGATGATTAGTACAAACTCGCAGAGTCAAAATCCTTGAATCATCTTATCCATGTCCGAGTACTGTGTTCAACTTATCTTGTCGATGTCGGTCTCGGTGACAAAACTCGTGAACCACATGAGTGTTAAGTCCGCTAAATGATTATTCCGTGGATGGACTAACCCGCTTATTATTATGTGTTGATTATTTCTGTGAGTGTTATATCTTCGTGAATTTATCAGATATGAATAAGGAAATATAAGCCCTTTCTGCGATGTCGCTCAGACGTCCGATCGCGGGCACGCTTGTTATTTACTTTCAATATAAGCCCTTTCTGCGATGTCGCTCGACGCCTCGATCGTGGCACGCTTGTTATTTACTTTCAATATAAGCCCTTTCTGCGATGTCGCCGGGACGTCCGATCGTGGCACGCTTGTTATTTACTTTCAATATAAGCCCTTTCTACGATGTCGCTCAGACGTCCGACTGTGGCACGCTTGTTATTTACTTTCAATATAAGCCCTTTCTGCGATATCGCTCAGACGTCCGACTGTGGCACGCATGTTATTTACTTTCAATATAAGCCCTTTATGTGATGTCGCTCAGACGTCCGACTGTGGCACTCTTGTTATTTACTTTTCAAATATAAGCCCTTTATGTGGTGTCGCTTAGACGCCCGACTGGGGCATGATAATTTATTTGTTTACCCTTCGAGGCGTCGCTCCAGACACCCGATCGGTTTTCAGTTATTTTGTTGGGGTTTCGGGAGGACTACCGCCCGACTTCCTTTTTACTTATCCTGTCGTGCAATAGTTTATTATTTGAGTGTGCATTGTTATTTGCTCATGGCGCATTCATGCTTGCATTTGTTATACTTTATGTCCGAACTGTCTTGCGAGTACTTTCAAAGTACTCACCTGGCTTGTTGATTTGGCCAGATGTTGACGAAGGCGATCTCATGGATGAAGAGTTCGATAGCGAGTCCGACGCCTAGAGGAGTCCCAGTCAGTCCCGTGCGATCCTGGATTTGGTCACTTGTATTATATCCGCTTCCTCTACCCGAATAAATGCATCGAGCCTCACCTCGACGCTCGATGAGCTGCCAGATTAAGAGTCATGTCAACCACTCCACTGTGATATATCCACCACCATTTTTATCTCGAGTCAGTAGTATGCCACCAAACCCTGTGTCATAGCCGCCCTTATGTACAATATTGGCGTGTTTGTAATAAATTGTTGAGCAACCTCAGCTCAACCCTGTAATATAGTTAATGCTAATGGACTTCTGTGTCAAGTATTTGTCTACCAGTAAGGAGAATTCTTCCTATTCTGGAATCAAAGAGATCGGTTTCCCAATAAGTATTTTATTGAAAAACCGGTCATGACAGCTGGGCCTCCGGTTAATAGGCTAGTCCCAAAAATAATATAAAAGTGGATAATAAAGCCCAATAATGTCCAAAATAGAAGATAATATAGCATGGAGCAATCAAAATTTATAGATACGTTGGAGACGTATCAAGCATCCCCAAGCTTAATTCCTGCTCGTCCTCGAGTACGTAAATGATAAAAACAGAATTTTTGATGTGGAATGCTACTTGGCATAATTTCAATGTAATTCTTCTTAATTGTTGTATGAATATTTAGATCCGAAAGATTCAAGATAAAAGTTCAAGATAAAAGTTCATATTGACATAAAAATAATAATACTTCAAGCATACTAACTAAGCAATTATGTCCTCTCAAAATAACATGGCCAAAGAAAGTCCATCCCTACAAAATCATATAGTTTAGTCATGCTCCATCTTCGTCACACAAGAATGCTCTCATCATGCACAACCCCAACGATAAGCCAAGCAATTGTTTCATACTTTAGTAATCTCAAACTTTTTCAACCTTCACGCAATACATGAGCGTGAGCCATGGGTATAGCACTATGGGTGGAATAGAATATGATGATGGGGGTTATGTGTGGAGAAGACAAAAAAGGAGAAAGTCTCACATCAACGGGGCTAATCAAGGAGCTATGGAGATGCCCATCGATTGCTGTTAATGCAAGGAGTAGGGATTGCCATGCAACGGATGCACTAGAGCTATAAGTATATGAAAGCTCAACAAAAGAAACTAAGTGGGTGTGCATCCAACTTGCTTGCTCACGAAGACCTAGGGCACTTGAGGAGGCCCATTGTTGGAATTTACAAGCCAAGTTCTATAATGAAAAATTCCCACTAGTATATGAAAGTGACAAAACAAGAGACTCTCTATCATGAAGATTATGGTCCTACTTTGAAGCACAAGTGTGGTAAAGGATAGTAACATTGTCCCTTCTCTCTTTTTCTCTCATTTTTTTGGGCCTTCTCTTTTTTTTATGGCCTTTCTCTCTTTTTTTTCCTCACTTGGGAAAATGCTCTAGAAAATGATGATCATCACACTTCTATTTATTTACAACCCAATGATTACAACTCGATACTAGAAAAAAGTATAACTCTATATGAATGCCTCCGACGGTGTACCGGGATATGCAATGAACCAAGAGTGACATGTATGAAAGAATTATGAATGGTGGCTTTGCCACAAATACTATGTCAACTACATGATCATGCAAAGCAATATGACAATGATGAACGTGTCATGATAAACGGAATGGTGGAAAGTTGCATGGAAATATATCTCGGAATGGCTATGGAAATGCCATAATAGGTAGGTATGGTGGCTGTTTCGACGAAGATATAAGAAGGTTTATGTGTGAAAGAGTGTATCATATCGCGGGGTTTGGATGCACCGGTGAAGTTTGCACCAACTCTCAATGTGAGAAAGGGCAATGCACGGTACCGAAGAGGCTAGCAATGGTGGAAAGGTGAGAGTGCGTATAATCCATGGACTCAATATTAGTCATAAAGAATTCATATACTTATTGCAAAAATCTACAAGTCATCAAAAACCAAGCAGTACGCGCATGCTCCTAGGGGGATAGATTGGTAGGAAAAGATCATCGCTCGTCCCCGACCGCCACTCATAAGAAGAACAATCAAAGAACACCTCATGTTTCAAATTTGTTACATAACGTTTACCATACGTGCATGCTACGGGACTTGCAGACTTCTACACAAGTATTTCTCAAATTCACAACTACTCAACTAGCACAACTTTAATATCACTACCTCCATATCTCAAAACAATCATCAAGCATCAAACTTCTCTTAGTATTCAAAACACTCATAAGAAAGTTTCTACTATTCTTGAATACCTAGCATATTAGGATTTTTAAGCAAATTACCGTGCTATTTAAGACTCTCAAAATAATCTAAGTGAAGCATGAGAGATCAATAGTTTCTATAAAACAAATCCACCACCGTGCTCTAAAAGATATAAGTGAAGTACTAGAGCAAAAACTATATAACTCAAAAGATATAAGTGAAGCACATAGAGTATTCTAATAATTTCCGAATCATGCGTGTCTCTATCAAATGGTGTGTACAGAAAGGATGATTGTGGTAAACTAAAAAGCAAAGACTCAAATCATACAAGACGCTCGAAGCAAAACACATATCATGTGGTGAATAAAAATATAGCTCCAAGTAAAGTTACCGATGGAAGTAGACGAAAGAGGGGATGCCTTCCGGGGCATCCCCAAGCTTTGGCTTTTTGGTGTCCTTAGATTATCTTGGGGTGCCATGGGCATCCCCAATCTTAGGCTCTAGCCACTCCTTGTTCCATAATCCATCAAATCTTTCACCCAAAACTTGAAAAACTTCACAACCCAAACTTAGCAGAAAATCTCGTGAGCTCCATTAGCGAAAGAAAACAAAAGACCACTTCAAGGTACTGTAATGAACTCATTCTTTATTTATATTGGTTTTAAACCTACTGTATTCCAACTTATCTATGGTTTATAAACTCTTTTACTAGCCATAGATTTATCAAAATAAGCAAACAACACACGAAAAACAGAATCTGTCAAAAACAGAATAGTCTGTAGTAATCTGTAACTAACGCAAACTTCTGGAACTCCAAAACATCAGCCAAAATAGGACGACCTAGAATTTTTTTTATTGATCATAAGCAATTCGAATCAATATGTTATCACGTTCTGGTGATTTTTAACAATTATTTTCGTGAACAGAAAGTTTCTGGAATTTTCTGCAAGATCAAATAACTATCATCCAAGAAGATCCTATAGGTTTAACTTGGCACAAACACTAATTAAAACATAAAAACACATCTAACCAGAGGCTAGAACAAATATTTGTTCCTAAATAGAAGCAAAAAGCAAAAAAACTAAAAATAAAATTGGGTTGCCTCCCAACAAGCGCTATCGTTTAACGCCCCTAGCTAGGCAAAATAGCAAGGATAGATCTAGGTATTGCCATCTTTGGTTTTAGGGAAAAAGAGAGCAAACTTGTTATCTATGGAATTAATCTTTCTATTTTGACAAAGTATATGGCCATTAATGGTAGAAGAAATATTAAGTATGTTCCGGAAATTGGCATCTAGGCTGGCTTTTATCTCTTTGATAGATTCGTTTTGGTAAGAAAGCAAAAGAGATGTGATTTCAACTTTCTCGTTAATGGGGTGCCCAAATATAGTTTTCATCTTTTCATAGGTATATATGGGGTCCCCTTCGAGAAAACCCTCTTCAAAAATAGAATCTAAAACTTGTTTGAACGAAGCGGGCAACCCAACATAAAAGCTCTTTAAGTAAACCTCAATTTGGTATTGAGGTACATAGCTAGCCCGGATCCTTAATAGGCTATCCCAAGCATCTTTCAAAGATTCATCGAGTAAATAATGAAATATTCCAGAATCTTCTTCATCAAAATTGCTAAGGTTTTCATTGATAACTCCAACAGGTTTTTCCATAGTATTTTTATTTATGAGTTTACATAAGATAGCAGGATTGTCTAGAGTGCTAAAACTTGGGAGAGGAACCCCAACTCTTTTTGGTTCCGACATTGAAAGGAAAAAGTGGACGAAAAGAGGCAACCGGAAAAGAGGGGGCGAATAAAACAACAAGGGTGAAGTGGGGGAGAGGAAAACGAGAGGCAAATGGCAAATAATGTAATGCAGGAGATAAGGGTTTGTGATGGGTACTTGGTATGTTGACTTTTGCATAGACCTCCCCGGCAACGGCGCCAGAAATCCTTCTTGCTACCTCTTCAAGATCGCTGGTTTTCCTTGAAGAGGAAAGGGTGATGCAGCAAAGTAGCGTAAGTATTTCCCCTCAGTTTTTGAGAAACAAGGTATCAATCCAGTAGGAGGCTACGCGCTAGTCCCTCGCACCTACACAGACAAATAAATCCTCGCAACCAACGCGATAAGGGGTTGTCAATCCCTACACGGTCACTTACGAGAGTGAGATCTGATAGATATCATAGGATAATATTTTTGGTATTTTTATGATAAAGATGCAAAGTAAAATAAAAGCAAAGTAAAGAGCAATGGAAATTACTAAGTGTTGGAAGATTAATATGATGAAGATAGACTCGGGGGCCATAGGTTTCACTAGTGGCTTCTCTCAAGAGCATAAGTATTTTACGGTGGGTGAACAAATTACTGTTGAGCAATTGACATAATTGAGCATAGTTATGAGAATATCTAGGTATGATCATGTATATAGGCATCACGTCCGAGACAAGTAGACCGACTCCTGCCTGCATCTACTACTATTACTCCACACATCGACTGCTATCCAGCATGCATCTAGATTATTAAGTTCATAAGAATAGAGTAACGCTTTAAGCAAGATGACATGATGTAGAGGGATAAATTCATGCAATATGATAAAAACCCCATCTTGTTATCCTCGATGGCAACAATACTATACGTGCCTTGCTGCCCCTACTGTCACTGGGAAAGGACACCACAAGATTGAACTCAAAGCTAAGCACTTCTCACATTGCAAGAAAGATCAGTCTAGTAGGCCAAACCAAACTGATAATTCAAAGAGACTTCCAAAAATAACCAATCATACATAAAAGAATTCAGAAGATTCAAATATGGTTCATAGATAAACTTGATCATAAACCCACAATTTATCGGTCTCAACAAACACACTGCAAAAGAAGATTACATCGAATAGATCTCCACGAGAGAGGGGAAGAACATTGTATTGAGATCCAAAAAGAGAGAGGAAGCTATCGAAGAGGCTACGGTGTTGACATAGAAGCCCTCCGTGATGGGTGCCCCCTCCGGCGGAGCTCCGGAACAGGCCCCAAGATGGGATCTCGTGGATACAAAAGGTTGCGGAGGTGGAATTAGGTTTTTGGCTCTGTATCTGATAGTTTGGGGGTACAGAGGTATATATAGGAGGAAGGAGTACGTCGGTGGAGCAACATGGGGCCCACGAGGGTGGAGGGCACGCCCTGGGGGGGTAGCCGCGCCCCCTACCTCGTGGCTTCCTGGTAGCTTTCTTGATGTAGGGTCCAAGTCCTCTGGATCATGTTCTTTCCGAAAATCACATTCCTGAAGGTTTTATTCCGTTTGGACTCCGTTTGATATTATTTTTCTGCAAAACTCTTAAATAGGCAAAAAAACAACAATTCTGGGTTGGGCCTCCGGTTAATAGGTTAGTCCCAAAAATAATATAAAAGTGGATAATAAAGCCCAATAATGTCCAAAACAGAAGATAATATAGCATGGAGCAATCAAAAATTATAGATACGTTGAAGACGTATCACACATGCATTTGTACCATTTTGGTTTTGGACTGATGGTTTTTCTACTGCTTGCTTTCTTGTCAATAGGCTTCCTACACGAGTACTAAACATGAAAACTCCAATTGAATGCTTTTTTCAAGAAACACCTGATTATACATTTCTCAAAGTGTTTGGCTGTGCGTGTTGGCCGCATCTTCGACCATATAACATTCGCAAACTTGAGTTTCATTCTGAAAATGTGTGTTTCTTGGGTATAGCTCCCTACATAAAGGATACAAGTGTCTCCATGTTCCTTCAAATCATGTTTACATATCTCGTGATGTTATCTTTGATGAGAATCACTATCCTTTCTCTAACTTTTCCGAGTCACAATCTTCGTCACATTCTATTCCACCATCGCTTGTTTCGTCTGACCAATTTGTAGATGTGGCATATTCTCCTATTTTGCTTCCTAACCATGGTGCAGGTACCGGACATGGTGCTCGTCTTCAGCTTCTAGATGATGAAGGAGCTTCCCCTGATGCAACTTACGTCGATCGCCCAACCATGCATGGCCCGTACATTGATAACACGCAGGAAGGGGCGCGCCATGCAGTAGCGGCTCTGCCCGAACCGGAGCAAGCCGAGCCTGCGTCCACTCCCTCCACAGCGGGCGGCTCAGCTGTGGAGCCGTCCCTGGACTCGAACGCATCAGGCAACCCCGATCTGTCCCCGTCCATGCCTTGTGATGCACCTGAACATTCGTCCTCTCCGCCTTCAATGCCCTTGTCGACAAGTGATGTGAACGTGGGCCAGGATGTGATCTCACTATTAGGAAAAGGACTATAGATGGGATGGACTCTAATGGCACACCAGAGAAGTAGTGCGCCACTACTATATACTAATGGCGCACCATTTGCTGATGCACCATTAGTGTGGAAGACACTAATGGCGCACCAGACAAAAGGTGCGCCACTAGTAATTTTTTTTTCATTTTTCCACTACAAGAAACTTGTTAATACATGACGGATTTCTGATGACAGTTTCGAAATTCGTCATGAACCGCCTAATACAGACCCGCAAGCCCACTAAAACCCGCCTAAAGCCCTAAACCTTTCCCCGTATAAAAGCAAACCCTAAGAGAATCTCGTCCCCAATCCCTTTCTCCATCCGCCGCCACCACGCTTCGCCTCTCCTCTCCTCTCCTCGCCCCCGTCCTCTGCCTCAACCTTCCCGCCTCCAAGCGACGATGATGACCCGAGATCCATGGCGACAGCGGCTGCAGCGGCCCGATGGGAGTCGCGGCCAACCCTAGCCGCCGTGGCGCGCCTCAGCTGCTCACAACCCATGACCTGGGCCATGGATCTACGGCAGGGACCTCCCTCCTCCGTCTCACAGGCCGCGCAACTGCCTCGCCATCCGGAGATTTGGAGCAGCAAGGGCCGGATGAGGAGAGGACGACGACCGTGACCTGCGGCAGGCCCGAGCTCGACCTCGCCGGCAACGTCGACACCCCTCACAAGGTCCATCCCTGCTCCCCCCCCTCGGTTGTCTCCTCTATCCATTACTTCCTCTTCTCTCCCATCCCCAATTGAAGTTTTTTTGCTTTGATTCAGAACAGCAGGAGCTCTCCGCCTCTCCAGTTCGATGGATGGGAACGAACGGGACCCCACGCTCGAGCCAGATGAGCTCGATGGCTAGCAGCCCCGAAAACCATGATTCCCCAGAGAACAAGAAGGTCGACCCTCTCACTCTGGTTTTTTCTTTTCTTTCCAAGTGACTGCTGCTCTTCTTTAGTATAGTTCTCCAAGGACTCTCCAATTTTCTTGGACTGAACCTATGCAGAAAACGTGGCCGCTTTGTTTCCTGATACTCGCAAGTTACAGCCAACAATAGACTAGCACTGTTGGCTATTTCCCTTTTCTTCTCTCACCGTGCGTGCATTAGTAGTGTAGAGTTTGTGTAATCTGCTAGTTAATTAAGTAACTACAGTACTAGTTAGACAAGTTGTGTGGTGGTTCACGTTTAGTCCCTAACCAAAAATTAGGCCATGCCCATATTACTGTTCTTCTCCTTTCTATTGTTATTAGTCTGGCATATCCCTGTATTTTTATATTATCTACCACTTTACTCCCTGGCATAGTTGCAAACTACTTCTCCACCGAGAAGTGGTTGTTTGGTATAGTATACCAGTGTGCATTTTTATTTGTAGCAGAACTAGTCTAAGTTAGATGTACTCATGTTTGTTAATATTAGGATCAAATATCAATGCTAGTTGAGACATACTACCTGCCATCTTGAAATATAAAATGTTTTTATAGGCTAAACTAGCCTACAAAAACGTATATATATTTTGAGACTGAGGTAGTATTTGTTAGTTCTGACCATGCCTAGCTTAAGGACTGATCGGTATTCTTGAAAAAAAATCCTGCATATGTTCGTACATTTTCCTATCTGAATTATGTTGGATGTATTTTGGTGTGTGCATGTGACATTCAAGGCACATTTTTGCAATATATTTTAGTATATGGTGCTGTGAAACTTCTACGATTGAACATACCACGGCAAGCTTTAGAAGTAACTTTCTTCCATCTACAAAAGCTGAGAGGCAGAGGGAGGGGCACATAGTTTTACCATTGAATAAGCTACTCCCTGAGCTAGAGTGAGGGGCGCAACATTTACCACTAAATATGTTGCTCCATTCAACATGATTGATGCTCTAAAATGAAAGTTTAACAATCTGCAGCTTTAGAGATTTAGAGGCACACACAAATAATGAAATAGTGTAACAATCTGCAGCTTTGAAAATGTTGGTGTTCTTATTTGATCTTGGTTTGCAGCAAATAATAATATTTGTGTTATCATTAACTTTGGGCTCCAATGAAATTCTTGTACGTGTCAATCCTAATTCTCTGCCAAAAGTTGTTTAACAGTATGCTAATGCTTTGCCCAGGTCTATCTCATGGACACCCAGATTTTGTATGCAATTTTCCCAACACCATCGCGTTACCTCACTGTTGGTCGTAATTTTGCATCGCCACTTATTTTCTTTATTATTGTTACTGTCAAATACTAATTCTTCAGCTGTACGCTTGATAATTGTTGATGATTTCTTAGCGTTACAAGTGAAATGTATCCTTGGGCAAAATGTCCACATTCTTAGACAGGTCCATTACTATCTCCTTCATAGCCTTTTGGTTTTATTATTTTCACTATATACCTTTTTTTGTTCTAAGTTTCAACTGTCAAGTGTTAGCAATATATAGATATTGTTATTCAGGGTATATCCAATTTCTTAATGCTCTAATAGGGTAGGTTCTGGGGTTGGTTAACCTCATTTATGCAAATTGCTGGTACCCAAAGGTGTCATTCTGTCAATATTGACAAGTTGATTCATGCCTACTTACAAGGCTGGAAAAATAATGTATTACTGGACACAACTGTAGAAGTATGTAGATGTTTGTTTTCTCAACACATAACTATCATTTCTTTTATTATCATCAAGGATCACTGGACATATGATAATTGAACGAATTTTGTGCACTCTTGTATGTATTGCCCCCCTTTGTTAGACCAGTTTTTTTTTTTCTTTTTCTTGTTTGGATGATATGCACAAGTACGTAACATTTAAATCTTTTACCCACAACTTGGTTGTCTTAATTAATAGGGATCTACATGAAACTTATATATGTAGTGGATACTATGTTATTCTCGTTTGTAGCACTGCAAGATTTAAGAATTTTGGAGAGCATGAGTTATTCATTTTTACTTTGTTAAAATTCTCATATTTTACAATCTATGCATATTTACAAATATCTAATGGTCTTGTAAATATTCTAGGTATGACTGCGTACCAGGCTACTTGGTGCTGCCCATCAAAATTCGCACGGCATGATACTTTCCATCAGGAGGGCCGATGGCAAGAACTTGAATAACAACTTCACTAGTTTAAATGTTCTGTTTGTGTGAACTGGATTGTACTGTTTCCTAACTTTGTTGAGTGATATATTTTATTAATCTATGTTGTAAATTATCATCTCGTGGAGGATTTTGTAAACTACTATGTTATAGATGCTTGCAGATGCTTGCATATATTGATTCATATGTGCACGTGAGGCACTTTGGAAATACCTTGTCTTAGCATAACGATTTGCATAACGCATCATGCTTTAAAATGTAATTGTTGAAAGTTGGGCTGAATGAAATAGGCTAACGGGTCGAACTAATGGGATACCCCATGTATGATATCCATGACGATTTCTGTGACGAAAAATCATGTCCACGTAGGATGCCACGTCATTCCAGGTTGTCAATTGAAAACTCTACGTGGCGTTGGTCCATGACGGTCTGTTCCATCACAATGGTTTGGGCCTTGGGCGGGCCTGGCGTAGATCCTTGACGGTCAAAAATCGTCATGGACAGCACCATGTCAAATTATGACGCGATATACATGACGGATTTCAAATCCGTCAAGGATGGGCACCCATGACGGATTTTGCCTGGCCTGTGACGGATTAGTACCGTCACGTATTAACAGGTTTCTTGTAGTGTTCCATACATACTAATGGCGCATCCGTGCGTCGTGCGCCATTACTAGTAATGGCGCACCAGCCACAGAGTGCGCCAGTACTGTATTCTTTTTTTATTCTCTTTTTTTTGCAAAACTACTAATGGCGCACCGTGTCACAGTGCGCCATTACTAGTTTAAACTAGTAATGGCGCACTATGAAACTGTGCGCCATTAGTATATTTATATTATTTTTTTACTTTTTTGCAAAACTACTAATGGCGCACCACCTGCATGTGCGCCATTAATAACCAGGGTTACTAATGGCGCATTTGCAGCTGGTGCGCCATTAGTAACCTGGGACCCCAACAAGATATTTTGGACAGCCACACCTACCCACTCACTTTCCCCACTTCATTCCCTCCACCTCCTTCTCCAAGCTTGTCGGCTTCCTCCTCCTCCTCACCTCATTTGCACCATAGATTCATCAAAATTAAGTGGTGAAATTACCTTTTTTTGATAGGTAAGTAAGGGGAAAGCTATCTTCATGTTGTAGATCTACTTTTTTTCTCCCTAGCTCGCTCCAACAACGTGCACATGCACTTTTTGTGGCCTAGCTAGATCTATGTATGTTTGTGGTGTTGCATATATGTTTGTGTTTGCAGGTACCGGTATTTGAAATGCGATAGTTGCCAATATTTTGCTGGAATGTTGATTCATTTCCGTTTCGGCGAGAATTTTGGCACTATGCATTCTTTTTGGTCCTATTTTTAGGGAAGGTCATGCCAAAAAATTTCGTGGTTCTAAAATATCATTTTGCTCTACCCCGCAGGAGACCATGGTCCGCACGATGACCGAAGGAATCGTGAATAGGTTTTTGAGCTCCGCGAAGGCCGAGATGCTTCAAAAGAACGAGACGGAGATAAGATGTCCGTGTCGAAGATGCAAGCTGAAGAGCCTTATTGCGGACCAGGATTCCAGGCAGGTGCGGGACCACCTGCTCTTGTGTGGTTTCATGGATGTCTATCGGTGGCAAGGTGATGAAGATGACTATGAAGTCGTCCATGGGGGCCGGGCAAGAAATGAGGAAGGGCAACAAGACAACCACCGCGGCGAGGGCGGGCGAGAAGACGAAGAATCTCCAGGACATGATCACAACGGTAATGCTGTACACAATCATCATGTAGAAGATGCCGTACATGATGATGAGGAAGATCAATAAGAAGGGCATGATCATGAAGATGAAGATGCCGGAGCAGACGATAATGGAGGCTGGGTGCAGGACCCTCATATTCAAGAGCTGCTTCTCAAGCAGACGGATAACGCAAGAGCTGCCGCCGAGAGAAAGCCAAGCTGGATCAAGCGGAGATAGACGCGGTAACTCCATTGTATGAAGGATGTAGGCCCGAGGATACCCGCCGAAAGTAACGCCATGGCTCGAGATGAAGGTAAAACACAAAATGACCGACGATGCTTCGACGAGAACATGTCATTCGCACGAACGCCTTCCCAAGGGGAACAAGTGCCCGACCAGTTTCGAGGAGGCGAAGAAAATCGTGTGTCCTCTGGATTTACCGCATGTGAAATACCATGTGTGCATGAACAATTGCATCATTTATCGGACGAGCACGTGGAGTCTACCATATGTCCGGTGTAAAGGCGCCACTCGATACAACAAGAGGAAGAAAGCTCCTCAAAATCGGTGTGGTACTTTCCGATCTCCTCGTCTGCAGCGGTATTTCGCAGACCCTAAGGTAGCAAAGCTCCTGCTGGCACGCGGATAGGGAGGAGAAGAAGCGGGAAGATGACGGAAATGATCCGAGATAAATAAAAATACAAGATGCTGAGTCACCCTAAGGATGCGAGCCAGTGGCAACCGCTTAACTTTGAATACCAGAATTTGGGAAGGATCCAAGGAACATCGTCTTTGGGCGCGAGCACCGATGGAGTCAATCCGCTTGGCAGCCAGAGAAGCACACATAGCACCTGGCCTGTGTTTGTGTGGATGTACAACCTTCCTCCCTGGTTGTGCATGAAGAGGAAGTACATTCACATGAGTATGCTAATTGAAGGGCCAAACAACCAGGAATGACATCAATCAGATATGGGGCTGCTGAAAGAGGAGCTAGACACGCTGTGGAAAACGCCAGCCAATACGTGGGGACGCCGCAAAGAAAGAATATTTCCCTATGAGAGCCGTGACCGCTCACGACGGTGCACGACTATCTCGATTACGGATATCTCACGGGCAGGTAGTCCACGGATTTTCTGGATGTGTAAGGTGCATGGATGACACAACGTATCACCAGCTAGATAGACATCCCAGGTCTTCGAAAACCGTGTTCATGGGACATCGAAGGTGGCTTCGCGACGATGACCCATGGAGGAAACACAAGGATCTGTTCGATGGTGAAACCGAACCCCGAAAACGCCCGCGTACGAGGAGCGGCGAGGAAATAGACGAGCTGTTGAAAAATTGGAAAGATTGCCCACTGTCGGGAAAGAAGCAAAAGGCGCCAGAGCCGGGAAAGAAGCGAAAGGCGCCAGAGCCGCTGCTGAAGGTATGGAAAACGAGGTCCGTTTTCTGGGACTTGCCGTACTGGAAGATCCACCGTGTGCCTCACAGCCTTGATGCCATGCATATCACGAAGAACGTGTGCGAGAGTCTGCTTGGTACCCTGCTCAACATGCCAGAGAGGACCAAAGATGGGCCGAAAGAAAGGGCAGACTTGAAATCAATGGGCATCAGGCAGGAGCTTCACACTAATGATGATGATGATGATGATGATGATGATGATGATGATGATGATGATCAGGCGAAGCAGGACACAGAAAGTCATCGCAAAGGCAAAAAGGCCAAGAAGACCGGAAATGACTACCCTCCCGCGTGCTTCACTCTAAGTCAGGAGGAGATCGAGCGGTTTTTCACATGCCTCGTAGGAGTAAAATGTCCTTACGGTTACGCGGGGAAGATAAGCAGATACCTAGACCCAGCGAAGGAGAAGTTCAGCAGGATGAAGTCTCACGACTGTCACGTGCTGATGACGAACATACTTCTAGTTGCAATCCGTGGGATCATGGACGCGCACGTCCGTGAAACGCTATTTGTCCTATGCAACTTTTTCGACGTCATCTCTCGGAAGTCGATTGGCGTGAGGCAACTCAGAAGGCTACAGGAAGAGATCATGGTGATACTATGCGAGCTTGAGATGTACTTTCAGCCCGCATTCTTCGATGTTATGGTGCATCTGCTGGTCCATATCGTGGAGGATATCATCCAACTCGGGCCGACGTTCCTGCACAGCATGATGCCGTTCAAAAGGATGAATGGTGTCATCAAAGGATACGTTCGCAACATGTCACGTCCAGAGGGAAGTATAGCCAGGGGCTTTCTGACCAAAGAGTGCATCTCCTACTGCACGAATTATCTAGGCATCGAGAACCCTGTTGGTCTGCCCGTCAACAGGCACCTTGGCAGGCTCGCTGGATGGTGCCACCGTGAAGGTCGCCGCGAAATGCATGTCGACTTCGAGGGTCGACTCGCCGACTTTGAAAGAGCAAACCTAGTCGCGCTACAACACATAGACGTGGTCGATCCTTGGGTGGTAGAGCACAAAACCTTTATTGAGAAGACGTACAATGACCAATGCCAACAGAGGACGGACGGAGATATAATCAAAGAGCACAACTCATGTCACGCGTTGGTTCAAGGAGAAGCTTCTGTCGTACCCTTTACATGAGGATTCTTCTGCGGAAGAACAACTCATATTCGCCTTGTCACAGGGCGCCGAGCACAACCTAATGACCTATGATGCGTACGATATCAACGGCAACACATTCTACACCGAGAACAAGGACATGAAGAGCGATGGTTATCAGAACTCCGGGGTAACGATGGAATCCTACACCGGTAACGACAAGGACAGATACTACGGAAGGATCGAGGAGATCTGGGAGCTGAGCTACGCTGGAGAGAAGGTCCCGATGTTCCGTGTCAGATGGGCCAAGAGCGTCCTAAAAGAAGACCGGTAATTCACCACCATGGTTATACCCGAAGCCAAATCCAAGACCGCGGGTGCAAACGTCACCGCTAAAAATGAGCCATGGGTACTGTCTTCCCAAGTGGACTAACGCTTCTTCATTACCGACCCGTCAAAGCCCAGTCGTGTTGTCGTGAGGAGAGGCAAAAGGAAGATCATCGGAATGGATGGAGTAGCCAATGAGCAAGACTTCGACAAGTACGGCGACCCGAAGATCGAACATGACGACGACGATGAAGTAGCAGCACACACCACAAGAAGAAGCAGGACCACCCTACCTAAAGGACGTCCTGCTCCACGTAAGAACTCCATTTGCGAAAAAGAAGGGCAAGAAGATTGTGAACAGATAGCTAGCTAAGATCGATTTTATTTAAATCGTAGTCTTCATTTCTCGATTGTATTTCATGGGCACTTTTTGATATCATGAGGACACTCGATCTCGATCCCCCTCCATCTCGATCTCGATTCCCCCTCCATCTCAATCTCGATCCCCCTCCATCTCGATCCCACCCGCACCCTCCCCCGCTAGCTCCACCGCCGCCGATGAGCACCCGGCCCCCCGCACCTCCCGATCCATCACGCCAACGGCACCCCCCGCACCCTCCCCCGCTCCACCGCCGCTGCCGATGATATTTTCAAGTAACAAATTTGATGATATTTTTTAAAAAATTATTACTGTTTTTATAAAAAATATTACTGTTTCATATTCATATTCATTTTCTAAAAAATAATAATAATAAAGTGTAGACTACAATTGTTGTTAACAACAATTATTACTGTTTTTATAAAAATATATTACTGTTTCATATTCATATTCATTTAAAAAAACATACTAATGGCGCACCGACGGGAGGGTGCGCCATTGCTATCTAAAAAAAAGATTTCTAATTGCGCACCGACGGGGGGGTGCGCCATTAGTAAGCTTTCCCCCTAGCTATCCTCCCTCTCCCTCGCCAGATCCCCTTTGACCCTCTCTCCCTCGCCACCAGATCCACCCGCGCGCTGCCCCTACCCACGACGCCGCCACCCCGACCCTCGCCGGACTCCACCCCCGCCGCCCCCGCGCCCCCACCCTGTCGCCTGACCTCGCGGACTCCACCCCGCTGCCCCGCGCCCCCACCCCGCTACTCCCCGACCTCGAGACTCCACCCCACTGCCCCGCGCCCGTGCCCCACCCCGCCGCCCGACCCTCGCCGGACTCCTCCTCGCCGTCGGCGCCGAGCAGCGACGCAACACCGTACGCCCCCCGACCCTCCTCCTCCCCTTGCCCCTCTTGCTCCTCCCCTTGCCCCCCGCCTGCGCTGCTGACGGCCCCTTCTCTGTCTCGCAGGGCAAGGTCTCCGGCGCCTCTACGACACCGACGCCTCCACCGTCTATGGCGTCTGCGCCTTCTTCCTGCGACATCAGGTTAGTTCTCTTCTCACCCGCCCACCAGGTTCTTGTGTTTATTCTCATGAGGTTCGTTCCACTGCGACCCACCTGTTGCTGTCTGTTGGCGACAATTATTCTTGCCATACCTTCAATTCCTGCCATGCTTATCTTCAATTAACCATAGGGTTCCTGAGGTTTCTCAGATAGAGATATAAGTAATGGCCATTATAGACAGATGCGTGCAAATCACATTTTGTTAAGACAAGTCTAGGAAAATTATTTTGCCTGGTCCTACATGTTGCTATCAAAACCGGTCAAGAAATTCATAATTGCCATACATGTAGCTACCATTTGGACAAGTCCGCCCAGCCATACATCTAGGCCCCCTTGTTGTGGGCCGAAAATCTTCTTATCTTGAAGGAATATGAAAGTAACTATCACGCCCAATATGCGACCCTATCCAAAAGGAACTCGACGGTCCCACCAAGGATAGATCCGCATATTGAAACGCTTTTGCAAGGTGGATATCATTACATCAACATTACATAACAGTGGGGATACATACATAAGGCGCAAATGCCACAAGAATACATCAACATCATATACAAGATCAACATCCGACTACGGATGAAACATAAACAGAAACTCAACGACATCCACCCTGCTAGCCCAGGCTGCCGACCTAGAACCTATCCCCTTATCAAAGAAGAAGTAGAAGAATAACTCCAATACAAGCAAACATCGCTCTCACGTCATGAACATCGCAAACCTGTACCTGCAACTGGTGGTGTAGTAATCTGTGAGCCACGAGGACTCAGCAATCCCATTACCATGGGTATCAAGACTAGCAAAGCTTAATGGGAAAGGAAGGGGTAAAGTGGTGAGGTTGCAACAGCGCCTAAGCTTATATGGTGGCTAACATACGCAAATGAGAGCGAGAAGAGAAACAAAGGAACGGTCGTCAACTAGTAATGATCAAGAAGTGATCCTGAACTCCTACTTACGTCATACATAACCCAGAAACCGTGTTCTCCTCTCGATCAACCCCGAAAAGAGACACTCACGGTTACGCACACGGTTGGTGTATTTTAATTGAGATCAACTTCGGGTTTTCTACAACCGGACATTAACAAATTCCCATCTTCCACATAACCGCTGGCACGGCTTTGAAAGTTTATACCCTGCAGGGTGTCCCAACTTAGCCCATGATAAGCTCTCGCGATCAACGAAGGATATTCCTTCTCCCGGAAGCCCGATCAGTCTCGAATCCTGCTACAAGACATTTCGATAGCAATAAAACAAGACCAGCAAGACCTCCGGCGTGCCGACACCTCGATAGTAGCCACAGATCTCGCCTCGAGCCACGACCGGATGAACACTACATACGACAACCGACGATACCCCAAGTTGCCTTGGGGCGGCACCGCAAGTGGCTCTAGTTTGGACCAACACTTAGACAAGCATTGGCCCGGGGGGGTAAATAAAGATGACCCTCGGGATGCGCGACTCCCAACGGAAAAAGGCTAGGTGAGGCAAATGTAAAACCAATGTTGGGCCTTGCTGGAAAAGTCTTATTCAAAGCGAACTGTCAAGGGGGTCCCATAAATCACCCGACCGTGTTAGGGACGCAAAATCCGGGAACATAATACCGATATGACGGAAACTAGGGCGGCAAGAGTGGAACAAAACACCAGGCATAAGGCCGAGCCTTCCACCCTTTACCAAGTATATAGATGCATTAATTAAATAAGATATATTGTGATATCCCAACAAGTAATCATGTTCCAACAAGGAACAACATCTCCATGTTCCAACAAGGAACAAACTTCAATCTTCACCTGCAACTAACAACTCTATAAGAGGGGCTGAGCAAAGCGGTAACATAGCCAAACAACGGCTTGCATAGGAAAGGTGTCAAAGGTTAGAGGCTGACATGGCAATTTGGGATGGCTTGATAAACAGGTAATAGGTAGCGCAGCATAGCGATAGAGCGAAGCAACTAGCATAGCAATGATAGTAGTGAGGTCCAGGGTAGCGGTCATCTTGCCTGAAATCCCGCAAGGAAGAAGAACGAGTCCATGAAGAAGACGAACGGATGAAGCCGAACCGAGCGTAGACGAACGAATCCTCACGATCGCAACGCAACAGGAACTAACAAGAAGAAGCACACAACATAGGTAAACACACCACACATGAACAAGGCATGATGCACCAACAAGCATGATGCATGACAAGGGCTACATGAAGCTACTCATGGCAAGAGATGATGCAAACAAGAGCTACACATCAAGACAAGTTTAAATGAGGCCGGAAACAACATATAACAATTCCGGTAAGTCCTCATATGCAAATTTCGAAATTGGTCCAGATCTGAATAACTTTATGTTCAAGTTGTTAAACAGCAAGTTAAAATTCACCACGATGATCTACACGAAATTCTAGTCAAGTTACATATAAAGTTCATTAGATTCGGAGCTACGGCCTAGAAGATATGAGCAAAATAAGATAAGCATGGCATTGATGCAAAATGCATACAAACGTCAAGCAAAACTCCTCAAAACAAGGATCCAACATGATAATATGAAACTACATGCAAAATCCAGCAAGTTTCATATAGAGCACACTCAAAACGGAGCAATGGTTCAACACATACACCCTATACAAGATATAGCAACAATCTGTCCAAAACAGCAACTAGGCATATTGCAAGCATCAAAGCAATATGCTACAGCACCTCAATATGAAAACAAAAGGCATGGGCATGATGTACAGGTAAAGCATTACAAAACATGAGCACTGAGCTATCTCTAGAAATGACTAGAACATGCTCAAAATGACATGGCAAGATTGCAAGTAATAACAGTTTCAGGCATTGGCAGAAATAACATCAGGTTGCAATGTTTAGAGCTATGAGACAACATGTTACAGGAACTTATCATGGCAAACAAAGGCATGGCATAAATCTACTAAATGCATAGATCAAAAGTCCTTTAGTTACCATGAGCCAAAAAGGATCAGAAGATATAGTAACACCCATGTCAATATCGAAAGTTTCGTTAACAGATTCAGCAACATGGCATGTCAAAAACTGATAACAAGTAGGCATGTTTGCAAGCTCAATGCACTCACTAAAGAGCCTTATATGATAAACTAAGCATACATACATCAAGAATACATGGCCTAGAAGACATAAATGTCAAGAACAATAACATAGCATACATGGATCAACCACAACAACCTTGGCAAAATTGAATAACATGTATACAATCTGCCAGGAAACATTTGATAGCAAAAGTAGAGCTCGATTGACTCAAGCTATGGCACTCCATAATTGCAAACAAGGGCATGTATGGATAGAGCAAGACATGTATAACAAAATATCCTTACTGAAGTATCTCAAAATATGCATGGATCTCTCGGTAGCATCAAGTCAACATGGCATCAAAATATCAGCTAAACAGGGCTGAAATCAGCAACAACAAGACACCTAGTTTGCATGCTTGTGCTAGTCACCACATAGATCACAAAAATACATGGCATACACCCCTGGAAAGATGGCATGGCATATTACAAAACACATGTAGGGCTCAAGTCCATAGGATGCACACATCAATCATGGCAAAAATGACAAAATTGCATTTTCTGATAAAAATCAGAAACTAACATCACATAGCACTCTTGCAACAGCATTTCGGGCATCAAGATGAGCTCAAATGAAAATGATGCAATGAGATAAAACGATTTACTCTTCGAGCCGAACATTTTGACATATTACACGCGCAAAACGGAGCAACGATGACAGAGATACGATGCAACGAAAATGCAATAAAATTACTGCAGATTTCGGGACTTAGATGAATCTCAGAGGGGGGAAGAAAGGTCAACCGCGGCACGGGTTTCGAGGATCGCCGGATCTTGCGCCGGAGATGGCCGCGGGAGGCGGGGAGAGGCGCCGACGAGGTGACCCCGGACCGGATCCGGCCGGATCCGCCGGGCGGTGAGCGCGGAGGCGACGGAGGCCGGGACGGAGGCGGAAGGCTCCGCGCCTCCGGCGAGACGAGGCGCGGCGGCGGCCACGGCGGGAGGCGCGCACCACCGGGGCGCGAGTGGCGGCCGGGCGCCGGAGAAGGCGACGGGAGCGGTGGCGGCGGGCGGCGGGGGCGCCGCAGGGGCGGCGGCGGGAGGCATGGGCGGCGAGGTCGCCGGGGCTCGGCGGCGCCGGGCGAAGCGGGCGGGCGGCGAGCACGGGCGGGGGGCCGGACGGGCGGTGGCGGGTGGCGCGCTGGGCCTGCTGGCTGGATCTGGGCCGCTGGGCCTGGGCGGCGAGACGGCGGGCGGCGGGCGACGTGGCGAGCCCGGAGTGGCTGGGGCGCGGGTCGGACATGTCCGGGCGTGGCGCGGACGTGTCCGGCGCGCGAGGAGGGAGAGGGTTAGGGTTCATCTGCGATTTTTTTCGGGGGGAGGCACCTATAAATAGGTAGAGGGAGCTAGGAGAGTCCAAATGAGGTGCGGTTTTCGGCCACGCGATCGTGATCGAACGACCGAGAGCATGGAGGGGAGTTTGCTGGGTTTTGGGCCACTTTGAAAGGGGTGTTGGGCTGCACACAAAAGAGGGCTTTGCGGTTACCCGGTTAACCGTTGGAGTACCAAACGACCTCCAAATGGCACGAAACTTGACAGGCGGTCTACCGGTGCTATACCAAGGCCGCTTGACAAACCTCGGTCCATTCCGAGACCGTTTAACACCCGCACATGAAAAGAGGTAAAGGGGGGCGCCGGGAGACATAGGAGTGTCGGATTGCAAAACGGACAACGGGGAAAATGCTCGGATGCATGAGACGAACACGTATGCGAAAAGAAATGCACATGATGACACGATATGAAATGCAGATGATGACATGGCAAAGAGAGACACGCAAGCACATGACATGGCAAAGACGGCGAATAACTGACGGACACCTGGCGCATCGAAACCGGGGCGTTACAACACTCCTCCACTAACAAGAGATCTCGTCCCGAGATCTTAGGACCGAGACGGAAGAGAAAAAAGGGATGAGGTGAAACAAAAACTCAAGAGAAAAAGCAAAGAATCGAGAGCACTCGAGAAGAAGAGAGGAACGACGAGAATGACGAGAATCAAAAGCTCATGGAAACATGATAGACTCAGAAACAACTCGTTCTAACCGGAGTGGTTAGAATGAGAAAAGAAACGGATAGACTGAAACGAGTTAGGCAGCACTCCGGCTAAAACATGGAGGAATAGAACTTGAACTAGAGAGGATGTAACGATACTTGATGAAGACATGACACAAAACCTCCGGAAAAATTGAAGGAGAAATGAATGAAAAGAATTTAGAATGACTGAATGGATTTGTTGAGAAAATCAACAACGAAAGAATAAGCTTGATGTGGACTTATGGAAAACATCTCAAAATTATGAGCTGATCGCCGACCACAAGTGGAAAAGATTAAATAGCTGAGAAGAACGAAGAAATGCGAAACTCCGCTTCAAAAGAATACGGAGAATTAATTGCACTTCGAGACGCGAGAAGAAAAGATACTTGAACTCCACCAACAAGAATCTTGATGAACTCTTGATGAATGAATTAAATCATGACGATCCACCGTGAAGAACTCCGGTAACAAAAAGATGATGAGATAGAATGAAAGAATAAGATCAGCCTTGCGATGACTTAGATGGGCGTTATGACGAGATGGCCGAGGAAATTGAACTCCGGAAAAGAAAAGATGAAAAGACTTGGAACTAGAATTTATTCATCAAGAACAAACTCCGAAGAAAAAGATTAATCACTTGGATGAATTAAGAATAAGATTTATTGTATGCTTATCCTTCATCAAATTAAATTGATGACCAACAACGGATTCTGCATATTACTTATTCTTGTTGAAAAAGGATTGAGAAGTGACATATCGCAAACTTGAGAAGGTCTTCATGAACCACCGGTAGGATTGAAAAGAACGAATGGATTAAAATGATAGTGAAGGAAAAAGAATCTTGAGCGAACCATCGTAAGAAATGACAATGAACGAAGAAAAGACAAAGAATCGCCGGGAAGAATTAGAGAAGCACGGAGATAATTGAGGGAATTAAAATGCAAGAGAACGAAGAGATCGCGAACTGATTGAAGAATACTTGAACGAAGCACCGGAAGAATATTGAGACGAACGAAAGGGCACGAATAGGGAATAATTGGAGAACGAATTTGAAAACTTGGAACGAAGAAATCTTCCGAAAAGATGGCCTTCGAATGATTGAGACGGAAAGTAACTCCTGAAATACTCCGGATGGATGAAAAAAATTGCACAACTGGAAACAATTAGATAGGATAACATCGAGCTAGCACCATGAATCTCCGGGAGAACGGACAAGATTTAGAGGAAAAAAATTCTCTTCAATCTTCAAATGACGACGATAAACACCACCAAAATAACTGAGGTACTCCGGTAGAATGAAAAGCGAAGAGATTGAGCCAACAATGAAATGATTTGAAATAGATCTTGGAAAAGGCATGTGACTGATGGAATCCATTCTTACGTCAGACTTGAAAAGAATTTTAGAATAACTCCAGAATAATTAGAAGAGTCAGGTAAGATCCTGGGAAAAGACCTGTGGGTTAGGGCCCACTAAAAGAAAACACCGTTGGAAAGGGATGTTAAACAGATAGATGATACACCGGAACAAATGAAATATTTGAATGAGGTGACAGCCTCGAATTAATTGGAACACAGACGAATCTCTGAGATGTCTTGAGCTCCGGAATGATTAACTGGCGAGAGGCGAACGAGCAAAGAGAAACACTTGAGCCGAGGAAAAGAGTATGATCAACCGAAAAAAAAAACTTGGATTGAGTGCACCGGAAAAGAAATGAAGAATGTCGAACAAAAGAGAAATTCACCGGTTGAAACAATTGACGAAAGACTGAAGAGACTCCACACGAATGAAATAGATGGTCGGAAGAAACTCGAACTCCGGGAAGAAGAGGGTGGAGGGCGGAAAACAAAGGCAACTTGGAAGGGGAAACGACGAATATCTTGAAGAGAAAAACACCGATTGAAATCATTGAGGAGAGACAGCAAAGATTTCGCACGAGTAGGATGGATACTCGATTACGGACTCCGGTTCAGAAAAAAAGAAGGGAGGGCGGGCGGGAAAAACAAAGACAACTTCGGACAGGGAAACAACATCGATCGAAAAGCTGAGGATTGATCTCCCAAAGGCAAAGAGGTTCGAAACAGCTTGACGAGAAAAGCACCGGATGAAAAGAGATGAGAACCAACGACCGGAAAAACCAACTGCGTGAACCTAAAGAAAATTTGAAGGGGAAGAGAAGTAATTCAAAACACCTACGTCAGGATTCCTTACCAGAGCGACGAAGGGGCTGAGGAGTAAAAATAATTCCTACTCTCCGATATAACTAGACTCTGAAAATAGTTTTTTCTTCTAGACTCAACTGCGGCCAAACTACACGATCAATCAAGGGGGGCTCCTAGGGTCGATCGAGGCTCTTATACCAACTTATCACGCCCAATATGCGACCCTATCCAAAAGGAACTCGACGGTCCCACCAAGGATAGACCGGCATATTGAAACGCTTTTGCAAGGTGGATATCATTACATCAACATTACATAACAGTGGGGATACATACATAAGGCGCAAATGCCACAAGAATACATCAACATCATATACAAGATCAACATCCGACTACGGATGAAACATAAACAGAAACTCAACGACATCCACCCTGCTAGCCCAGGCTGCCGACCTGGAACCTATCCCCTTATCGAAGAAGAAGCAGAAGAAGAACTCCAATACAAGCAAACATCGCTCTCACGTCATGAACATCGCAAACCTGTACCTGCAACTGGTGGTGTAGTAATCTGTGAGCCACGAGGACTCAGCAATCCCATTACCATGGGTATCAAGACTAGCAAAGCTTAATGGGAAAGGAAGGGGTAAAGTGGTGAGGTTGCAGCAGCGGCTAAGCTTATATGGTGGCTAACATACGCAAATGAGAGCGAGAAGAGAAACAAAGGAACGGTCGTCAACTAGTAATGATCAAGAAGTGATCCTGAACTCCTACTTACATCATACATAACCCAGAAACCGTGTTCTCCTCTCGATCAACCCCGAAAAGAGACACTCACGGTTACGCACACGGTTGGTGTATTTTAATTGAGATCAACTTCGGGTTTTCTACAACCGGACATTAACAAATTCCCATCTGCCACATAACCGCGGGCATGGCTTTCGAAAGTTTATACCCTGCAGGGGTGTCCCAACTTAGCCCATGATAAGCTCTCGCGATCAACGAAGGATATTCCTTCTCCCCGGGAAGCCCGATCAGTCTTGGAATCCCGGCTACAAGACATTTCGACAGCAATAAAACAAGACCAGCAAGACCTCCCGGCGTGCCGACACTCGATAGTAGCAGCACAGATCTCGTGTCGAGCCACGACCGGATGAACACTACGACGGACAACCGACGATACCCCAAGTTGCCTTGGGGCGGCACCGCAAGTGGCTCTAGTTTGGACCAACACTTAGACAAGCATTGGCCCGGGGGGGTAAATAAAGATGACCCTCGGGATGCGCGACTCCCAAGGGAAAAAGGCTAGGTGAGGCAAATGTAAAACCAATGTTGGGCCTTGCTGGAAAAGTCTTATTCAAAGCGAACTGTCAAGGGGGTCCCATAAATCACCTGACCGCGTTAGGGACACAAAATCCGGGAACATAATACCGATATGACGGAAACTAGGGCGGCAAGAGTGGAACAAAACACCAGGCATAAGGCCGAGCCTTCCACCCTTTACCAAGTATATAGATGCATTAATTAAATAAGATATATTGTGATATCCCAACAAGTAATCATGTTCCAACAAGGAACAACATCTCCATGTTCCAACAAGGAACAAACTTCAATCTTCACCTGCAACTAACAACGCTATAAGAGGGGCTGAGCAAAGAGGTAACATAGCCAAACAACGGTTTGCATAGGAAAGGTGTCAAAGGTTAGAGGCTGACATGGCAATTTGGGATGGCTTGATAAACAGGTAATAGGTAGCGCAGCATAGCGATAGAGCGAAGCAACTAGCATAGCAATAATAGTAGTGAGGTCCAGGGTAGCGGTCATCTTGCCTGAAATCCCGCAAGGAAGAAGAACGAGTCCATGAAGAAGACGAACGGATGAAGCCGAACCGAGCGTAGACGAACGAATCCTCACGATCGCAACGCAACAGGAACTAACAAGAAGAAGCACACAACATAGGTAAAAACACCACACATGAACAAGGCATGATGCACCAACAAGCATGATGCATGACAAGGACTACATGAATCTACTCATGGCAAGAGATGATGCAAAAAAGAGCAACACATCAAGACAAGTTTAAATGAGGCCGGAAACAACATATAACAATTCCGGTAAGTCCTCATATGCAAATTTCGAAATTGGTCCAGATATGAATAACTTTATGTTCAAGTTGTTAAACAGCAAGTTACAATGCACCACGATGATCTACACGAAATTCTAGTCAAGTTACATATAAAGTTCATTTGATTCGGAGCTACGGCCTAGAAGATATGAGCAAAATAAGATAAGCATGGCATTGATGCAAAATGCATACAAACGTCAAGCAAAACTCCTCAAAACAAGGATCCAACATGATAATATGAAACTACATGCAAAATCAAGCAAGTTTCATATAGAGCACACTCAAAACGGAGCAACGGTTCAACACATACACCCTATACAAGATATAGCAACAATCTGTCCAAAACAGCAACTAGGCATATTGCAAGCATCAAAACAATATGCTACAGCACCTCAATATGAAAACAAAAGGCATGGGCATGATGTACAGGTAAAGCATTACAAAACATGAGCACTGAGCTATCTCCAGAAATGACTAGAACATGCTCAAAATGACATGGCAATATTGCAAGTAATAACAGTTTCAGGCATTGGCAGAAATAACATCAGGTTGCAATGTTTAGAGCTATGAGACAACATGTTAAAGGAACTTATCATGGCAAACAAAGGCATGGCATGAATCTATTAAATGCATAGATCAAAAGTCCTTTAGTGACCATGAGCCAAAAAGGATCAGAAGATATAGTAACACCCATGTCAATATCGAAAGTTTCGTTAACAGATTCAGCAACATGGCATGTCAAAAACTGATAACAAGTAGGCATGTTTACAAGCTCGATGCACTCACTAAAGAGCCTTATATTATAAACTAAGCATACATACATCAAGAAGACATGGCCTAGAAGACATACATGGCAAGAACAATAACATAGCATACATGGATCAACCACAACAACCTTGGCAAAATTGAATAACATGTATACAATCTGCCAGGAAACATTTGATAGCAAAAGTAGAGCTCGATTGACTCAAGCTATGGCACTCCATAATTGCAAACAAGGGCATGGATGGATAGAGCAAGACATTTATAACAAAACATCCTTACTGAAGTATCTGAAAATATGCATGGATCTCTCGGTAGCATCAAGTCAACATGGCATCAAAATATCAGCTAAACAGGGCTGAAATCAGCAACAACAAGACACCTAGTTTGCATGCTTGTGCTAGTCACCACATAGATCACAAAAATACATGGCATACACCCCTGGAAAGATGGCATGGCATATTACAAAACACATGTAGGGCTCAAGTCCATAGGATGCACACATCAATCATGGCAAAAATGACAAAATTGCATTTTCTGATAAAAATCAGAAACTAACATCACATAGCACTCTTGCAACAGCATTTCGGGCTTCAAGATGAGCTCAAATGAAAATTATGCAATGAGATGAAATGATCTACTCTTCGAGGCGAACATTTTGACATATTACACGCTCAAAACGGAGAAACGATGACAGAGATACGATGCAACGAAAATGCAATAAAATTACTGCAGATTTCGGGACTTAGATGAATCTCAGAGGGGGGAAGAAAGGTCAACCGCGGCACGGGTTTCGAGGATTGCCGGATCTTGCGCCGGAGATGGCCGCGGGAGGCGGGGAGAGGCGCCGACGAGGTGACCCCGGACCGGATCCGGCCGGATCCGGCCGGCGGTGAGCGCGGGAGGCGCACGGGAGGCCGGGCCGGAGGCGGCGGGCGCAGGCCCGGCGAGACGAGGGCGGGCGGGCGGCGGCCACGGGCGGGAGGCGCGCACCGGTGGCGCAGGGTGGCGGCCGCGCCGGAGGAGAAGGCGGCGGGAGCGGGTGGCGGCGGGCGCCGGGGCAGCGCCGCGGTGCGGCGGAGGCATGGGCGGCGAGGTCGCCGGGGCTCGGCGGGCGCCGCAAGCAAGCGGGCGGCGGCGAAAGCGGCGGCGGGGGGGCGGACGGGTGGTGGCGGGCGGCAGCTGGGCCCGCGTGCGGATCTGGGCGCTGAGCCCTGGCGGCGGCGGGCGACGTGGCGAGCCCGGAGTGGCTGGGGCGCGGGTCGGACATGTCCGGCGTGGCGCGGACGTGTCCGGCGCGCGAGGAGGGAGAGGGTTAGGGTTCATCTGCGATTTTTTCGGGGAGGCACCTATAAATAGGTAGAGGGAGCTAGGAGAGTCCAAATGAGGTGCGGTTTTCGGCCACGCGATCGTGATCGAACGACCGAGAGCATGGAGGGGAGTTTGCTTGGGTTTTGGGCCACTTTGAAAGGGGTGTTGGGCTGCACACAAAAGAGGGCTTTGCGGTTACCCGGTTAACCGTTGGAGTACCAAACGACCTCCAAATGGCACGAAACTTGACAGGCGGTCTACCGGTGCTATACCAAGGCCGCTTGACAAACCTCGGTCCATTCCGAGACCGTTTAACACCCGCACATGAAAAGAGGTAAAGGGGGGCGCCGGGAGACATAGGAGTGCCGGATTGCCAAATGGACAACGGGGAAAATGCTCGGATGCATGAGACGAACACGTATGCGAAAAGAAATGCACATGATGACACGATATGAAATGCAGATGATGACATGGCAAAGAGAGACACGCAAGCACATGACATGGCAAAGACGGCGAATAACTGACGGACACCTGGCGCATCGAAACCGGGGCGTTACAGTAACCAAGGGAGAGCTGCCTGCATGTGAGTTTCGCCAAGTCAAGTCAAGCAAATATATCCTCATCTCATCCCCCTTGCACAGCAGTCAAGGGCTCTGGTCCAAATGATGTTTAACATGAATTTAACTAAACAGGAATTTTATGTTGTTGCTGCTGAAGATGAGTAGTTGTAGGAAGATGATGCATATTAGTAGTTGTAGGATGTTATTGTAGTTGAAGTTGCAGGAGTAGAAAATGGAGTACTGCCAATTTACTGTTAGTAAAGATGTTGAACACACAACTGTTGTTTACTCTAGTGATAGGAGTAGTAGTGGTGGCCAATTTACTGCTAGGACTTGCTCCAGATTTTAGGATTTCTCTTCTTTCAGGATTTATTTTCTTCTAGGACTAGGTTTTTATTATTTTTCTGTTGTGATTTTTTTTGAGATCTTTCTTTTTCATTTCCTACTATCCTTATCCTAATTATCTTAAATTGTTATGATGTGTGTAACAGGATTAGATCTTGGATTTGCTAGTGGACTTTGGGAGTTTCTTAGCCAGCTTGATGACTCCATATTTTTCACTATTTCAGCAAGTCTTTTGTAAGCATTAAACTTTCAGCACTACATTTTTATATTATGTGTACATCTGTTTGCTTCAAATTGCTATATATGTATTGTTGTTACTAAAAATGATGAAGCTCATGTCAATTGCTATACATATATATGTGTATGATGATCCTCCTTTCCTGCAGTAGTATAGCACTTGCAGTAGTATGGCACTTGCAGTAGTGGTGCCTACGCAAGATACAGTTCAGATTTGATTAGTTCCGTAAATTTGTATGACCACATATTTGTATAGTTTCAGAGATTTGTATGACCAAAGATACAGTTCAGATTTGATTAGTTCCATAAACTTGTATGACCAAATATATATTTCAGATTTGTGTAGTTTCAGAGATTTGTATGGCCAAAGATACAGTTCAGATTTGAATTGTTTCAGAAATTTGTATGACCAGAGATACAGTTCAGATTTGAATTGTTTCAGAAATTGGTATGACCAAAGATGCTATTGTATATAAATGGGCTGCTGTAGAACTATTCTTCATCTTTACAGTGCTGTTGTATAGAAATATGCTGAATTTTCTGCTCTGATTGTTGCTCAAAGAAATTTAGCAAAAAAATGGGGTCCTGGGAGACGGCGCTGCTGCTTGAGGCCCTTGAGAGGCCCTTCGTGTCGTGATCATTTTGCAGGTACCCCGAGAGGCCCTTGAGTTTGCCGGAATGTCGATTAACTTCCGTTCCGGCAAATTCGGGTACTCCATATGTCCTATTTTCAGCAAAGGTCATGCTGAATTTTTCCGTGAATTTTAGCATGACTTTGCTAAAAATCGGACATATGGGGTACTTGCTACTAATGCATGGGCCGGGGTATCTTAGTACTTAATTAAGTAGGATCAACTGCCCCTTTATTCTTGCTGCATTAAACCATAGGTGGCAATAGAGCCAAGTGATTAGGCCCAACTTAGAGTCAACAAACCCTAAATTATAAAACCTTGGCTTTTAGGGTGCCTCGGTGTCGATAAGAACCTAAATGATGAAAGCTTAGGCTTTTAGGGTGCCTCGGCGTCGACAAACCCTAAATGATAAAAGCTTAGCTTTTAGGATGCCTCGGTGTCGACAAACCCTAAATGATGACACCATGATCTTGTTCCTTGACAATAACCAACTTTTTGACCAAACCTTTTTCCTATTTAGAGCGAAACTTGGCCCACAATGATGAGGCCGGCGGTTCGGGCGGCAAGCAATTTTGGGAGCTGTCCCAGGAGATGGAGGAAGAACCTCACCGCTATGAGGACGCCGCAGAAGACACCGATCCTGACTACACAACCCCTAGTGGCATCGGCGATGACACCACTGATGGCGCCGCCGAGGATGCCACCACTAATGATGGCGGCGCACACACAGATGACAGCCAACCGAAGAGGCAACGGAAGGACCGGCGCCCGATCGTGCTCGGCACCGTCAGGGAGGAATTTACTGAAGTGGACTCTGACGGGAATCCGACGGCGCCCAAACAAGTAGTCAAGGGGTACTCGGTTCAGCTCGGGTGCATTCTCCGAAGCACCGTCTCGATCAACACCGAGAACCTAAGGCATAAGGACCACGGGAATTTGCGCAGCCTCCTCTTCACGAAGCTGCACGAACGATACAAGTTCCCTGCTGAGTTTGCAAACACACGCCTCTGGAATAAACTGAACAGATCGCCCTCACGAGGATGAGCACGCCCTGTCTACTTGGAGAAGCACGGTGAAGGCAATGATTGACAAAGGTGGTAGTTATGACAAGATCAAGGCGAAATATCCTTTGATGAGCGAAGATGAGTACAAGGAGTTCAAGATCAAGTGCGAGAGCAGCGCAACCTCCGAATCAAGTCAGTGGGGGAAAGAAATGCGGAAGTTGAACTTAGGGGTCCACCAACTCGGTCCCGGCGGTTACAGAGTGGCGGAGCCTATATGGGACAAGGAGGACGCGGAGCGTGCCGAGCAAGGCCTACCGCCCCGCTTCGAGAAATGCAGTGACAAGCAGACCAGGAACTTTCTCAGGGCCCGGTACAAGGAGGACCTGGTAACAAAGGAGCTTACCACGGATCCGAAGCTCAGGGCGCTCGAGCTTGTTCTCGTAAGGAATACACCCCCGCGTAATTAGCTCCATATGGATGCATTCTAATTAATCCCCAATATTTCTAAATGGTTCACGTTCCTTCCGCAGACACCGAAAGCGATGGCGGGGTCGTCTCAGAGCTCCCTTTCGACACCCCTTTAAATAGGGCGTTGAACGTAATGAAAAACAAGGATAAGCTCAGTAAGCCGACGTCAGCTGGTCGTGTGGCCGACAAAGGCTTGTCCACAAAATGGTCTTCATACTATACCGCTGGTGGGCGAAAGGAGAAAAAGACCAGCTCGGAAAGCCAGTCGCGCGAGGTTGAAGCACTCAAGGCACAAGTGGCGCGGATTCCGGAGCTTGTCCAAGAGCAAGTGGAACAACAACTGGGAACGAAGCTCAACGACGTGGATTGCGGGCGGCAAACAGGGGCCTTCCCCGGTTCCCAGCTTCACGGCCAGCAACTCGCATAGCGCGCAGGCGGCGCCATTGGTGTCTCCGGCGGAGGTGGTATTCGTGTCTCCGGCGCCGGCACGGGCATTGGAGCTTAATGCACCCGGGTGTACGCCGGCCGGCACCTCGCCAGCAAGCGGCCCCTCCATCAGTTGCACGCCCGCCGTTGGCGGTGCCTCAACATTAGCCGAGCTCGATGGCATCACGGTAACTAAGCCTCTCGGCCGATGACTTCATCTCCTTGCCTTTGACTGGGCATCCCTGACGCCCTACATGTTTTCGCAGGGCGCCGACGACGTTCCTTGCACTCTTCTGCACTTCGTGGGCGGCGAGTTGGTCGATGTCGCCAAGGGCAGAATCGTTCAACCGAGTAACCCCATGTTCCATGGTAATCCGATGCCACCCACAGTGTATAGGGTTGAAGTGGTTCGGGTGCTGCCAGGCTGCGACGAGCTGTTACCTCCGATTCGACCCGCTGGGGTCGACGAAGAAGATGAGGTGACCCTCAGCGCCTGCGTAAACTGGCCCCTGCTTTGGCCAAAGAGCCAGATTCGTTTGGGGGCGGGGGACACCACCCCACAAACAAGACCGCCAGTTGTGCCGGTGCCAAGCCATGGCAAGAACGCCGCAACGCTACCGGACCTGCCGGACATCCCTATGGCACAGGATCTGGACGACGACGGTACATTTACAAAAGTCTATAATTACTTTGCCGAACATGGGAACGCTGACGAGTTCTGCGGGCCTCTTTCTCAAGAACCCAACCAAGACAACCGTGATCTAGTTGGTATGGCGGAGAAATCCAATTGCAACAGGCGTCGTCTGGCGTTCAGTTCTCAGGAGACGCCTCCAGCTCCCGCCTTCACCGAGCCTCAGATAGCTGAGGTGCGAAATATTATCAGCCCCAACACGCTCAAGAAGGCGGTTTGTGAGTAGAACTCGGTCCCATTACAGGAGATCAAGAAGAAGGGACGGAAACGAAAGACTAACAAGGGCGCCGGTGCGAGCCAGCCGGCACCGAGTTCGATCCGTGCTCAGGACGGGCCACCTTCACCTAAGGATATCTCCAGGAGGGTGCATGTGGCTGGTAGGGCGATGCTACCGCCAAATATGCTCAATGCTGCAACCGGTGCTATGCGGAGTCTGCACGATAGTGTTCTTTCTTTGGAGAAGCGGCATCTCAGGGAGAATGATGTGGCATACCCGGTTTTCGTGGCCAAGGTGCCAGAGGGCAAGGGCTTTGTGGATGGCGACATCGGGGGTACGATCGTCCTGTGGTTTGATGACATCTTTGCTATGTTTAACCTTCATCCGGTGCACTACACCTTCATTCGGCTGTTTTCGCTGAGTATGGAGATGCGGATCATTAGAGACAAGAACCCGGACATCGTGATAGTCGACCCCTTCTACATGCGTGCCAAGCACTTGAGCAACGCTGGGGACCGCCAAGTTGCGAGTTCACACCTCGAAGGCTTCATTCCGGCAAACCCAGATAAGGATAACTTCCTTGTGGCTTACTTTCCCGAGTAAGTCATCCCTTAACCGCCCCGTAACATATGATTTCTCAGATTTCGATCGTTTTTTTTTCTAACATTCCGTGTTCGTGCGGTGACACATTGCACACTCATCCTCTTAAGCCCGAAATATTCCATGGCCACGTATTTCGACCCGAACCGTAACTCCAAGATAGACTACACAAATGTCAAGAAAGTTCTTGATGATGTTCTCCCCGGCTACGCCAAATCTGGAGGCACCTTCACCAGGGCAGTTCGTAAGTACGGCAAGCACATGTTCTCACACAATACGAAGTTCTGCTACGTCAAGCAGCCGCCTGGCGGTTAGAAGGATGCCTACTACGCCCTCCATCACATGCGGGCGATCGTAAGGGACCATCATCACCTTCTGCTACCAGATAATCTCAAAGATTGGGCTGCGAGCTTGTCGGCAATCCAGGATGCGGACCTCAGACAAAAATTCTTTCGCATCCAGTCGGAGTTTGCGAACATCATCCATTAAGATGTCCTTCATACCTCGGGGCAGTTCTTCCTCATATATCAACCGTCCAACAGTGAGATAGACGAAGCGCTACAAATGCAGGCTGACAACGACCGCGATTTCATGACAACCACGACAGACGATGGCTTCATCCACGCTCTTGCCCGATGAGTCGAGTCGAAAGTAGTGAGGTGTAGTTCTGAAACATTGATTGGCTCATGTTGTAATTAAACTTTAATAAATTCGTATGTCTCTTTGGTTTGGACAGTTGTTCAACTTAGATGCAATCGATGCTATTTATTAGTAGGACCATGAATCGTGCTATTAATGTCTTGCTTTTCTCTTCCGATCCTTTTGTTGCATACTTACATATTGCTTATGTATTGTCTGTTGTTTGGCTTGTGCATAGAGATGTCGTCGTATGTCGTGTACAAGGGTAAGGTTCCCGGAGTCTACGACGACTGGGAGGAGTGTCAGAGACAGGTTCACCATTTCAGCGGTAACAGTTAGAAAGGGTACACCACTAGGGCGGAGGCCGAATCTAGATATGCCCGCTATCTAGCAGGGGAGAGGAGGGAGCGTTGGAGGAACTGGATGAAGACCTGTTTGATCGCGATGATGCTCATCGTGATGACCGCAGCTCTCTTCTATGTGATGGTAGTTTAGATGATTGATATCGACTTGTAATGTGAAGACAAACTCGATACTCGCGGTCTTGAGACTTGTAATGTTTTATCTTTGTTCGGTCTTTTGAATTCGGAGACTAATATGATGAATTGTATTCGGAGACTAATCTTCTATTGTATTCGATGAATCTGTTGTTGCTGTGTGTTGCTGTCTATATTCAGTCCAAAATATATTTAGTAACCTGTGCAAAAATCAGAAAAGTAAAAAAAACCTAATATTCATACTAATGGCGCATCACCTCAAGGTGCGCCATTAGTATGCGAAAGGATACTAATGGCACATCACTATAGAGTGCGTCATTAGTATGACAAAGCACATGATTACGTATGGCCCCCCGGGAGGCATACTAATGGCGCATGGTGTTACATAGTAATGGCGCACTGCGTGGTGCGCCATTAGTATACCAGATACTAATGGCGCACCTGTGGTGCGCCATTAGTAAAAAATACTAGTGGCGTGATACTAATGGCGCACCAGTAGTGCGCTATTAGTAGGCAAAACTGGTGCGCCATTAGTAGGCCTTTTCCTAGTAGTGTGGAGTCTTCTGGCTCTGCGTCGCCTGCTCCTACTCAGTCTCTGGTTCTACAACAGCTTCTGGTTGTTCCTCGATGTGTGCACACACGTAGCTAGAGTGGCATTTTTCAACCAAAGCAACGAACAAATGGTATTGTTGCATGGCTAGCTGCCTGTATGGCACACAAAATTTCTGATCCAACGCGAGAGGCTACTCATTTTGAAACAACAATGAGCATACCTCACTAGAGGGCTGCCATGGAACAACAATTCTTTGCACTAAAACAAAATGAGAACTGGAAGCTTGTTCCTCCTATCACAGGGGTCAATGTGATCGATTCTAAATGGGTTTTGGAAGTCAAGAAGCATGAAGATGGCTCGGTCGAATGTTATAAAGCTCGTCTAGTTGCCAAAGGTTTAAAGCAACATTATGGTCTTGATTACGAAGACACTTTCAGTCCTGTTCTCAAGCCTACCAATATTCGTGTTCTTCTCTCATTGGCAGTTACTTGTGGGTGGTCTATTCGCCAGTTGGATGTTCAAAATGCATTTCTCCACGGTGTCTTAGAGGAAGAGGTTTATATGCGACCTCCTGGTTTTGTTGATCCTGATTGGCCTCATCATCTTTGTCGGCTGATCAAGGCAATTTATGGTCTTAAACAGGCTTCCCGTGCCTGGCATGCTCGTCTGGGCACCGCTCTTCGGTCACATGTCCTTGTTTCTTCTTCAGCGCCCTGAGGTCACTATGTATCTATTGGTTCATGTCGATGATATTATTCTCATCAGTTCTTCGTCTGCTGCCGCCGATTGACTGATATTAAATCTTTGACATGACTTTGCTGTGAAGGATCTTGTTCAACTTCATTATTTTATGGGTTTGGAGGTCGCACATACTGCTGATAGTCTCTCTCTCACTCAGAAAAAATATTCCTTGTATCTCCTTCGAAGTGCTGGGATGTTGAAGTGCAAGCCTGTCTCTACCCCCTTGTATGTGACTGAGAAACTTTCTGCGGCTACTGGTGTGCCTCTTGATGATGATGGTGCTACTGACAATATCTCACTATCACTCGACCAGACATTTCCTTTGCAGTTAATCGTGTCTGCCAATATCTTCATGCACCACGTGATACCATTGGTCTGCAGTTAAACACATACTAGGTTATGTTTGCCTCACTGCCTTGTTTGGTCTACATCTTTGGCCTGCATCTTCTATGTTGTTGTCTGCCTTTTCGGATGCAGACTGGGTAGGGAATCCTGATGATCGGCGATCAACAAGGGGATAGTTGTGTTTCTTGGTTCAAATTTGATCGCCTGGAATGCTCGGAAGCAAGCCACAAGGGTTGTCAGAATCGCGATTTTGAATCGGATGGGAGGGCCGATGGTAGGATCGCAGATCGTAAAATCTTAACTATCAGGATCGTAGAAACGTAGATCCTATGAGCTAGAATCGTATAATCGGAGGGCTTTCTTTGGATCGTAAAGTCGTAGAATCGTATAACAGAATCGCGATTCTGACAACCTTGCAAGCCACTGTCTCTGGGAGTAGTACGGAACCTAAGTATAAGGCCTTTGCTAATGCTACTTCTGAACTCATTTGGGTACAATCATTACTCTGAGAGTTGGGTGTTCCTCAACACACGCCTCCGGTTCTCTGGTGCGACATTGGAGCCACTTATCTGTCGTGTAATCATGTCTTCCATGCAAGGACGAAGCATATCGAGGTTGATTTTCACTTTGTGAGGGAGCGTGTTGCACAGAAGCTACTACAGATCAAGTTCATATCTTCGAAGGATCAACTTGCTGATATCTTTACCAAGCCAGTGTCACTTCCCTTGTTTGAAATATGTCGGCGCAATCTCAACCTTCTTGACACTGGTTAAGATTGCAGGAGGGTGTTAGACTCCGTATTGGATACCAATAGGTTTAGAATTGTCGTACATACCATGTAATTGTAACGATCCTTGTTATATATATGAAACAGAGGTGCACCATGTACATACATGCTATTCCTATACCTCTTTGAAACTCTAGTTCTTATATTGACAAAGGCTCAGGTTGTTATCTATTGATACCTGAGTTTCTCATATTGAGGCAAAGTTGTCGCTTGCTACAAACACATTTCCTAGGGGCTTAACAATTGCTTACCAATTAAGCTTTGGAGCTAGCAAGTATTGGGTACTAACTAAATACCCAATGGATTATTTAATCTCGAGGCATCTTGAATATAGTGCAACTATACATTGAATGCAAGGATAAACCCAATGGTTTCATGTAGAAGTATTGAATGAAGCAAGACGCAATATCATAAGGATTTTGTATTTTTAGCATTGCATTATGATAAAAATTAGAGTATCTATCTCCATGCGAACCCCAATGGCTTTCTGTTCTTGCCTATAATTTTTTGTAAGCTTGGTCTAGTTTTTTCATACTGGTCAATAAGCTATGCTTCATGACTACTCCCTGCATCCGCATCCGGGTAAGTAGGGCCCAATTCCAAATTTTTGTAATTGAGTATGTAGAGCCTAATTTCTCAGCCCTCTCAATCACTATCTTCTCATGAGAAAACGCTTCGTAAGAACTGCCAATTTAATGTTTTGCATGGGAGCAATTTGAGATTGTCCAAAATGATTTCCCAAGACCCCCCAAATTTTGCACTCATGCCTTGGTACCAGATAATATCAAATAATCCTCACATACCCATATGAAGGAAGTATTATTTCACAAATGAAATGAAGAAGACCGAATTGCCTCAATTCATCTTGGATTAAATCAGGTAGTTGTGGTAAAGGCTTTTTGGATTTGCCGTATTTTTAAGCAGACTGCAAAACTAAAGCTCTAATATGGAGTGTTTTGCATGTGAGCAATTTGAGATAGTCCAAAATGATTTCCCAAGACCCCCCAAATTTTGTACTCATGCCTTGGTACCAGATAATATCGAATAGCCCTCACATACCCGTATGAAGGGAGTTTATTTCACAAATGAAAGAAAGAAGACCAAATTGCCTCAATTCATCTTGGATTAAATCAGGTAGTTGTGGTAAAGGCTTTTTGGATTTGCCATATTTTTAAGCAGACTACACAATTAAAGCTCTAATAAGGAGTGTTTTGCATGGTAGCAATTTGAGATTGTCCAAAATGATTTCCCAAGAGTCCCCAAATTTTGCACTCATGCCATGGTACCAGATAACAAAAATGCATATATTACACCAGGTGTAAGAAGGGCCATTATATGTCATATCTATTAAGCCAAATCATTTCACATCATGATTAAATTATTCATTTGATGCTGACTAGCTTGATGATGGCTGCGTGTATGGAAGAAATTTCGCTGACCTATGGGTGGCGCACGAAGCCGTTCATTGTCGAAATATTCTCGAGTGGCAGCCAACATGATCAAGCAGCTCGAGATTGATCAATCCCCGACGGCGTCCATCACTGGCGAAATCAAGAGTCTACTCATGCGGGGTAGACATTTTTTTGTCGGTCATGCGCGCCATGCCCGTAATAGTGTTGCATATTGTTTAGTTTAGATAGGGCATCATCACATGCGTAGGCAGTTTGGACCAAATAAGATTGGTTTGCTACACCAACATGATTGTAATCCCCAAGGTTAAGCAATAAAAATATAATTTTCCCGCAATAAAACAATATCGTTTAATTCACCCATGGGAAAAACCGTCTTCCAAGGAAAGGAAGACACAAAAGCTTCAATTTGACTCCATATTTTCCTATTTCTAAGGTGATAAGGAATAATTGAGGATCAGCATAAAACGCAAACTAAGGAAATGCAGAAGTTACAGCTAGTAACATTAGGAGTGCATTTTGAGTAGAGTAATTAGCTTGACATCAGACATCATCCGACCATAAGACCCAAAGACCACCATCTCGTTGTTCCACGGGTGCAACAAATTTAAACTGTCATCTATACGAAAATGATTGGCTAAATCCTCGTCAGTTCTAGCATATCAGATTCACTGGTGCAGGATTGGCTCGATGACAAGTTTTTCTGAACCACCATGAACATTTTCAGTTCTCTGGTTTATGGGTATGGCAACCGGCACCGTACCGTTTTCTCCCTTTTCAGTTCTCTGGTTTGTACTCTATTTGTTTGGACTTCCTTCTTCATCCATGAAAATCAGCGGCCAGGTGCTTTATCTTCATAAAATGGTGTCCATGTCTTTGATGGTGATCTGAAGCTTGAGAGGCAGGCCCAGGGCTGCTGGCGTCCCTGAGTACCTCCATGCATGGCCGGCGTCCCGTAACCTATCTGATCTGTTCTTCCACCCGAAGAATTATGGTAAATTATTCACGGTATATACGAGTGACAGCATTGTCATTTATTCCACCGCTGGGATTTGTCTATGGAAGCTTCCAGAAGATTCCTTCTACCCCCTACCGTTTTTTTCTTATCCAGCGCAGCTCCTCATCTAGGCTGTCATGACGCATGCAAGCTTCACCGCCACCACAGCACAACACGGTCGAAATTAACTACCAGATCAGGCCTGAAAGCTGCTCTCAGATCAATCCCCGGAGATCGATATCGATCCTCCCTTCTAATCATCTTCCGCCCGGCCCGAGGCCGAGACCATCAGCAAAGGACGACCGAACGAGATCCAGCCCTCCAAGCCAGGAATTAACACATTACTACGATACAAAAGCAATTCAATCAACTCTAATTTCTTCTTATGGCAGAAATTCAGCGTTTTCAACCAAGCGAGATATCGATTCACGACCCATCTCTGGCGAGAGGACAGACACACCCCGAGGAGAGAACTGCGAGCAAGCTCTACCCTCTAGCAACTAGGCGAATTACAAGAAGAGAAGGGCCCTCCATCTAGCCTCTCGTCTTCGCCCTATCGCTCATCTATTTCTTCTGCTGCTTCTGCTTCCGGCCGCCGCTGCTCGCCGGGACAACCTTCTCCGTCGCGGCGTAGAGCTCCTTGATCATGCGGTAGCGGTTTACCTTCCGCTGAATGCCGTCAACCTCGTGCTCCTCGTCCTCCTTCCAGTCAGTGGAGGCCTCAACCACCGCCGGCGCCGGCGCCGGCTTTGGCTCCAACTCGGGCTCACTACTCTCTAGGGTTTTAGTCTTACTAGCGTACTGCGACATTGCGTCTGTTTGTTTGGTGGTCTGGGGCTCTGTCCTGGGCGGATACTTATAGTCGCTGGGGATTGGTGGCTCCTGCTTTTTATGGTAGGAAGTCATTCGCTTCTATAGTTATCCAAGGTGGCGCCCAATCCAATATTTGGTTGAAACTCGCAGGAGCTCCGCGTGCCTCTCCAAATTTGACCGAAACTGGAAGGGATTCATTTACCTATCATAATTGCTTTCTCGTGGTGACAGGTCAAAATAGGAAAGTATTCTCTCTTTGACTTTCTGGGCAGAACTGTCAGTAGATCGAAGCATGGAAGAAGGCGGCACGATCTAAGAGAGCCGGGCGTAGCCGGCGGGCTCTGCTCTGTGTTAAGCGATGAAGCGGCGAGTGTACAACTGAACCCGTTTTGATCTTTTGCCTGATCCAATATCCACCGTGGAAGTAGAATCACACTTTCCGGTGAAACAAATTTGAATCACACGAAGTTTTTTTTTGAAATAGAGGCAAAAGATTTGCCTCATCTCATTAATTAAGAAGAGTTTTGAATTACATGACCGACCACCCGTAGACGGCCCGAAACCGATAAGCCTACTCTCGCGGCATAAGAGAACTTAGACGTTTGGCCCCTACCAACCCCCAAAGTCTGACCTCCGCCTTGATTCTAGACATGATTATATTTGGCATGGAGGACACCATCCTAAATACTCTCGCATTCCGCTCGTTCCAAATCTCCCATGAAACCAACATGACGAGAGATGCGAGGCCCGTTCTCACATTACCATTGACGCCTACCGTGTGGTGCCACCAATCGTCGACGTTGTTGAAGCTACTCCAGTCGGTGATGTCCACACCGGTCAACCCCATCCAAGTCTTGATCTCCGTCCAAATGCGTACCGTGTATCGACAGCGGAAGATGATGTGTGTCGCCGTCTCTGGCTCCCTCTTGCATAACTGGCATAGGCCGCAATTTGGCCATCCTCTCCGTTGAAGCCTGTCCGCCGTCCAAACACACTCTTGAATGATAAGCCAAGCAAAGAATGTGTGCTTTGGCGGCGCCCAATTTGTTCCACATTGCAGACTTCATTTTCGATGCAGTGGAGTCGTCGAGTTGAGCTTTGTAAGCCGACGATGCTGTGTACTCACCACAAGGAGAAAGCTTCCAAACAATCTCATCATCCACCCCCTCATCAAGGAAGTTGGAACTTTTCACAGAAATCAAGCCCACAAACTACACACTTGCATGCCTATCATGCATCAGTACTACTCGAAGATAATCTCAAGGTGAATATTAACATATAAATTATATCGCAGCAGCAATTGGTGGAACCATGCACGAACTATCTATGAAAATCTAAAGCAGTATGTAAAGAAACTGACTCATCAGCTTAGACCGTGGAACATTGCGGAGGAAAGGATCACGAGTCGGCACATGGGCGTGCAAAGCTGCAGGGGGCAAAAGCACAAGAGAAAACAGTAAACTTCCAGTCGCTAAACAAAATCAACCGAGGAATATGTAAATGCCGTTGGTTACTGGAACCAAAGGCTTGGGGCATGTTGGACATTTTATTTCTTTACATAGGTCAAATCCAAGCAAGAATTTCAGCACAAGCCACTATTTTTGCGAGAAGGATAGGAACAAAACTAGATTACCCTGTACAGGCATGCAAAAAATAAAAGAGAAACATAGAGTTGCAAACATATACCAATGAGCATACAAAAATTGACCTAGAGAACATGCAAAAAATAATGTGCTTTTGGAAAATAATGGCCTCTTCAATTCAGAATTTCAGGATTTCAGTTCTTACGAATCTATCTTATATAGGTTGTTTGAGTCGTAGAACTGAATCAGATAGGGGTTTTCCTAAGGAATTCGATGTACTTTATTTCATGGAAAATTTAGTATCCACACAAACCTCTTGGAGATAATAATTTGTTTTTTTTTCTATTACGCAACCAAACAAACAAAAGGCCCTAAACAAAAAATTTCATCCAAAAGCTTCACCTTGCTGCAATATGTTTTAGAATATATCAATATGTTCCAACAACTACAAGAAAGATGTACCAAACTCAGCAATTTATTCAGTCCTCGGCTATTATGATAGCTTTTAATTTGTTCTCCTAGTTGAATCAAATATCCCTAACCAAGTTTCACACATCGTAGTTACCATTATGTCCTGGTTATAACATGGGGTTAGTTGTGTCCAGGCTAGTTTTGACACTCATACTAGTTATTGTATCATCACAACCATCGGGCTAGCATGACACATTGTACTAATGATATTTTTCTCAAATGTCACATTCCTTAACTATGAAAGATTTATATTAAACATTATTACGTAGAAGCGATCAAGCGAGATATTTTTTCAACTTTAACAAGTGTGAACATAATCATTTTAGATAAATATTGTTTTGGTGAATTCATCTTTTAAAGTGAAAGCAAAATAGTAGAATAAGCTTTACTTACGAGATTTATTTGTACAACACAAACTAATTAGTTATAGCTCGACAAATAGGTAATCTTTTGAGCCGATTCATAGTTACTATCTCATCAGGAAGTTATGCATGGTGTGTTAAATGTAAAAAGGTCACTGCCGCACTTGTTTATGACCATTACATTATTGGTAGAAAATTGTAGTGGACAAGTAGCCATTATGTATGTGATGTAGTGTATGCTAATTGTGTTTGTATTGTTGGGGTATAGTCTGAACATGTCACATGTGTACATTGAATAACTTCGATAAAACTATAGTGACTAGTACTCCCTCCGGTCCGATTTACTCGTCGTGGTTTTAGTTCAAAATTTATTTTGAACTAAAACCTGACTTAAATCGGAACGGAGGGAGTACTTAGCTATAACTTAGACCTAGACTTGTGCGACTTATGTTGGTTACAATACTTTTTCCGAGAACCTCAAGAGGCCATTGTTGTTTCTGAAGTTCACAAATAATGATGAAATTGACCTAGTTAGGGACAAAACCCAGGCTTAAAACCTTAGTCATCACGTTTTCGCAAAGGCATTGTGCATATCAAGAACATTGAAGCTAGCTTTCTTATACATCCAAAATGTATACACTATCTAGACCACTTTGCTTTATAGTTTCTCCTCTAAATTTTATATGTTGAACATAAGTCTTACTATGTAATCGAACAATTAAACTTTTACTTTCAACAAGTAAGAGAGAAAAGATTGCTACATATAAGTTCTTTAGATGAATGGAGAAATGAATCTTATGAAAATGCTAAGTTATTTAAAGAAAAAAAGTTAAATGTGGTGTGATTGGAGAATACATAAAGGATTCAAAGGAGATAGTGTGCTATTATTTAAGTCTTCTTTTAAGACATTTTGTAGGTAAACTCCTAAAACAGGATGTCCTCCCACTACTGTAGGATGCTGGTAATGCGACACTACGATCAAAGATCCTTTAATAAAATTGTGTGCGATGCATTAATCGCAAATGGGGATGTAAAAAACCCGTCAAAAAAGATGCAAAACTTTGCGATGGCGGAGACATCAAACATGGTTCAGATTTTAGTTACTTGTGTGCGTAGCTGAGCATATGGTTGATCCATACGAACTTTTTGCGATTAGACAGATAAACAGAAATGGGCAGCCATATCAATGTGTATGCGCTATACGACATACAGTTCGCTCCGATGAACTGTTTGCTATTAGGGAATGCAGCAGAAACGTCAGTAGATCAAGGTGTGTGTGATATACGGCATATGGTTCACTCGGACGAACTATTTTTGATTAGAGAAGAGAACATAAACGGTTCAACTTAACAAGATATGTGTGATATGCGGCATACAGTTCATCTTTGCGATGAGCCAAAAGAATACAAACGATTCGTGTAAACAAGATGTGTGTGATACGCAGCAAATAGCCCACTCGGATGAACTGTTTGTGATGAGAAATTAGAACACAGATGGTTACTATTGTTAGTTCGTGTGCGATTCTGTTTCTACAAAAAACTTTGAAAAATGCATACTAGTTGCTTGCATGCAGTGGCTAGGTGTATCGCATATATATGATGCGTCTGCGAGTACTCCTGTGCGATGATTAGTAAGTTACACATATGTTTCCCTATGGTAACACGTGTGTGAGACATAACACGTGGCACCGCATACGGTATTCGGGTTGTGTGTGTGCTCCACTTAGTCTTCCCGCGCTCCAGCGAATGCTTCCCGCACTCCACATGGGTGAATTATAACATCCACGCCTCTTCCCTCATCGGTTTCCCGCCACCAGCTAATGGCTTGCTGCATATAACCCAGGCGGCAACGCACCGTCGTGACACTTTGCACAGATCTAGTCCTCACCCATCTACCATTAGTTATTCCAAGCATGCCAGGCAACAACCAAAGCTTCGATGTTGACCCCTACATGTGTTACATCTTCAGCAAGGAGAACGGGCCGGAGTAGGTCGGGGAGCAAGAGCTTCATTGTCCGGTGCCGGCACCATGGCCCATCAGCAGTGATATCGACATGACAGTCTATTGCAGAGGAGGTGTGATGAGCAGTTTGCCATCCATCGTGCAAATGGACCAAAGCTGCTCGGCGGCATAATCGACGACCCACCCGAAGAGCTACCGCCACCGGTGCTCATCGAGAGCCTGATGCCCCGCAAGGAATGGGCAAAGGAGCTCTGCGATTAAGTCAAGACATAGCCAGCCTGCGGCTTCATCATTGCCAGCGGCGGCCGTGTCAACTTTGATCCCAATGATGTGGTGGCCAGGCTTGAGCGCATCCTTGGCGGAGTTGACGTCCCCGACAAAGTAGAACATCGCCAACGTGATATATTGAGGATGCAGGTGATGGACGGAATTTGCTACCATGCCAGAGAAATGGAAATGGAGCGGTTCTGCAGAGATATCATTCACGCGATTGCAGGCTGTCAAGCTCTTATGGAAGAGGCCCAGCAACACCAAGAGCCTCCAAGCGCCAGCAGCTCCGTAGGCGGAGGCGGGCTGGGACACTTGGAATGAACGGCCACAAGGGTGCTATGCTGATCATGGAGTCCGAGAAGACCGTCATCAGAAGGCCACCAGCTCATCCTTTTAGCCTATATTTTATTATAATTGTATGCATATGTAGGTCGTGAGTGTTTTGGGCATTGTCGCATGTGGCATTTTAAATTATCTTGAATAAGTAAGACAATTATTAACCGTTGTCGTTGTAAATTTGCCTCAACGGCAAGAAGAGCGCGTGCAGGGACGCCAGAGCAGAGGCGCCGCGGCCGCCTCAATGGCGAGCAAAACGCCCAGACGGACACGAGCAGAGCATGCCGCGGCCGCCTCAACGAAAAGGAGAGTGCGCCGCGGCCGCCTCAACGGCGAGAAACCATGTAGTCAACCTTCTAGGACCCCGTGGGAGGCGCGACGGCACATCCAGCGGACACGATTGTGATATCTTGACCGTATGTGATAGTGGGCAGACACGTACACGTACACGTACATCCAAGAACGAGGGACCATGTTTCGAGCTTCCGATGCGTGGCATATGGTTGATCCATAAGAATTTTTTGCGATGAGCCAGAACAACAGAAACGGGCTTTGTAGGCCCAGAACCATCAATAAATGTTGACCCTGTTTCTCGTCACATTGCAGACTGATTAGACTAATATGTGTTCACACTTAGAACCGGGCTATAAAAACTACCCACCCAAAAATTACTTCACAGTTCCTCTCCTCATCACCCACAAAACTGGTCTTTCCGGTCAAGTCGTTACACCATGACCGGTAGCAGGAGTTTCAGGTGGACATATAACCAGGCAACAAAGACTAGGCCGCGAAAGCATTAGAGAGGTCCCACAGCCAAGCTGCAGCCGCAGCAGAGATGTCCCGGCGCACCGCGGAGCCCTCGAACAAGCTCTCACAGGCACGCGAGGGCTCTCACAAGCGCACGCGTCTGCGATCACGACGATCTGGCGTTGTTGAAGTCCTTGGCTGGCGACGACGACATTCTCGCTGGCCTCATTAAGAAGCAGGAGCTGGTCGATGGCTTGATAAAGCTGCTCGAGATCAGTGGTGCCTCGGTTGAGAAGGCGAATGGCCTCGTCGAGCAACTCATGGGTGACAATGCGAAGCTCCTCAAGGCGCTCGCCGAGAAGGAGGAGGCCGCCGGCTGGAAGATGCTGCATGAGTAGAGCAGTGCCTCGGGGATGACACTGACAGCGGTCGTCGAGGAACTGATGGGTGACTTGAGGAAGCTCTGGATCGAGCACGAGCAAGAGGTGAAGGAATCCGTGGCTGCTTTCAAGAAAAGTTGTGAGGAATTGAAGAAGGAGTTGGAGGATGTCGTCACCCGGCGCTCCATCAAGGAGTAGAGATAGTAGTGACCCAGATCGTTGTCCGTGATTTCATTCTTCTCTTGCCCCTGTGTCTTTCGGGATTTGCCAGATGAGCCATTTTAAATTATCCAGAATATGTGAGACAATTATTTTATCCGTGGCATTGTGAATTTCTCGTCGTATTATCCGTTACCATTTTATTTGTCATCGTATTATCCATTTCCCTATGTGGCATTTTAAATTAGGCCGGAATACGAGTTGAAAACGCGAACAAAGCAAACGCTAACGTTGAGAGGGGCAATGGGATCACAAGCAAACACCCTCTGTCCCGTCGAGCCTGCGTGGCGGATTGCTCGCATGCGTCTCATCGAGCCTGCATAGTGGACTTCTCGCGCTCGTCCCGTCTAGTCAAACAGCTGCACGTACGCCATGAAATATGGTTAAATTTTGGCACAAAATACAAAGATGACCAATGAACGTGGTGGAGGTAGTACTATCCCATAAGAAAAGTGGGACGCGTGGTGATGTCTACTACGCAACTTATTCTTGTAGACTTGTGTTGGGCCTCCAAGCGCAAAGTTTTGTAGGACAGTAGCAATTTTTCCTCAGGTGGATGGCCTAAGGTTTATCAATCCGTGGGAGGCATAGGATGAAGATGGTCTCTCTCAAACAACCCTGCAACCAAATAACAAAGAGTCTCTTGTGTCCCCAACACACCCAATACAATGGCAAATTGTATAGGTGCACTAGTTCAGCGAAGAGATGGTGATAAAAGTGTAACATGGATGGTAGAAATATATTTTTATAATCTGAATAAATAAAAATAGCAAGGTAGCAATCGATAAAAGTGAGCACAAACGGTATTGCAATGCTTGAAAACAAGGCCTAGGGTCCGTACTTTCGCTAATGCAATCTCTCAACAATGCTAATCTAATTGGATCACATAACCATTCCTCAACGTGCGATAAAGAATCACTCCAAAGTTCTTATCTAGCGAAGAACATAAGAAGAAATTGTTTGTAGGGTAAGAAACCACCTCAAAGCTATTCTTTCTGTTCGATCTATTCAAGAGTTTGTACTAAAATAACACAAAGCTATTCTTTCCGTTCGATCTATCGAACAGTTCGTACTAAAATAACACCATATGATACACATCAACCAAATCTAATGTCACCTAGCTACTCCAATGTCACCGCGAGTATCCGTGAGTAGATTGTACGATATGCATCAAACAATTTCCGATTCATAATACTCAATCCAGCACAAAGAACCTCAAAGAGTGCCCCAAGATTTCTACCGGAGAAACAAAGACGAGAACGTGCATCAACCCCTATGCATAGATTACCCCAATGTCACCTCGGGAATCGCGCGAGTTGAGTGCCAAAACACATATCAAGTGAATCAATACGATGCCCCGTTGTCACCACGGGTATTCTTAGCAAGACATACATCTAGTGATCTCAAATCCATAAAATTATTCAATCCGATAAAACGAAATCTCAAAGGGAAAACTCAATTCACAACAAGATAGAGAGGGGAAAACACCATATGATCTGACTACATTAACAAATCCCGTGATACATCCAGATTGTGGCATCTCGAGAACACAAGAGAGAGAGAGAGAGAGAGAGAGAGAGAGAGAGAGAGAGAGAGAGAGAGAGAGAGAGAGAGAGAGATTAAACACATAGCTACTGGTAATAACTCTCAGCCCCAAGGGTGGACTACTCCCTCCTCAACATGGTGGCCGACGGGATGATGAAGATGGCCACCGGTGATGATTTCCCCCTCCGGCAGGGTACCGGCACGGGGTCTAGATTGGTTTTTCATGGCTACAGAGGCTTGTAGCGGCGGAACTTCTGATCTAGGGTTACCTCTGATGGTTTCTCTATTTATAGGATTTTTTGGCATTGGTTTCACATGAAGATGGGCCTCGAGGTGAGCACAACCCACTAGGCCCCCTACTCCTTGATCTTATGGTCCTTCCACGAAGCTTAGGGGGTCTCTTTTGTTCCAAAAAAATTGTCAAAAAGTTTCAGCTCATTTGGAGAACTTCCATTTCTGCACAAAAAACGACACCAGGATAGTTCTGCAGAAAACAGCGTCAGTCCGGGTTAGTTCCATGCAAGTCATACCAAAAACCATATAAAATTATTGTAAACATGGCATGAATACTTCATAAATTATAGATACGTTGGATACATATCACGTAGATGCACTGAAATGGTTACAGGAACACACGGTTCATATATAATACAACCGTTTGCGATATTAATGTGTCAGCTATTTGTTTCAAAAGGACTTCGTTGGCTATTAATGTGTGCACCTTGTCTCAAACTGGACGATTTCTTTTACCACGACATATATGTGCCATGTCATGAAACCATGCCAAGTTTCATGTTTTTGGGTGATTTTTGATTTATCGATTTAAAACCGAGATTCTCAATGTTTCGTGATGATTTAGAAGTTTGTAATTCATTCCCATTCCTTCAAAGAGACCTAAACATGCACCCAATGACACATGTACGATTTTCCACCCATTTTACTTCACTGGAGCATGTGCTTGTAGTTCAAATTTGAATTATGGACTACATTAAATTCCTAGAGAACTTAATTAATATATAAAATGGCCAAAAGAACCCTGAAGAGTTTCAAATTTCAGCACGACACTCCTGTTATTCTATGTTGCCTATAGAAAACAAAGTTCAAGCCGAGAAGAGGCAGCGATTATCATTTCGCCCACAAGAGGGGCATGTTTCCGTACCGGAACACCGAGGGTTGCGAGAAGCTTCGGTTTGTAAGAGGCTTGTAACATAGCTTGGCCCAAATTGGACAATTATCTTATCACGGCATATATGTGCCATGTAGTGACACCATGCCAAGTTTCATGATTTCCTGGTGAGTTTTGGACTTACAGAGATTTAAAACTGAGATTCACAATGTTTGCGGCCGAGCCGGGACGCCGAGACGGTTGAATTCATTCCCATTCCTTCCATGGGACCTAAACATGCATCCCAAGGGCACATGTACGTTTTTTCTAGCCATTTTGGTGCACTGGAGCATGTATTTGAAGTTCGCATTTGAATTATGGACATTAAATGCCTAGAAAACTCAATTAATAAATAAAAAAGGTCAAACAAACCCTAAATAGTTTCAAAGTTCAGCATGAATCTCCCGTTGTTCCATGTTGCGTGTAGAAGAAAATACAAGGCAAGAAGAGGGAGCGATTATCGTTTCGCCCATAAGGGGACACGTTTCCCTATCGAAACCACGAGGGTTCTTGCGACAGGCTATAGTTTGTAAGTGGTTTGTAATAAAGCTTGGCCAAAATTAGACAACGTTTTTACAACGACATATATGTGCCATGACCTGACACCATGCCAACTTTCATGACTTTCTGGTGAGTTTTGGATTATAGGGATTTAAAAACCGAGATTCCAAATGTTTGAGGACGAGCCAGGATGCCGGTACGGTTGTAATTCATTCTCATTCCTCGCATGGGACCTAAACATGCACCCAAGGACACACGTATCATTTTTCTAGCCATTTTGGTGAATTGGAGCATGTATTTGTAGTTTAGATTTGAATTATGGACATTAAATGCCTAGGAAACTCAATTAGTGTATAAAATGGCCAAACAAACCCTAAATAAGTTTGAATTTCAGCACGGATATCCTGTCGTTCCATGTTGCCCATAGAAGAAAATACAAGGCAAAGAGAGGCAGTGATTATCATTTCAAATAGCACAGGGTTCACTCACGAAAGCCGTGTGCCTACCAAACCATGACCGATGCCCCCCTGCTGCGTGCGTGATCTGAGACGTGTGTTCTGATTGGCCAGAACCCAAACCCCACGGATCATACGTCTGCACCGTGGGATGCTCCCAGATCAAACGGTAATCCTCATCCCTTTCGATAGCACATGCAGTATATGGGTAAGCACTATGCGCATGAGTCGTACTAGCTCATGCTTCCTTCTCTACTAAGTTTTCTATATTAATGTTGTTATATATCCAAACAGGCTACCGTTTCCCGCTACTCCTCTCATCGGTTTCCAGCCTCTTCTCACATTGTTTTCCGCTGCCAGTGTTAGTGCTCATTGAAGGTTATCGCGGCGACACACCGGCCATGTAAATATCGCACACATTTTCTAAAAGCACAAATGTGTGTGATAGGAGGGAGTAGATCCCATAGGGTGACCAGCGTGAAACGCCTTAAAGGCAAGGAGACAATTCCTATCAGCTAGGGGCGGCTTCCCATCCGCTAGCCTAGTCGAATATAACGTAGAAGTTAAGCGTGCTCGGGCTGGAGTAGTCTAAGGATGGGTGACCCAGTGGGAAGTTGCATGTCGCAAGCTTCATTTAAACACTATGACACGGTCATTATAGAGATAAATGTCTCTATAGTGACCTGTCATGGCGATTACATAAACCTTGGGATCCTTGTTTTGCTAATTTGTAGACTATGTTTTTATTGCTTATTTTTTGTGGTATAAAATCAAAGAATGATCGACTCTATAGTGACCTGTCATGGCGATTATGTAAATCTTGGGATCCTTGTTTTGCTAATTTGTAGGCTGTGTTTTTATTGGTTATTTTTTGTTCTCAAAAATCAAAGAATGACCGACATCTGTAGGCCCACACAAATTATCCCTTTGACTCAATGCATGAGAAGGGTTTACTCTTTGCTCCGTGTGCTATGTTAGAGCAAATCAGGTTTCAGCACATGCGTTGGATGGCACCCGGCCCCTACCCCCCCCCCCATCCTCGTCGAAGTTGCGTTCCCGACATCGTACGTTTTTAACCTAGCCGCGGGGGGTACGATGTTCAGTTCGTAATGTTACTGACGTAGTTGTTGCCCCATTGAACTTGTGCTTTCGATATTTGAACAAATCACACACCAGACCCATACATTCCATGAACAATAACAAGGGGGGCCCACACAATCTATCCCTTTGACCCAACATACGAAAAGGGTTTGACCATGATGGTTTCCTATTGGTATGTGTGCCATGTTAGACCAAATAAAGTTTGAGCGCATGCGTTGGACGACCCCCCCCCCACTGCCTCGAAGTTGGGAAACCGACATCGTACGTACTGAACCAGGCTTGGGGTCGGGTACGGTGTTCGGGTTGTAATATAGTTGGTGGCCCATTGAACTTGTGCATTCGGGATTTAAACACATCACACACCACCGTACCCATACATATTTGGGATAATTAGATTTATACCCCTAGTGGTGTCCCACTCGTCTGTTTTACCACTAATTCCCAAAAGTCACCGGTTCTGTCCAAGTCACTTGATCCTCTTATGCTTTTTCCCTTTGACCGTTTGACCGTTAGTTTGTAAACTTCATAACTAATTCATACAAAATCAACAAAATGCAAATAAGATACCAAAATGTTCAGAAAAACATCACCTATATGTCAGTGTCATTTGCATTCATGAAAAAAGTGTTGGAAAGTGCACATCCGAGTTTTAGCGCTTTTGATACCACCATGAATAGTAAACTCTAAAAAAATAAAAAAAAATCAAAAAAATTATGGTGGCAAAGAACGACAAGTGTTTTAAGTGCTTGCCAAGTTTCATTAGGGAACGACATTCGTGGAAGTCATGGCAAAAAAATAATCTATTTTGGAGTGTTGATTGTTTTTTTTCGTGGCACCCATGAATGTTATTCCCTGATGAAACTTGGCAGGAACTTAAAACATTTGACATTCTTTGCCACCAAATTATTTTTGAATTTTTTGAACTTTTTTAGTTTTTACTATTCATGGTGGTAGCATAAGAGCTAAAACTCGGATGGGCACTTTCCATCACTTTTTTCATGAATGCAAATGACACTGACATATAGGTGATCTTTTTCTCAACAATTTGGTATCTTATTTGCATTTTTCTGATTTAGTATGAATTAGTTATGAAGTTTTCAAACTGACGCACAAATGGTCAAAGGGCAAAAGCATAAGAGGAGCAAAGTGATTTGGACAGAACCGGTGACTTTTGGGAATTGGGGGTAAAACAGACAAGTGGGACACAACTAGGGGCATAAATCTAATTATCCCTACATATTTTCGGGCTGCATGTAGTGTATACGGGTCTTCTGATCGACCACGTCTCCCTTGTGCGGTTTTTTGTGACGACACACATATCTGTGGGCTCCCCGAGTGTATACATATCATCCCTTTGACCTATAACGAGGGGTATGTGTTGGACATGAATGGATTCCTCCTAGTTCGTGTTAGGGCCGGTCACCGTCACATGTTGTTCAACCAAAGCTCGAGCTCATGTGTTGTCAGGATTCCCTCCCACATGCTCGGATTGCTGGGTTCGACCTACACCTTACCCTGTGTATCTCGTCCTTAACTACCTGGCCTTCATGGTTGTTGTATGTATCGAGAAGCAGGCACCACATCTAAATTGTACATTATTCCAAATTAAAAACACACATCACCCCTTCCAATGTACATCATTTTGGGCCTTATGCAGGAGGTGCTAGTTTTGTGGTCACTCTCGTGCGATTTTTTATGATGGTTCAATCTATTGCCCAAGCGGTTTATCGACAACAACAGTTGTCGTTTGACCAAATTATAGATTCACTGGTCCGTCTTATGGTAGGTCCTGGCGACATGCATGTATGAATAAAGTATCGTTACGTGCATCCTCCCCGCTTACACGAAGTGGGAGGTGGGTCAAGCACCCTAGCTAACTACGACATTATGTCATTATACCTACCTATATTCGGTATTTCTGGCTGTTCTAAGCAAATTTGTATGTGCCATCTCTAATTTCAAAATAAATTTCCTTTTTGTGTGCTCGTACCGCTCATGAAATGGTAGGGGGTGGCTGATATTTTTCCATGCTAGATGTTTTATTCTCAAGATGATTGTTTATTCACTTGTCATTGCACGAGAGTACGACAAAGGTATTAGGGATGCCCAGTCGCAAAATGAAAAATGAATTTACTTTATTTTTATTTGAGTCTCCATCTTCTCTTATAAAGCACCAACTAAGGGGCACTATGATCGTACTTGAGCATTGAGTGTAGCTAATATGCGAGTGTGTTTCATGAATGGATCAATGATTGAGCATAATGGGCTAGGGATAACTTGCTTTAGCATTTATATTTTGAGAAGACATAGTTGCTTGTTGATATGCTTGAGTATTGAAATCTTCATGTCAAAACTAGACTATTGCTTTGAATCACATAAAAGTCCATATGTCCATGCTACAAAATAAAAGAATATGTGATGAACATGTCTCTACTCTTATAAAAAGCATAGTCGGTGATGATGGTGTGCCTGCCATCCTGCAATATAGGCCGTCCAATCTATATCTAACGGATAGGAAGGAAACTATGGCAATTTACCCGCACTCCTCTCCACATTTGCAGATAAGGCCTTCCCTCGTTCATCCTTTTCTCCCACAAAATCTTGATGTTCCGTGCAATGCACGGGCATCTTGCTAGTTAGGCATTATTCCACATCAAAAATTCTATTTTTATCATTTACCTACTCGAGGACGAGCATGAATTAAGCTTGGGGATGCTGATAAGTCTCCAACGTATCTATAATTTTTGATTGTTCCATGTTGTTATATTATCATTCTTGGATGTTTTACAATCATTTTATAGAAACTTTATATCATTTTTTTGGAACCAACCTATTGATATAGTGCCTAGTGCCAGTTCTTGTTTTTTGCTTTTTTTACTTCGCGGAAAATCAATATCAAACGGAGTCCAAACGCAGCGAAAATATTGGAGAATTTTTCTGAGCCAGAAGACACATGATGGGCCAAAGAAGTACCAGAGGGGTGCCCTAAAGGGGGCACAACCCACCTGGGCACGCCTGGGCCCCCAGGCGCGCCCTAGTGGGTTGTGCCCAGCTCGGTGGCCTCCCGCACTGCCTCTTTGCTCTATAAATACCCCAATATTCCAGAAACCCTAGGGGAGTCGACGAAAAACAATTCCAGCCACCGCAAATTCCAGAAAGCACATATCCAATCTAGACACCATCACGGAGGGGTTCATCTTCCTCATTGGTGCCTCTCGGATGATGCGTGAGTATTTCATTGTAGACCAACGGGTCCGTAGTTAGTAGCTAGATGGCTTCCTCTCTCTCTCTCTCTCTCTCTCTCTCTCTCTCTCTCTCTCTCTCTCTCGATTCTCAATACAATGGTCTCTTGGAGTTCTATTTGATGTAATTATTTTTGCGATGTGTTTGTTGGGATCCGATGAACTTTGAGTTTATGATCCGATCTATGTTTTTCATGAAAGTTATTTGAGTCTTTTGATGTCTTATATGCATGATTACTTATAGCCTCGTATTTCTTTTTCGAATCTTGTTTTTAGTTAGGACGACTCGATCGATTTTTCTTGCCAGGGGAAGAGGTGCTTTGTGATGGGTTCGATCTTACGGTGCTCAATCTCAGTGACAGAAGGGGAAATGACACGTATGTATCATTGTTATTAAGGATAACAAGATGGGGTCTATTCCCACATGAATAGATCTTGTCTACATCATGTCATCATTCTTATTGCATTACTCTGATTCTCCATGAACTTAATACACTAGATGCATGCTGGATAGCGGTCGACGTGTGGAGTATTAGTGGTAGATGCAGGCAGGAGTCGGTCTACTAATCTTGGACATGATGCCTACATAATGATCATTGCCTGGATATCGTCATAATTATTTGGAGTTCTATCAATTGCCCAACAGTAATTTGTTTACCCACCGTATGCTATTTTTCTCGAGAGAAACCACTAGGGAAATCTACAGCCCCCGGGTCTATTTTCTCATCAATTATTTTCAGATCTATATTGCTATTTGCCTTTCCGTTTATTTGCCACTTTTATTTTCAGATCTATATTTCCAAAAACCCAAAATACCTTGCTGCACTTTATTTTATTTTGCTTTTTTTCGAGGTCTATCTATCAATCTACTACAATTTTACCTCGTCAACTTGACGATTTCTAGCACCGTTACCCTAGAGGGATTGACAACCCCTTTAACACGTCGGGTTGCAAGTATTTGTTCTTTGCGTGCAGGTACTATTTACGTAGGGTTGCTTGGTGCTCCTACTGTTTCGATAACCTTGGTCTCATCACTGAGGGAATACCTACCGTTGTTGTGCTGCATCATCCCTTGCTCTTTGTGGAAATACCGACATAGTTCAAGCTGCATCAAGGTCAGAGACCTATGGCGGTGGAAAAGTATTTTCGTGGTCGCTTCTGAGGGTTCTGGAATATATGTGAATATATAGGACAAAGAGGTAGGTCAGGCGATCCCGAGGGGGCCACAAGGCAAGGGGCACCCTCCCCCCTAGGGCGCACCCTCCACCCTTGCCGCCTCCTCGTGGCTCTTCTGGCTTGGACTCCAAGTCCTCTAGGTGTCTTTGGGTCCAAGAAAAATCATCATGAACTTTTCTTCTCTTTGGACTCCGTTTGATATTCTTTTTCTAAGAAACTCAAAAACAAGAGAAACTGGCACTGGGCTCTAGGTTAATAGGTTAGTCCAAAAAATAATACAAAATAGCATAATAATGCATATAAAACATCCAAAACAGATAATATAATTGCATGGAACAATAAAAATTATAGATACCTTGGAGACGTATCAGGCTTCCCCAAGCTTAATTCCTACTCGTCCTCGAGTAGGTAAATGAAAAAAACATAATTTTTGATGTGGAATGCTACCTAACATATTTATCAATGCAATCTCTTTTATTTGGATAAATATTCAGGTCCGTATGATTCAAAACAAAACTTCATTGACACGTACATAAATGATTCAAATTAGGAGACCATGTTCTATTATATAAGTCTTCTTTAAGACATTTTGTAGGTAAACTCCTAACAAAATGGGTTGTCTCCTTAGCATCATTAAAATTTCTCAGTTAGGGGCCATCAATTTTGAAGGTGATATTAAAGGAAAACCAAGGGTTGTCAACAATTAAACACTAAAACACTTCATTTCTAGGGACCCCATGGGATATGAGGTAAATGCGGTGCACATGATCACTTCCAAAGAATTAGTTAAAATAGAACATGAACCTTCTAGAAGGTACAAACTCCTAGGTAAGGAAAAAGTGCAAAAACCGTCTAAACTCAGGTTTTTATTTTATTTTATTTTGATATGAAATATGGCATGCATCCAAAAGATTTGTTGGAGGGAACATTTATGTGTCCCAGGTGAAAAAACAAGCAATTGGACTCCTCGGGCACCTAGACTCATAGAAATCCTCTTCTTGCACATGTTCTGATGGTTGGCCCTTTCCACATGGAAAACCAACTATATTTTTCAACCATGCATGCAAACCTTGAGAGGATTCCCTTTATATTCCTTTGAGAACATGCAAATTTTAATCTTTGTTTGGAGTACAAAATTAAGCTAAAGCATGACAAGTATTATTGATTCATTAGGCATGGCCTCATGGAAATTATGGGTTTTTGTAGCAAACGGGTTAGTAAAGTGTTGAATTAATAGGGAATGCATTATAAATAAAGAGAGATTTTATCGCCGGGAAGCCCAAATATCTTTTGGCACTTTGCCTCGAAAATTTCATAAGCTTGGTCTAGTTTGTTATAATGGTCAATAAAATTGACTTCATAACTATCCCATCCATCCAGGTATGCACGTTTGGTTTACGAGCATGTAAGGCCTTTCTCTCGGCGCTTTTAATAACTCTCTTGTACGTCATGTCCCACCTCATATTCCCATGAGAAAAAACTTTGTAATAATTTTGCATTTAATGTTTTGCTTGGGAGTAATTAACCAACATGGGCCATGATATTCGATCAAACAAGTCAATGGTGAGGGAGGCGATTGCCAAAAATGATTTCCAAAATTTGCTCCAAATATCTCGCTCATGCCTTGCTACCAGAGAATCTTAAATTAGGCCTTACATACCTTGATGGAGCGAGTATGATTTTGCATCTAAAAGTAGAAGAATGAATTGCATCAATTTTTGCATAGATTGAATTAGGTAGATGTTGTGTGGGCTTGTTGGATTAGCTCCATCTTCAAGGAGCCTGCTATGTTAGAAGCTATAAATATTTAATGTTTTATTAGATGAACTAGCGCAAACAGATTATCTAGCATTTTGGAACTATATTTCGAAAACCCTTCAATTTACAAACTTCAGAAACTATTTAGATTTAGCCACTAAAGTTTTAGTGACCGGCAGAATTGGAGGATGGTCCCTAACAGTAATAGTTAAAATAAGCACTGAAAGATGTTGCACCCCTCCCCCTCCAAAAGGTAGGAACATATTATTATGAAAGATTTATGAACTAGGACAAAAGTTATTACAAAGCTCAGACTAGGCACACAACAACCCAACCCAACCACTCGTGGATAGAAGAGGAGCCACCCCCACCCCCCACCGCCGCGTGCACACTCATAAATAGCAAACACACATGCTAGAAGAGTACAATATCTCATCATAGGGGATCACAAAAGGCTCAACCAAAACATAGGAGGTGTTTGAGTTCCACCGTCATCTAACAAAGTAAGGCAGGCACCTTGGGCATTGGTCACCTGGTTGCCACCCGATAATACCCCACAAAGAGAGGGATGGTGTCATATAGGAATTAGATAGTCTGATGAGCCAGCCCAAGAAGTCAGGGCATGAGTGAGCGCTCTCTAAGAGGCAGGTATAGACACACCCATGTATACGATGGTTCAAAAATACACACTCCAGGAGTTTGGAGCGTTCCATCACGCACATAGCATGTGCCCAACACTTCTTCACCAAATGCCAACCACAACCGCCAACTGCTTGCCCCGCCTTGCCCTCACCAACAACGTGTTGCCTCGCCCTCACAGTTACGTACGCTCACACTACATGATCAGTGTCCATGCTAAGAGGCAAGTGGCCTATTCCACAAAAGGTATTCTATGCAACTAAGCCCTAGCGATTTTGACATGATGATTGATAAGATGTATAGATGATGATCAATATTGAGTCCTATTGACTTCATTCTTGCAGTAAGGAATTTATAATCAATTGATTGGACACTAGCTATAGATGCATATTGGTCAGTGTCATTACTGAGTTGGACACGACAATCGGTAATATTCTTTTATTAAATTGATATAGTATCTTCATAGAATTGGTCTAGATTTTAATTATTAATTGTTTCTTTAATTCGACATTGTATGCACCTAGCTGTGAGAAAAAAGGGGAACCGAGTATATTAGTTGACAACATTGCGGAGGTCTATAATATGTGAAGAATGCTAAATGGTTTGTTAATGTTATACATTGAGAAGAAATTCTTGGATGAGATTTATATCAATACCATAATTAGTGACTTGTCATGTCCATATTTTCTAAAAGAAATTTTGAAATAATATGTATGTATTTTTTGAATTTTTTTGCTTGTGAAGCTCTTTTAATGTTTATTAATAATATTGTGTGCATACATGTATTGATTAATATTTTCATACTTGTGTTAAGGGAATAAGGGGTGTGGGTCCTAATTGCGTCCCCATCCCCAAATTCTCAGGAACGGCCCTCTATTTGGCCTAGTGAAATAGGACATAGGAGCCAACAATTTTATTATTATTGTTGAGGAATGAGGAGCCAACATACAAGGTGGAGATTTCTGCAAGAGCATCTCCAAAAACAGATGCAAAATAGGGCACGTGATGCAAATAAACCATATATTTGTGTGGTCCCATTTTAGGGCTGCCCAAAAAATCAGGCCAAGGTGACGCAAATTTGCATCATGCACGGCCGAGGACAAACGTAAACGGCCGCAGACCCGTGTGGCGCGTGCAGTGAAACTTCTATACGATCCCCTCCCGCACGCGTGAAATCTCCAGAAGCCCCCACCCATGCGCCTCCATATTGGCTGCCCCCACACCTCCCTTGCCTCTCCCAACCTCCCCCCTCTCTCTGCGTCATTGTGCCGCCACCAATGAATCCACCTGTCCATGCCCCCCCCCCCCCCGCTGCCACTAAATCCGTCGCCACTACCCCTCCAGCCGCCACCTCCCTGCATTCCCCACCTTTCTCTACGCCCATCGGCACCGCCACCCTCGCCGCAACCACGATGCTTTCGTTCATGTCTATGAGTTACCGAACCTACGGGGTCACAAGATTAAGGCATTCATGACCCGCTGAGTGTTATTAGGGTGGGAGTGATGAGAATATATTGGTGGAATTGTTTCATTAATATTCAAAATAGTTCCGAGAGCATCCGGAAGTGTTTCTGTTCACCTGAAGGGTTTCAGTGAGTATGAGTAATACTGGTATTACTGATATATATATATATATATATATATATATATATATATATATATATATATATATATATATATATATATATATAGGTGGAAAATATTTTCGCAATGTTAAATTATATACAAAATGGTCTGAAAATATTTAGAACAATTTTATATTTAATTTAATATCAACGGGGCTTAAAAGGCCAAGAGGTGGAAGGCGACTTGGGCCACAAGGGCCCAAGTGGGGGAGGCACCCTTCCCTAAGGAAGGAGACCGAATTGGGGTGGAGGAGGAGTCAGACTCCTCCCTCCCTGGCCGGCATTGGAGTCCTTCCCCCTTGGTGGCATCCATCCCTGTCCCCTCCAACCTATATATACTTGAGGATTTGTTCTCTTTTGAATACAAGTTTTGGAGCCTCCTCTAGTTCTTCTAGTTGTAGTACTAGTTGGTCCTAGTTGACTAATTAGAGCTGGACTAATCCTTTAATCCTCATAATTTGAAGCCCCACGTGCTTCTAATCTCCTCCCTCAAATTCTCTAGTGACGATTAGCTCTGGATGGTGAAGCGTTGCCGGATCATCAAGGTTGCATGCTTGCAACCAAGTTGAGAGGCCATTCTTTTGGTCTTCAGTTTGAGGAACTATTCATGGGCAGTTCGTGGGATCGTTCATCGACGGTTCGAGGGACTCCAAGTATGATCTACACCGACACATTCTTCTTCCGCTGCAACTCGGTAACGGTAATGATCATGACCCCAATCTGTTATGCATCCTCATATTGATCTTCGCTGTGCGTAGGCATGATTTTTTTTTGTTTTCTACTATGTTTCTCAACACCGGTATCAGAGTAGTTTTATGAGTAGGTGCAGATTGCGATCTAGATAACATGTGGATGTGAGGATTGATGTTCTTGCTATGCTTCCCTCCAGTGTTGCTTCTTTTTGACCTCTCGGACCTCCATGTTCCGAGGCCATGTCTATACAAGCTAGGCTCGTCAAGTTTAACCCAAGTATTCCGCATGTGTAAAACTGGCGTACACCGGTTCACTACTAGGGAAAACCTTATACACAGAAATTTAGCAGTAGAGCGTGTTAAAAAAGCACGCTGGTGCTAAGTAGCGGTAGCGCGCTGATGTAAACTGCACTACAGATACAGTTGTAGCAGTAGCGCACTTGAAGATAAAAGCGCTACTACTAAAATTCCCACGGCTTAGCCGATGGCTACACATAGTAGTAGCGATCTACGTTGAACCGCGCTGCCGCTACTTGCTTTGTAGCAGAGCGTTTGCGCTGAAAGGCGCTACTGCTAAAGGAAATAAAATTAAATGGAAAGCAAATAGAAAAGTAAATGAAAATGAAAGAAATAGAAAAAGGTGAAAGGAAAAAAATAAAATGTAAAGAAAAATAAATGAAAAAGGAGAAAAACGAGAAAGGAATAGCAGTAGCGTGTATCGAGGAATGTGCTATAGCTAGCTTAGCAGTAGAACACTTCCTGGAACACGCTACTGCTACTTCTGACTTGACCGTGCGGTTCGTTCTTCCCCATGTCCACTTCCCCCAAATACAACTCCTCCGCGCTATCGCCGCCGCCGTCGCCCGTTGGCCGCCGTGCGCTCTTCCCTTGCTCTCCGCACACCCTCGACGCCGCCCCCGACCCCGGATTCGACGCCGCCTGCCCCTCCCTCGCCGCAGGCACCGGAGGTGAGCATGCCTGCTCCTCCCCCTCCCCTACCTCTGCCTAGATTTCTTCAAATTTTAGTTGCATCAAATTAGTTAGGGTTGATCTATGGGCGGAAATGAATCGGGTGTGGATGTTATCGGATATACGGATGTGACTCGGATGTTTTCTTAGATGATGTTTTCTTAGATGATGAATAAACACTATTGTAATGCATAATAAAACGAGTAAATTTTTAAGTTCGATAATTGGAATATCCGCTACCACTTTCCACCCCTAGGTTCATCAAATTAGATGGTAATTAGGCCAATAGTTCCTAGGTACTAATTAGTTAGTAAGAACTAGGTACTAATTAGGTACTAGTTTGTTTTTATTTATAGTAAGTTTACATTTAGTATGAACTAGTTGAATTAATAGAACTAGTTGAACATGTCATATTTGTTGTTATTTTTTTAGTTAAAGCAATTTTTCCCGCATCAACGTCGATGATGCATATCCCGCGTCCTCGTCATCGACTCGGCGGAGGACACCTTCTTGACCAGATGGGCCATCTCCAGGACTGGGCTCCGCTGGGCTGGTACTGGGAAGCGCTACCTACTGGGGGCGCGGGTTGGTGAGGAGCCAGCCCATCTTTGACCCGAACTTCTTTGGTGGCGGTCGCGTGGGCCAGTGACGGTATAGAGGCTTGAGGACCCCGCAGAGGTGGTACGTCACCGTGTCAGCGAGGAGGATGCACACGTCCGTCGCTACTTGTTTGCATTGGAGCACAGGTTCTCCAATACCCGGCAGGTTCTCCAGGGATCTCACTGGAGCTATGATCCTGTGATGGTTCCTTCTCTTTGGGTATCCACCGCCCGCGCTGATACCCGTCGTGCGCTAGGGTTTTAGTTGTATTAGTGATGTTATATGTATGATACTATTCAGGATGTATTAGTGATAATATTCGATGATGTACGGACGCATGAGATGATTTACATTTGTTTATTGAATGCATGCTTATTTGAATACTTCTTTATTTTATGATTTGGTTTTTCTTACTGAATGCTCATGTCAATATGAGTCCTCTAAGATATTTTGAAGTGTATATCTTGTGTTATTCAAATAGGATATGTGCTTGCCAAGTGGTCGGTCATGTTTGCAGGTTACACCTCTGAGTGGCCTAAGTTTTGCCGGAGTGTTGATTCATTTCCGTTCCGGCAAATTTCAGGCGCTCGATATGTCCTATTTTAGCAAAGGTCATGCCGGATTTTTCCGTGAATTTTGGCATGACTTGTGCCAGAATATGTAGGAAATATCAAGTGCCCCGGATTTGTGTGTTGAGTATCCTGGTAGTTCCCTTCGATTGATTTTCAATTAATGTTTCAACTATGAACATAGGAAATGTCTGACGATGAAAAAGATTTCGGTATTTGTTAATACTGCGAAGACGAGCGCGGCCTGTGCGACAGAATCTTCCTAAATGATGATAGACGCTTCAGCATCAAGCTGGACGAGAACTTCGAAGTGGATACAGTAAGTCACAACGATAAGTCTTTTTTTGTAATTAAGCTTGGCATCTGCTTCATTTTCTTCAACTTATAATTTAAATCTTTTACTATTCTACTAGCGTATCCCCTGCCATGCAAGAGTTTTTGTCTTGGATAAGATAGGTTTCAGTCCTATGAAAACTACTATGGAGGTAAAGAGAGTCTACTTGAAGACCGAGCATGGTTATACTTTCCACGCAAAATTATACAACGCAGGCACCTACACCTATTTTGAATGCAAAACTTGGCAAGAACTATGCAAGGCTTATGCATTTGAGCCTGATATGTTTATCACCTTTGATATTCGTCCCGAAGATGATATTGAAGGTAATAGACACATCTGGGTCGATGTGCAGACGCCTCCAGTTATACCATTATGTGAGTTCCTCAACCATATTTATGTCTTCGATATTGTTTATTCAAAAATAGTTGACAACTAATTTCTATTGGCAGCTTATTTCCATTCAAGCAAACATGTCCGGCGCTTGGTAGACATGACCGTCCCAGGGCTGAACTAAACTGTGAGGAGATAAGTCATTATGTTTCATGGCTTGAGGATCTCCATACTTTCAAGACAAATTATTTTCCTGGACTTAAAAATCTTAGTATTCAAAACGTGCGACAAATAGTGTTCGTACTGAACTACGATAACATCTATTTAGGAAATATGGTAAGGTTTTTAGTATTTGTCCTCAGTGCATCTTTTGCATACATTATTTTTTTAAGCTAAACTTCATTGCTAAGTAAGTTACTATAGGACGTTCAACAACAGGGACTCCCGATGAATGTTGTGCCTCATTGGATCGAGACTAAAGGGCCCATGAGAATTGTTAGCTTACGGCCAAGGTATCCTACAATGCACTTTAGTGCATTCAGGATTTCTAATAGCGAGGAATACTTAATAGTGAAAGACTGGAGCGAAATTGTGAACGATCGCAGGGAAGTACTAGGGGGCAGCAATAAGAAGCACAACCCACGATTAGGAGACAGGTTCATCTGCATGCTCCAACTTGATGAAGCAGGAGTGCTACACATGTTTTATGTTATTTTACCTGAGAGAGAGCAGCAGGAGTGAGCTAGCTAGAAATGAGTTATGATGATTAAATAGCTAGTGTTGGTGGTAATGACTATGATGATTATTATTAGCTAGTGTTGGTGGTGATTAGATAGCTACCGCAGCTAGTGTTGGTGGTGATTAGCTAGCTAGAATGAGTTTGAAGATGATGACGTGTGCTACACTATGACTATGATGATTAAGTAGCTATTGTTGGTGGTAATGGCTATGATGATTAAATAGCTTGTGTTGGCGGATTAGATTCAAGTGGAGGGAACATGTGGTGCACATCGATAGTACTACTAGTCCAAACTAGATCAAGTTTAGATTAGTAGTATACTTTTGACATGCACCACATGTTGCCTCCACTTGAACCTAATTCACCTTCATTTGACACATTGTTGTGGACATATTGATAGAACAAGCACATAATTGGTATTGTACCAAAAAAATTATAACGGCGTATAAATACACTAAAAATTTAACAAATGAGAAAAAGAATACTAGTAGCGATGGAGAGTAAACACGCTACTACTAGCTATATTAGCGGTAGCGCGGGAGTGAACAAACGCTGCGGCCATATGTATTAGCAGATGCAGGTGTAACGCGCAGCGCTCTGCTATGAATAACTATGGCGCCTTACTAGTAGCGCGGTGTCCCGCGCTACTAGTGGGCATTAAACCCGTGCTACTATTAGGTTTTCCCTAGTAGTGGTTGTATGTGGACGAAGAGTCTATCACACCTAATCATCACAAGGTACTTCAAAATGACGAACTTTCGCAACGGTGCATACTTAGGGAGAACAGTTTTACCTTGAAATTAACTCAAGGGATCATCCTATAATGCTACCGTCGTCCTAAGCAAAATAAGATGCATAAAGGATAAACATCACATGCAATCAATATGTGACATGATATGTCCATTATCATCTTGTGCTTTCGATCTCCATCTCCATAGCACCTGGCATGATGTCCATTGTCACGGCATGACACCATGATCTCCATCATCATGCCGTCATGTGGTTTTCTCCGACAACTATTGCTTCTACGACTATTTCTAACTCATAGCGATAAAGTAAATAAATTACATGGCGTTTAATGATTGACACACAGGTCATACAATAAATTAAAGACAAACCTATGGCTCCTGCCAGTTGCCATACTCAACGAGATGCAAGTCGTGAAACTATTACAAAACATGATCATCTCATACATTAACATATATTACATCACGTTTTGGAGATACCACATCACAACATGCCCTGTAAAAACAAGTTAGATGTCCTCTACATTGTTGGTGCAATATTTACGTGGCTACTATGGAAAACTATAAGTACCATTCTTATCTAGGCAAAACCACAACAATGATATACAAGTTGCCTTTTAACCTTCTACAAGGACCGCCGTTGTCAAATCAGATTCAACTAAGGTCAGAGAGATAGACACCCACAAGGCCACTTTTATGCAATACAAGTTGCATGTCAGTCAATGGAACCGGTCTCGTGTGCGAGGACAATTAAGATTGGTCCAAGCCACTTCATCCCACAATACCGCTGAATCTAAGTAAGACAGAGGAAGTAAATAATTTGAACATCTATGCCCACAACTTCTTTGTGTTCTATTCATGCATGTACATCTACGCATACACCTAACTCACGATGCCACCGATGGGGAACATTGCATGAAAATCACAAAGAATCCTATGAACACCCAAGATCTAATCTAGGAGATGTATAGCAACGAGAGGGGAATGTGTCTATGTACCCTTGTAGACCGAAAGCGTTATCGTCATAGCACGGTTGATGTAGTCGTACTCTTCACGATCCAATCGTGATCCAATCCGTATAGTGTCGAACGGACGGCACCTCCGATATTAGCACACGTACAGATCGATGGCGTGCTCTCCTTCATGATCCAGAAGCGAGGGTGAGGACGTAGATGAGATCGGAACCAGCACAATGGTATTATGGTGGTGGCAGCAGAAGAATTTCGGCAGCGCTTCGCCCAGCATGTACTGGAGGGAACGTGGGGGTGTTAGGAGGAACGGAGGGCAATGGTGGAAGGGGTTTGGCTGCCCTCCCACACCCCCACTATATATAGGGGTGATAGGAGGGGTGCCAGCCCTAGGCCCCTCCTCCAGGGGAGGGTTCGGCGGCCCTAGGGGGAGACTTGGCCCCTAAGGCAAGAGGGGCGCCCCTCCCACAAAGGTTTCCCCCCTCTAGCCGCATGGGCCTCTTGGGGCTACTACGCCCATGCTGGCCAGGCACCCCCTACAACACATGTGGCCCCCGGGGGCAGGTGGACCCCCTCGATGGACCTCCGAAACCCTTCCGCTGACCCCGGTACACTGTCGACATGCCCCCGAACTTTTTTGGTAGCCAAAATAGGACTTCCCATATATAAATCTTCACCTACGAACCATCCCGAAGCTCCTCATGATATCCTGGATCCCATCCGGGACTCCGCACTACCTTCGGAATTTCGACTGTTAATATCTCAATGCTACCCTAGCGCTATCGAACGTCAAGTGTGCGACCCTACGAGTTCGGCTACATGTAGACATAACCGAGACACCTTCGGTCAATAATCAATAGCAGGACCTGGATCCCCATATTCATTCCCACACATTCAATGAACATCTTCATCGGTTGAACCACGATATGGAGGATTCAGATAATCCCGTATGCAATTCCCTTTGTCCGGCGATATGTTACTTGCCCGAGATTGGATCGTCTATATCTCCATACCTAGTTCAATCTCATTACCGGCAAGTCTCTTTACTCGTTCCATAATACAAGATCCCGTGCCTAAACTCATTAGTCACATGAAGCTTCTTATGATGTTGTATTACTGAGAGGGCCCAGAGATATCTCTCCATGACACAAAGTGACAAATCCCAGTCTCGATCCATGCAACCCAATAGACACCTTCGGAGATACATGTAGAGCACATTTATGATAACCCAGCTACGAAGTGACGTTTGATAGCACAAAAGGTATTCCTTCGGTGTTCGGGGGTGACATGATCTCATGGTCTAAGGAACAGATACTTGGCGTGCAGAAATCTGTAGCAAATTACTAATCGATCTGATGCTAAGCTTACGGTTGGGTCTGTCCATCACATCATTCTCCTATGATGTGATCCATTTATCAAACGATAACTCATATCCATGGTTAGGAAACCTTAACCATCTTTGATCAACAAGCTAGTTTAGTAGAGGCCAACTAGGGACATGGTGTTGTTTATGTACTCGCACATGTATTTAAGTTTCCGGATAATACAATTCTATCATGAATAATAAACATTTATCATGAACAAGGAAATATGATAATAACCAATTTATTATTGCTCTAGGGCATATTTCCAACAATAAATCATCCCAACATCTGATATAGTTTTCCATGATTTATAGATTGATAAATTACACATGCCCAACAATAATACATTGAATGCAAGGAAAAACCCAATGGTTTCATGTAGAAGTATTGAATGAAGCAAGACGCAATATCATAAGGATTTTGTATTTTCAGCATTGCATTATGATAAAATTAGAGTATCTACATCCATGCGAACCCCAATGGCTTTCTGTTCTTGCCTATAAATTTTTGTAAGCTCGGTCTAGTTTTTTCATAGTGGTCAATAAGCTATGCTTCATGACTACTCCCTACATCCGCATCCGGGTAAGTAGGGCCCAATTCCAATTTTTTGTATTTGAGTATGTAGAGCCTAATTTCTCAGCCCTCTCAATCACTATCTTGTAAATCACTTCTCAAGAGAAAACACTTCGTAAGAACTGCCAATTTAATGTTTTGCATGGAAGCAATTTGAGATTGCCCAAAATGACTTCCCAAAACCCCCAAAATTTTGCACTCATGCCTTGGTACCAGATAATATCAAATAATCCTCACATACCCGTATGAAGGAAGTATTATTTCACAAATGAAAGGAAGAAGACCGAATTGCCTCAATTCATCTTGGATTAAATCAGGTAGTTGTGGTAAAGGATTTTTGGATTTGCCTTCTTTTTAAGCAGATTGCAAAACTAAAGCTCTAATATGGAGTGTTTTGCATGGGAGCAATTTGGGATTGTCCAAAATGATTTCCCAAGACCCCCCAAATTTTGTACTCATGCCTTGGTACCAGATAATATCGAATAGCCCTCACATACCCGTATGAAGGGAGTATTATTTTACAAATGAAAGGAAGAAGACCAAATTGCCTCAATTCATCTTGGATTAAATCAGGTAGTTGTGGTAAATGCTTTTTGGATTTGCCATATTTTAAGCAGACTGCAAAATTAAATCTCTAATAAGGAGTGTTTTGCATGGGAGCAATTTGAGATTGTCCAAAATGATTTCCCAAGACCCCCCAAATTTTGCACTCATGCCTTGGTACCAGATAATAAAAATGCATATTACACCAGGTGTAATAAGGGCCATTATATGTCATATCTATTAAGCCAAATCATTTCACATCATGATTAAATTATTCATTTGATGCTGACTAGCTTGACGATGGCTGCGTGTATGGAAGGAAATTCGCTGACCTATGAGTGGCGCACGATGCCGTTCATTGTCGAAATAGATTCTCAAGTGGCAGCCAACATGATCAAGCAGCTCGAGATTGATCAATCCCCGTCGGCGTCCATCACTGGCGAAATCAAGAGTCTATTCACGCGGGGTAGACATTTTTTTGTCGGTCATGCGTGCCATGCCTGTAATAGTGTTGCATATCATTTAGATCAGATAGGCATCATCACATGCGTAGGAAGTTTGGACCAAATAAGATTAGTTTGCTACACCAACATGATTGTAATCCCCAAGGTTAAGCAATAAAAATATAATTTTCCCGCAAGAAAACAATATCGTTTAATTCACCCATGGGAAAAACCGTCTTCCAAGGAAAGGAAGACACAAAAGCTTCAATTTGACTCAATATTTTCCTATTTCTAAGGTGATAAGGAATAATTGAGGATCAGCATAAAACACAAACTAAGGAAATGCAGAAGTTACAGCTAGTAACATTAGGAGTGCATTTTGAGTAGAGTAATTAGCTTGACATCAGACATCATCCGACCATAAGACCCAAAGACCACCATCTCGGTGTTCCACGGGTGCAACAAATTTAAACTGTCATCTATATGAAAATGATTGGCTAAATCCTCGTCAGTTCTAGCATATCAGATTCACGGGTGCAGGATTGGCTCGATGACAAGTTTTTCTGAACCACCATGAACATTTCCAGTTCTCTGGTTTATGGGTATGGCAACCGGCACCATACCGTTTTCTCCCTTTTCAGTTCTCTGGTTTGTACTTATTTGTTTGGACTTCCTTCTTCATCCATGAAAATCAGCGGCCAGGTGCTTTATCTTCATATAAAATGGTGTCCATGGCTTTGATGGTGATCTGAAGCTTGAGAGGCAGGCCCAGGGCTGCTGGCGTCCCTAAGTCCCTCCATGCATGGCCGGCGTCCCGTAACCTATCTGATCTGTTCTTCCACCCGAAGAATTATGGTAAATTATTCACGGTATATACGAGTGACAGCTTTGTCATTTATTCCACCGCTGGGATGTGTCTATGGAAGCTTCCAGAAGATTCCTTCTACCCCCTACCGTTTTTTTCTTATCCAGCGCAGCTCCTCATCTTGGCTGTCATGACGCATGCAAGCTTCACCGCCACCACACAACACGGTCGAAATTGACTACCAGATCAGGCCTGAAAGCTGCTCTCAGATCAATCCCGGGAGATCGATATCGATCCTCCCTTCTAATCATCTTCCGCCCGGCCCGAGGCCGAGACCATCAGCAAAGGACGACCGAACAAGATCCAGCCCTCCAAGCCAGGAATTAACACATTACTACGATACAAAAGCAATTCAATCAACTCTAATTTCTTCTTATGGCAGATTTTCAGCGTTTACATCCAAGCGAGATATCGATTCACGACCCATCTCTGGCGAGAGGACAGACACACCCCGACGAGAGAACTGCGAGCAAGCTCTACCCTCTAGCAACTAGGAGAATTACAAGAAGAGAAGGGCCCTCCATCTAGCCTCTCGTCTCTCGCCCTATCGCTCATCTATTTCTTCTGCTGCTTCTGCTTCCGGCCGCCGCTGCTCGCCGGGACAACCTTCTCCGTCGCGGCGTAGAGCTCCTTGATCATGCGGTAGCGGTTTACCTTCCGCTGAATGCCGTCAACCTGGTGCTCCTCGTCCTCCTTCCAGTCAGTGGAGGCCTCAATCGCCACCGGCGCCGGCGCCGGCTTTGGCTCCAACTCGGGCTCACTACTCTCTAGGGTTTTAGTCTTACTAGCGTACTGCGACATTGCGTCTGTTTGTTTGTTGGTCTGGGGCTCTGTCCTGGGCGGATACTTATAGTCGCTGGGGATTGGTGGCTCCTGCTTTTTATGGTAGGAAGTCATTCGCTTCTATAGTTATCCAGGGTGGCGCCCAATCCAATATTTGGCTGAAACTCGCAGGAGCTCCGCGTGCCTCTCCAAATTTGACCGAAACTGAAAGGGATTCATTTACCTATCATAATTGCTTTCTCGTGGTGACAGGTCAAAATAGGAAAGTAATCTCTCTTTGACTTTCTGGGCACAACTGTCAGTAGATCGAAGCATGAAAGAAGGCGGCACGATCTAAGAGAGCCGGGCGTAGCCGGCGGGCTCTCCTCTGTGTTAAGCGATGAAGTGGCGAGTGTACAACTGAACCCGTTTTGATCTTTTGCCTGATCGAATATCCACCGTGGAAGTAGAATCACACTTTCCAGTGAAACAAATTTGAATCACACGAAGTTTTTTTTTTTGAAATGGCTGCAAAAGATTTGACTCATCTCATTAATTAAGAAGAGTTTTGAATTACATGACCGACCACCCGTAGACGGCCTGAAACCGATAAGCCTACTCTCGCGGCATAAGAGAACTCAGACGTTTGGCCCCTGCCAACCCTCAAAGTCTGACCTCCGCCTTGATTCTTGACGTGATTACATTTGGCATGGAGGACACCATCCTAAATACTCTCGCATTCCACTCGTTCCTAATCTCCCATGAAACCAACATGACGAGAGATGCGAGGCCCGTTCTCACATTACCATTGACGCCTACCATGTGGTGCCACCAATCGTTGACGTTGTTGAAGCTACTCCAGTCGGTGATGTCCACACCGGTCAAACCCATCCAAGTCTTGATCTCCGTCCAAATGCGTACCGTGTATCGACAGCGGAAGATGATGTGTGTCGCCGTCTCTGGCTCCCTCTTGCATAACTGCCATAGGCCGCAATTTGGCCATCCTCTCCGTTGAAGCCTGTCCGCCGTCCAAACACGGTCTTGAATGATAAGCCAAGCAAACAATTTGTGCTTTGGCGGCGCCCAATTTGTTCCACACTGCAGACTTCATTTTTGATGCAGTGGAGTCGTCGAGTTGAGCTTTGTAAGCCGACGATGTTGTGTACTCACCGCAAGGCAAAAGCTTCCAAAAAACCTCATCATCCACCCCCTCATCAAGGAAGTTGGAACTTTTCACAGAAATCAAGCGCACACACTACACACTTGCATGCCTATCATGCATCGATACTACTCGAAGATAATCTCAAGGTGAATATTAACATATAAATTATATCGCAGCAGCAATTGGTGGACCATGCACGGACTATCTATGAAAATCTAAAGCAGTTTGTAAAGAAACTGACTCATCAGCTTAGACCGTGGAACATTGCGGAGGAAAGGATCACGAGTCGGCACATGGGCGTGCAAAGCTGCAGGGGGCAAAAGCACAAGAGAAAACAGTAAACTTCCAGTCGCTAAACAAAATCAACCGAGGAATATGTAAATGCCGTTGGTTGCTGGAACCGAAGGCTTGGGGCATGTTGGACATTTTGTTTCTTTACATAGGTCAAATCCAAGCAAGAATTTCAGCACAAGCCACTATTTTTGCGAGAAGGATAGGAACAAAACTAGAATACCCTGTATAGGCATGCAAAAAATAAAAGAGAGACATAGAGTTGCAAACATATACCAATGAGCATACAAAAGTTGACCTAGAGAACATGCAAAAAATAATGTGCTTTTGGAAAATAATGGCCTCTTCGATTCAGAAGATTTTCATAGGAATTTTCTAGGATTTCAGTTCTTACGAATCTATCTTATATAGGTTGTTTGAGTCGTAGAACTGAATCAGATAGGGTTTTCCTAAGGAATTCGCTGTACTTTATTTCATGGAAAATTTAGTATCCACACAAACCTCTTGGAGATAATAATTTGTTTTTTTTCTATTACGCAACCAAACAAACAAAAGGCCCTAAACAAAAAAATTCATCCAAAAGCTTCACCTTGCTGCAATATGTTTTAGAATATATCAATATGTTCCAACAACTACAAGAAAGATGTACCAAACTCAGCAATTTATTCAGTGCTCGGCTATTATGATAGCTTTCAATTTGTTCTCCTAGTTGGATCACATAATGATGTAAATACCAACCTGGCCTGGAATTAAATATCCCTAACCAAGTTTCACACATCGTAGTTACCATTATGTCCAGGTTATAACATGGGTTAGTTGTCTCCAGACTAATTTTGACACTCACACTAGTTATTGTATCATCACAACCATCGGGCTAGCATGACACAGTATACTAATGATATTTTTCTCAAATGTCACATTCCTTAACTATGAAAGATTTATATTAAACATTATTACGTAGAAGCAATCAAGCGAGATATTTTTTCAACTTTAACCAGTGTGAACATAATCATTTTAGATAAATATTGTTTTGGTGAATTCATCTTTTAAAGTGAAAGCAAAATAGTTGAATAAGCTTTACTTACGAGATTTATTTGTACAATACAAACTAATTAGTTATAGCTCGACAAATAGGTAATCTTTTGAGCCTGTTCATAGTAACTATCTCATCAGGAAGTTATGCATGGTGTGTTAAATGTAAAAAGGTCACTGCCGCACTTGTTTATGACCATTACATTATTGGTAGAAAATTGTGCTGGACAAGTAGCCATTATGTATGTGATGTAGTGTATGCTAATTGTGTTTGTATTGTTGGGGTATAGTCGGAACATTTCACATGTGTACATTTAATAACTTCGATAAAATTATAGTGACTAATTTAGTACTTAGCTATAACTTAGACCTAGACTTGTCCGACTTATGTTGGTTACAATACTTTTTTCGAGAACCTCAAGAAGTCATTGTTGTTTCTGAAGTTCACAAATAATGATGAAATTGACCTAGTTAGGGACAAAACCCAGGCTTAAAACTTTAGTCATCACGTTTTCGCAAAGGCATTGTGCATATCAAGAACATTGAAGCTAGCTTTCTTATACATCCAAAATGTATACACTTTCTAGACCACTTTGCTTTATAGTTTCTCCTCTAAATTTTATCTATTGAACATAAGTCTTACTATGTAATCGAACAATTAAACTTGTACTTTCAACAAGTCAGAGAGAAAAGATTGCTACATATAAATGCTTTAGATGAATCGAGAAATGAATCTTATGAAAATGCTAAGTTATTTAAAGAAAAAAAGTTAAATGTGGTGTGATTGGAGAATACATAAAGGATTCAAAGTAGGAGATAGTGTGCTGTTATTTAAGTCTTTATTTAAGACATTTTGTAGGTAAACTCCTAAAACGGGATGTCCTCCCACTACTGTAGGATGCTGCTAATGCGACACTACGATCAAAGAACCTTTAATGAAATTGTGTGCGATGCATTAATCGCAAACGGGGATGTAAAAAAACGTTAAAAAAGATGCAAAACTTTGCGATGGCAGAGACATCAAACAAGGTTCAGATTTTAGTTACTTGTGCGTAGCTGAGCATACGATTGATCCATACGAACTGTTTGCGATTAGACAGATAAGCAGAAATGGGCAGCCATATCAATGTGTATTCGTTATACGGCATACAGTTCGCTCCCATGAACTGTTTGCTATTAAGGAATGCAGCAAAAACGGTAAGTAGATGTCACGCCCAATATGCGACCCTATCCAAAAGGAACTCGACGGTCCCACCAAGGATAGACCCGCATATTGAAACGATTTTGCAAGGTGGATATCATTACATCAACATTACATAATAGATGGGGATACATACATAAGGCATACAATGCCACATGAATACAACATCACATCATATACAAGATCAACATCCGACTACGGATGAAACATAAACAGAAAGTCAAACAATATCCACCCTGCTAGCCCAGGCTGCCGACCTGGAACCTATCCCCTGATCGAAGAAGAAGCAGAAGAACTCCAACACAAGCAAACATCGCTCTCGCGTCATGATCATCGCAAAACCTGTACCTGCAACTGGTGGTGTAGTAATCTGTGAGCCGCGAGGACTCAGCAATCCCATTACCATGGGTATCAAGACTAGCAAAGCTTAATGGTAAAGGAAGGGGTAAAGTGGTGAGGTTGTAGCAGCGACTAAGCATATATGGTGGCTAACATACGCAAATGAGAGCGAGAAGAGAAACAAAGGAACGGTCGTCAACTAGTAATGATCAAGAAGTGATCCTGAACTCCTACTTACGTCGGACATAACGCAGAAACCGTGTTCTCCTCTCGATCAACCCGAAAAGAGACAGTCACGATTCGCATACGATTGGTGTATTTTAGAAGAGTTTGCTTCAAGTTAACTACAACCGGATATTAACAAATTCCCATCTGCCACATAACGCGGGCACGGCTCTCAAAAGTTTATACCCTGCAGGGTGTCCCAACAGCCCATGATAAGCTCTCGCAATCAACGAAGGATATTCCTTCTCCCGGAAGACCCGATCAGTCTCGGAATCCGGCTACAAGACATTTCGACAGCAATAAAACAAGACCAGCAAGGCGCCCGATCGCCGACAATCCCGATAGGAGCTGCACATATCTCGTTCTCGTGGCAACACCGGATGAGACTAGCTACGAGTAAAACCAGCCCTCGGGTTGCCTCAAGGTGGCCCCAGATAGCTCGGTTCGGACCAGCACTTAGACAAGCACCGGCCGGGGGCTAAATAAAGATGACCCACGGGATAATTACTCCCAAGGGAAATGTAGGTGGTGGTGAGGCAAATGGTAAAACCAATGTTGGGCCTTCTGGAGCAGTCTTATTCAAAGCGAACTGTCAAGGGGGTCCCATAAATCACCCGACCGCGTTAGGGACACAAAATCCGGGAACATAATACCGATATGACGGAAACTAGGGCGGCAAGAGTGGAACAAAACACCAGGCATAAGGCCGAGCCTTCCACCCTTTACCAAGTATATAGATGCATTAATTAAATAAGATATATTGTGATATCCCAACAAGTAAACATGTTCCAACAAGGAACAACATCTCCATGTTCCAACAAGGAACAAACTTCATCTTCACATGCAACTAGCAACGCTATAAGAGGGGCTGAGCAAAGCGGTAACATAGCCAAACAATGGTTTGCTAGGAAGGGTGCAAAGGTTAGAGGCTGACATGGCAATTTGGGAGGCTTGAGGAACAAGTGATAGGTAGCGCAGCATAGCGATAGAACGAAGCAACTAGCATAGCAATGATAGTAGTGAGATCCAGGGTAGCGGTCATCTTGCCTGAAATCCCGCAAGGAAGAAGAACGAGTCCATGAAGAATACGAACGGATGAAGCCAAACAAAGCGTAGACGAACGAATCCTCACGATTGCAACGAAACAGGAACTAACAAGAAGAAGCACACAACATAGTAAACACACCACACATGAACAAGGCATGATACACAACCAAGCATGATGCATGACAAGACTACATGAAGCTACTCATGGCAAGAGATGATGCAAACAAGAGCAACACATCAAAGCAAGTTTAAATGAGGCCGGGAACAACATATAACAATTTCGGTAAGTCCTCATATGCATATTTCGAAATTGGTCCAGATCTGAATAAACCTTATGTTCAAGTAGTTAAAAAGCAAGTTAAGATGCACCATGGTGATCTACACGAAATTCTAGTCAAGTTACATATAAAGTTCATTAAATTCGGAGCTACGGCCTAGAAGATATGAGCAAAACAAGATAAACATGGCATTGGTGCAAAATGCACCCAAACATCAAGAAAACACCTCAAAACAAGGATGCAACATGATAATATGAAACTACATGCAAAATCAAGCAAGTTTCATATAGAGCACACTCAAAACGGAGCAACGGTTCAACACATACACACAATACAAGTCATAACCACAATCTGTCCAAAACAGCAAGCATTACAAAATCAAGCAAGTTTCATATAGGCATATTGCAAGCACCAAAACTCTATGCTACAGCATCTCAACGTGAAAACAAAAGGCATGGGCATGATTTACAGGTAAAGCATTACAAAACATGAACACTGAGCTATCTCCAGAAATCACTAGAACATGCTCAAAATGACATGGCAAGAATGCAAATAATAACAGTTTCAGACTTTGCAGAAAATAACATCAGGTTGCAATGTTTAGAGCTATGAAACAACATGTTACAGGAACTTATCATGGCAAACAAAGGCATGGCATGAATCTACTAATTGCATAGAACAAGAGTCCTTTACTGACCATGAGCCAAAAAGGATCAGAAGATATGATGGCACCCATGTAAACATGGCAAGTTATATGACAGATTCATACATGGCAGGAACAACAATAAGTAGGCATGTTGGTGAGCTTGAACCACTCACCACAGAGCAATACATGGCATGGCAAGGCAACTCACAGCAAGAAGACATGTTTGTGAAGCAAAGAATGGCAAGATCAAGTTCATAGAGTGCATGGATCACTAACAACAACCTTGGCAAAATTGAATAACATGTAAACAATCTGCAAGGAAACATTTTATAGCAAAAGTAGAGCTCGATTGACTCAAGCTATGGCACTCCATAATTCCAAACAAGGGCATGGATGGATAGAGAATGACATGTAGAACAAGACATCCTTAGTGAACATCTCCAGATTATGCATAGAATGACTTATTGCAGCAGGTTAACATAGCATCATGATATAGCAGATTCAGACATGCAAAACAACATCAGCAAGTACCCTACTTAACAAGCTCGATGCACTCACTACAAGACCCACAAAACTCCATGGATGGCACCACTGAAAATATGGCATATCATAGATCAAAACTTATGTAGACATCAACCTCATAGGATGCACACAACAATCATGGCAAAAATGACAAAACACCAAGTTATAACAGTTTCAGCAGATTAACATCATATAGCACTCTTGCAACGATGATTCAGGCATCAAGATGAACTCAAATGAATATGATGCAATGGAATGAAATGATGTAGTCGTCGAGGCGAACAATTTGACATTCTAAACGCACAAAACGGAGCAGTATACATGGAGATATGGCATGCTGAAGTGGGCACCAGAATGTATGAATTTTTGGGACTTAGCAGAATTCTTCACCTCGCGAAAAAAAACAGACGAGGCGGGCCGGGGCGATGGGCTGGGCCGCGGGGGAGCTGGGCCTGGATCTGGGCCGGACGGGGAGGCGACGGATCGGGCTCCTCCCGATCCCGCACGACGACGGCGTCGCGGTCGCCGGATCCGGGCGAGGGGCGGCGGCCTCGCCGGATCCCTGCGCGAGGGCGCGAAAAGGATGCGGGCCGCCTGACGGAGGCGCAGAGGCGAGCTCGGTCGGCGGCGGAGGAGAGGAGCGGAGGCAGGCCCCTGCGGCGGGAAGGCGGCGGCGATGGGGCTCTTGCGATGGCGGCGGCCGGGCGGCGGAGCGCCGAGACGCAGGACCGGCGGCGCGACGGCGGCGCGGTGGAGCTCGGCGGCACGGAAGCCGAGGCGACGGGCTGCGAACGGAGGCGGAGTTCGCGAACTTGGGTATTCCTCCCATCATTAGGGTATTGACGTGGCTCTTACGACTCAATGCGCCTGCTACAACGTTAGCCTTTCCGGGTGATAATGCAATCTCATATCATAATCCTTGATAAGCTCTAACCATCTCCTCTCGTCGAGATTTAGTTCTTACGTGTGAAGATTTACTTCAAACTCTTGTGATCTGTGTATACTTCACAATGATTTCCTATGAGAAAATGTCTCCATGTTTTCAATGCATGCACAACGGCTGCTAGCTCCAAATCATGTGTGGCATAATTTAACTCGTGAGGCTTAAGTTGTCGTGAAGCACACGAAACAACTCTTCCTTCCTGCATAAGCACTGCTCCAAGTCCTCGACGTGAAGCGTCGCAATACACCTCATAATCCTTGGTCTGATCCGGCAATATTAAAACTGGTGAGGTAACCAATCTTTTCTTCAACTCCTGAAAACTTGCCTCGCAGTCCTCAGTCCATATGAATTTGTTATCCTTCTTCAACAATTCTGTCATAGGCTTTGAAATCCTTGAGAAATTCTCAATGAATCTTCGGTAGTATCCTGCAAGTCCAAGGAAACTCCGAATCTCTCCAACTGTCGTTGGTGCATCCCATTTGGTTATGGTTTCAACCTTCGTGGGGTCAACTGCTATTCCTTCTCCGGATATAACATGTCCAAGAAATCCAACTTCCTTTAGCCAAAACTCACATTTGCTGAACTTGGCATATAACTGGTGTTCCCTCAGTTTCTCCAAAACCAATCGCAAATGTTCCTTATGTTCCTCTTCATTATTCGAGAAAATCAAAATATCATCAATGAACACCACGACGAACTAATCCAAAAACTCCATAAACACTTTGTTCATCAGGTTCATGAAATAGGCTGGGGCGTTAGTCAGTCCAAATGACATAACGGTATACTCATACAGTCCATACCTCGTGGTAAACGCTGTCTTAGGTATGTCCTGCTCCCGAATCTTCAACTGATGGTACCCTGATCGTAAGTCGATCTTGGAAAACACTTTAGCTCCTTGTAAACGATCAAACAGATCATTTATCATTGGTAGTGGGTACTTGTTCTTAATTGTTACTTCATTCAATCCACGATAATCAACAACCATCCTTAACGATCCATCCTTCTTCTCCACTAACAGTACGGGTGATCCCCAAGGTGAAGAACTTGGGCGAATAAAACCTTTATCCAATAGTTCCTTAATCTGCTTCTTGATTTCCGCCAAATCCAGGGCGGGCATCCTGTATGGTCGCTTTGATATTGGACCTGTTCCTGGTAACAGCTCAATCAAAAACTCAATGTCTCTATCCGTGGCATTCACCGCAACTCTTCCGAAATACATCAGAAAATCCTTCACCACTGGTACTTCTTCCCGCACGACTCGATAAGCAATTTACTTGCGTTCTCCTCGGCTCGTGTCGTGATAATGCATTTGATCCTTCTTCCTTCCGGAGTGGTGAGAAAAATTGACTTAGTGGTGCAATCTATGTTCCTCCATACTTTGATAACCAATCCATACCTAATATCACATCCAATCCTTGGGATTCCGAACTATTAGGTCCGAGGGAAAACATAGTGTCCAATCCTTAATGGCGTCGATCACACCATTTACTAGTCATGTATTCTGCTCCGGGTGAGGTTACTAGCATGGGTGACCTAAGGGCTTGGGTCGGTAATTTGTACTTATCCACAAATCCCTTGATATGTATGAATGCGATGCACCAAGATCGAAAAGAACAACTGCAGATAAATGACTTAACCAAAACTTACCGACATCGCATCGGGCTGATCTTCAACCTCCTCCACATCAATGTGGTTCACCGTCCCCTGTTGAAAGGGTTTGGCTTCTTTCCGAGCTTCCATTGCCATTTCCATTCGGCCTTACGACAGTCATTTGCATAATGCCCGTCTTGCGGCACTTAAAGCAAGTGATGTGACTCAGGTCTACCTTGGATGGTGTTGACGGGTTGGCGCGGTTCTGTCCATTGCTTCCTCCATTCCGCTCCCATTCTTGGTGCCATTATGGTTGTGCGAATTACCTCCTCCATGGGTATGCTGAAACTGAATTCCTGATTTAGGGGTATAAGGAGGCTCTGCTGGCTCCGAGTTATACTTTCCCTGTCCATACTTCCTCTTGCGGTTCTCAATTTGCTGCTGCTTTCCTTCAATCATGAGGGCTCGGTCTACCAACTCCTGGTAGTTATTGAAACTTGCTACCATCAACGGCATGCTGAACTCATCATTCAGTCCTTCCAGAAACTTCTCCTGCTTAGCCGCGTCAGAGCAACGCTATCCGGGGCATAACGGGCTAACTTACTAAAATCATCCACATACTGGCCAACAGTCCTTCCTCCTTGGCGTAAGTTGCGAAACTCACGCTTCTTCATGGCCATAGCTCCTGCTGAAACATGGGCGGTGCGGAAAGCTTGCTGAAATTGATCCCATGTGACAGTGTCTACAGGGTAAGTGGCTGTAAAATTTTCCCACCATGCTGCTGCGGGTCCTTCAAGCTGGTGCGCAGCAAACTTCACTTTTTCTCCATCTATGCATCCTGCAGTGGTCAACTCCCTTCCTATCTTGCGGAGCCAATCATCTGCTACAATTGGCTCGGTGCTACTGGAATACACCGGCGGATTCAGTCTAAGGAAACGAGTCAAGTGATCCGTAGGTGGTGGTGGTGGTGGGTTGTTATTGTTGTTGTTGTTGTTGCCTTGGTTCTGCACCAATGTTTGAATCAGGGTGTTCTGCTGCTGAATCAACTGGGTGATCTCTGGCGGGAAAACAAACCTGGGGTCGCGTCTCGGAGGCATCTGATGGTTTTAGAAAAGACGAGAATTAAGAATAGAATGAGGTCTAAGGGGAAACACTACCCAAATGCACATGAGCAAATGAACACAAAATCACTCCATTCAATCAAACAAGGGCTTACAACGATCTAACTATCACAAAAGTGCGTGTACTATAATGTTTACATGGAGGTAATACTACTAATATATGGGGGACTTCTACTAATTTGAACCGGTGGAAGACTCCATGATGTCTGCTCCAGCTTCGTCTTCAAAGTCGGGTTCACTTGGATCCGAATCGGTGTAAATCAATGATGATGTAGTTGCTTGGACAGCCAACGTGCTTGTCTTCATTCTTGAGCGCCAACTTCTTCTTGAGTTCTTCAATCTCATACTTAAGATCGTTATTGTGTCTTGCTAGAGCTACGATCTCGTCCATGTAGTCCTTGCGGGTAGTCTTTAGTTCTTCTTCAAGTTCGATGATCCTTCCCTTTGCATTCTGCAACTCTAACATATCATTGCACATCTGGTTCTCCTGGCGTCGAATGTGCTGGTTTAACTCCTGGATGAAAGCTGCAATGGATCTATCCTTCTTGGTGCTGACTATCTCCCATTGTTCGTCTCGGCGTCCGCAAATCTGGTAGATAGTGTCCTTGAGGTCTTCTTGATAAACTTCTCCAATGCGTCCCATGGTGATATGAGCTGCCATGCTCTTTCCCAGACTCCAAGTTGGTGCACTGAAAACATTATCTATAGGCTTGGTGATTGGGGCGAATGTCCTTCCCGGAACGTGGGCTTGAATCTTCCAGCGCTCCTCTTCAGGCAGAGTGGCGTTGAAAGTCCCGGTGAAACTTGGTAGTCCAACGTTCAGGTACTTGGTGACTTCCTTCAAGTGAAATCCAAAAGGTGTGTCTTCATCTGGTTGGGCGTACTTGATCTTCGCGTCCTTCATCCTAAAGAGTAGAAAAGATGAGGAGTTAGAAAATGGGAAGAGAATAGTGATCTAAGGCTGTAACTTAGTGGTCGTGTCCTACAGTCAACGTGTGCTCTGATACCATCTCTGTAGCGACCCGACCCGAATGGATCAAGTCTCTGTGCTCAGTGTCATCCCTGGATCAGTAATGCTGACACCACACAGTACTTCGAAGGATTTATAGCAGAGTAGCAATCACACACTTATTACATCGTTGTCCACAAGGGAACTTATTACAATAAATATGGCTTAAGGCCATCTAATAAAGATAACAGCGGAAGGCTTGGAAGATAAGTGAGTCCATCAACTCCATCGGCATCACTGAGTATAGAATCACGACCTAACACCTTACTCGTCGTCTGAAAAGTCTGCAACATGAAAGTTGCAGCCCGAAAATGGGTCAGCACATGGAATATGCTGGCAATGTAACACATAGAGAACAATGAAGCGATAAGCCTATACTACATGCATATATGGCTGGTGGAAAAGCTCTATGGTTACAGTTTTGCATAAATCTAGTTTTTCCCTACTGCAAAGGAATAATTTTGTCTAACTATCATCGTGGTTGTTAAACATTGAGAATGGTTGACAGCATCCTCAATCCCAATTAAAAAGTACTCATTAGAAACCCAATATCATTAATTAGAAGTAACATGTTGAGATTCACATGATATTTAAGTACTAGATACTCAAGACGTCCATAACCGGGGACACGGCTAATCATGATTAGTTTATACACTCTGCAGAGGTTTATGACTTTTCCCCACAAGACTCGATCGCCTCCGCTTGGTTCTCGTGACTACATGGTGTTTGAGAAACGGATGACCGAGACACGTCTTTCGAAGCACTAGCACCTTACATGTGGGTAGACCGTACCAACCTACATCCCTACATCAGCTAGCCTACCCGTAAGAGTTCGCACAACTTACTCAACTATGCTAGAGCCCATATTGGCTTGTCGCTGCACACGGAAGTTTCTAGTTTAAATAATCTCATGATCCCTTTGAGCACGGGTGGCGGTCCGAAGAAATACAGCAAGTCTGATAGAAACCAGTGCCTCAATCCACCCGGATGTGTGTTTAAGTTGCCACCTTAGATAAACCATTAATTAACAATCTCACATCTGTCATGGATATTCACTCACCCAATCCACGTCATCGGCATAGCATGGCGTAATGAGCAAACGTAGAAGTAACTCCCAAAGGTTTCATGAGTAAAACAGGTAATAGGTACTACCTCAATCTACTTCCCATCCCACAATTTAATTAGATCCTAATCATGCAAGTGTTTGAGGACTGATCTAATGCATAAAAACTGGGTAGTAGAAAAGGTATGATCAAGTGTTACTTGCCTTGCTGATGATCCGCGAGACCTAGAGATTCGAAGTAACAGGCGGCGCACTCCGGGTGATCTAACGCAGACAAACAACAAGCATACAATAAGTACTCATCTAATGCACGGGGAAATCTCAAATAAAAGATCTAACCAGAGAGTTCAACTTAAGAACCCTGGTTGCAAAAAGAATCGAATCAAATAAAGCGACAAAAGTCGAATGTCAAAAGAAAACGACTCGGTTTTTGCAATTTGAAACTAGGTCAATTTTTTTACTGTAGCAAAACTTGGTTTAAGTGGGTTAGTCGGAACGGTGGTTTCGAAACGAAACTCCAGGCGCTTGAATCACCTGATTCCGATAAACGAGCGAGAAAATAAACTAATTTGAAAATTGGATCGGAAATCGAATTCGAAAAAATAACAGATTAAATCTGATTAAAAGAAAGACGACGAACGGTTAAACGAACGGATGTTCGTTAACAGAAACTAACCGACGAACACGTTCATTAAAACGAACGGATCGGTGAACGTTCGCTAATTAATAAAACCGACTAAAAAATAATAAACCAATCTAGGGTTTTTTTTTAGAAAATCGAAAAACGAACGAAAAACCGGACGGTTTTGGAAACAAAACCGGACCGGGGTGGCGCGGCGAGGTGGCTACCTCCGGCGCGGTCACCGGCGAGGCTCCGGCTCGTGGGCGCGGCGGGGCTTCGCGGGTCGGCGGGTGGCGGGCGACGGCGACGCCGGGCGGCGGCGGCGGTTTCGGTTTAGGAGGCGGCGCTGGGTGAGGAGGAGAGAGAGGGGGCTCGGGTTATAAGGACGGGGTGCCTTGGGGGACGGGCACGGGCGGCGGCTGGCGCTGGTCCGAGCCGGACTCGGTCGGCGGCGGGCGGGACTCCTCCCAGCGGGGAGCCAGGAGGGGGGGCGGGCTGGGCGGCTTGGGCCGGCTGGGCCCTTGCCCAAAGGGCGCGACGCGCTTTAAAAAAAAACGAAACGAAATTAAAATAAAACTAAACGAACTCCAAATTAAATAAAATTAATTTTCCCCGACTCTAAAAAAATGAGTCGAACAAAATGAACTTTAAAACGGGGCCAAAATGCATATTTTTAAAATACTCATTTTTTTCCCTAAAGCAAATAAACTTTCAAAAATCAAAATTGATTTATTTATTAAATCTTTATTTTTCTTAAATGTTGGGAAAGTCATATTATTCCCTCTCTTAAATTTTTTTATAGGAGAAATATTTGAAGATAATTAAATAAATCCAAATGATCCTATTTTCAAAATTTGAGTAAACCCAAATATGAAAATACTGAAATCTCCAACTCTCTCCGAGGGTCCTTGAGTTGCGTGAAATTTTCTAGGATCGGGAAAATGCAAGAAAATATGATATGCATGATGACTTAATGTATAACATTCCAAATTGAAAATTTGGGATGTTACAATCTTACGGTGCTCAATCTGAGTGACAGAAGGGGAAATGACACGTATGTATCATTGTTATCAAGGATAACAAGATGGGGTCTATTCCCTCATGAATAGATCTTGTCTACATCATGTCATCATTCTTATTGCATTACTCTGTTTCTCCATGAACTTAATACACTAGATGCATGCTGGATAGCGGTCGAGGTGTGGAGTATTAGTGGTAGATGCAGGCAGGAGTCGGTCTACTAATCTTGGACATGATGCCTACATAATGATCATTGCCTGGATATCGTCATAATTATTTGGAGTCCTATCAATTGCCCAACAGTAATTTGTTTACGCCGTATGCTATTTTTCTCGAGAGAAACCACTAGGGAAATCTACAGCCCCCGGGTCAATTTTCTCATCATATATTTTCAGATCTATATTGCCATTTGCCTTTTCGTTTATTTTCCACTTTTATTTTCAGATCTATATTTCCAAAAACCCAAAATACCTTGATGCACTTTATTTTATTTTGCGTTTATTCGAGATCTATCTATCAATCTACTACAATTTTACCTCGTCAACTTGACGATTTCTGGCACCGTTACGCTAGAGGGACTGACAACCCCTTTAACACGTCGGGTTGCAAGTATTTGTTCTTTGCGTGCACGTACTATTTATGTAGGGTTGCTTGGTTCTCCTACTGTTTCGATAACCTTGGTCTCATCACTGAGGGAATACCTACCGTTGCTGTGCTGCATCATCCCTTGCTCTTTGGGCAAATACCGACATAGTTCAAGCCGCATCAAGGTCAGAGACCTACGATGGTGGAAAAGTATTTCCGTGGTCGCTTCTGAGGGTTCTGGAATATATGTGAATATATAGGACGAAGAGGTAGGTCAGGGGATCCCCGAGGGGGCCACAAGGCAAGGGGCGCCCTCCCCCCTAGGGCGCGCCCTCCACCCTTGCCGCCGCCCCGTGGCTCTTCTGGCTTGGACTCCAAGTCCTCTGGGTGTATTTGGGTCCAAGAAAAATCATTGTGAAGTTTTCTTCTGTTTGGACTCCGTTTGATATTCTTTTTCTAAGAAACTCAAAAACAAGAGAAACTGGCACTGGGCTCTAGGTTAATAGGTTAGTCCCAAAAATAATAGAAAATAGCATAATAATGCATATAAAACATCCAAAACAGATAATATAATAGCATGGAACAATGAAAATTATAGATACGTTGGAGACGTATCAAGCTTCCCCAAGCTTAATTCCTGCTCGTCCTCGAGTAGGTAAATGAAAAAAACATAATTTTTGATGTGGAATGCTACCTAACATATTTATCAATGCAATCGTCTCTTTTATTTTCCATAAATATTCAGATCTGTATGATTCAAAACAAAACTTCGTTGACACATACATAAATGATTCAAATTAGGAGACCATGTGCTATTATATAAGTCTTCTTTAAGACATTTTGTAGGTAAACTCCTAACAAAATGGGCTGTCTCCTTAGCATCATTAAAATTTCTAAGTTAGGGGCCATCAATTTTGAAGGTGATATTAAACGAAAACCAAGGGTTGTCAACAATTAAACACTGAAACACTTCATTGCTAGGGACCCCATGGGATATGAGGTAAATGCGGTGCACACATGATCACTTCCAAAGAATTAGTTAAAAATAGAACATGAACCTTCTAGAAGCTACAAACTCCTAGGTAAGGAAAAAGTGCAAAAACCGTCTAAACTCAGGTTTTTATTTTATTTTATTTTGATATGAAATATGGCATGCATCCAAAAGATTTGTTGGAGGGGACATTTTTGTGTCCCAGGTGAAAAAAACAAGGAATTGAACTCCTCGGGCACCTAGACTCATAGAAATCCTCTTCTTGCACATGTTCTGATGGTTGGCCCTTTCCACATGGAAAACCAACTATATTTTTCAACCATGCATGCAGACCTTGAGAGGATTTCCTTTATATTCCTTTGAGAACATGCAAATTTTCATCTTTGTTTGGAGTAGAAAATTAAGCTAAAGCATGACAAGTATTATTGATTCATTAGGCATGGCTTCATGGAAATTATGGGTTTTTGTAGCAAACGGGTTAGTAAAGTGTTGAATTAATAGGGAATGCATTATAAATAAAGAGAGATTTTATCCCCGGGAAGCCCAAATATCTTTTGGCACTTTGCCTCTAAAATTTCATAAGCTTGGTCTAGTTTGTTATAATGGTCAATAAAATTGACTTCATAACTATCCCATCCATCCAGGTATGCATGTTTGGTTTACAAGCATGTAAGGCCTTTCTCTCAGCGCTTTTCATAACTCTCTTGTACGTCATGTCCCACCTCATATTCCCATGAGAAAAAACTTTGTAATAATTGTGCATCTAATGTTTTGCTTGGGAGTAATTAACCAACATGGGCCATGATATTCGATCAAACAAGTCAATGGTGAGGGAGGCGATTGCCAAAAATGATTTCCAAAATTTGCTCCAAATATCTCGCTCATCCCTTGCTACCAGAGAATCTTAAATTAGGCCTTACATACCTTGATGGAGCGAGTATGATTTTGCATATAAAAGTAGAAGAATGAATTGCATCAATTTTTGCATGGATTGAATTAGGTTGATGTTGTGTGGGCTTGTTGGATTAGCTCCATTTTCAAGGAGCCTGCTATGTTAGAAGCTATAAACATTTAATTTTTTATTAGATGAACTAGCGCAAACAGATTATCTACCATTTTGGAACTATATTTCTAAAACCCTTCAATTTACAAACTTCAGAAACTATTTAGATTTAGCCACTAAAGTTTTAGTGACCGGCAGAATTGGAGGATGGTCCCTAACAGTAATAGGTAAAATAAGCACTGAAAGATGTTGCACCCCTCCCCCTCCAAAAGGTAGGAACATATTATTATGAACCATTTATGAACTAGGACAAATGTTATTACAAAGCTCAGACTAGGCACACAACAACCCAACCCAACCACTCGTGGATAGAAGAGGAGCCACCCACCACCCCCACCGCCGCGTGCACACTCATAAATAGCAAACACACACGCTAGAAGAGTACAATATCTCATCTTAGGGGATCACAAAAGGCTCAACCAAAAGATAGGAGGTGTTTGAGTTCCACCGTCATCTAACAAAGTAAGGCAAGCACCTTGGGCATTGGTCACCTGGTTGCCACCCGATAATACCCCACAAAGAGAGGGATGCTGTCATATAGGAATTAGATAGTCTGATGAGCCAGCCCAAGAAGTCAGGGCATGATTGAGCGCTCTGTAAGAGGCAGGTATAGACACACCCATGTATACGATAGTCCAAAAATACACACTCCAGGAGTTTGGAGCGTTCCATCACGCACATAGCATGTGCCCAACACTTTTTCACCAAATGCCAACCACAACCGCCAACTGCTTGCCCCGCCTTGCCCTCACCAACAACGTGTTGCCTCGCCCTCACAGTTACGTACGCTCACACTACATGATCAGTGTCCATGCTAAGAGGCAAGTGGCCTATTCCACAAAAGGTATCTATGCAACTAAGCCCTAGCGATTTTGACATGATGATTGATAAGATGTATAGATGATGATCAATATTGAGTCCTATTGACTTCATTCTTGCAGTAAGGAATTCATAATCAATTGATTGGACACTAGCTAGAGATGCATATTGGTCAGTGTCATTACTGAGTTGGACACGACAATCGGTAATATTCTTTTATTAAATTGATATAGTATCTTCATAGAATTGGTCTAGATTTTAATTATCAATTGTTTCTTTAATTCGACATTGTATGCACCTAGCTGTGAGAAAAAAGGGGAACCAAGTATATTAGTTGACAACATTACGGAGGTCTATAATATCCCAAGAATGCTAAATTGTTTGGTAATGTTATACATTGAGAAGAAATTCTTGGATGAGAATTATATCAATACCATAATTAGTGACTTGTCATGTCCATATTTTTCTAAATGATATTTTGAAATAATATGTATGTATTTTTTGAAGAAAATTTCTTGTGAAGCACTTTTAATGTTTATTAATAATATTGTGTGCATACATGTATTGATTAATATTTTAATACTTATGTTAAGGGAATAAGGGGTGTGGGTCCTAATTGCGACCCCATCCCCAAATTCTCAGGAACGGCCCTCTATTTGGCCCATGTGAAATAGGACATAGGAGCCAACAATTTTATTATTATTATTGAGGAATGAGGAGCCAACATACAAGGTGGAGATTTCTGCAAGAGCATCTCCAAAAACAGATGCAAAATAGGGCACGTGATGCAAATAAACCATATATTTGTGTGGTCCCATTTTAGGGCTGCCCAAAAAATCAGGCCAAGGTGATGCAAATTTGCATCATGTGCGGCCGAGGACAAACGTAAACGGGCGCGGACCCGTGTGGCGCGTGCAGTGAAACTTCTATACGATCCCCTCCCGCACGCGTGAAATCTCCAGAAGCCCCCACCCATGCACCTCCATATTGGCTGCCCCCACACCTCCCCTGCCTCTCTCAACCTCTGCCCTCTCTCTGTGTCATCGTGCCTCCGCTAATGAATCCACCTATCCATCGCCCCGCCCCGCCACCGCCACAAAATCCGTCGCCAGTGCCCCTCCAGCCACCACCTCCCTGCATTCCCCACCTTTCTCTATGCCCATCGGCACCGCCAGCCTCGCCGCAACCACGATGCCATCGCATCGCCACGGAGGAGCTCACCCGGCTCCCACGATGTTCGTCGGCGTGACTCCAGCGGTTACTCTGCCAAGATCACATAGGATGGCGTGCAGTACTATCTCGGAACAAATGATGAGCCGAAGGTCACCAATCACGCCTTCTGGAAGGACGAGGAGGACGAGGTTGTGTTGGAAATATTCCCTAGAGTCAATAATATTTGTATTATTATATTTTATCTTCATAATTAAATAGGTTATATTCTATGACTATTATGATCCTGGAATATGTGATTCAGTGGAAAATTCATAGGCACATGTGGGATGATAAAAACTTATATAAAAGATTCCTAGTGTTGCCTCCAGGACTTGCTCAAGTGTTGTTGGTGATCATGCTTTCCGGATCTTAGGATTTTGATTAAGTGTTAAACGATAGTCCTAAAACAACATTGAGATTATGACGTTGGAAGAATGATCATATTGAATCGACCCAAATTTGTCTGTTATGAATTAAGTAATATCGTCTATAATGAATTGTAATAACATGGAGTGTTAACATGTGATTTTGCCCGTTAGACCATGAGAGTATCATAGTCACTTATTACCGTATGGTGAGCTTTGGGGTTTCTCAAACATCACCTGTAACAGGGCGATCATAAAGACAACTGATGGGTTCATCGGAAAGTTTGACAAGGGACTAGATAGAGTGTGAGTGGGAGTTTCGCCTTCGACGAGGGAGATATATTCTTAGGGCTCTCCCGGTATGATGTCATCCATAATCGTCTGACCAGACACAGGTGACTATGTCACAGGATGCCGGAACACGAGAACGAGAAAAAAGAACAAAATCAGTAACGAGGATTTTGGTATAATGAGCATGTGTTGCCTCAGGAGGATACCAATGCATCCCGGATTTTGTAAAGTATCGCGAAGCAAAAGGAATATCATATGATAAGGAAAGGTTCACTCGACTATCATTCGTGTGCTCATAGGGATTGATATGGACTTCCACGGTTCGACTATTGAACGAAGGGCTTTCGTTCGTGTGTATGAGTTACCGAACCTACGGGGTCACAAGATTAAGGCATTCATGACCTGCTGAGTGTTATTAGGGTGGGAGTGATGAGAATATATTGGTGGAATTGTTTCATTAATATTCGAAATAGTTTCAAGAGGATCCGGAAGTGTTTCGGTTCACCTGAAGGGTTTCAGAGAGTATCGATGTCTGGTATTACTGATAAATATATATATAAATATATATATATAAATATATATATATATATATATATATATATATATATATATATATATATATATATATATATATATATATATATATATATAGGTGGAAAATGTTTCTAGCAATGTTAAATTATATACAAAATGGTCTGAAAATATTTAGAACAATTTTATATTTAATTTAATATCAACGGGGCTTAAAAGGCCAAGAGGTGGAAGGCGACTTGGGACACAAGGGCCCAAGTCGGGGAGGCGCCCTTCCCTAAGGAAGGAGACCGAATTGGGGTGGAGGAGGAGTCAAACTCCTCCCTCCCTGGCCAGAATTGGAGTCCTTCCCCCTTGGTGGCATCCATCCCTGTCCCCTCCAACCTATATATACATGAGGATTTGTTCTCTTTTGAATACAAGTTTTGGAGCCTCCTCTAGTTCTTCTAGTTGTAGTTCTAGTTGGTCCTAGTTGACTAATTAGGGCTGGACTAATCCTTTAATCCTCATAATTTGAAGCCCCATGTGCTTCTAATCTCCTCCCTCAAATTCTCTAGTGACGATTAGCTCTGAATGGTGAAGCGTTGCCGGATCATGAAGGCTGTTCTTTTGGTCTTCAGTTTGAGGAACTATTCATGGGCGGTTCGCGGGATCGTTCATCGACGGTTCGAGGGACTCCAAGTATGATCTACACCGACACATTCTTCTTCCGCTGCAACTCGGTAACGGTAATGATCATGATCCCAATCTGTTATGTATCCCCATATTGATCTTGGTTGTGTGTAGGCATGATTTTTTTTGTGTTCTACTACTTTTGTCAACACCGATATCAGAGCAGTTTTATGAATAGGTGCAGATTGCGATCTAGATAACATGTGGATGTGAGGATTGATGTTCTTGCTATGCTTCCCTCCAGTGTTGCTTCTTTTTGACCTCTCGGACCTCCATGTTCCGAGGCCATGTCTATACAAGCTAGGCTCGTCAAGTTTAACCCAAGTATTCCGCATGTGTAAAACTGGCTTACACCGGTTCACTACTAGGGAAAACCTTATATACAGAAATTTAGCAGTAGCGCGTGTTAAAAAAGCACGCTGGTGCTAAGTAGCAGTAGCGCGCTGATCTAACCGCACTACAGATACAGTTGTAGCAGTAGCGCGCTTGAAGATAAAAGCGCTACTACTAAAATTTCCACGGCTTAGCCAATAGGCTACACATAGTAGTAGCGATCTATGTTGAACCGCGCTGCCGCTACTTGCTTTGCAGCAGCACGTTTACGCTGAAAGGTGATATTGCTAAAGGAAATAAAATTAAATGGAAAGCAAATAGAAAAGTAAATGAAAATGAAAGAAATATAAAAAGGTGAAAGGAAAAAAAATAAAATGTACAGAAAAATAAATGAAAAAGGAGAAAAAAGAGAAAGAAATAGCAGTAGCTTGTATCGAGGAATGTGCTATGGCTAGCTTAGCAGTAGCACACTTCCTAGAACGCACTACTGCTACTTCTGACTTAACCGCGCGGTTCGTTCTTCCCCACAGCCACTTCCCCCAAATCCAACTCCTCCGCGCTATCGCCGCCGCCGTCGCCCGTCGCCCGTCGTGCGCTCTCCCGTCGCTCTCCGCACACCCTCGACGTTGCCCCCGACCCCGGATTCGACGCCACCCCCGACCCCGACCTCGACACCGCCCTTCGCCGCGCGCCCGAGCCCCGACCCCGACCTCGACGCCACCTGCCCCTCCCTCTCCGCAGGCACCCGAGGTGAGCACGCCTGCTCCTCTCCCTCCCCTACCTCTGCCTAGGTTTCTTCAAATTTTAGTTGCATCAAATTAGTTAGGGTCCATATATGGGTGGGAACAAATCGGGTGCGGATGTTATCGGATACGGATGTGACTCGGATGTTTTCTTAGATGATGTTTTCCTAGATGATGAATAAACACTATTGTAGTGCATAATAAAATGAGTAAATTTTTAAGATGGATAATTGGATTATCCGCTAGCACTTTCCACTCCTGGGTTCATCAAATTAGATGGTAATTAGGGCAATAGTTCCTAGGTACTAATTAGTTAGTAAGAACTAGGTACTAATTAGGTACTAGTTTATTTTTATTTATAGTAAGTTTACATTTAGTATGAACTTGTTGAATTAATAGAACTAGTTGAACATGTCATATTTGTTGCTATTTTTTTAGTTAAAGCAATTTTTCCCGCATCGACGTCGATGATGCCTATCCCGCGTCCTAGTCGTCGACTCGGCGGAGGACACCTGCTTGACCAGATGGGCCATCCCCGGGATTGGGCTCCGCCGGGCTGGTACTGGGAGGCGCTACCTACTGGTGGCGCGGGTTGGTGAGGAGCCAGCCCATCGTTGACCCGAACCTTCTTTGGTGGCGGTCGCGTGGGCCAGTGACGGTGCAGAGGCTTGAGGACCCCGCGGAGGTGGTACGTCACCGTGTCAGCGAGGAGGACGCACACTTCCGTCGCTACTTGTTTGCATTGGAGCACAGGTTCTCCAATACCTGGCAGGTTCTCGAGGATCTCACCGAGCTATGATCTGTGATGGTTCCTTCTCTTTGGGTGTCCATCGCTTGCTACCGATACCGTCGTGCACTAGGGTTTTAGTTGTATTAGTGATGTTATATGTATGATACTATTCGGGATGTATTAGTGATAATATTCGACGATGTACGGACGCATGAGATGATTTAGTTTTGCTTATTGAATGCTTGCTTATTTGGATACTTATTTATTTTACGATTTGGTTTTGCTTATTGAATGCTCATGTCAATATGAGTCCTATAAGATATTTTGAAGTGTATATCTTATGTTGCTCAAATAGGATATGTGCTTGCCCAAGTGGCCGGTCATGTTTGCAGGTTACACCTCTGAGTGGCCTATGTTTTGCCGGAGTGTTGATTCATTTCCGTTTCGGCAAATTTCAGGCGCTCGATATGTCCTATTTTAGCAAAGGTCATGCCGGATTTTTCCGTGAATTTTGGCATGACTTGTGCCAGAATATGTAGGAAATATCAAGTGCCCCGGATTTGTGTGTTGAGTATCCTAGTAGTTGCCTTCGATCGATTTTCAATTAATGTTTCAACTATGAACATAGGAAATGTCTAACGATGAAAAGGATTTCGGTATTTGCGAATACTGCGAAGATGAGCGCGGCCTGTGTGACAGAATCTTCCTAAATGATGGTAGGCGCTTCAGCATCAAGCTGGACGAGAACTTCGAAGTGGATACATTAAGTCACAACGACAAGTCTTTTTTTGTAATTAAGCATGGCATCTGCTTCATTTGCTTCAACTTATAATTTAAATCTTTTACTATTCTATTAGCGTATCCCCTGCCATGCAAGAGTTTTTGTCTTGGTTAGGATAGGTTTCAGTCCTATGAAAACTACTATGGAGGTAAAGAGAGTTTACTTGAAGACCGAGCATGGTTACAATTTCCACGCAAAATTATACAACGCAGACACCTACACCTATTTTGAATGCAAAACTTGGCAATCACTATGCAAGGCTTATGCATTTGAGCCTAATATGTTTATCACCTTTGATATTCGTCCCGAAGATGATATTGAAGGTAATAGACACATCTGGGTCGATGTGCAGACGCCTCCAGTTATAACATTATGTGAGTTTCTCAACCATATTTATGTCTGTGATATTGTTTATTCAAAAATAGTTGACAACTAATTTCTATTGACAGCTTATTCCCATTCAAGCAAACATGTCCGGCGCTTGGTAGACATGACCGTCCCAGGGCTGAACTAAACTGTGAGGAAATAGGTCATTATGTTTCATGGCTTGAGGATCTCCATACTGTCAAGACAAATTATTTTCCTGGACTTAAAAATCTTAGTACTCAAAACGTGCGACCAATAGTGTTCGTACTGAACTACGGTAACATCTATTTAGGAAAGATGGTAAGATTTTTACTATTTGTCCTCAGTGCATCTTTTGCATACATTATTTTTTAAGCTAAACTTCATTGCAAAGTATGTTACTATACGACGTTCTTCAACAGGGACTCCCGATGAATGTTGTGCCTCATTGGATTGAGACTAAAGGTCCCATGAGAATTGTTAGCTTACGGGCAAGATATCCTACAATGCACTTTAGTGCAGGATTTCTAATAGCGAGGAATGCTTAATAGTGAAAGACTGGAGCAAAATTGTGAACGATCGCAGAGAAGTACTAGGGGCAGCAATCAGAAGCGTAGCCCACGATTAGGATACAGGTTCATCTGCATGCTCCAACTTGATGAAGCAGGAGTGCTACACATGTTTTATATTATTTTACCTGGGAGAGAGGAGCAGGAGTGATTAGCGAGCTAGAAATGAGTTATGATGATTAAATAGCTAGTGTTGGTGGTAATGACTATAATGATTATTATTAGCTAGTGTTGGTGGTGATTAGATAGCTACCGCGGCTAGTGTTGGTGGTGATTAGCTAGCTAGAATGAGTTTGAAGATGATGATGTGTGCTACACTATGTCTATGATGATTAAATAGCTACTGATGGTGGTAATGACTATGATGATGATTAAATAGCTTGTGTTGGCGGATTAGATTCAAGTGGAGGCAACATGTGGTGCACATAGATAGTACCACTAGTCCAAACTAAATCAAGTTTGGATTAGTAGTATACTTTTGACATGCACCACATGTTGCCTCCACTTGAACCTAATCCACCTTCATTTGACACATTGTTATGGACATATTGATATAACAACCACATAATTGGTATTGTACCAAAAAAATTATAACGGCGTATAAATACACTAAAAATTTAAAAAATGAGAAAAAGAATACTAGTAGTGATGGAGAGTAAACACGCTACTACTAACTATATTAGCAGTAGCGCAGGAGTGAACAAACGATGAGGCCATATGTATTAGCAGTAGCGCGTGTTGAACGCGCTACTGCTAAGGAATAGCTATAGCGCCTTACTAGTAGCGCGGTGTCCCGCGCTACTAGTGGGCATTAAACCCGTGCTACTACTAGGGTTTTCCCTAGTAGTAGTTGTATGTGGACGAAGAGTCTATCACACCTAATCATCACAAGGTACTTCAAAATGACGAACTTTCGCAACGGTGCATACTTAGGGAGAACAGTTTTACCTTGAAATTAACTGAAGGGATCATCCTCTAATGCTACCGTCGTCCTAAGAAAAATAATATGCATAAAGGATAAACATCACATGCAATCAATATTTGACCTGATATGTCCATTATCATCTTGTGCTTTTGATCTCCATCTCCAAAGCACCTGGCATGATCTCCATCGTCAGGGCATGACACCATGATCTCCATCATCGTGTCGTCATACGGTTGTATCCGCCAACTATTGCTTATACGACTATTGCTAAGTCATAGCGATAAAGTAAAGAAATTACATGGCATTTAATGATTGACACACAGGTCATACAATAAATTAAAGACAAACCTATGGCTCCTGCCAGTTGCCATACTCATCGACATGCAAGTCGTGAACCTATTACAAAACATGATCATCTCATACATCGACATATATTACATCACGTTTTGGAGATACCACATCACAACATGCCCTGTAAAAACAAGTTAGATGTCCTCTACATTGTAGGTGCAATATTTACGTGGCTACTATGGCAAACTATAAGTACCGTTCTTATCTAGGCAAAACCACGACAATGATATACAAGTTGCCTTTTAACCTTCTACAAGGACCGCCGTTGTCAAATCAGATTCAACTAAGGTCGGAGAGATAGACACCCGCAAGGCCACTTTTATGCAATACAAGTTGCATGTCTGTCAGTGGAACCGGTCTCGTGTGCGAGGACAAGTAAGATTGGTCCAAGCCACTTCATCCCACAATACCACTAAATCTAAGTAATACAAAGGAAGTAAATAATTTGAACATCTACACCCACAACTTCTTTGTGTTCTACTCATGCATGTACATCTACGCATACACCTAACTCACGATGCCACCGATGGGGAACATTGCATGAAAATCAAAAAAAATCCTATGAACACCCAAGATCTAATCTAGGAGATGCATAGCAACGAGAGGGGAATGTTTCTATGTACCCTTGTAGACCGAAAGCGTTAGCGTCGTAGCACGGTTGATGTAGTCGTACTCTTCATGATCCAATCGTGATCCAATCCGGTATAGTGTCGAACGGACGGCACCTCCGATATTAGCACACGTACAGATCGATGGCGTGCTCTCCTTCATGATTCAGCAATCGAGGGTGAGGACGTAGATGAGATCGGAACCAACACAATGGTATTATGGTGGCGGCGATGGTAGAATTTCGGTAGCGCTTCGCCCAGCATGTACCGGAGGAAACGTGGGGGTGTTGGGAGGAACGGAGGGAAATGGTGGAAGGGGTTTGGCTGCCCTCCCACACCCCCACTATATATAGGGCTGATAGGAGGGGTGCTAGACCTAGGCCCCTCCTCCAGGGGAGGGTTCGGCGGCCCTAGGGGGAAACTTGGCCCCCAAGGCAAGTGGGGTGCCCCTCCCACTAAGGTTTCCCCCCTCTAGCCGCATGGGCCTCTTGGGGCTACTGCGCCCATGCTGGCCAGGCACCCCCTACATCCCATGTGGCCACTGGGGGCATGTGGACCCCCTCGATGGACCTCCGAAACCCTGTGGCCCCCGGGGGCAGGTGGACCCCCTCGATGGACCTCCGAAACCCTTTCGCTGACCCCGGTACACTGTCGACATGCCCCGAACTTTTTGGTAGCCAAAATAGGACTTCCCATATATAAATCTTCACCTAAGAACCATTCCGAAGCTCCTCATGATATCCTGGATCCCATCCGCGACTCCGGACTACCTTCGGAATTTTGACTGTTAATATCTCAATGCTACCCTAGCGCTATCGAATGTCAAGTGTGCGAACCTACGGGTTAGGCAACATGTACACATAACGGAGACACCTTCAGTCAATAATCAATAGCGGGACCTGGATCCCCATATTCATTACCACACATTCAATGAACATCTTCATCGGTTGAACCACGATATCGAGGATTCAGATAATCCTGTATGCAATTCCCTTTGTCCGGCGATTTGTTACTTGCCCGAGATTGGATCGTCTATATCTTCATACCTAGTTCAATCTCATTACCGGCAAGTGAGGGAGTCCTGGATTAGGGGGTCTCCGGATAGCCGAACTATCACCGTTGGCCGGACTCCTGGACTATGAAAATATAAGATTGAAGACTTCGTCCCGTGTCCAGATGGGACTTTCCTTTGCGTGGAAGGCAAGCTTGGCGATATGGATATGTAGATCTCCTACCATTGTAACCGACTCTGTGTAACCCTAACCCTATCCGGTGTCTATATAAACCGGAGGGTTTTAGTCCGTAGGACAAACAACAAACATACCATAGGCAAGCTTCTAGGGTTTTAGCCTCTTTGATCTCGTGGTAGATCCACTCTTGTACTACCCATATCATCAATATTAATCAAGCAGGAGTAGGGTTTTACCTCCATCGAGAGGGCCCGAACCTGGGTAAAAACATTGTATCCCTTGTCTCCTGTTACCATCTGCCTAGACGCACAGTTCGGGACCCCCTACCTGAGATCCGCCGGTTTTGACACTGACATTGGTGCTTTCATTGAGAGTTCCTCTGTGTCGTCATCCTTAGGCCCAATGGCTCCTTCGATCATCAACAACGACGCGGTCCAGGGTGAGACTTTTCTCCCCGGACAGATCTTCGTATTCGGCGGCTTTGCACTGCGGGCCAATTCACTTGGCCATCTGGAGCAGATTGAAAGCTACGCCCCTGGCCATCAGGTCACATTTGGGAGTTTGAACTACACGGCCGACATCTGTGGAGATTTGATCTTCGGCGAATTCGAGCAACAGCCAAGCGTGCCGCACTGTCTCGATGGGCACGATCTAGCTCTGCCGCCGAACAGTGCCCTGGAGGCCGCATCAGCGTCCGCTCCGACCCTTAGCTCGGAGCCGACTCAGCCGATCGAGGACGAGTGGTTGGACACCGCCTAGGGGGCTATGATCTCTACAGCGATTGAGCCAAACTCCATCCCTGTCCTTTGCGAAGACCGTGACTCCAAGGTGCCGGACTCCTCCCCGGACTCCGAACCCTCCGCGCCCCTGCCAATCGAATCCAATTGGGCGCCGGTCATGGAGTTCACTGCCGCGGACATCTTTCAGCCCTCGCCCTTTGGCGACATCCTGAATTCACTAAAGTCTCTCTCTTTATCAGGAGAGCCCTGGCCGGACTATGGTCAAGAAGGTTGGGATGCGGACGACGAAGAAATTCAACGCCCACCCACCACCCACTTTGTAGCCACTGTCGATGATTTAACCGACATGCTCGACTTCGACTCCGAAGACATCGACGGTATGGACGAAGATCTTTGAGAGCGACCAAGAACCAGCGCCTACAGGGCAATCGGAAGGCCACCTCGTCATCGACATATACATGGTGGACATCCCAAAAGATGGGAGCGGCGATGGAACAGCGGAGGATGACCCCTTCAAGAAACAGCCCAAGCGCTGGCGTCATTGGCGCCGCTCTAAATCCCTCCACAGCAAAAATGGTGATTCGGCACGGAGATAATAACACCCGGACGGTGCCGGCGACAACCCCTCCGGCAGGATTCAACACGGGAGGAGGAGAAGCCAGCCCTCATGATAGGCGGCGAGCAGGGAGGTGGAGGGCGATAATTATATGCCTCCCTCGAAGATGAGGCAAGCCTCGACGACGGCAATTTGCCGTGCACGAGGACCCGCCGAATAGGGCGTTTCAAACGCAGGCTTATGGCCACGGCAAGCAGCCTCAAGAAAAGCAGCAGCAGCTTAGAGCTGACCAAGACTTGCTAGTCGGCGGATGGATGAAGTCCTTGCAGCGAAGAGTACGAACTCGAACGCCCCTCCTAGAGATACCCAAAACGCAGGCTGCTACCCCAATTAGAGGAAGCAGCACCCAAACCTACATCACCAGCGCATGATGTAGCCGACCGGCCACCCCGTGGTCGCGACAGAGAGGCCTCTTGCCCCTCTATTCAAGCCGCACCCCGGCGTCGCTCGAAAAGTACCAAGGCACAGGGAAACGCACCAGACCTGCGAGACATATTGGAGGACATGGCAAGGCAAACAAGATTGATCTACGGATCGCGTGGGCGCCCCACGACACGCGACGATAACCGTCACGCCGGATACAGCAATTCCGGCCGGGCCGAACACAGTAGACAAAGCTCATTTGAGTTGTGTCGTGACATAGCTCAATACAGAGGCGCCGCACACCCACTATGCTTCACAGGTGAAGTGATGGATCATCAAATCCCCGAGGGTTTCAAACCCGTAAACATCGAATCATACGATGGCACAACAGATCCTGCGGTTTGGATCGAGGAACACCTCCTCCATATCCACATGGCCCGCGTTGATGATCTACACGCCATCAATTACCTCCCACTCAAGCTTAAAGGACCAGCTCGGCATTGGCTTAACAGCTTGCCAGCAGAATCAATTGGTTGTTGGGAGGACCTGGAAGCCGCATTCCTTGATAACTTGCAGGGCACATATGTGCGACCACCAGACAACGATGACCTCAGCCACATAATTCAGCAGCCAGAAGAATCAGCCAGACAATTCTGGACACGGTTCCTAACCAAGAAAAATCAAATCGTTGACTGTCCGAATGAAGAGGCCCTTGCAGCCTTCAAACATAACATCTGCGATGAGTGGCTTGCCCGGCACCTAGGACAGGAAAGGCCGAAATCCATGATAGCCCTCACAACACTCATGACCCGCTTTTGCGCGGGAGAGGACAGCTGGCTAGCTCGTAGTAACAACTTGACCAAAAACCCTGGTAGTTCGGATACCAAGGACAGCAATGGCAGGTCGCGTCGCAACAAGCACAAGCGCCACATTAACGGCGATAATGCTGAAGATACGGCAGTCAATGCCGGATTCAGAGGCTCTAAACCGGTCAGCGGAAAAACCGTTCAAAAGAAATACTCGGGGCCCGCCCAATCTGGACCGAATACTCGATCGCTCGTGCCAAATACATGGCACCCCGAAAAACCAGCCAACCACACCAACAGGGATTGTTGGGTCTTCAAACAGCAGGCAAGTTAAATGCGAACTCAATGACAAGGGATGCATAGCGATGACGAGGAGGAGCCCGGCCGCCGAACAATAGAGGAAAGAAGGGCTTCCCCACAAGTGCGGACGGTGAACATGATATCGCAACCCACATACCCAAAAGGGAGCGGAGCGTGCACTAAGGGACGTATATGCGATGGAGCCAGTCGCCCCGAAGTTCAACCCATGGTCCTCCTGCCCGATCACCTTTGATCGAAGGGACCACCCCACTAGCATCCTCCACGGCGGATTTGCCGCATTGGTTCTTGACCCAATCATCGACGGATTCCACCTCACTAGAGTCCTGATGGACGGCGGTAGCAGCCTGAACCTGCTCTATCAGGATACAGTGCGCAAAATGGGCATAGACCCCTCAAGGATTAAACCCACAAATACGACCTTTAAAGGCGTCATACCAGGTGTAGAGGCCAATTGTACAGGCTCAGTTACACTCGAAGTGTTCTTCGGATCCCCGGATAACTTCCGAAGCGAAGAGTTAATCTTCGACATAGTCCCGTTCCGCAGCGGCTATCACACACTGCTTGGACGAACCGCATTTGCAAAGTTCAATGTGGTACCGCACTACGCATACCTCAAGCTCAAGATGCCAGGCCCTCAAGGAGTAATCACGGTCAATGGAAACACCGAACGCTCTCTCCGAACAGAGGAGCATACGGCGGCCCTCGCGGCGGAGGTGCAAAGCAGCCTCTCACAACATTTCTCGAGTCCGGCTACTAAACGTCCGGGCACCGTCAAGCGCGCCCGGAGTAATCTACAACAAGACCGCCTGGCACGATCCGAGCACGCGTAGCAATCCGGCCCAAACCCCAGCCCTCGCGAAATTGCGAAGCCAGTACTACGCGTACATAACTACGCTTTGGAGATACCATGGGCATAAGGGGAGGGGCACGACCACGGCACGCCCAGAATGCGGCTCAACCGCACCAGGGGCTCCCGATTGTGTAATTCTTTTTCTTTCTTCTTTTCTCTTACTTTCAGGACTCCGTTTTCCAGAAGCCTGTCCGGCACTAGAATTGCCGAACTCACGATGCAACAGCCAGGTAAGCAGAAAGGTACGTCGAGTGTCCAGGTGGTCTCTACTACGAGCATTATACCTGTTTTACATACCATCCCGCAGCTTACCCCTGGAGGGGGACATGTTGTCCCATCCCTTGCTTATCGCACTATTTGTATCGTTCTGCTTTCATTGCAGTACCTTTTTGAATAAACAATACATAGCTTTTGCCTATTATTGCACTCCTTTCTTTATCTATATATATGTTCATTCATGACATGTTACACCCGTACACTTTGGTACGGCCAATACACCAGGGGCTTAAGTACCCCAAAAATATGGTGTGATAAGTCCGAACACGTTCACAAGTGCGGCACCCCGAACTTATAGCATTATATGCATCGGCTCCAAATCATGTCTTGGGTCAATAGTTGGGTTTGCCCGGCTCCCATGTTTTGGTACCTTACGTTCCGTTATATCGGCTAAGGTAGCACTGGGAGAACCACTGCGATTGTGCCCCGGTTGAGCAGGGTTAAGCACCTCAGTGGAGAAAGCTAAAACTGACCGTCATGATAGGGCGAGAGCTGGTGGTTGTTCGAGAGGTTTTTTCGGGTCCCTAAAGACTTATGCCGCTTAGAGCGAGGAGTCGGCATTGTCCGGCCAAGGCGTGGACAGCGCCCCGAACTCGGTCTTCCGAATACTAGGGGCTTTGCCGAAATTTAAAATTATAGAATTCTATGGCTAAGTGAGAGTGTTTAAGCACTATAGTCTGGTTGCCTTGTTCGTTGCGTTGAGCTCCCTCGAAGGACCCAAGAATGGAACAAGAACGCTCAAGTTTATCCCCAACACCCCAGCACTCGTGGCATGGGGGCTGAAGGCAACGACTTTCCATCTCTCAAATTTGATAAATGGCCGCACAGAAGGTAATATTTTAAATTCACAAGCGTTGCTTAGCGCATATGAACAAGTTTTCAGCATACAGGATAACAAATGCGAGTCTATTCAAAAATTACATCTTTGGAGCATTCACCCCCTATAAGGCGGGGACCCTTCAGGACACCCTCATAGTTCATTTCGGGCTTGCGATGCTCCTTGCCCTTCGGTGGCCCGTCCGTCACAAGCTTCTCAGCATCCAGCTTGCCCCTAGTGCACTTTAGCACGGGCAAGGGCCCGACGGGCACCTTCTATGCAGACGGAGCGCTTGATGACTTCAATCCATGGACAGGCGTCCACCAGCCGCCGCACTAGCCCGAAGTAGCTCCCAGGCATGGCTTCCAATGGCCACAGCCGAATTATGAGGCCCTTCATGGCCTGTTTGGCGACCTTGTGGAGCTCGACCGGCTGCTTCACTGGTCTCTCAGGGCACGGATGTCCGCCTCGGCATCTGAGACAGAACACCTTTTCCGTCGAGCTCCCCTCCTTGGCGCGGTAGAATGCGGCAGCATCAGACACACTACGGGGCAGATCTGTGAATGCTCCTGGAGAGCTCCGGATTCGGGTAAGTAATAGATAATTTACTTTCACATGCTTGCTTTGCATAAAGAATGCCTTGCCCGCCGCTATCTTCTTTAATGATTCAATTTCTTGGAGGGCTTTTTGAGCTTCGGCCTTAGCGGCTTTGGCACTCTCAAGAGCCGAGACGAGCTCGGACTCTCGTGTTTTTCCACGAGATCCTGGAGCTCTTGCCGCACCTCCGCCACCCGCGCCTCCTGCTTCTCTCGCTCGGTGCGCTCCGCGGCCGCTTTGCTTTCGACCGTGGACACCGCTTCCTTCAGGATCGCCACCTCGTTCGTGGCCCCTACAATACCCACGTTAGTCCTGTCATTTTTGCAACCAAATCCTTTCTATAAGGTATTACTTTAAGAAGGTATTACTTACCTTCCTTGTCCTCGAGCTGCTTCTTGGCAAGGCCGGGCACGTTCTCGGACCGCTCGAGGCTCTGCTTCAATGCATTGACCTCCGCAGTCAGTGCGACAGAGGTCAGCAGCGCAGCCTGAATTCCCATATTGACATACTTATGTTAGACTCCTGCGTATATCTTTTTAGATCCTAAGTCCGGTTTTTCTTTCCGAACACCGAACTAAGCATCAGGGGCTACTGTCTATGCGGTAATATTTTTACATATTCTAAACTTACCTCAAAGCCTTTTAGAAAGCTGGTACAGGCTTCAGTCAGCCCGCTCTTGGCGGACTGAACTTTCTGGATCACCACACTCATAACAGTGCGGTGCTCCTCGTCGATGTAGGCGCCGTTAAGCGCCTCCAGCAAGCTAGCCGGTGCCTCCGGATGGACGGAGGTCACCGGCGTCGCAGTCTTGCCCTTCTTACGAAGGGGCCGCTTGTCGGACTTCGGAACCACTGAAGGTTCCGGTACGGAGTCCGACAGAGGGCCGGACTTAGAGCCCTCTGGGGTTTCGCCCCCTTTGCGCCCGGAGTCCGGGAGGTCGCCTTGCGACGCCTCCATGACCACCTCCTCCTGGTAGGGCCCCTTTTGGGACTCCACCGCGGTGTCGTCTGCGTCACGAGGAGAGAAGGCGGTCGGAAGTGAAGTGCTATTCACATCCGGCGAATCCGAGGAGCCGCTTCGGCAAGCGGCGAGCTCGTCCTGGGTGGGCTACATGGTTATATTCGGCGTTAGAAGACACTATCGACAAATAAAAAGTCATGAGCTATTCGAGTCCGGACACTTACGATCTCGCCGAGGCTTGGCCCTTGGTGGCCCTCCTCCTCGTCGTTGTCGGCGTTGGTGGAGAAGTCCGGAGGAAGGTCCTTCCTTTCTTGGACCCTCCGGCCGCCCGATCAGGCGGCCTTCCTTCTTCTCTCCGCCGCTGGGGAGAGGCTTCTTTCCTTCTCCTCTTCCTCAGGGGAGGATTCTGCCTAAGAGTCGTCGGACGATGAGTCCGACAACACCTGGCGTTGGGCGCTCCTTCGAGTCCCCGTGGCCTTCTTGTTGGCCTTCTTCTCCGGCGCTTCGTGAGGTGCGGAGCCAGCAGCCCCCGTCAGCGGGCGTCCGCTGGGTCTTCGGCAAGGGGCGGACAGTTAACCTGCCCAGACGCGTGTTCGCCAGATCTGTCAAAGGTAAGGGAGTTTAGATCCCACATAGAGTCAAACTATGAAAAAAAAGAGTCTCGTAAAGGAAAAAATAGCTTACCTCGGTAGCTTGGCGCTGCGAGCTGAATTCGCGATCTTCGGTAGCGGATGTGGGAGCCTCGGCGCCTTGAACAGCACCTTCCAGGCATCTTCATACATAGTGTCGAAGAGCCTTTTCAGAGTTTGGTGCTGTGCCGGATCGAACTCTCACAATTTGAAGGCCCGTTGTTGGCATGGGAGGATCCGGCGGATGAGCATAACCTCGACTACATTGACAAGCCTGAGATTCTTCTGCACCAGGGTTCGGACGCAGGTTTGGTGTCCGGACAGCTCTTCCGAATCACCCCACGTCAGGCCCGTCTCTTTCCATGATGTGAGCCGTGTGGGGAAGCCGGATCGGAATTCGGGGGCCGCCGCCCATTGAGAGTCGCGTGGCTCGGTGATGTAGAACCACCCCGATTGCCACCCCTTTATGGTCTCCACAAAGGAGCCCTCGAGCCATAGGACTTTGGACATCTTGCCAATCATGGAACCTCCGCACTCCGCTTGGCGGCCACCCACTACCTTCGGCTTGACATTGAAGGTTTTCAGCCATAAGCCGAAGTGGGGCTGGATGCAGAGGAAGGCCTCGCACACACGATGAACACCGAGATGTTGAGGATGAAATTCGGGGCCAGATCATGGAAGTCCAGGCCGTAGTAGAACATGAGCCCCCGGACAAATGGGTGAAGTGGAAAACCTAGTCCGCGGAGGAAGTGGGTGAGGAACACCACCCTCTCATGGGGCCTGGGGGTGGGAATGAGCTGCCCCTCGTCGGGGAGCGGTCTTGCGATGTTGCTGGACAAGTATCCGGCCTTCCGCAGCTTTTGACTTGTCCCTCCGTGACGGAGGAGACCTTCCACTGCCTCACGCTCCGGACATGGCTGGAGAAGGTTGAGGAGGATGTGCGGACTTAGGCGCTGGAGCTCGAGTCTTGGAAATGGATGAGCAAAGGAGGAAGAAGGCGTGGGTGAAAAGGTGGATCCTTATCCCTTATATGGACGGATGAAGCTATGCGTCCCCTGCCAGCCTGGTAAAACTCGCTTATCTCCCAAGCGCCGTAATCAATGGCGCGGTTGGGTTACCCACGTCCGTATTGATGGGAATCCCGGAATAAGGGGGCACGATCTCCGCTCTGATAAGATGTGCCAAGGAAACCGCCTCGCTAAACACGCTGAGGTGGAACAGTATAAAGGCCTGGCCGTGGTGTGATGTCACGCCGCGGAATACGTCAGCAGATCTGCACAAAGGTTATTCTCTCTACGGTGGTATGTGGAACTTGTTTTGCAGAGCCAGAGCCAGACACTATCGTTGTGTTCAAAATCTTCTATGAAGTATTCGGAGGAGGAACCCGCCTTGCAATGCCGAAGACAATGTGCACGCCGGATTCATCGTCATTGAAGCCTGGTTCAGGGGCTACTGAGGGAGTCCTGGATTAGGGGGTGTCCGGATAGCCGAACTATCACCGTTGGCCGGACTCCTGGACTATGAAAATACAAGATTGAAGACTTCGTCCCGTGTCCGAATGGGACTTTCCTTGGCGTCGAAGGCAAGCTTGGCGATACGGATATGTAGATATCCTACCATTGTAACCGACTCTGTGTAACCCTAACCCTATCCGGTGTCTATATAAACCGGAGGGTTTTAGTCCGTAGGACAAGCAACAATCATACCATAGGCTAGCTTCTAGGGTTTTAGCCTCTTTGATCTCGTGGTAGATCCACTCTTGTACTACCCATATCATCAATATTAATCAAGCAGGAGTAGGGTTTTACCTCCATCGAGAGGGCCCGAACTTGGGTAAAAACATCGTGTCCCTTGTCTCCTGTTACAATCCGCCTAGACGCACAGTTCGGGACCCCCTACCCGAGATCCGCCGGTTTTGACACCGACAGCAAGTCTCTTTACTCGTTCCATAATACAAGATCTCGTGACTAAACTCATTAGTCACATGAAGCTTCTTATGATGTTGTATTACTGAGAGGGTCCAGAGATATCTCTCCATGACACAAAGTGACAAATCCCAGTCTCGATCCATGCAACCCAATAGACACATTCGGAGATACCTGTAGAGCACATTTGTGATAACCCAGTTACGAAGTGACGTTTGATAGCACTAAAGGTATTCCTTCGGTGTTCGGGAGTGACATGATCTCATGGTCTAAGGAACAGATACTTGGCGTGAAGAAAGCTGTAGCAAATTACTAAACGATCTAATGCTAAGCTTACGGTTGGGTCTGTCCATCACATAATTCTCCTATGATGTGATCCATTTATCAAATGATAACTCATATCAATGGTTAGGAAACCTTAACCATATTTGATCAACAAGCTAGTCTAGTAGAGGCCAACTAGGGACATGGTGTTGTTTATGTATTCTCACATGTATTTAAGTTTCCGGATAATACAATTCCAGCATGAATAATAAATATTTATCATGAACAAGGAAATATGATAATAACCAATTTATTATTGCTCTAGGGCATATTTCCAACAATAAATGATCCCAACTTCTGATATAGTTTTCCATGATTTATAGATTGATAAATTACACATGCCAAAGATTAAATTTATGTGTCACCGCTTTCTTGAGAGATGCTAGTAGTGAACATATGAAGGCCGGTCCTATTCTCCAAATCACATGCATATGCACTTTCATTTCTAGATATTACTTGTTCTACAAACACAAAAATATATCATTGCACATTATCTACTCATTACTCGTTGAACCTAGCAGATCTCCTTGACTATTAGACTCCATATTGTATGCGAATAGGTTTAGACATGTCATACATACCATGTAATTGTAACGATTCTTGTTATATATATGAAACAGAGGCGCACCCTGTACGTACGTGCTATTCCTATACCTCTTTGAAACTCTAGTTCTTATATGGTATCATATTAGGTTAGGAGATGACTTCCGCCGCTCCTTCGTCCGCCGCTGTCGGCTCTTCTACTGCAGCCGCCGCACCCTCGGCCGCTGCCCCCGCAAGCGGGCCTCTCCCGCCCAGCCTCGCTGCACTCCTCGCCGGCACCAATGGTGTGCACAACTCCCTTGTCGTCAGCACCATGGCTGGCCCATACAGCTTCGGCTCCAACCTCGGCTCCTTCATGGGCGGGGTGATGCCCCCAGCCTCTCTAAATCCTGCGGCCGCCACTGTCCGGCCTGCTCCCATCCGTCTGCCCGTAGTGGCCGACATGCCTGCACCTACACCGTTTCACTTCGCCCATCTCCTCACCATCAAGCTATCGACGGAGAACTTCCGGTATTGGCGTGCGCAGGTCCTTCCTCTCTTCCATAGCCACAATCTCCTCAGCTACGTTGATGGATCAGTGCCATGTCCACCATCGATTGTTGTCTCCACGACGGTGGGTGGTGCGCAACACATGGTTCCCAACCAGGCGCATACTGTCTGGGTGCAGCAGGATCAAGCAATCCTCTCGGTGATTCAATCCTCGCTGACCGAGGGGGTCGCTGGTAAGGTCCTCTATGCTGCCACGTCCCAGGATGCATGGACAACTCTTGAGTGCGGTTTTTCATCACAGTCCATGGCGCGGTTCATGGCATTTCGTCGGCAACTTCAGGACATGAAGAAGCTTGATCTCTCGGCTACGGTTTATTTCAACAAAGTGAAGACCCTCGCTGACACTTTGGCCGCCATCGGGAAACCTCTTTCTGATGAGGAGTTCACTGGTTTTATTCTCGGTGGGCTTGATGGTGACTATGATTCCTTGGTGAGGTAGTACAAGGTCGTGATACTCTGATGCCTCCTCCTACTTTCTTAAGAGCGAAGCACACATGTTCAATGTTTTTCTTCAGTTCCAAACGCATGTTGAGTGTCTCCTTGGTCGCAAGATACTTCATGTTCAGTCTGATTGGGGTGGGGAATATCGCAACCTCAACATGTTTTTTGGCAAACTTCGGATTACACACCATGTGTAGTGTCCACATACACATCAACACAATGGCATGGCTGAACGTAAGCATCGTCACATAGTGGAAACTGGCTTAACTCTTTTTGCACATGCATTTGTACTTTTTCGGTTTTGGACTGATGCTTTTTCTACTGCTTGCTTTCTTATCAATAGGCTTCCTACACGAGTACTAAACAGGAAAACTCCAATTGAATGCCTGTTTCAAGAAACACCTGATTATACATTTCTCAAAGTGTTTGGCTGTGCGTGTTGGCCGCATCTTCGACCATAGAACAGTCACAAACTTGAGTTTCGCTCTAAAAATGTGTGTTTCTTGGGTATAGCTCCCTGCATAAAGGATACAAGTGCCTCCATGTTCCTTCAAACCGTGTTTACATATCTCGTGATGTTATCTTTAATGAGAATCACTATCCTTTCTCTAACTTTTCTGAGTCACAATCTTCGTCACATTCTATTCCATCATCGCTTGTTTCGTATGACCAATTTGTAGATGTGGCATATTCTCCTATTTTGCTTCCTAACCATGGTGCAGGTACCGGACGTGGTGCTCGTCTTCAGCTTCTAGATGATGAAGGAACTTCCCCTGATGCAACTTACGTCGATCGCCCAACCATGCATGGCCCGGACATTGATCACACGCAAGAAGGGGCGCGCCATGCAGCAGTGGCTCTGCCCGAACCGGAGCAAGCCGAGCCTGCGCCCCTCCCTGGACTTGAACGCATCAGGCAACCCTGAGCTATCGTCGTCCATGCCTTGTGATGCGCCCGAACATTCGTCCTCTCCGCCTTCGATGCCCTTGTCGACAAGTGATGTGAACATGGGTCGGGATGTGATCTCGCTAGTGTTGGAGTCTTCTGGCTCTGCGTCGCCTACTCCTACTCAGTCTCCGGTTCTGCAACAGCCTCCAGTTGTTCCTCGCCGTGTGCACACACATAGCTAGAGTGGCATTTTTCAACCAAAGCAAGGAACAGATGGTATTGTTGCATGGCTAGCTGCCTGTATGGCACACAAAATTTCTGATCCAATGTCTGAGGCTACTCATTTTCAAACAGCAATGAGCATACCTCACTGGAGGGCTGCCATGGAACCACAATTCTTTCCACTACAACAAAATGAGACTTGGAAGCTTGTTCCTCCTATCACAGGGGTCAACGTGATCGATTCTAAATGGGTTTTTAAAGTCAAGAAGCATGATGATGGCTCGGTTAAACGGTATAAAACTCGTCTGGTTGCCAAAGGTTTTAAGCAACGTTATGGTCTTGATTACGAAGACACTTTCAGTCATGTTCTCAAGCCTACCAATATTCATCTTCTTCTCTCATTGGCAGTTACTCGTGGTTGGTCTATTCGCCAGTTGGATGTTCAAAATTCATTTCTCCACGGTTTCTTAGAGGAAGAGGTTTAGATGCGGCAACCTCCTGGTTTTGTTGATCCTGATTGGCCTCATCATCTTGGTCGGGTGATCAAGGCAATTTATGTTCTTAAACAGGCTCCCCGTGCCTGGCATGCTCGTCTGGGCACCGCTCTTCGGTCACATGGTTTTGTTCCATATACTGTCGACACGTCCTTGTTTCTTCATCAGCACCCTGAGGTCACTATGTATCTATTGGTTTATGTCGATGATATTATTCTCATCAGTTCTTCGTCTGCTGCCGCCGATTGACTGATATTAAATCTTTGACATGACTTTGCTGTGAAGGTTCTTGGTCAACTTCACTATTTTATGGGTTTGGAGGTCGCACATACTACTGATGGCCTCTCTCTCACTCGGAAAAAATATTCCTTGTATCTCATTCGAAGTGCATATTGAAGTGCAAGCCTGTCTCTACACCCATGTATGTGACTGAGAAACTTTCTGTGGATACTGGTGTGCCTCTTGATTATGATGGTGCTACTGAATATCGCAGTATTTTTGGTGGACTGCAATACCTCACTTTCACTCGACCAGACATTTCCTTTGCAGTTAATCATGTCTGCCAGTATCTTCATGCACCACGTGATACCATTGGTCTGAAGTTAAACGCATACTAGGTTATGTTTGCCTTACTGCCTCGTTTGGTCTACATCTTCGGCCTGCATCTTCTATGTTGTTGTCTGCCATTTGATGCAGACTGGGCAGGGAATCCTGATGATCGGCGATCAACAAGGGGATATGTTGAGTTTCTTGGTTCGAATTTGATTGCCTGGAATGCTCGGAAGCAAGTCACTGTCTCTCAGAGTAGTACGGAAGCTGGGTATAAGGCCTTTGCTAATGCTACTGCTGAACTCATTTGGGTACAATCATTACTGCGAGAGTTGGGTGTTCCTCAACACACGCCTCCGGTTCTCTGGTGCGACAATATTGGAGCCACTTATCTGTCGTCTAATCCTGTCTTCCATGCAAGGACGAAGCGTATCGAGGTTGATTTCCACTTTGTGAGGGAGCGTGTTGCACAGAAGCTACTACAGATCAATTTCATATATTCAAAGGATCAATTTGATGACATCTTTACCAAGCCAGTGCCACTTCCATTGTTTGAAATCTTTCGGCGCAATCTCAACCTTCTTGACACCGGTTAAGATTGCGGGAGGGTGTTAGACTCCATATTAGATACGAATAGGTTTAGACTTGTCGTATATACCATGTAATTGTACCGATCCTTGTTATATATATGACATAGAGGCGCACCCTGTATGTACATGCTATTCCTATACCTCTTTGAAACTCTAGTTCTTATATTGACAAAGGCTCGGGTTGTTATCTATTGATACCTGAGTTTGTCATATTGAGGCAAAGTTGTCGCTTGCTACAAACACGTTCCCTAGGGGCTTAACAATTTCTTACCAATTAAGCTTTGGAGCTAGCAAGTATTGGGTACTAACTAAATACCCAATGGATTATTTAATCTCGAGGCATCTTGAATATAGTGCAACAATCATTGAATGCAAGGATAAACCCAATGGTTTCATGTAGAAGTATTGAATGAAGCAAGACGCAATATCATAAGGATTTTGTATTTTTAGCATTGATTATGAAAAAATTAGAGTATCTACCTCCATGCGAACCCCAATGGCTTTCTGTTCTTGCCTATAAATTTTTGTAAGCTCGGTCTAGTTTTTTCATAGTGGTCAATAAGCTATGCTTCATGACTACTCCCTGCATCCGCATCCGGGTAAGTAGGGCCCAATTCCAAAATTTTGTATTTGAGTATGTAGAGCCTAATTTCTCAGCCCTCTCAATCACTATCTTGTAAATCACTTCTCAAGAGAAAACGCTTCGTAATAACTGCCAATTTAATGTTTTGCATGGGAGCAATTTGAGATTATCCAAAATGACTTCCCAAAACCCTCAAAATTTTGCACTCATGCCTTGGTACCAGATAATATCAAATAATCCTCACATACACGTATGAAGGAAGTATTATTTCACAAATGAAAGGAAGAAGACCGAATTGCCTCAATTCATCTTGGATTAAATCAGGTAGTTGTGGTAAAGGATTTTTGGATTTGCCTTCTTTTTAAGCAGACTGCAAAACTGGTGATCTGAAGCTTGAGAGGCAGGCCCAGGGCTGCTGGCGTCCCTGAGTCCCTCCATGCATGGCCGGCGTCCGTAACCTATCTGATCTGATCTTCCACCCGAAGAATTATGGTAAATTATTCACGGTATATACGAATGACAGCTTTGTCATTTATTCCACCGCTGGGATGTGTCTATGGAAGCTTCCCGAAGATTCCTTCTACCCCCTACCGTTTTTTTCTTATCCAGCGCAGCTCCTCATCTTGGCTGTCATGACGCATGCAAGCTTCAGCGCCACCACACAACACGGTCGAAATTGACTACCAGATCAGGCCTGAAAGCTGCTCTCAGATCAATCCCGGGAGATCGATATCGATCCTCCCTTCTAATCATCTTCCGCCCGGCCCGAGGCCGAGACCATCAGCAAAGGACGACCGAACGAGATCCAGCCCTCCAAGCCAGGAATTAACACATTACTACGATACAAAAGCAATTCAATCAACTCTAATTTCTTGTTATGGCAGAAATTCAGCGTTTACAACCAAGCGAGATATCGATTCACGACCCATCTCTGGCGAGAGGACAGACACGCCCCGACGAGAGAACTGCGTGCAAGCTCTACACTCTAGCAACTAGGTGAATTACAAGAAGAGAAGGGCACCCCATCTAGCCTCTCGTCTCTCGCCAAATCGCTCATCTATTTCTTCTGCTGCTTCTGCTTCCGGCCGCTGCTGCTCGCCGGGACAACCTTCTCCGTCGCGGCGTAGAGCTCCTTGATCATGCGGTAGCGGTTTACCTTCCGCTGAATGCCGTCAACCTCGTGCTCCTCGTCCTCCTTCCAGTCAGTGGAGGCCTCAACCGCCACAGGCGCCGGCTTTGGCTCCAACTCCGGCTCACTACTCTCTAGGGTTTTAGTCTTAGTAGCGTACTTCGACATTGCGTCTGTTTGTTTGATGGTCTGGGGCTTTGTACTGGGCGGATACTTATAGTCGCTGGGGATTGGTGGCTCCTGCTTTTTATGGTAGGAAGTCATTCGCTTCTATAGTTATCCAGGGTGGCGCCCAATCCAATATTTGGCTGAAACTCGCAGGAGCTCCGCGTGCCTCTCCAAATTTGACCGAAACTGGAAGGGATTCATTTACCTATCATAATTGCTTTCTCGTGGTGACAGGTCAAAATAGGAAAGTATTGTCTCTTTGACTTTCTGGGCACAGCTGTCAGTAGATCGAAGCATGGAAGAAGGCGGCAGGATCTAAGAGAGCCGGGCGTAGCCGGCGGGCTCTCCTCTGTTTTAAGCGATGAAGCGGCGAGTGTACAACTGAACCCGTTTTGATCTTTTGCCATATCCAATATCCACCGTGGAAGTAGAATCACACTTTCCGGTGAAACAAAGTAGAATCACACCAAGTTGGAACTTTACACAGAAATCAAGCCCACACACTACACACTTGCATGCCTATCATGCATCAATACTACTCGAACATAATCTCAAGGTGAATATTAACATATAAATTATATCGCAGCAGCAATTGGTGGAACCATGCACGGACTATCTATGAAAATCTAAAGCAGTATCTAAAGAAACTGACTCATCAGCTTAGACCGTGGAACATTGCGGAGGAAAGGATCCCGAGTCGGCGCATGGGTGTGCAAAGCTGGAGGGGGCAAAAGCACAAGAGAAAACAGTAAACTTCCAGTCGGTAAACAAAATCAACCGAGGAGTACGTAAACGCCGTTGGTTACTGGAACCGAAGGCTTGGGGCGTGTTGGACATTTTTTTTGTCTCTTTATATCTGTCAAATCCAAGCAAGAATTTCAGCACAAGCCGCTATTTTTGCAAGAAGGATAGGACCAAAACTAGATTACCCTCTATGGGCATGCAAAAAATAAAAGAGAGACATAGAGTTGCAAACATATGCCAATAAGCATACAAAAGTTGACCTAGAGAACATGCAAAAAAATAATGTGCTTTTTGGAAATAAGGGCCTCTTCGATTCAGAAGATTTTCATAGGAAATTTCCAGGATTTCAGTTCTTACGAATCTTTCTTATATAGGTTGTTTGAGTCGTAGAATTGAATAAGATAGGGGTTTTCCTAAGGAATTCGCTGTACATTATTTCATGGAAAATTTAGTATCCACACAAACCTCTCGGAGATAATAATTTGTTTTTTCTATTACGAAACCAAACAAACAAAAGGCCCTAAACAAAAAAATTCATCCAAAAGCTTCACCTTGCTGCAATATGTTTTAGAAAATATCAATATGTTCCAACAACTACAAGAAAGATGTACCGAACTAAGCAATTTATTCGGTCCTTGGCTATTACGATAGCTTTTAATTTGTTCTCCTAGTTGGATCACATAATGGTATAAATACCAACCTGGCCTGGAATCAAATATACATAACCAAGTTTTCACACATCGTAGTTACCATTATGTCCAGGTTATAACATGGGGTTAGTTGTGTCCAGGCTAGTTTTGGCACTCATACTAATTATTGTATCATCACAACCATCAGCTTAGCTAATGATAGTTTTCTCAAATATCACATTCCTTAACTATGAAAGATTTATATTAAACATTATTACGTAGAAGCGATCAAGCGAGATATTTGTTTCAACTTTAACAAATGTGAACATAATCATTTTAGATAATTATTGTTTTGGTGAATTCATCATTTAAAGTGAGAGAAAAATAGTTGAATAAGCTTTACTTACGAGATTTATTTGTACTGCACAAACTAATTAGTTATAGCTCGACAAATAGGTAATCTTTTGAGCCGATTCATAGTTACTATCTCATCAGGAAGTTATTGTTGGAATCAACCACGTAGTGTGACCAGTCCGGTACGGACTTGGTACAGTCACCAAGTAGGATTTGTATTTGGACTAGGACTAGGACTAGTAGGACTAGCTTAGCTAATATATATACTGCTGTACCCCGTGTAATCAGATTAGATCAAACAAAGCAATACAAATCACAGGACCGACACGGCCCTGTTTGCCATCAACTCGTGTGTTCTCGCGTGCGTGAGTTCCGTCGGTCTAGCGTGTGGCGTATAGTTACGTATACGTACGTGCATGTGCTAGATCACGTAGGATCAATCGACTTGCCTGTCTAGTTGCTTGTTGTGTGCTACAACTTGATCGACCGGAAAGTAATCGGTCGCAGTTTGCTCGTACGTGCGTCTCGCCGGAAAGTACTCGGCGGATCGCAACGTCGAGGTCGGGCCTGTGCCAATAATTGGTATCTAGAGCAAGGTTGATCTTCTAGTAATGGAGGATCATGGCGGACGACGAGAAGAACAAGCAGTTGTCGGAGTACTCCGGTGCGGCTAAAGCATTTGCTGCTCCCGCGAGTTCGTCGTACCCACGATTTGATCGCGAGAACTTCGGGGTCTGGAAGGCCCTCATGGAGTGTGGTCTTCGCGCCAACGAGCTATGGGACGCGGTCGACCCAGGAGGCGACGCGTTGAAGATGGAGGGAGCCGAGCACCGGAAGGATCGGCAAGCGGCGACAGCGATTTACTCGGTGATGCCGATGGATGTCCTCCAACACCTAATCGCTAAAGAAACGGCGAAGGAAGCGTGGGATACCTTGAAGCTCATGTTCGAGGGACACACCCGCGTCAAGCAAGCCAATCTCCAAACTCTCCTAAGGAACTATGAGACTTTGGTCATGGGCGACAATGAGTCCGTGGATGCGTTCGCTTCACGGGTGGCTACTCCCGTCAATCGGATCCGCGCGCTTGGTGAAAACCTTACGGAGACCTCGGTTGTCCGGCGGTTTTTGCGTGCAGCCCCTCCCCGGTACCTGCAAATTGTCACGGCGATCGAGCAGTGCGTCAATCTTGGGACTCTCTCCATCGACGATCTCGTCGGACGCTACAAGGCTCACGACAAGCGTATGCGGTACAGTCTCGGGGATGGGAGGAATGATGAGAATGTCATGCTCACACGGGCTCAATGGCTGGCGCTGGACTCAAGGAGAGGTGGTGAGGGCTCTAGTAGCAACACTCGCCAAGATCGTGCGCCAAAAGAACAAAGTAAGAAGAACGCCGGCGACGGTGCTCCGAAGAAGAAGAAGTTCGACAAGCGCAAGATCAAGTGTCACAACTGTGGCATCATGGGGCACTTCAAGTCGGAGTGCAAGAAACCACCGAAGGAGAAAGCTCTCATGGCCAAAGGAGGCGATGATGGAGACATGATGCTCATGGTCGAAGTATTCGAGCTAATGGATGAGGATAGTCCAGCTCCAAAGGTGCCGGCTACAGAGGTTGTCACGCTCATAGAGGAGGCAGTTTATCTTCACGATAAGAAGAGGATGAACACGCCGAGGCACGTGTGGTACCTCGACACGGGCGCTAGCAACCACATGACCGGCGACAAGGACCAGTTTTCTGAGCTAAGTGTTTCGGTGGGAGGCACGGTTCGGTTCGGTGACGGACGGACCGTTGACATCGCAGGGCGAGGTACTGTCCTGTTTGAGTTGAAGAATGGCGGTCACAAGGTACTCACAGATGTGTACTATATTCCCAAGCTAAAGAGTAGCATCATAAGTCTTGGCCAGCTCGAGGATCGTGGTTGCAAGATTGTGCTCGAAGATGGCTTGCTATGGGGGTATGATCGTCAGAGGATGTTGATTATGAAGGTGCAAAGGTCACCGAACAGGCTCTACGTCCTCAACTTGGATCGTGTGGATCCAGTATGTCTCCTGTCAAGCATGGACGACTCGGCATGGAAGTGGCACGCGCGCTACGGTCATCTAAATTTCCAGGCTCTTCGGCAACTTGGACAAAAGGAGATGGTACGTGGTCTACCGTGCATCAATCATGTCGACCAAGTGTGCGACGCTTGTCTCATTGGGAAACAAAGGCGAGCCCCGTTCCCAAGAGAGGGAAACTTTAGAGCGATTAAAGCTCTTGAGTTGGTCCACGGAGACTTATGCGGACCGATTACACCGGCCACCCCTGCCGGAAACAGATACTTCTTGCTCGTGGTCGACGACTTTAGCAGATTCATGTGGATTGTGTTGTTGAAGACGAAGGACCAAGCTTTGCAAGCCTTCAGGATTATAAAGATGGCAGCTGAAGTAGAATCCGAAGCCAAGCTGAAGGCCCTCCGTACCGATCGGGGGGGTGAGTTCAAGTCTCATGCATTCACGGAATTTTGCGAAGCTCAAGGGATCAAGAGGTATCTTACGGCACCATATTCACCGCAGCAAAACGGTGTTGTGGAACGGAGGAATCAAACCGTCATGGCGATGGCACGAAGCATGTTGAAAAGTAAAAGCATGCCGGGCAAGTTTTGGGGTGAGGCGGTTAATACAGCCGTTTATTTGCTGAACCGGGCTCCAACCAAGAGTGTGGTTGGGATGACGCCGTACGAAGCATGGTACGGGCACAAGCCCACGGTTGATCATATTTGCACTTTCAGGTGCGTGGCGCATGTGAAGACAGTGACCGGGCATACTAGAAAATTGGCGGATCGGAGTACTCCAATGGTGTTGGTTGGCTATGAAAAAGGTACGAAGACATACCGTGTGTGCAACCGCTCTACCAACAAGGTGGTTGTGACGCGTGACGTGATCTTCGAAGAAGCAAGGTCACGGAATTGAAACTCCACCGAGCCGGTATACCCGTCTTCCGATGAAATTTTCAACGTTGTTTACGATGATTATGAGCATGCAGATATTGATGATCAACCGGAGACTTCGGCCGCAACAAACGACGCGGGCGGCGTCGCAGAAAAAGGAGGCACGCCAGCAACTTCCGCTGCTTCACACGCGCGAGAGGAACCAGCAGCCGACGTGTCCGAGGGCACCAACGGCACGCCTGGCAGCAGCGCTCGCCCTGGTGGCGTTGTTCCATCAGGAGGACCAGAGCAGGCCACACCAGCTCGTGGCTCACGTGGCACAGCACCGGCCAGCCCATACAAGAGCCTGTCGGCTGGAGGTGTTTCCAGCATGCAGCAAAGCAGCCTACGTGCTGCACCACGAGCACATGAAGTCCTTGCACGTGAAGGCCATGTACGTGAAGATGGTACACCTGTTTTGGCTGGTTCGTCTGATGCTACAACCAGTTATGAAGAACAGCAATCGCCAGAAATCGGGAGTTTGGCAACTCCAGATGATGTTACTTCATCTTCGATTGAACAGGAGAGAAGGGAACGTCCGCCGACAGCAGTACGTCTTCGACCAGTGGTGGATTTATATCCAACGGAAGCACTTTCAAAAATAAATCCTGTGAAAATTAAAGGAAGAGGACGGCGGTGTCTGCTTAGCGTTGAGGAACCGACGAAATTTGAAGATGCAAAAACGGAGGAGTGTTGACGTCGTGCTATGGATGAGGAGTTGGGATCGATCCGAGACAATAATACATGGGAGCTCGTGGATCCACCCAACGACCATAAAATCATAGGGCTCAAGTGGGTGTACAAGGTCAAGAAAGATGCCAAAGGAAACTTGGTGAAGCATAAGGCAAGGCTCGTAGCCAAAGGATACGTGCAAGAGCAAGGTGCAGACTTCGAGGAAGTGTTCGCTCCTGTCACAAGGATGGAATCGGTGAGGCTAGTTATAGCTCTCGCGGCTCAAGAATCTTGGAGGCTACATCACGTGGATGTAAAATCCGCATTTTTGAACGAGGAGTTAAAAGAAGAAGTATATGTGAAGTAACCACCGGGTTACATCAAAAAGGGAGAGGAGCACAAGGTGTTGAAACTACACAAGGCATTGTATGGGCTATGCCAAGCTCCTCGGGCGTGGAACATCAAGCTTGGTCGTACACTAGTTTCTCTTGGTTTTGAGAAAAGTCCACTGGAGCATGCTATGTACAAGCGAGGTAAAGGCAAGGATCGTGTCCTAGTGGGCATCTATGTTGATGATCTCTTGATAACTGGAGCAGATGAGGAGGAGATTGCTAGATTCAAGCTACAAATGAAGGAGCTTTTCAAGATGATTGATCTAGGGCTCTTGACTTACTATCTCAGGATCGAGGTACATCAAAAGCCGGAGGGAATCACACTATGCCAGGAGGCATATGCAAAGAAAATTCTTGAAAGCTGTAGCATGGAGGACTGCAATCCAAGTCATGTTCCAATGGAGCCTCGACTTAAACTTAGCAAGAGGAGCCAAGCACCCGCGGTTGATGCAACGGAGTATAGAAGTGTGGTCGGAAGCCTAAGGTATCTTGTGAATACACGACCAGACTTGGCCTATTCTGTTGGCGTAGTGAGTCGCTTCATGGAAGCACCCACGACAGAACATTTGGCAGCTGTGAAACAAATACTCAGGTACATCAAAGGGACAACTAACTTCGGTTGTGTCTATTTGAGAGAAAAGCGGAAGGAGATGGTGGAGCTACTTGGCTACAGTGATAGCGACTTGGCAGGAGATATTGACGACCGTAAAAGTACCTCGGGCGTGGCATATTTCTTGGGAAGAAGCATTGTGAGTTGGCTATCACAAAAGCAGAAGGTGGTCGCATTATCATCCTATGAAGCGGAGTATATTGCAGCTGCAACCGCGGCAGGTCAAGGTGTGTGGCTAGAAGGCCACTAGGTGACCTCACTGACAAGGAACCGGAAGGAGTGGTGCTCTATGTTGACAACAAGTCCACGATTGCTCTATGTAAGAATCCAGTGCATCATGATAGAAGTAAGCACATTGATATAAGGTATCACTACATACGAGATTGCGTGGAAGAAGGAAAGATTGAAGTCAACTACATTTGCACCGACGATCAGCTTGCAGATATCCTGACCAAGTCTTTGGGACGACAGAAGTTCACGGAGATGCGGGGAAGGATCGGCGTCCAAGCTGTGAAGTGAGGACATCGTGGTTGGGGGGTGATTGTTAGAATCAACCACGTAGTGTGACCAGTCCGGTACGGACTTGGTACAGTCACCAAGTAGGATTTGTATTTGGACTAGGACTAGGACTAGTAGAACTAGCTTAGCTAATATATATACTGTTGTACCCCCGTGTAATCAGATCAGATCAAACAAAGCAATACAAATCACAGGACCGACACGGCCCTGTTTGCCATCAACTCGTGTGTTCTCGCGTGCATGAGTTCCGTCGGTCTAGCCTGTGGCGTATAGTTACGTATACGTACGTCCATGTGTTAGATCACGTAGGATCAATCGACTTGCCTGTCTAGTTGCTTGTTGTGTGCTACAACTCGATCGACCGGAAAGTAATCGGTCGCAGTTTGCTCGTACGTGCGTCTCACCGGAAAGTACTCGGCGGATCGCAACGTCGAGGTCGGGCCTGTGCCAACAGTTATGCATGGTGTGTTAAATGTAAAAAGGTCATTGTCGCACTTGTTTATGACCATTACATTTTTGCTAGAAAATTGTAGTGGAGAAGTAGCCATTATGTTTGTGATGTAGTGTATGCTAATTGTGTTTGTAGTGTTGGGGTATACTATGAACATTTCACATGTGTACACTGAATAACTTCGATAAAATTATAGTGACTAATTTAGTACTTAGCTATAACTTAGACCTAAACTTGTCCGACTTATGTTGGTAAGAATACTTTTTCCGAGAACCTCAAGAAGTCACTGTTGTTTCTAAAGTTCACAAATAATGATGAAATTGACCTCGTTAGGGACAAAACCCAGGCTTAAAACCTTATTCATCACGTTTTCGCAAAGGCATTGTGCATATCAAGAACATTGAAGCTAGCTTTCTAATACATCCAAAATGTATACACTTTCTAGAACACTTTGCTTTATTGTTTCTCCTCTAAATTTTACCTTGTTGAACATAAGTCTTACTATGCAATCGAACAATTAAAATTTTCTTTCAACAAGCCGGAGAGAAAAGATTGCTAGATATAAGTGCTTTAGATGAATGAAGAAATGAATCTTATGAAAATGCTTAGTTATTTAAAGAAAAGAAAAAGTTAAATGTGGTGTGATAGGAGAATACCTAAAGGATTCAAAGTAGGAGATAGTGTGCTATTATTTGAGTCTTCTTTTAAGATATTTTGTAGGAAACTCTTAAAACGGGATGTCCTCCCACTACCGCAGGATGCTGCTAACGCGACACTACGATGAGAGACCCCTTGAGAAAACTGAGTGCGACGCGTTAATCGCAAACGGGGAAGTAAAAAAACCGTAAAAAAATGTAAAACGTTTGTGATGGCGGAGACATCAAACACGGTTTAGATTTTAGTGATGTGTGCATAGCTGAGCATAGGGTTAATCCATACGAACTATTTGTGATTAGACAGAACAACAGAAACGACAGCCATATCAATGTGTGAGCAATATACGGCATGCAGTTCGCTCCGATGAACTGCTTGCTATTAGGGAATGCAACAGAAATGGTCAGCTAGATCAATGTGTGTGTGATATAAGGCATACGATTCACTCGTACGAACTGTTTTCGATTAAGGAAGATAACAGAAACGGTTCAACTTAACAAGATGTGTGTGATATGCGGCATACAGCTCACATAGATGAACTATTCGCGATGAGCCAAAAGAACTAAAATGATTCGTGTAAACAAGATGTGTGTGATACGCAGCAAACAACCCACTCGGATGAACTGTTTGCGATGAAAAATTATAACACAGACGGTTACTATAGTTACTTCGTGTGCGATTATGTTTGTATAAAAAACTTTGAAAAATGCAAACTAGTTGCTTGCATTGGCTAGAAGTATCGCACACGATGCGTGTGTGAGTACTCATGTGCGATGATTAGTAAGTTACACACACGTTTCCTTATGGTAACACGTGTGTGATAAATAACACGTGGCACCGCATAAGGTATTCGGGTTATGTGTGTGCTCCACTTAGTCTTCCCGCGCTTCAGCGAATGCTTCCTGCGCTCCACATGGGTGAATTGTAAAATCCACACCTCTTCGCTCATCGGTTTCCCCCACCAGCTAATGGCTTGCTGCATATAACTCAGGCGGCAACGCATCATCGCGACACTCTGCGCAGATCTAGTCCTCACCCATCTACCAATAGTTATTCCAAGCATGTCAGGCAACGGCCAAAGCTTCGACATCAACCGCTACCTACGTTACATCTTCGGCGAGGAGAATGAGCCGAAGCAGGTCGGGAGCAAGAGCTTCATCGGCCGGTGCAGGCACCATGGACCATCTGCAGCGATATCGGTGTGACAGTCCTTGGTGGCACAATCGACATATTGCAGAGGAGGTGTGATGAGCAGTTTGCCATCCACCGTGCAAAAGAACCAGAGCTGCTCGGCGGCATGATCACCCATCCGAAGAGCAAATGTCACTAGTGCTCATCGAGATCCTAATGCCCCCCAAGGAATGGGCAGAGGACCTCTGCGATTCATTCAAGACACAGCCAGCCTGCGGCTTCTATCATTGCCCGCAGCGGCTTTGTCAACCTCGATCCCGACTATGTGGTGGCCAGGCTCGAGCGCATCCTTGGCGGAGTTGATGTCCCCGACGAAGTAGAACTCTGCCAACATGATGTATTGAGGGTGCAGGTGATGAAAGGAATTTGCTACCAGGCCAGAGATATCATGCGCGCGATTGCATGCTATCAAGCTCTTCTAGAAGAGGCCCAGCAGTCCCAAGAGCCTCCCTGCGCCAGCAGCTCCATAGGTGGAGGCAGTTCGGGACACTTGGAATGAATGGCCTCAAGGGTGCTATGCTGATCATGGAGTATGAGAAGACCGTCGTCGGAAGGCCACCAGCTCAACCTTTAGCCCTATATTTTCTTATAATTGTATGCATATTTAGGTCGTGAGTGTTTTCGGCGTTGCCGCATGTGGCATTTTAAATTATCCTAAATATGTAAGACAATTATTAACCGTTGCCATTGTAAACTTTCCTCAACGACGAGCAGAGCGCGCGCAGGGACGCTAGAGCGGAGCGCGCCGCGGCCGCCTCAATGGCGAGTAAAACGCGCGGACGGATGCGAGCCGAGCGCGTCGCGTCCGCCTCAACGACGAGCAGAGCGCGCAGTGGCCGCCTCAACGGCGAGCAACCACGTGGTCAACCTTCTGGCACCCCGTGGGAGGCGCGACGGCGCATCCATCGGACACGATGGTGATATCTTAACCGTGTGTGATGGTTGGCAGGCACGTACACGTACATCCGAGAACACGGGCCCATATTTCGGGCTTTCGATGCGTGGCATACGGTTGATCCATAAGAACTGTTTGCGATGAGCTAGAACAACATAAACGGGCTTTGTAGGCCCAGAACCATCAATAAATTTTGACCTTGTTTCTCGTCACATTGCAGATTATGACACAATAAGTAATTGCAAATCTGTTCACACCGATCAAACTAATATGTGTTCACACTTAGCACCAGGCTATAAAAACTACCCACTCGAAAATTACTTCACAGTTCCTCTCCTCATGACCAACAAAACTGGTCTTTCCTGTCAAGTCATTCCGCCATGACCGGTAAGAGGAGTTTCGGGTGGACATATAACCAGGCAGCAAAGACCAAGCCCACGAAAGCATTAGAGAGATCCCTCCGACAAGCGGTAGCTGCAGCAGAGATGTCCCGGCGCACCGCGGAGCCCTCGAACGAGTTCTCACGGGCACGCGAGGGCTCTCACAAGCGCACTAGCCGCCTCGGCGATCGCGACGAGCTGGCGTTGCTGAAGTCCTTGGACGGCGACGACGACATTCTCGCAGGCCTCATTAGGCAGCAGGAGTTGGTCGACGGCTTGATGAAGCTGTTCGAGATCAACGATCCCTTGGTTGTGAAGGCGACCGGACTCGTTGAGAAACTCATGGGTGACAACACGAAGCTCCTTAAGGCGCTCGCCGAGAAGGAGGCGTATGCTGCTGGCTGGAAGATGCTGCATGAGCAGAGAAGTGCCTCGGGGATGACGCTGATAGCGGTCATCGAGGAATTGATGGGTGACTTGAGGAAGCTCCAGATCGAGCGCGAGCAGGAGGTGGAGGAATCTGTGGCTGCTTTCAAGCAAAGTCGTGAGGAATTGAAGGAGATGGAGGATGTCGTTGTCCGGCGATCCATCGAGGAGTAGAGACAGTAGCGACCAAGATCATTGTCTGCGAATTCCTTCTTCTCTTGCCCCCGTGTCTTCCGGGCTTTTCCGCATGTGGCATTTTAAATTATTCGAAATATGTAAGACAATTATTATCCGCGCCATTGTAAATTTGTCGTCGTATTATCCGTTGCCATTTTATTTTTTGTCATATTATCCATTGCCCTATGTGGCGTTTTAAATTAGGCCAGAATACGAGTTGAAAACATGAACAAAGAAAATTCTAACGTTGAGCAGGGCCATGGGATCACAAGAAAACACCCTCCATTGAGATACTTTAATTAACCGTGTGTTAAGCAGCAGCTCGGCTGCCATTAATGGAGAAGTTGTGAGCGAGGCGGGCGGCTGGTGGATGGAGGTCAAAGGGCTCGCTTCCCGGTGAGCATGGGCGGCCTTGATGCTCACACGTGTCCCATCGAGCCTGCGAAGTGGACAGGATGCACGCGTCCTGTCGAGCCTGCACGGCGGACTTCTCGTGATCGTCCCATCTAATCAAACAGCTAAACGCATGCCATCGAGTATGGTTAAATTTTGGCACAAAATACAATGATGACCAATGAACGAGGACAGAGGTAGTACTATCCCATAAGAAAAGAGAGACGAGTGGCCACACTTTAATGGTTAGGGAATACACGATTCATATAATACAATCGTTTGCGATATTAACGTGTCAGCTATTTGTTTAAAAGGGACTTCGTTGTCTATTAATGTATGTGCCTTGTCTCAAACTGGACGATTTTTTTTACCACGGCGTATATGTGCCATGTCATGAAATCATGCCAATTTTCATGTTTTTTGGGTGAGTTTTCAATTTACTGGGATTTAAAAACCGAGATCCTCAATGTTTCACGACGACTAGAAGTTTGTAATTCATTCCCATTCCTTCAATGAGACCTGAACATGCACCCAATGATACATGTACGGTTTTCCACCCATTTTGCTTCACTAGAGAATGTTCGTCTAGTTCATATTTGAATTATGGACTACATTAAATGCCTAGAAAACTCAATTAATATATAAAATGGCAAAACGAACCCTGAACAATTTCAAATTTTAGCACGACACTCCTGTTATTCTATGTCGCCTGTAGAAAACAAAGTTCAAGGCGAGAAGAGGCAGCGATTATCATTTCGCCCACTAGAGGGGCATGTTTCCCTACCGGAACCACGAGGGTTGCGAGAAACTTCGGCTTGTAAGATGCTTGTAATATAGCTTGGCCCAAATTGGACAATTATTTTACCACGACATATATGTGTCATGTAGTGACACCATGCCAAGTTTCATGATTTCCTAGTGACTTTTAGATTTACAGAGATTTAAAAACTGAGATTCACAATGTTTGTGGCTGAGCCAGGACGCCGAGACGGTTGAATTCATTCTCATTTGTTCCATGGGACCTAAACATGCACCCCAAGGACACATGTACATTTTCTCTAGTCATTTTGGTGCACTGGAGCATGTATTTGTAGTTCGGATTTTAATTATGGACATTAAATGCCTAGAGAACTCAATTAATGAATAAAAAAGGTCAAACGAACCTAGAATAATTTTAAAGTTCAGCGCGAATCTCCCATTGTTCCATGTTGTGTGTAGAAGAAAATACAAGGCTAGAAGAGGAAGCGATTATCGTTTCGCCCACAAGGGGACACGTTTCCCTATTAAAACCACAAGGTTTCTTGCGACAGCATTAATTTTGTAGGAGGTTTGTAATAAAGCTTGGCCCAAATTGGACAATGTTTTTACCACGATATATATGTGCCACGACGTGACACCATGCCAACTTTCATGACTTTCTGGTGATTTTTGGATTTATGGGGATTTAAAAACCGTGATTCCAAATGTTTGAGGACGAGTCAGGACGCCAGTACAATTGTAATTCATTTCCATTCCTCGCATGGGACCTAAACATGCACCTAAGGACACATGTATCATTTTCCAGCCATTTTGGTGAACTGGAACATGTATTTGTAGTTCGGATTTGAATTATGGACATTAAATGCCTAGGAAACTCAATTAGTATATAAAAAGGCCAAACGAACCCTGAATAAGTTTAAATTTCAGCACGAATATCCTGTCGTTCCATGTTGCCCGTAAAATAAAATACAAGGCAAATAGATGAAGTGATTATCATTTAGCCCACAAGGGGGACATGTTTTCCAATCGGAACCACGAGGCTACTTTGAGAGAAGCTCCGATTTGTAAGAGGCTTGTAATAAAACTTGTGCCAAAATGGACAAAAAAAATTCCTCGACATATATGTGCCATGACGTGAAACCATGCCAAGTCTCACGATTTTCGGGTGAGTTTTGGATTTACGGGGATTTAAAAACTGAGATTCTTCTCACGAAATGTTTTCAAATAGCATACGGTTCACTCATGAAAGCCGTTTGCCTATCAAACCATGGCCGATGCCCCCCCCCCAACCTGTGCTGCACGCGCGATCTGAATTTTGCATTCTGATTGGCCAGAACCCAAACCCCACGGCTCGTACGTCTGCACTGTCGGATCCTCCCAGATCGAACAACAATCCTCATCCCTTTTGACAGGACATGCAATATATGGTAAGCACTGTGCGCATGCGTCGTGCTAGCTCACGCTTCCTTCTGTACTAAGTTTTCTATATTAATTTCGTTATATATCCAAACATGCTACCATTTCCCGCCACTCCTCTCATCGGTTTCCCACCTCTTCTCCCATCGTTTTCCCGCTTCTAGTGTCAGTGCTCATTGAAGGCTAGGCGGCGACACACCGGCCATGTAAATATCACACACAGTTTCTAAAAGCACAAATGTGTGTGATAGGAGGGAGTAGGTCCCATAGGCTGACCAGCGTGAAACGCCTTAAAGACACTTCCTATCAGCTAGGGGCGGCTTCCCATCCGCTAGCCTAGTCGAATAGAATGCAGAAGTTAAGCGTGCTCAGGCTAGAGTAGTCTAAGGATGGGTGACCTGGTGGGAAGTTGCATATCTCAAGCTTCATTTAAACGCTATGACACGGTCATTATAGAGATAAATGTCTCTATAGTGACCTGTCATGACGATTATGTAAACCTTGGGATCCTTGTTTTGCTAATTTGTAGACTATGTTTTATTGGTTATTTTTTGTTGTAAAAAATCAAAGAATGATAGACTCTATAGTGACCTGTCATGTAGATTGTATAAACCTTGGGATCCTTATTTTGCTAATTTGTAGACTATCACTACTAGAAAAACCACTACTAATGGTGCACCTAATTTGGCCATTAATGGCGCATCACTGGTGCGCCATTAATAGCATGCCATTAGTAATTTTTACTAATGGCGCACCATCTGGTGCGCCATTAGTATCTGGTATACTAATGGCGCACCACCTGGTGCGCCATTAGTATATGCCAGGGTGCGCCATTAGTATGCCTCCCAGGGGGCATGTATACCCAGGTGCTTTGGCATACTAATGGCGCACCACCTCTGGATGCGCCATTAGTAACCGCGGCATACTAATGGCGCACTACCCAGTGATGCGCCATTAGTATGCACTGTCATACTAATGGCGCACTGTCATGTGATGCGCCATTAGTATGAATATTAGGTTTTTTTTATTTTTTTATTTTCTGTTTTTTGCACAGGTTACAAAATGTATAATTTGACAAAATATAGACAGCACACATCAACAATAGATTCATCAAATACAATAGAAGATTAGTCTTTGAATACAATTCAACATATTAGTCTCCGAATACAATTCATCATATTAGTCTCCGAATTGAAAAGACCGAACAAAGATAGAACATTATATTACAAGTCTCGAGACCGCGAGTAGCGAGTTTGTCTTCACATTACAAGTCGATATCGATCATCTAAACTACCATCACATAGAAGAGAGCTGCGGTCATCACGATGAGCATCATCACGATGAAACTCGTCTTCATCCGGTTCCTCCAACGCTCCCTCCCCTCTCCCGCTAGATAGCGGGCGTATCTAGATTCGGCCTCGGCCCTAGTGGTGTACCCTTTGTAGCTGTTACCGCTGAATCGGTGAACCTGTCTCCGACACTCCTCCCAGTCATCGTAGACTCGGGAACCTTACCCTTGTACACGACATACGTCGGCATCGCTATGCACTAGCCAAACGAAACCTTAGTACCAATTCACAGACAATACATAAGCAATATATAAGTATGCAACAGAACGATCGGAAGAGAAAAGCAAGACATTAATAGCATCGATTACATCTAAGTTGAACGACTCTCGAAACCAAAGAGACATACTACAAGTTCATTAAAGTTTAATTACAACATGAGCCAATCGATGTTTCAGAACTAGACAACTCGACTCAAGGGATCGGGCGTGGATGAAGCCGCCGTCTATCGTGGGAGTCATGAAAGAGCAGGCGTTGTCATCCTGCATTTGTAGCATTGTGTCGATGTCACCTGTTGGACGGTTGATTTCTGAGGTAGAACTGCCCGAGCTCTGAAGGACATCTTGATGGATGATTTTCGCAAACTCCATTGGATGCGAAAGAATTCTTGTCGGAGGTCCGCGCCCTGGATTGCCGATACGCCGCGCCCAATCTTGGAGTTTACTCGGTAGCAGAATTTGATGATGGTCCCGCACGATCGCCCGCATGTGATGGATGGCGTAGTAGGCACCCTTCGACCGCCAAAGTGGCTGCTTGACGCAGCGAGCGTCAGATTGTGGGAGAACACGTGCTTGCCGTGCTTACGAATAGGCCTGGTGAAGGTGCCTCCAGATTTGGCGTGGCGGGAGAACATCATCAAGAACCTTCTTGACATTTGTGTAGTCTACGTTCGATCGACGGTCCGGGTCGAAATCGTGGCCATGGAATATTTGGGGCTTAGGAGGATGGCGTGCAACGTGTGTCACTGCAGAAAACACGGAATGTTAAAAGAAAAGCGATCGAAATCTAAGAATTCATATGTTACGGGCGGTTGAGGGAGGACTTACTCGGAAAGTAAGGCACGAGGAAGTTATCCTTATCTTGGTTTGCGAATGGCGCCTTCGAGGTAAGAACTCGCGACTTGCGGTCCCCAGCGCTGCCCAAGATCTTGGCACGCATGTAGAAGGGTCAACTATCACGATGTCCGGGGTCTTGTCGCGAATGATCCGCATCTCCGTACTCAGCGAAAATAGCCGAGCGAAGGTGTAGTGCAGCGGATGAAGGTTCAACATAGCGTGGATGTCATCAAAGCGCAGGGCGATCGTGCGCCCGATGGAGTTATCCACAAAGCCCTTGCCCTCGGCACCTTGGCGCGAAAACGGGTATGCCACATCCTTCTCCCCGAGGCGCCGCTTCTCCAAAGAAAGAACACTGTCATGTAGACTCCGCATAGCACCGGTTGCAGCATTGAGCATATTTGTCGGTAGCATCGCCCTACCCGCCACATGCACCCTCCTCGAGATATCCTGCGGTGAAGGTGGCCCGCCCCGAGCACGGATCGTACTCGGTGCGGCTGGCTCGCACCCTTCTTAGTCTTTCTTTTGCGTGCCTTCTTCTTCCTGTAATGGGACCGAGTTTTGCTCACAGACCGCCTTCTTGAGTGTGTTAGGGCTGATAATATTTCGCACCTCGCCTATCTGAGGCTCGGTGAAGTCGGCAGCTGGAGGCGTCTCCTGAGAGCTGAACGCCAGACGGCGCCTGTTGCAACTTGGCTTCTCCGCGGTACGAGCTAGATCGCACGCGTCTTTTGTTTGGTTTGGTTCTTGAGAAGGAGGCCCCATGAAGTCGCCATCGTACCCATGCTCGGCAAAGAACTGATCGACGTTGCCAAATGTATCATAGTCGTCGTCGTCGTCGTTCTAATCCTGTGCCATATGCATGTTTGGATCCAGTGGCATAGGGATGTCCTGCACCGTTACGGCGGTCTTGCCATGGGGCCGACTTGGCGCCGCACGATCTGGCGGTGTTGTCTTTGGGTGGTGTCCCCGCCCCCAAACGAATCGGCTCTTCGCCAAAGCAGGGCCAGCTCAGCGGCGCCGAGGGTCATCACGTCATCATCGTCGGCCCCGACGGGTCGATTCGGAGGTAACAAGTCGTCGCAGCTGGCAGCACCGAACCAGTTGAACCCTAAACAAGTTGGGTGGCATCGGGTACCGTGGAACAAGGGTTGCCGGTTGAGCGATTTTGCCCTTGGCGACATCGACCAACTCGTTGTTCACGAAGTGGAGGAGAGTGCGAACGTCGGCGGCGCCCTGCGAAAACATGTAGGCGTCACGGATGCCCGATCAAAGGCAAGGAGATGAAGTCCTCGGCGAGAGAGGCAATTAGTTACCGTGATGATGGCGTCGAGCTCGGCTAATGTAGAGGCACCGCCAACGGCGGGCGTGCGATTGACGGAGGGCGCTTGCTGCAGAGGTGCCGGCGGCGTACACCCGGTGCATTAAGCTCCGTGCGGCGTCGGAGACACCAATGCCGCCTCTGCCGGAGGCACCAATGGCCCGCCATCGCATTATGCGAGTTGCTGGCCGTGAAGCTAGGAATCGGGCGGCCCTGTTGGCGCCCGCAATCCACGACTCAACCCCGAGATCAAGGTAGGCACAAGGGCGGTGATAAATCGCTCCAGTCGTTGTTCCACTTGCTCTTGGACAATCTCCGAATCCGCGCCACCTGTGCCTTGAGTTCTTGAACCTCTCGCGCGCTGGCTTTCCGAGCTGGTCTTTTCTCCTTCCGCACACCAGCGGTATAGTATGACCCCATTTTGTCGACAAGCCTTTGCCGCCACACGACCAGGTGGCGTCGACTTCGAGCTTATCCTTGTTCTTCATTACATTCAACCCCTATTTAGAGTGGTGTCCCAAGGGTTGCTCTGAGTCGACCCCGCTCTCGCTTTCGATCGCTGCGGAAGGAATGTGAACCATTTAGAAATTGGCTTCATTAATTAGAATGCAACCATATGGAGCTAATTACGCGGGGTGTATTCCTTACGAGAACAAGCTCAAGCTGCCTGGTCTTGGATCCGTGGTAAGCTCCTTTGTTTTGGGTCCTTCTTGTACCGGCCCCGACAAAGTTCCTGGTCTGCTTGTCACCGTATGTATCGAAGAGGCGGTAGGCCTTGCTCGGCACAGTCCGCCTCCTCCTTGTCCCATATAGGCTCCGCCACTCTGTAACCGCCGGGACCGAGTTTGTGTTCCCCTATGTTCAGCTCCGCATTTGTTTCCCCACTCACTTGATTGGGAGCTTGCGGTGCTCGAGCAATTGATCTTGAAGTCGTTGTAGTCATCTTCGGTGATCGAAGGATTTTTCTCCTTGATCTTGATAACTCTCACCTTTCTCGATCATTCTCTTCACATTGCTTTTCCAAGTAGACAGGGCCTTGCTCATCTTCGTGAGGGCAGCATTGTTCACTTTATTCCTTTGAGGCTTGTGTTTTCAAATTCAGCGGGAACTTGTATCGTTCGTGCAGCTTCGTGAAGAGGAGGTTGCGCAAATTCCCTCGGTCAGGATGCCTCGGGTTCTCGGTGTTGATCGAGGCGGTGCTCGGACAATGCACCCGAGCTGAAGCGAGTACCCTTGACTATTCGTTCGGGCGCCGTTGGATTCCGTTGGAGTCCACTTGATAACTTCCTCCTTGAGGGTGCGAAGCACGATCAGGCGCCAGTCCTTCCGTTGCCTCTTGGTTGGCTGCCATCGTGCGCGCGCCGCCATCATCGATGGTGGCATCCTCGGCGGCACCATCGGTGGTGGCATTAGTGTGGTCATCCTCGGCGGCACCATCCGTGGTCTCGGGATCGGTGGGGAAGGCGGCGGCCTCATACAAGTGAGGTTGTTCCTCCATCTCTGGGACAGCTCGAGAATGCCTTGCCGCCCGAACCCCCGGCCTCATCGTTGTGGGCCATGTTTCTCTCTAAATAGAAACAAAGTTTGGTCAAAAAGTTGGTTATTGTCAAGGAACAAGATCATGGTCTCATCATTTAGGGTTTGTCGACACCGAGGCATCCTAAAATCTAAGCTTTTATCATTGAGGGTTTTTCGCGCCAAGGCACCCTAAAAGCCTAACCTTTCATCATTTCGGTTTTTATCGACACCGAGGCACCCTAAAAGCCATGCATTAGTCACAAGTACGCCGGGGCACTTGATCCTACTTAATTAACTACTAAGATACCCCGGCCCATGCATTAGTCACAAGTACCCCATATGTCCTATTTTTAGCAAAGTCATGCTAAAATTCACGGAAAATTTCAGCATGACCTTTGCTGAAAATAGGACATATGGAGTACCCGAATTTGCCGGAACGGAAGTTAATCGACATTCCGGCAAACTCAAGGGCCTCTCGGGGTACCTGCAAAATCATTATCCCAGGTGGACATGGATGCAATGTCACATGTCACATGGATCCCACACCCACAGGAGCTGGTGAAGCTTCATGGCAGAATATCATATACAAGCACGAATTTTGTTCACATTTATATAGCAACAAATATTTATACACTCATATAGCAGCACTAAGTATATTGCACTTAGAAGAAGACTTGCTTTTACATCCCACCCAACTTAACAATCTAGTAGAGTTGTTAGTAAGATCCTAGCTCTCTCTTTTCTTAGAAATAATAAATCGCCAAGCAGGAATGAAAAGATTATTTGATTGAAGAAACCACCATGGCAGCAAATAACTGAACCTTCACTCTGTTTTAACTGAAAATATATTTGAAAAAAAAAACTTTTACACGTGTGAAAATCTTCTCTACAGGTGGAAGAACACATCAAACACAGTGCAAAAACTAAACCCTTGCACTCTGTCAAAACTAGAAGAAAATGAACATATATTCCTATACTGATTGCAAGAACTAAATATATGCCCTCTGTCAAACCCTTGCACTCTTGCACTCTGTCAAACCCTTGCACTCTTGCACTCTGTCAAACCCTTGCACTCTTTTAATTGAAGAAACTAAACATTTGATCATATTCAGTGCAGAAACAGAGTTTATAATATTTTGAAGTGGACAAACTGAAGATTGGCTTTTTTAAGTGCAAAACTGAAGATACATGCTACGTTATTGTGCAAAACGTTTACATTAACTCTGTGTAAGTGCAAGTCATGTGCCTATTCATTTTTCCAAAGAGTGACTGCATGTTTCTTGAGAACCTGAAAATGTGCAATCTGATTCACAGATACTTACTAGTAACCGTAGGTTCAGTATTGATTTTATTATTCTTGATTACTTTTGTTTTTGTTAAGACCCTCCAGATTATTTTTCAGTTATAAATGAATGAATCGGGCACCTAGACCCCAAGAACTGACCAAGCATGGGCTTGTGCTCGAAAGACTGTTTGGCCATTGCCTGTCGACAATAGTACAAGATGATAGTACTAGTGTCCAACAGTGCTGCCAAGACTTTGGTAATAATATTCTCAAGAGAGAATATATGCATGTTCCAGACCATGCATCATTTCAACATCTCGTAAAGCACCAATCATACATACACAGATCCAAATGTCAGAATACTCTATGTGTATTATATATCAGATCTGGCAGAGCCCCAAAGACATACAGATTAAAACAAAAAGTTAAAAGTTATAGCCTCCATGAGTGAACAAATCAATCAGAGCAAATGCCAAAATTTTCCTTAATTTCCAATAATACAATTGGAGATATGTTCGCTACAAATAGTACACAAATGTTCATCTATAACATCCCCTTCGACTATACTACAATGATCTAATGCATCTTAGCTAAATATATATTATCAAAATCTACATAAAAAGAATTGACCAGCACAAAGGTAAGAAACTTGTCAACAAATAAAAAGTGATAATTCGCATGTAAACTCTTTTGTCCATAAAAGAACAAATATATCGATGGTGGCCTTATTCTTGGAGCATTTCTTTAATTACTTGAGAAACCAAAGCTACATAGTGTCAAGAATTCCATTTCAATCTCTACATACTTTCAACACATAGCCTTGTATAGGTTGAAAGCAACATCAAGCTATGGTTCAGAATGTACAGAGAGGATTCGCAAACCAACCGCAAACCAACCTCCATTCGAATTCACTCCAACACGAGGCATGGGCTACAGCAGCAACAGTTGTAGTACTAGTTCTACAATAAATCAGATTATCCCCTACGAATTTCAACGAAGGCACATTCTGGGACTTGAAAACATCAGAGAGGACTGATTTAAGGTGTTCTCTTCACGTCCATATTTTCATGAATGCATAAAGGTTATATAATTAATGTTCTGGCTGAAATTGAACTTCTCCTATTGGGTTCACCTACATATATTTTTTTGAGAAAATTCTTTCCATTTTTCCCTCCTCTCTAATTTTTTTTGATATATCACGCTGCAAATTTCTTGATTATTCTTTTCGCAATCGTCGAGCTCACTTAGTTGTAACAGGATTTGGTAAAACTGCTTATAGTGGTATTTAATCAATCTGCTTTGTTTCTTCTATGGATTTATAGCATGAAGAATCAATATGAGAAAATAGATATAACTAAATCCCATGATCTCTTGGCAAATGAATGTTTACAAACTGCAATTCACATGTATAGGACATCATCGAGACAATGTTATTTTCATTCAAATGCAGGGGAGGAGGAGGGGAGGAGGAGGGGAGCTCACGGGGTTGTGGTGCTCGGCGACGGTGGTGTGGACGGGCGGCGTCCGGGCGGCGGGGTCGCGAGGCGGCGCGTGGGCGGGTCGAGGTGGGGCAGCGGCGTCGGGCGGGTCGAGGCGGCGTCCCGGGCGGCGGGGCAGCGTGAGGCGGAGTCGGGCGACGTCCAGGGTGGGTCGCGTCGAGGCGGCGGCGGCGCCCCGGCGGGTCGCGTCGAGGCGGGGCGGGCAGCGCCGAGGTGGCGGGGACAGTGGCGCCGAGGGAGGCGGGAGAGGGAGAGGAAGGCGAGGAGAGGCGAGGGAGGGAGGAGGGCGAGGGGCGGCGAGCGGTGGGGCGTGGCGTGGCGGTGGATCGAGAGGAGAGGGAGGCGGGAGGGGAGAGGAAGGGGATCGGGCGAAGGGGAGAGGGCAGGGGGATCGGGCACAATACTAATGGCGCACCTCACCGTGGTGCGCCATTAGCATTTCCATACTAATGGCGCACCTCACGGCGGTTGAGTAGGGGAATCGAGGTGCGGGGGGTGGCGGCCGGTGTGGTGAGGGGGTGCTTTCGGCGCGGGGGACCGGATCTGGCGAGGTGGGATAGCGATCGAGATGGAGGGGATCGAGGTGGGCTCCACAAATTTTTTTAGCATTTAAAAGCTGTTTGATACTTATTTGTGTTTAAATATGTTCAAACTTGTTTAAATAATAACAGTAATATTTTTTATAAGACAAGTAGCATTTAAAAAGCTGTTTGATACTTATTTTTTTATAAGACGGTGTCTTGTGGTGGGGGGGCGTGGCGGTTGAGTAGGGGAATCGAGGGTGCGGGGGTCGTGGCGGCGGCCGTGGACTGGGGTGCTGCTCGGCGAGGGGGACGGATCTGGCGAGGTGGGATAGCGATCGAGATGGAGGGGATCGAGATCGAGTGTCCATGAAATTTAAAATATTCATGATAGTTCAAAAGTACCCATGAAATACAATCGAGAAATGAAGGCTACGATTTAAATACAATCGATCTTAGCTAGCTATCTGTTCACAATCTTCTTGCCCTTCTTTTTCGCAAATGGAGTTCTTCTATGGAGCGGACGTCCTTTAGGTAGGGTGGTCCTGCTTCTTCTTGTGGTATATGCTGCTACTTCATCATCGTCGTCATGTTCGATCCTTGGGTCGCCGACTTGTCAAGTCTTGCTCATTGGCTACTCCATCCATTCCGATGATCTTCCTTTTGCCTCTCCTCACGACAACACGACCGGGCTTTGGCGGGTCGGTAATGAAGAAGCATTGGTCCACTTGGGAAGCCGTACCCATGGCTCATTTTTAGCGGTGACGTTTGCGCCCATGATCTTGGATTTAACCGGGTATAACCATGGTGGTGAAATACCGGTCTTCTTTTATGGCGTTCTTGGCCCATCGACACGGAACATGGGACCTTCTCTCGGCGTAGCTCAGCTCCCAGATCTCCTCGATCCTTCCGTAGTATCTGTCCTTGTCGTTACGGTGTAGGATTCCATCGTTACCCGGAGTTCGATAACCATCGCTCTTCATGTCCTTGGCCTCGGTGTAGGATGTGTAGCCGTTGATATCGTGACGCCTCATAGGTCATCAGGTTGTGCTCGGCGCCTGTGACAAGGCGAATATGAGTTGTTCTTCGCGGAAGAATCCTCATGTAAAGGGTACGACAGAAGCTTATGCTTGAACCAACGCGTGAAACATGAGTTGTGCTCTTTGAGTGTATCTCCGTCTGTCCTCTGTTGGCCTCGGTCATTGTACGTCTTTTTAATAAAGGTTTTGTGCTCTACCACCCAAGGATCGACCACGTCTATGTGTTGTAGCGCGACTAGGTTTGCTCTTTCAAAGTCGGCGAGTCGACCCTCGAAGTCGACATGCATTTCACGGCGACCCTCACGGTGACCCCATCCAGCGAGCCTGCCGAGGTGACTGTTGACGGGCAGACCAACGTGATTCTCGATGCCTAGATAATTCGTGCAGTGGGAGAAGCACTCTTGATCGAAAGCCCGGCTATGCTTCCTTCGGGCGTGACATGTTGCGACGTATCCTTTGATGACACCATTCATCCTTTCGAGCGGCATCATGCTGTGCAGGAACGTCGGCCCGAGTTGGATGATATCCTCCACTATATGGACCAGCAGATGCACCATAACGTCAAGAATGCGGGCGGAAGTACATCTCAAGCTCGCATAGTATCACCACGATCTCTTCCTGTAGCCTTCGAGTTGCCTCACGCCAATCGACTTCGAGAGATGGCGTCGAAGAAGTTGCATAGGCCAAATAGCGTTTCCGCGGACGTGCGCGTCCATGATCCCACGGATTGCAAGCTGGAAGTATCTGCGTCATCAAGACGTGACGGTCGTGAGACTTCATCCCGCTGAACTTCGCTTCGCTGGGTCTAGGTATCGCTTATCTTCCCAGCGTAACCGTAAGGAAGTTTTACTCCTAGGAGGCAGGTGAAAAACTGCTCGATCTCCTCGACTTAGAGTGAAGCACGCGGGAGGGTAGTCATTTCCGGTCTTCTTGGCCTTTTGCCTTTGGCGACGACTTTTCGTGTCCTGCTTCGCCTCATCATCATCATCATCATCATCATCATCATCATCATATATAGCGTGAAGCTCCTGCACGATGCCCATTGATTTCAAGTCTGCCCTTGCTTTGGCCCATCTTTGGTCCTCTCGGCATGTTGAGCAGGGTACCAAGCAGACTCTCGCACACGTTCTTCGTGATATGCATGACATCAAGGCTGTGAGGCACACGGTGGATCTTCGAAGACGGCAAGTCCCGTAAAACAGACCTCGTTTTCCATACCTTCAGCAGCGGCTCTGGCGCCTTCGCTTCTTTCCGGCTCTGGCGCCTTTTGCTTCTTTCCCGGCAGTGGGCAGTCTTTCCAATTTTTCAACAGCTTGTCTATTTCCTCGCCGCTCCTCGTACATGGGCGTTTTCGGGGTTCGGTTTCACCATCGAACAGATCCTTGCGTTTCCTCCACGGGTCATCGTCGAAGCCACCTTCGATGTCCCATGAACACGGTTTTCAAGACCGGGATCTCTATCTAGCTGGCGATCGTTGTGTCATCCATGCACCTTACGCATCCGGAAAATCCGTGGACTACCTGCCCGTGAGATATCCGTAATCGAGATAGTCGTGCACCGTCGTGAGCGGTCTGCGGCTCTCATAGGGAAATATTCTTTCTGCGGCGCCCCACGTATTGGCTGGCGTTTTCCACAGCGTGTCAAGCTCCTCTTTCAGCAGCCCCGGATACTGATTGATGTCGTTCCCTGGTTGTTTCGCCCTTCAATTAGCATACTCATGTGAATGTACTTCCGTCTTCATGCACAACCAGGGGGAAGGTTGTACATCCACACAAACACAGGCCAGGTGCTATGTGTGCTTCTCTCGGCTGCCAAACGGATTGACTCCATCGGTGCTCGCGCCCAGCACGATGTTCCTTGGATCGTTACCAAATTCCGAGTCTTGAAGTTCAGCGCTTGCTACACCGCTCGCATCCTTAGGGTGACTCGGCATCTTGTCTTTTTATCTATCTCCGGATCATTTGCGTCATCTTTCGCTTCTTCTCCTCCCTATCCGCGTGCCAACGCAGGAGCTTTGCTACCTTAGGGTCCATGAAATAGCGCTGCAGACGAGGAGTGATCGGAAAGTACCACACCACTTTTCGAGGAGCTTTCTTCCTCTTCTTGTATCGAGTGACGCCGACACCGGACATATGGTAGACTCAGCGTGCTCGTCCCGATAAATGATGCAATTGTTCATGCACACATGGTATTTCACGTGTGGTAAATCGAGAGGACACACGATTTTCTTCGCCTCCTCCAAACTGGTCGGGCACTTGTTCCCCTTGGGAAGGCGTTCGTGCGAATGACATGTTCTCGTCGAAGCACGCGTCGGTCATTTTGTGTTTTACCTTCATCTCCGAGCCATGGCGTTACTTTCAAAGCGGGTATCCTCGGGCCTGCATCCTTCATACAATGGAGTAACCACGTCTAACTCAAGTTGATCCATCTTGGCTTTCTCTCGGCGGCAGCTCTTGCGTTATCCGTCCGCTTGAGAAGCAGCTCTAGAATATGAGGGTCCTGCACCCAGCCCATCGATGGTCCAGCGTCGTGCGCTCCGCCGCATCATCATCTTCATGATCATGCCCGTCGCCTGCTTCGCATCTTCCTCATCATCATGTCCTGCATCTTCTACATGATGATCGTGTGCAACATCACGGTCGTGATCATCTCCGAGGATTCTTCGTCTTCTTGCCCGCCCGAGCCGCGGTGGTTGTCTTGCTGCCCTTCCTCATTTCTTGCCCGGCCCGCATGGGCGACTTCGTAGTCATCTTCATCACCTTGCCACCGATAGCCATCCATGAAACCATGCAACAGCAGGTGGTCCCGCACCTGCCGGAATCCGGGTCCGCAATAAGGCTCTTCACTTGCATCTTCGACACGGACATCTTATCTCCGTCTCGTTCTTTTGAAGCATCTCGCCTTCGCATGGACCTGAAAAACCTATTCACGATGCCTTCGGTCATCGTGCGGACCATGGTCGTCATGGGTAGAGCAAAAGCGATATTTTAGAACCAAACAAAAATTTGCCATGACTTTCCTAAAAATAGGACCAAAAGAATGTTTAATGCCAAAATTCTCACTAAACGGAAATGAATCAACATTCCGCAAAATATTGGCAACTATCGCATTTCAAATACCGTACACCTCCAAACACAAACACATATGCAACACCACAAACATATGCAACACCACGAACATACATAGATCTAGCTAGGCCGTAAAAAGTGCATGTGCACATTGTTGTAGGGAGAACAACCTAAATATAGCTTCCCCCCTTACTTACCTATTAAAACAAGGTAATTTAACCACTTAATTTGAATGAATCTATGGTGGAAATGAGGTGAAAAAGAGGAGGCACCCGAGACAAGGAGGAGGTGGAGAGAATGAAGTGGGGAGAAAGTGAGTGCGTGGGTAGGATAGGCTGTCCCAAATATCTTGTTGCTGCCCACTTACAAATGGCGCACCTCTTGCATGGTGCGCCATTAGTAGTTACAACTACTAATGGCGCACTTAAGCAGGATGCGCCATTAGTATGTTTGGATAGGCGCACTAGTTCAAAAAAAATTCTATACTAATGGCGCACCCATGCACAGTGCGCCATTAGTAGTTACAACTACTAATGGCGCACTTGGGCAGGATCGCCATTAGTATGTTTGGACAAGCGCACTAGTTAAAAAAATTTGATACTAATGGCGCACCCGTTGCAAGGTGCGCCATTAGTAGTTTAAACTCTAATGGCGCATCAGAAGGTGGTGCGCTATTAGTATATACTAATGGCGCACCATCTTTCTGGTGCGCCATTAGTGTCAATCCCATCTATAGCCCTTTTTCTAGTAGTGTATGTTTTTATTGGTTATTTTTTTATCAAAAATCAAAGAATGATCGACATCTGTAGGCCCACACAAATTATCCCTTTGACTCAACGCACGAGAAGGGTTTACTCTTTGCTCAGTGTGCTATGTTAGAGTAAATCAAGTTTCAGCACATGTGTTGGACGGCACCCGGCCCCCCCCCCCCATCCGCCTCGAAATTGGGTTCCCCACATCGTGCGTCTTTAACAGGGCCGCGGAGGGTACGATGTTCTGTTTGTAATGTTACTGATGTAGTTGGTGCCCGATCAAACTTGTTCTTTCGGGACTTGAACAAATCACACACCAGACTCATACATTTTTTCCAGGTCGCATGCTGGGTATAGGGGGGTGGGTGTCTCCCTTGTGCGGTTTATAGACGCCACAAATATCTGTGGGCTCCCCGAGGTATATATATTATCCTTGACCGATAACGAGGGGGCCCACACAATCTATCCCTTTGACCCAACATACGAGAAGGGTTTGACCATGATGGTTTCCTATTGCTATGTGTGACATGTTAGACCAAATAAAGTTTGAGCGCATGAGTTGGATGACACCCCCGCCGCCTTGAAGTTGGGAAACCGACATCGTACATATTGAACCAAGCTTGGGGTCGGGTACAGTGTTCGGATTGTAATATAGTTGGTGGCCCGTCGAAGTTGTGCATTCGGGATTTAAACACATCACACACCACCGTAACCATACTTATTTTCGGGCCGCATGCAGTGTATACGGGGTCTTCTGGTCGACCACATCTCCCTTGTGCATTTTATTGTGACGACACACATATCTGTGGGCTCCCTGAGTGTATATATATCATCCATTTGACTGATAACGAGGGGTATGTGCTGGCCATGAATGGGTTCCTCCTAGTTTGTGTTAGGGCTGGTCACATGTCATTCAACCAAAGCTCGAGCTCATGTATTATCAGGATTCCCTCCCACATGCTCGGATTGCTGCGTTCGACCTACACTGTGCCCTGCGTATCTCGTCCTTAACTACCTGTCCTTCATGGTTGTTGTCTGTATCAAGAGGCAGGCACAAAATCTAAATTTTACATTATCCTATATTGAAAACACACATCACCCCTTCCAACGTACATCATTTTGGGCTGCATGCAAGAGGTGTTGGTTTTGTGGTCCCTCTCATGCGATTTGTTATGATGGTTCAATCTATTGGCCCAAGCAGTTTATCGACAACAACAATTGTCGTTTGACCAAACGATAGATTCACCGGTCCGTCTTATGGTAGGTCATGGCGACATGCATATTTGACCAAAGTATCATTATGTGCATCTGCCCCGCTTAAACGAAGTGGGAGGTGGGTCAAGCACCCCAGCTAGCTACGACATTATGTCATTATAGATATATCCAAGAGTGCTTTCGAGATTGCGAGGCAGGTGCCACCAAAGTTGTGCATTGTGTATTTAAAGTTTTTAAACATCACACCCTATATTCCTACATATATTTGGCCACTTCCAGGTGGTTCTTGACTTCTGGCCCCTCTCATCGGTCTTCGACGACGCGCCCAACCGTGGGCCCGCCCGGTCAAAGTTGTGCATTGGAATTTTGAACATCACAGACCACCCTTTTCACTCATATATATTTGGGCCACATGCTGGTGTGGCTGTCTTATGACCCTCTCTAACATTTTTTTGCTGCACAAACTCTGAACGCTCAAAGGACACGGGTATAATGTCTTAACCGTGTGTGATGCAAGTGCGCTGTGAATCAACACGACTGCGCAAGCGCGACCAAAGGTGGAGGTACTGGCTCAATCGTGTGTGATGCAAACGCTGTAAAATCACCACGACTGCGCAAGCGCGAGCAAAGGTGGAGGTACTGGCTTAACCGTGTGCGATGCAAGTGCGCTGTAAAATCACCACATGCACAAGATAAAGGTGGAGAGTTTATTTAGATTGAATTCCATGTCTGCGTCTGAAAATTAGGACGAACCGTGTGTGATAGACCGGCTAGCTAGAAATCTAAAAACAAACTACCCGCCTTGAGCGTTGCAAAAATTGGCAGTTCTGCCACTTTTCCTTATTATCATACACGCATATTCTTATTGGATAGTGCGCGATCTTAGGTACTCCCACCCCGAACCAATTCCTTTACCCAAATTTTAGTAGCTGCCGTAATTCAACCGTCAACCACACTCCTCCAGCACCAACCTTATAGTAAAATTGCAGTAGCTGAGGCTTTGAACCGTCGCCCTCCCTTGTCCACCACCATATCCACCCACCATTATGAAAAAATTTAGTAGCCGCAGCATATCCTCAAACACCAGCCCCCCCCCCTCCACTACTAGGAAAAGGGCTATAGATGATATGGACATTAATGGCGCACCATGTATGTGGTGCGCCACTGCTATATAGCAAATGGCGCACTGAGATCTGAATCGCCATTATTGTTTATATTACTAATGGCGCACCTGGTGTGTGGTGCGCCATTAGTAGTTTTGAAAAAAAATTAAAAAAATTTGTTAGTAATGACGCACCATGGGATAGTGCACCATTACTAGTTGACATAGTAATGACGCACCACACCCACCATGCGCCATTAGTAGTTTTGAAAAAAAAATTGTTAGTAGTGGCGCACCAATGGGCAGTGCACCATTATTAACAATTTTTTTTTCAAAACTACTAATGGCACTGCGCCATTAGTAACCCTGGTGCTAAATGCACCCCCCCTCGTGGACCGCCTTTTCAGTTTAAAAAAAATAAAAGAAAATGATGGAAATGTCAAAAAAATAAAAGAAAATAAGTTTCCCATGTGATATGTGGTCTAGTTGTTGGGAAAATTTACAAATATGAATTTCCACTTTATTTGCAAAATCTCTCTGGAATTTAGTAAAATGGGCATAACTTTTGCATGTGAACTCGGATTAAAAAGTTTTCTATATGAAAAATCATCTACTCGAAAAATCATCCTCAAAATCCCCAAAAACCTAACGGAACGAAAGATACGGGGCTTTTAAGATCTAGAGGGGGGAAATGAAAAAAAATTCAAACTTGCTAGTGGCGCACCATTTGCTAGGTGCGCCACTAGTAACAGAAAAAAAATTGGTTTCAAAAAATTTTGGAATTTTTTTTTTAAAATATGATACGTAATATGACCGGGAAGTTTGAAATATTTTTTCAAAATTTCATCAGACTCATGAACATGAACAAAGTCCTAGGCATCAACAAGGTTTAATAGGATTGATATGATAGATATATCAACAAGTGCTTGTGAAAGTGAGCTGGTGCTGGGGTTGGATAGAACTGCGAAGTTAAGCGTGCTCGGGGTGGACTAGTGTGAGGATGGGTGACCTTTCGGGAAGTTTGACCACAGAGTGCGATTTGACTTGAGATTAAGCATATTGACCCGAGATTAAGCCATAGTGACCAAAGATTAAGAAAAAAACGAAAAAAATTGAAAAAACTTGTTAGTAATGGCGCACTTCTATGTGGTGTGCCATTACTATCTGGGATACTAATGGAGCACCGTGTGATATACTAATGGCGCACTCCATGGTGCGCCATTAGTATCTGGTATACTAATGGCGCACCAGGGATGCGCCATTAGTAGCCAAACTAGGTGCGCCACTAGCAGGCCTTTTCCTAGTAGTGCTCCACTGTCCCCCCCACCCACCCCTCCCCCTCTCGAACCCTAGCTCGCCGCCGCCGCCGCCGCCTTCCGGTTTGCCCGTTCCTCCTAGCTTAGATAATAAAGTTCAGGTTACCCAACGACTCCCATACCGTCGCACCACTCCCCTGAGTTTTTAGATGAGGCCTACGGTGTCCCTCCCCGCCAGATGCACATCCCCAGCTCTAAAATGTCGCAGACTAAGCTGGACCACATATCCCGGGGAGCCTGACGAGCGTTCAGCTAAGAAGAGGTTTATCATGGCCTCTCCAGCAGACGTTGGAGAGGTGGTCGTTGTTCGCCCCGACCTATCGATCTCGGAGCACCACGTCACCGCGGAATCCGGTGAAGGCATTGACTATGTTGCCATGCCGAAGGCTCCATGTCAGTGGGCCAGCGTATTACTGTATCTCGGAAAGCTGGCTACGACATCAAGCTCGTCGACAACGACGGCTTCACGCGGGCCATGTCACAAGTTAAGTGGTCCATCCCCAACCCCTCTGGTTCAACCGTCGTCAATCTCTTCGACGGCCATGCCGCTGATCTCCTTTGCTACGCGTCAAGGATTTGCGATCCTTGTACAGCATCGAGCCCATTTTGTCATTTCTGAAGGACACGTTCTACGGCGACGGCTTGGGATCCTCAGTTGCCAAGTCATATCTCCTCGACCACAACCACGAGGAAGGCACCCACAAAGGTTCCTCCAAGGTGAAACAACCCATCTGTGACATCAAAGAGCGCACCATGGGTCTGTGCTCTTCCAACTGGAAAGATCCCGTCCATGACACGTGAGGCAACATCCTATCAGCAAATCTTAACTTTTATAGCTTGCCAACCCGTACCCTTTGTTGTAGTAGCATTTGTCGTGTGGTGTGTTTAACTGTGACGTGCTTAATTATTTCAGTTATGCAAAAATGTATTGTTCAATAGGGCTATGTGATGTTTAAGTATGCACTTCAGTTTCACGAATGGCTATATTGGGTTGTCTATAGTGAGTAGATGCCTTGTTTATCTGTATTTGGTTGTTAGATTGGTTGAAGTGAGCATTTTTTCCATTATCGAGCTGATGCCTTGTTTATATGTATTTGGTTCTTAGGTTGGTTGTCGTGAGCATTTGTCCAGTTATCAAGAAGATGCCTTGTTTATCTGTATTTGGTTGTTAGGTTGGTTGTAGTGAGCATTTGTCCAGTTTTCAAGCAGATGCCTTGTTTATCTGTATTTGCTTGTTAGGTTGGTTGCAGTAAGCATTTTTCCAGTTTTCAAGCATATGCCCTGTTTATTTGTATTTGCTTGTTAGGTTGGTTGCAGTGAGACTCTGGCCAGTTTTCAATGGCTATATTTGGTTGTTATACTGATCATTTATGCCTTGTTTATTTCAGTCATTCACAATGTGATGTTCATTATGTGCAAGTCGGAATTGTGCCACTCGGCTGCATCAATACCAGTTTGAACATCTATATTTGGTTCCAGTTATGCCTGGTGTAGTTAACACGTGCCCTTTATTTCAGTTTTACACATTTATCAGGTGTGATGTTTAAGCGTTACATATGTTCTATTCATTTTCAACAATACCAGTTTGAATTGTAATATTTGATGGTTGTTAAGCCTGTTGTCGGTAACATTGCCTTCCATTTTATACTGCTTTAACAGCATGCTGAAACTAACACATTCAAGTTATCATTTGGAGATGATGTTGTTTACCTTTTCTATATTCGTTTGATGTTAAGGTTGCTATACTTATCATGCATTTCCACTACTTATGTAGGACAATAATGGTAGTGGCCACTATTTTCCGCCGAGGTTAGTTTCATCTCTTAGCTTGTACTCCCCCTGTCATTCCATAATGTAGTGCATATAGATCCAGGCATGGACACTTGTTAGCTTCTAATATTGACTTGTTTCTTGTAGGTACATATGCCCTTGGCAAGGATCCATGCATCGACCCTTTTTGCGTATGGGGCAATGAGATATTCATGAATAAGCATCAAGTAAGGAAACTGATTAGGATTATTAGCAAAAAGATACGAAAGGTTGCAAGAAAATTATTTGTTCATGCTCTATCCAACACAACAGTGAGCTGTAGGGTGGTAACTACAAACTCTGCAACCTTCTCTTTTTACTGCCCATAATGAGTTGTTACACAACAGTGTCTGAATCTTTTTCGTTCGCAGTGGTTCCCGAAGCAATTCACTCAAGATTACCTTGCAAAGTACATGATTGGTGGACACGCAATGAAGGTTAAAGTATTTCATCCAGACTACAATGAGCATCGAGAAGTCCTAATGAACACAGGGGAAGATGGACGGGCAGCCATCACAAGGGGTTGGCCAAGAGTCGTGCGCGCATTACGCATGGAGGAGGGCACAATATGGGAATTCCGCTTCACCTTCTCCAGCAATCAGAATGTCTTTCGCCTCTCTCTTTACAGTCTTTAGTACAACTGTGGTTCATCGTTCTTTACTTGGTGCTTCTGTAGTTCTTCAGTATATATACATGTGCATCGAATTATGCATTCGTGGTTGAACCTATATTTGTAATAAACATGGTTGGATATGAAATAAGTGATTGCCTACTTTCAAATTCAAAACATGTGATTTTTAAATTAGGGATTACACTGCACACGGTTTGTGAAAGCGGAACGTCTACGATAGACGTGGAGATCAGACACGTTTCTATGATCTACTACGTGTGTGATCAATCTCTACTGCACACACGATCAGCCAAGAAAAAACGTGTGCGATTAACAATAGCATCACACACAGTTCTTTCTTATTAAATGTTTGCGATAGTAATCTTATCACACACGCTTCGCAATTATGGACTGTTTGTGATGTTGTGCGCATCGCAAACATTTGGTCACAGAAGAACGCGTGCGATAGGTCGATCATCAGACGCGGGTACGACGGATGAATCGTGTGGGACATATTCAAGCTTCGGATACAGTTTTATAGAGACAACGGTGTGCTCTTATATCGAATTGCATACAGTCGAGGAAAAGTAAATGTGTGTGATTTTCTGCTTCTACGATCATGAACCGTTTGTAGTAGGTCACGCATAGTAAACGTAGCACCATAAAATACTGACTGCGATGGCAATCCTAGCACATAGGATAGGAGGTAAATCTGGTGGACATGATCACTTCTAAAGAATTAATTAAAAAATAGAACATGTACCTTCTAGAAGCTAGAAACTCCTAGGTAAGGAAAAAGTACAGAAACCGTCAAAAATCAGGTTTTTTATTTTTATATGAAATATGGCATGTGTCCAAAAAATGTGTTGGAGGAGACATTTGTGGCTCCCAGACGAACAAACATGGAGTTGGACTCCTCGGGCACCTGGGCCCACAGAAGTCCTCTTTGTTGGGGAATGTAGTAATTTCAAAAAAATTCCTACACACACGCAGTGATGCATAGCAACGAGAGGGGAGCGTGTGTCCACGTACCCTCGTAGACCGAAAGCGGAAGCATTAGCACAATGCGGTTGATGTAGTCGTACGTCTTCACGATCCGACCGGTCAAGTACCGAACACACGGAACCTCCGAGTTCAGCACACGTTCAACTCGATGACGTCCCTCGAACTCCGATCCAGCCGAGCTTTGAGGGAGAGTTCCATCAGCATGACGACGTGGTGACGATGATGATGTTCTACCGACGCAGGGCTTCGCCTAAGCACCGCTACAATATTATTGAGGTGGATTATGGTGGAGGAGGGCACCGCACACGGCTAAGAGATCCAAAGGATCAATTGTTGTGTCTCCAAGGGGTGCCTCCCTCCCCGTATATAAAGGAGTGGACGAGGGGGGAGAGGGCCGGCCCCTATGGCGTGCCCTGGTGGAGTCCTACTCCCACCGGGAGTAGGATTCCCCACCCCTTCCAAGTAGTAGGAGTAGGAGCCAAGGAAAGTGAAGAGATAACATAAGGAAGGAGGGGGCGCAGCCCCTCCCCCTAGTCCAATTCGGACTAGGCCTTGGGGGGTGCGTGCAGCCTCTCCTCTCTCTTTCCCCTAAAGCCCAATAAGGCCCATATACTCCCCAGCGAATTCCCGTAACTCTCCGGTACTCCGAAAAATACCCGAATCACTCGGAACCTTTCCGATGTCCGAATATAGTTGTCCAATATATCGATCTTTACGTCTCGACCATTTTGAGACTCCTTGTCATGTCCCCGATCTCATCCGGGACTCCGAACTACCTTCGGTACATCAAAACACATAAACTCATAATACAACCGTCATCAAACTTTAAGCGTGCGGACCCTACGGGTTCGAGAACTATGTAGACATGACCGAGACACGTCTCCGTTCAATAACCAATAGCGGAACCTGGATGCTCATATTGGCTCCCACATATTGTACGAAGATCTTTATCGGTCAAACCGCATAACAACATACGTTGTTCCCTTTGTCATCGGTATGTTACTTGCCCGAGATTTGATCGTCGGTATCTCAATACCTAGTTCAATCTCGTTACCGGCAAGTCTCTTTACTCGTTCCGTAATACATCATCCCGCAACCAACTCATTAGTTGCAATGCTTGCAAGGCTTATAGTGATGTGCATTACCGAGTGGGCCCAGAGATACCTCTCCGACAATCGGAGTGACAAATCCTAATCTTGAAATACTCCAACCCAACAAGTACCTTCGGAGACACTTGTAGAGCACCTTTATGATCACCCAGTTACGTTGTGACGTTTGGTAGCACACAAAGTGTTCCTCCGGTAAACGGAGTTGCATAATCTCATAGTCATAGGAACATGTATAAGTCATGACGAAAGCAATAGCAACATACTAAACGATCAAGTGCTAAGCTAACGGAATAGGTCATGTCAATCACATTATTCTCCTAATGATGTGATCCCGTTAATCAAATGAAAACTCTTTGTCTATGGCTAGGAAATGTAACCATCTTTGATCAACGAGCTAGTCAAGTAGAGGCATACTAGTGACACTCTGTTTGTCTATGTATTCACACATGTATCATGTTTCCGGTTAATACAATTCTAGCATGAATAATAAACATTTATCATGATATAAGGAAATAAATAATAACTTTATTTTTGCCTCTAGGGCATATTTCCTTCAGTCTCCCACTTGCACTAGAGTCAATAATCTAGTTCACATCATCATGTGATTTAACACCAATAGTTCACATCACCATGTGATTAACACCCATAGTTCACATCCTCATGTGACCAACACCCAAAGGATTTACTAGAGTCAATAATCTAGTTCACATCGCTATGTGATTAACACCCAAAGAGTACTAAGGTGTGATCATGTTTTGCTTGTGAGAGATGTTTAGTCAACGGGTCTGCCACATTCAGATCCATATGTATTTTGCAAATTCCGACATCTACAATGCTCTGCACGGAGCTACTCTAGCTAATAGCTCCCACTTTCAATATGTATCCAGATTGAGACTTAGAGTTATCTAGATCAGTGTCAAAACTTGTATCGACGTAACCCTTTATGACGAACCTTTTTGTCACCTCCATAATCGAGAAACATATCCTTATTCCACTAAGGATAATTTTGACCACTGTCCAATGATCTACTCCTAGATTATTGTACTCCCTTGCCTAAATCGGTGTAGGGTATACAATAGATCTGGTACACAGCATGGCATACTTTATAGAACCTATGGCTGAGGCATAGGGAATGACTTTCATTCTCTTTCTATCTTCTGTTGTGGTCGGGCTTTGAGTCTTACTCAATTTCACACCTTGTAACACAGGCCAGAACTCTTTCTTTGACTGTTCCATTTTGAACTACTTCAAATGTCAATGTATGTACTCATTGAAAAAACTTATCAAGCATCTTGATCTGTCTCTATAGATCTTGATGCTCAATATGTAAGTAGCTTCACTGAGGTCTTTCTTTGAAAAACTCCTTTCAAACACCCCTTTATGCTTTGCAGAATAATTCTACATTATTTCCGATCAACAATATGTCATTCACATATACTTATCAGAAATGTTGTAGTGCTCCCACTCACTTTGTTGTAAATACAGGCTTCACCGCAAGTCTGTATAAAACTATATTCTTTGATCAACTTATCAAAGCGTATATTCCAACTCCGAGATGCTTGCACCAGTCCATAGGTGGATCGCTGGAGCTTGCATATTTTTTTAGTACCTTTAGGATTGACCAAAACCTTCTGGTTGCATCATATACAACTCCTCTTTAATAAATCCATTAAGGAATGCAGTTTTGTTATCCATTTGCCAGATTTTATAAAATGCGGCAATTGCTAACATGATTCGGACAGACTTAAGCATCACTACGAGTGAGAAAATCTTATCGTAGTCAACACCTTGAATTTGTCAAACACCTTTTGCGACAATTCGAGCTCTATAGATAGTAACACTACTATCAGTGTCCGTCTTCCTCTTGAAGATCCATTTATTCTCAATGGCTTGCCGATCATCGGGCAAGTCCACCAAAGTCCACACTTTGTTCTCATACATGGATCCTATCTCAGATTTCATGGCCTCAAGCCATTTATCGGAATCTGGGCTCATCATCGCTTCCTCATAGTTCGTAGGTTCGTCATGGTCAAGTAACATGACCTCCAGAACATGATTACCGTACCACTCTGGTGCGGATCTTACTCTGGTTGACCTACGAGGTTCGGTAGTAACTTGATCTAAAGTTTCATGATCATTATCATTAGCTTCCTCACTAATTTGGTGTAGGTGTCACAGGAACCGGTTTCTGTGATGAACTACTTTCCAATAAGGGAGCACGTACAGTTACCACATCAAGTTCTACTTTCCTCCCACTCACTTCTTTCTAGAGAAACTCCTTCTCTAGAAAAGATCCATTCTTAGCAACGAATATCTTTCCTTTGGATCTGTGATAGAAGGTGTACCCAACTGTCTCCTTTGGGTATCCTATGAAGACACATTTCTCCGATTTGGGTTTGAGCTTATCAGGATGAAACTTTTTCACATAAGCATCGCAACCCCAAACTTTAAGAAACGACAGCTATTGCTAAACCACAGTTCATATGTTGTCGTCTCAACGGATTTAGATGGTGCCCTTTTTAACGTGAATGCAGTTGTCTCTAATTCATAGCCCCAAAACGATAGTGGTAAATCGGTTAGAAACATCTTAGATTGCAGTATATCCAATAAAGTACGGTTATGATGTTCGGACACACCATTATGCTGTGGTGTTCCAGGTGGCATGAATTTTTGAAACTATCCACATTGTTTTAATTGAAGACCAAACTTGTAACTCACACATTTGTCTCTGCGGTCAGATCGTAGAAACTTTATTTTCTTGTCACGATGATTTTCCACTTCACTCTGAAATTCTTTGAACTTTTCAAATGTTTCAGACTTATGTTTCATCAAGTAGATATACCCATATCTGCTCAAATCATCTATGAAGGTCAGAAAATAACGATACCCTCCGCGAGCCTCAATACTCATCGGACCGCATACATCAGTATGTATTATTTCCAATAAGTCAGTTGCTCGCTCCATTGTTCCGGAGAACAGAGTCTTAGTCATCTTGCCCATGAGGCATGGTTCACAAGCATCAAGTGATTCCAAAAACCCATCAGCATGGAGTTTCTTCATGCGCTTTACACCAATATGACCTAAACGGCAGTGCCACAAATAAGTTGCACTATCATTATTAACTTTGCATCTTTTAGCTTCAATATTATGAATATGTGTATCACTACAATTGAGATCCAACAAACCATTTTCATTGGGTGTATGAACATAGAAGGTTTTATTCATGTAAACAGAACAAGAATTATTCTCTAATTTAATTGAATAACTGTATTGCAATAAACATTATCAAATCATACTCATGCTCAACGCAAACACAAAATAGCACTTATTTAGGTTCAACACTAATCCCGAAAGTATAGGGAGCGTGCGATGATGATCATATCAATCTTGGAACTACTTCCAACACACATCGTCACCTCGCCCTTAACTAGTTTCTGTTCATTCTGCAACTCCCGTTTCAAGTTACTAATCTTAGCAACTCAATTAGTATCAAATACTGAGGGGTTGCTATAAACACTAGTAAGGTACACATCAATAACATGTATATCAAATATACCTTTGTTCACTTTGCCATCTTTCTTATCCGCCAAATATTTGGGGCAGTTCCGCTTCCAGTGACTAGTCCCTTTGCAGTAGAAGCACTTAGTCTCAGGCTTAGGTCCAGACTTGGGCTTCTTTGATTCTTGACAACTTGCTAGCCGTTCTTCTTGAAGTTCCCCTTCTACCCTTTTCCCTTTTCTTGAAACTAGTGGTCTTGTTAACCATCAACGCTTGATGTTTTTCTTGATTTCTACCTTCGTCAATTTCAGGATCATGAAGAGCTTGGGAATCGTTTCCATTATCCCTTGCATATTATAGTGCATCACGAAGTTCTAGCAACTTGGTGATAGTGACTAGAGAACTTTGTCAATCACTATATTATCTGGAAGATTAACTCTCACTTGATTCAAGTGATTGTAGTACTCAGACAATCTGAGCACCTGCTATTCTCCTCCATATTGTAGGCAAAGTAATGTCAAAGGTCTCATACCTCTCGACACGGGCATGAGTATGAAATACCAATTTCAACTCTTGGAACATCTTATATGCTCTGTGGCGTTCAATTTTTTTTTGAAATCCCGGTTCTAAACCGTAAAGCATGGTGCACTAAACTATCAAGTAGTTATCATACCGAGCTTTTGTCAAAAAGTTCAAAACGTCTGCATCTGCTCCTGCAATAGTTCTATCACCTAGCGGTGCATCAAGGAAATAATACTCCTATGCAGCAATGAGGATAATCCTCAGATCATGGCGCTAGTCCGCATCTTTGCTACTAACATCTTTCAACTTATTTTTCTCTAGGAACATATCAAAATGAACGGGAAGCAACATCGCGAGCTATTGATCTACAACATAGATATTCTAATACTACCAGGTACTAAGTTCATGATAAATTTAAGTTCAATTAATCATATTACTTAAGAACTCCCACTTAGATAGACATCCCTCTAATCATCTAAGTGATCACGTGATCCAAATAAACTAAACCATAACTGATCATCACGTGAAATGGAGTAGTTTTCAATGGTGAAAATCACTATGTTGATCATATCTACTATATGATTCACGCCCGACCTTTCGGTCTCAGTGTTCCGAGGCCATATCTGCATATACTAGGCTCGTCAAGTTTAACCTGAGTATTTTGTGTGTGCAAAACTAGCTTGCACCCGTTGTAGATGGACGTAGAGCTTATGACACCCGAACAAAGCAGAGGATGTCTAACTTGTTTTTGCAGGGCATGTAGTGATGTGATATGGTCAAGACATGATGCTAAACTTTATTGTATGAGATGATCATGTTTTTAACCGAGTTATCGGCAACTGGCAGGAGCCATATGGTTGTCGCTTTATTGTATGCAATGCAATCGCCCTATAATGCTTTACTTTATCACTAAGCGGTAGCGATAGTCATAAAAGCATAAGATTGGAGAGACGACAACAATGCTACGATGGAGATCAAGGTGTCGCGCCGGTGACGATGGTGATCATGATGGTGCTTCGGAGATGGAGATCACAAGCAAAAGATGATGATGGCCATATCATATCACTTATATTGATTGCATGTGATGTTTATCGTTTATGCATCTTATCTTGCTTTGATTGACGGTAGCATTATAAGATGATCTCTCACTAAATTTCAAGATAAAAGTGTTCTCCCTGAGTATGCACCGTTTCCAAAGTTCGTCATGCCCAGACACCACGTGATGATCGGGTGTGATCAGCTCTACATCCATCTACAACGGGTGCAAGCCAGTTTTGCACACGCGGAATACTCAGGTTAAACTTGACGAGCCTAGCATATGCAGATATGACCTCGGAACACTGAGACCGAAAGGTCGAGCATGGATCATATAGTAGATATGATCAACAAAGTGATGTTCACCATTGAAAACTACTCCATTTCACGTGATGATTGGTTATGGTTTAGTTGATTTGGATCACGTGATCACTTAGAAGATTAGAGGGATGTCTTTCTAAGTGGGAGTTCTTAAGTAATATTATTAATTGAACTTAAATTTATCATGAACTTAGTACCTGATAGTATCTTGCTTGTCGACGTTGATTGTAGATAGATGGCCCGTGCTGTTGTTCCGTTGAATTTTAATCGTTCCTCGAGAAAGCAAAGTTGAAAGATGATGGTAGCAATTACGATCGGGTGCGTAACTTGAGGATTATCCTCATTGCTGCACGTAAGAATTACGTCTGGAAGCACCGCTAGGTGCCGAGCCCTCTGCTGATGCAACTGACGACGTTAAGAACGTCTGGCAGAGCAAAGCTGATGACTACTCGATAGTTCAATGTGCCATGCTTTACGGCTTAGAACCGGGACTTCAACGACGGTTTGAACGTCATGGAGCATATGAGATGTTCCAGGAGTTGAAGTTAATATTTCAAGCAAATGCCTAGATTGAGAGATATGAAGTCTCCAATAAGTTATATAGCTGCAAGATGGAGGAGAATAGTTCTGTTAGTGAGCATATACTCAAGATTTTGGGTACTGCAATCACTTGATTCAGCTGGGAGTTAATCTTCCGGATGATAGCGTCATTGACAGAATTCTCCAATCACTGCCACCAAGCTACAAGAGCTTCGTGATGAACTATAATATGCAAGGGATGGATAAGACAATTCCCAAGCTCTTCGCAATGCTAAAGGCTGCGGAGGTAGAAATCAAGAAGGAGCATCAAGTGTTGATGGTCAATAAGACCACTAGTTTCAATAAAAAGGGCAAAGGGAAGAAGAAGGGGAACTTCAAGGAGAACAGCAAGCAAGTTGCTGCTCAGGAGAAGAAACCCAAGTCTGGATCTAAGCCTGAAACCGGGTGCTTCTACTACAAGTAGACTGGTCACTGGAAGCGGAACTGCCCCAGTATTTGGCGGATAAGAAGGATGGCAAGGTGAACAAAGGAATATGTGATATACATGTTATTGATGTGTACCTTACTAGAGCTCACAGTAGCACCTGGGTATTTGATACTGGTTCTGTTGCTAATATTTGCAACTCAAAATAGGGACTACGGATTAAGCGAACATTGGCCAAGGACGAGGTGACGATGCGTGTGGGAAATTGTTCCAAAGTCGATGTGATCGGGGTCGGCACGCTACCTCTACATCTACCTTCGGGATTAGTTTTAGACCTAAATGATTGTTATTCGGTGCTAGCGTTGAGCATGAACATTATATCTGGATCTTGTTTGAGCGAGACGGTTATTCATTTAAATCATAGAATAATGGTTGTTCTATTTATATGAGTAATATCTTTTATGGTCATGCACCTTTGAAGAGTGGTCTATTTTTGATGAATCTCGATAGTAGTGATACACACATTCATAATGTTGAAGCCAAAAGATGCAGAGTTGAGAATGATAGTGCAACTTATTTGTGGCACTACCGTTTAGGTCATATCGGTGTAAAGCGCATGAAGAAACTCCATACTGATGGAATTTTGGAACCACTTGATTATGAATCACTTGGTACTTGCGAACCATGCCTTATGGGCAAGATGACCAAAACGCCGTTCTCCGGTACTATGGAGAGGGCAACAGATTTGTTGGAAATCATACATACAGATGTATGTGGTCCGATGAATGTTGAGGCTCGTGACGGGTATAGTTATTTTCTCACCTTCACAGATGATTTAAGCAGATATGGGTATATCTACTTAATGAAACATAAGTCTGAAACATTTGAAAAGTTCAAAGAATTTCAGAGTGAAGTTGAAAATCATAGTAACAAGAAAATAAAGTTTCTACGATCTGATCGTGGAGGAGAATATTTGAGTTACGAGTTTGGTCTACATTTGAAACAATGCGGAATAGTTTCGCAACTCACGCCACCGAAACACCACAACGTAATGGTGTGTCCGAACGTCGTAATCGTACTTTAATAGATATGGTGCGATCTATGATGTCTCTTACTGATTTACCGCTATCGTTTTGGGGTTATGCTTTAGAGACGGCTGCATTCACGTTAAATAGGGCACCATCGAAATCCGTTGAGACGACACCTTATGAACTGTGGTTTGCCAAGAAACCAAAGTTGTCGTTTCTTAAAGTTTGGGGCTGCGATGCTTATGTGAAAAAGCTTCAACCTGATAAGCTCGAACCCAATTCGGAAAAATGTGTCTTCATAGGATACCCAAAGGAGACTGTTGGGTACACATTCTATCACAGATCCGAAGGCAAGACATTCGTTGCTAAGAATGGATCCTTTCTAGAGAAGGAGTTTCTCTCGAAAGAAGTGAGTGGGAGGAAAGTAGAACTTGATGAGGTAACTGTACCTGCTGCCTTATTGGAAAGTAGCTCATCACAGAAATCTGTTACTATGACGCCTACACCAATTAGTGAGGAAGTTAATGATGATGATCATGGAACTTCTGATCAAGTTGTTACTGAACCTCGTAGATCAACCAGAGTAAGATCCGCACCAGAGTGGTACGGCAATCCTGTTCTGGAAGTCATGTTACTAGACCATGATGAACCTACAAACTATGAAGAAGCGATGGTGAGCCCAGATTCCGCAAAATGGCTTGAAGCCATTAAATCTGAGATGGCATCCATGTATGAGAGCAAAGTGTGGACTTTGGTTGACTTGCCCGTTGATCAGCAAGCAATTGAGAATAATTGGATCTTCAAGAAGAAGACTGACGCTGACAGTAATGTTACTGTCTACAAAGCTCGACTTGTTGCAAAAGGTTTTCGACAAGTTCAAGGGATTAACTAAGATGAGACCTTCTCCACCCGTAGCGATGCTTAAGTCTGTCCGAATCATGTTAGCAATTGCCACATTTTATGATTATGAAATATGGAAGATGGATGTCAAAACTGCATTCCTGAATGGATTTCTGCAAGAAGAGTTGTATATGATGCAACCGGAAGGTTTTGTCGATCCAAAGGGAGCTAACAAAGTGTGCAAGCTCCAGTGATCCATTTATGGACTGGTGCAAGCCTCTCGGAATTGGAATAAACGCTTTGATAGTGTGATCAAAGCATTTGCTTTTGTACAGACTTTTGGAGTAGCCTGTATTTACAAGAAAGTGAGTGGGAGCTCTGTAGCATTTCTGATATTATATGTGGATGACATATTACTGATTGGAAATGATATAGGATTTCTGGATAGCATAAAGGGATACTTGAATAAGAGTTTTTGAATGAAAGACCTCAGTGAAGCTGCTTATATATTGGGCATTAAGATCTATAGAGGTAGATCAAGACGCTCAATTGGACTTTCACAAAGCACATACCTTGACAAAGTTTTGAAAAAGTTCAAAATGGATCAAGCAAAGAAAGGGTTCTTGCCTGTGTTACAAGGTGTGAAGTTGAGTAAGACTCAATGCCTAACCACTGCAGAAGATAGAGAGAAAATGAAAGATGTTCCCTATGCTTCAACCATAGGCTCTATCGTGTATGCAATGCTGTGTACCAGACCTGGTGTGTGCCTTACTATAAGTCTAGCAGGGAGGTACCAAAGTAATCCAGGAGTGGATCACTGGACAACGGTCAAGAACATCCTGAAATACCTGAAAAGGACTAAGGATATGTTTCTCGTTTATGGAGATGACAAAGAGCTCATCTTAAATGGTTACGTTGATGCAAGCTTTGACACTAATCCGGGCGATTCTAAATCGCAAACCGGATACGTGTTTACATTGAACGGTGGAGCTGTCACTTGGTGTCGTTCAAAACAAAGCGTCGTGGCGGGGTCTACGTGTGAAGCGGAGTACATAGCTGCTCCGGAAGTAGCAAATGAAGGATTCTGGATGAAGGAGTTCATATCCTATCTAGGTGTCATACCTAGTGCATCGGGTCCAATGAAAATCTTTTGTGACAATACTGGTGCAATTGCCTTGGCGAAGGAATCCAGATTTCACAAGAGAACCAAGCACATCAAGAGACGCTTCAATTCCATCCGGGATTTGGTCCAGGTGGGAGACATAGAAATTTGCAAGATACATACGGATCTGAATGTTGCAGACCCGTTGACTAAGCCTCTTCCACAAGCAAAACATGATCAACACCAAGGCTCCATGGGTGTTAGAATCATTACTGTGTAATCTAGATTATTGACTCTAGTGCGAGGAGGAGACTGAAGGAAATATGCCCTAGAGGCAATAATAAAGTTATTATTTATTTCCTTATATCATGATAAATGTTTATTATTCATGCTAGAATTGTATTAACCGGAAACATAATACATGTGTGAATACATAGGCAAATAGTGTCACTAGTATGCCTCTACTTGACTAGCTCGTTGATCAAAGATGGTTATGTTTCCTAACCATAGACATGAGTTGTCATTTGATTAACGGGATCACATCATTAGGAGAATGATGTGATTGACATGACCCATTTTGTTAGCTTAGCACACGATCGTTTAGTATGTTGATATTGCTTTCTTCATGACTTATACATGTTCCTATGACTATGAGATTATGCAACTCCCGTTTACCGGACGAACACTTTGTGTGCTACCAAACGTCACAACGAATCGGGTGATTATAAAGGTGCTCTACAGGTGTCTCGAAGGTACTTGTTGGGTTGGCGATTTCAAGATTAGGATTTGTTACTCCGATTGCGGAGAGGTATCTCTCGGCCCTCTCGGTAATGCGCATCACTTAAGCCTTGCAAGCATTGCAACTAATGAGTTAGTTGCGGGATGATGTATTATGGAACGAGTAAAGAGACTTGCCGGTAACGAGATTGAACTAGGTATTGAGATACCTACGATCGAATCCCGGGCAAGTAACATACCGATGACAAAGGCAACAACGTATGTTGTTATGCGGTCTTACCGATAACGATCTTCGTAGAATATGTAGGAGCCAATATGAACATCTAGGTTCCGCTATTGGTTATTGACCAGAGACGTGTCTCGGTCATGTCTACATAGTTCTCAAACCCTTAGGGTCCGCACGCTTAACGTTTCGATGACAGTTATATTATGAGTTTATATGTTTTGATGTACCGAAGGTTGTTCGGAGTCCCTGATGTGATCACGGACATGACGAGGAGTCTCAAAATTGTCGAGACATGAAGATTGATATATTGGAAGCCTATGTTTGTGTTGGAAATATGCCCTAGAGGCAATAATAAAATGGTTATTATTATATTTCTTTGTTCATGATAATTGTCTATTATTCATGCTATTATTGTGTTATCCAGAAATCGTAATACATGTGTGAATACATAGACCACAACATGTCCCTAGTGGGGCCTCTAGTTGATTAGCTCGTTGATCAACAGATAGTCATTGTTTCCTGACTATGGACATTGGATGTCATTAATAACGGGATCACATCATTAGGAGAATGATGTGATGGACAAGACCCAATCCTAAGCATAGCACAAAGATCGTGTAGTTCGTTTGCTAGAGCTTTTCCAAATGTCAAGTATCATTTCCTTAGACCATGAGATTGTGCAACTCCCGGATACCGTAGGAGTTCTTTGGGTGTGCCAAACGTCACAACGTAATTGAGTGTCTATAAAGGTGCACTACGGGTATCTCCGAAAGTGTCTGTTGGGTTGGCACGAATCGAGACTGGGATTTGTCACTCCATATGACGGAGAGGTATCTCTGGGCCCACTCGGTAATCCATCATCATAATGAGCTCAATGTGACCAAGTGGTTGATCACGGGATCATGCATTACGGTACGAGTAAAGTGACTTGCCGGTAACGAGATTGAACGAGGTATTGGGATACCGACGATCGAGTCTCGGGCAAGTAACGTACTGATTGACAAAGGGAATTGTATACGGGATTGATTGAATCCTTGACATCATGGTTCATCTGATGAGATCATCGAGGAGCATGTGGGAGCCAACATGGGTATCCAGATCCCGTTGTTGGTTATTGACCGGAGAGTCTTCTCGGTCATGTCTACGTGTCTCCCGAACCCGTAGGGTCTACACACTTAAGGTTCGGTGACGCTAGGGTTGTAGAGATATTACTATGCAGTAACCCGAAAGTTGTCCGGAGTCCCGGATGAGATCTCGAACGTCACGAGGAGTTTCGGAATGGTCCAGAGGTAAAGATTTATATATAGGAAGTCAAATTTCGGCCATCGGGAAGGTTTCGGGGGTAATCGGTATTGTACCGGGACCACCGGAAGGGTCCCGGGGGTCCATCGGGTGGGGCCACCTATCCCAGAGGGCCCCATGGGCTGAAGTGGGGAGGGGAACCAGCCCCTGGTGGGCTGGTGCGCCCCCCTTGGGCCTCCCCCTGCGCCTAGGGCAGGAAACCCTAGGGGTGGGGGGCGCATCTCCTAGGGCCGGCGCCCCCCCGGGGGCCTATATATAGTTGGGGGGAGGGAGGGCAGCCGCACCCTAGCCCCTGGCGCCTCCCTCTCCCTCTCCAACACCTCCTCCTCCTCCGTAGAGCTTGGCGAAGCCCTGCCGAGATCCCCGCTGCATCCACCACCACGTCGTCGTCCCACAGATGATATTGTTGCATGGCTAGCTGCCTGTATGGCACACAAAATTTCTGATCCAACGTCAAAGGCTACTCATTTTCAAACAACAATGAGCATACCTCACTGGAGGGCTGCCATGGAACAACAATTCTTTGCACTAAAACAAAATGAGAACTGGAAGCTTGTTCCTCCTATCACAGGGGTCAATGTGATCGATTCTAAATGGGTTTTTAAAGTCAAGAAGCATGATGATGGCTCGGTCGAATGGTATAAAGCTCGTCTGGTTGCCAAAGGTTTTAAGCAACGTTATGGTCTTGATTACGAAGACACTTTCAGTCATGTTCTCAAGCCTACCAATATTCGTCTTCTTCTCTCATTGGCAGTTACTTGTGGTTGGTCTATTCGCCAGTTGGATGTTCAAAATGCATTTCTCCACGGTGTCTTAGAGGAAGAGGTTTATATGCGGCAACCTCCTGGTTTTGTTGATCATGATTGGCCTCATCATCTTTGTCGGGCTGATCAAGACAATTTATGGTCTTAAACAGGCTCCCCGTGCCTGGCATGCTCGTCTGGGCACCGCTCTTCGGTTACATGGTTTTGTTCCATATACTGTCGACACGTCCTTGTTTCTTCTTCAGCGCCCTGAGGTCACCGATATTATTCTCATCAGTTCTTCGTCTGCTGCCACCGATTGGCTGATATTAAATCTTTGACATGACTTTGCTGTGAAGGATCTTGGTCAACTTCACTATTTTATGGGTTTGGAGGCCGCACATACTGCTGATAGTCTCTCTCTCACTCAGAAAAAATATTCCTTGTATCTCCTTCGAAGTGCTGGGATGTTGAAGTGCAAGCCTGTCTCTACCCCCTTGTATGTGACTGAGAAACTTTCTACGGATACTGGTGTGCCTATTGATGATAATGGTGCTACTGACAATATCTCACTATCACTCGACCAGACATTTCCTTTGCAGTTAATCGTGTCTGCCAATATCTTCATGCACCACGTGATACCATTGGTCTACAGTTAAACGCATACTAGGTTATGTTTGCCTTAGTGCCTCGTTTGGTCTACATCTTCGGCCTGCATCTTCTATGTTGTTGTCTGCCTTTTTGGATGCAGACTGGGTAGGGAATCCTGATAATCGGCGATCAACAAGGGGATATGTTGTGTTTCTTGGTTCCAATTTGATCGCCTGGAATGCTCGGAAGCAAGCCACAAGGGTTGTCAGAATCACGATTTTGAATCGATTTTGAACCTGGAGGGCCGATGGTAGGATAGCAAATCGTAAAATCTTAACTATCAGGATCGTAGAAACGCAGATCCTATGAGCTAGAATCGTAGAATCGGAGGGCTTTCTTTGGATCGTAAAGTCGTAGAATCGTATAACAGAATCGCGATTCTGACAACCTTGCAAGCCACTGTCTCTCGGAGTAGTACGAAACCTGAGTATAAGGCCTTTGCTAATGCTACTGCTGAACTCATTTGGGTACAATCATTACTCCGAGAGTTGGGTGTTCCTCAACACACGCCTCCGGTTCTCTGGTGCGACATTGGAGCCACTTATCTGTCGTCTAATCCTGTCTTCCATGCAAGGACGAAGCATATCGAGGTTGATTTCCACTTTGTGAGGGAGCATGTTGCACAGAAGCTACTACAGATCAAGTTCATATATTCGAAGGATCAACTTGCTGGTATCTTTACCAAGCCAGTGTCACTTCCCTTGTTTGAAATCTGTCGGCGCATCTCAACCTTCTTGACACTGGTTAAGATTGCAGGAGGGTGTTAGACTCCATATTGGATACCAATAGGTTTAGAATTGTCGTACATACCATGTAATTGTAACGATCCTTGTTATATATATGAAACAGAGGTGCACCCTGTATGTACATGCTATTCCTATACCTCTTTGAAACTCCAGTTCTTATATTGACAAAGGCTCGGGTTGTTATCTATTGATACCTGAGTTTCTCATATTGAGGCAAAGTTGTCGCTTGCTACAAACACATTCCCTAGGGTCTTAACAATTGCTTACCAATTAAGCTTTGGACCTAGCAAGTATTGGGTACTAACTAAATTACCAATGGATTATTTAATCTCGATGCATCTTGAATATAGTGCAACTATAGATTGAATGCAAGGATAAACCCAATGGTTTCATGTAGAAGTATTGAATGAAGCAAGACGCAATATCATAAGGAATTTTGTATTTTTAGCATTGCATTATGAAAAAATTAGAGTATCTATCTCCATGCGAACCCCAATGGCTTTCTGTTCTTGCCTATAAATTTTTGTAAGCTCGGTCTAGTTTTTTCATACTGGTCAATAAGCTATGCTTCATGACTACTCCCTGCATCCGCATCTGGGTAAGTAGGGCCCAATTCCAAATTTTTGTATTTGAGTATCTAGAGCATAGTTTCTCAGCCCTCTCAATCACTATCTTGTAAATCACTTCTCATGAGAAAACGCTTCGTAAGAACTGCCGATTTTATGTTTTGCATGGGAGCAATTTGAGATTGTCCGAAATGATTTCCCAAGACCCGCCAAATTTTGCACTCATGCCTTGGTACCAGATAATATCAAATAATCCTCACATACCCATATGAAGGAAGTATTATTTCACAAATGAAATGAAGAAGACCGAATTGCCTCAATTCATCTTGGATTAAATCAGGTAGTTGTGTAAAGGCTTTTTGGATTTGCCGTATTTTTAAGCAGACTGCGAAATTAAAGCTGTATTATGGAGTGTTTTGCATGTGAGCAATTTGAGATTCTCCAAAATGATTTCCCAAGACCCCCCAAATTTTGTACTCATGCCTTGGTACCAGATAATATGGAATAGCCCTCACATGCCCGTATGAAGGGAGTATTATTTCACAAATGAAAGAAAGAAGACCAAATTGCCTCAATTCATCTTGGATTAAATCAGGTAGTTGTGGTAAAGGCTTTTTGGATTTGCCATATTTTTAAGCAGACTACACAATTAAAGCTCTAATAAGGAGTGTTTTGCATGGTAGCAATTTGAGATTGTCCAAAAAGATTTCCCAAGGCCCCCCAAATTTTGCACTCATGCCTTGGTACCAGATAACAAAAATGCATATTACACCAGATGTAACAAGGGCCATTATATGTCATATCTATTAAGCCAAATCATTTCACATCAAGATTAAATTATTCATTTGATGCTGACTAGCTTGACGATGGCTGCGTGTATGGAAGAAATTTCGCTGACCTATGAGTGGCGCACGAAGCCGTTCATTGTCGAAATAGATTCTCGAGTGGCAGCCAACATGATCAAGCAGCTCGAGATTGATCAATCCCCGACGGCGTCCATCACTGGCGAAATCAAGAGTCTACTCACGCGGGGTAGACATTTTTTTGTCGGTCATGCGCGCCATGCCTGTAATAGTGTTGCATATCGTTTAGTTCAGATAGGGCATCATCACATGCGTAGGCAGTTTGGACCAAATAAGATTGGTTTGCTACACTAACATGATTGTAATCCCCAAGGTTAAGCAATAAAAATATAATTTTCCCGCAAAACAATATCGTTTAATTCACCCATGCGAAAAACCGTCTTCCAAGGAAAGGAAGACACAAAAGCTTCAATTTGACTCCATATTTTCCTATTTCTAAGGTGATAAGGAATAATTGAGGATCAGCATAAAACACAAACTAAGGAAATGCAGAAGTTACAGCTAGTAACATTAGGAGTGCATTTTGAGTATTAGCTTGACATCAGACATTATCCGACCATAAGACCCAAAGACCACCATCTCGGTGTTCCTCGGGTGCAACAAATTTAAACTGTCATCTATATGAAAATGATTGGCTAAATCCTCGTCAGTTCTAGCATATCAGATTCACTGGTGCAGGATTGGCTCGATGACAAGTTTTTCTGAACCACCATGAACATTTTCAGTTCTCTGGTTTATGGGTATGGCAACTGGCACCGTACCGTTTTCTCCCTTTTCAGTTCTCTGGTTTGTACTCTATTTGTTTGGACTTCCTTCTTCATCCATGAAAATAAGCGGCCAGGTGCTTTATCTTCATAAAATGGTGTCCATGTCTTTGATGGTGATCTGAAGCTTGAGAGGCAGGCCCAGGGCTGCTGGCGTCCCTGAGTCCCTCCATGCATGGCCGGCGTCCCGTAACCTATCTGATCTGTTCTTCCACCCGAAGAATTATGGTAAATTATTCACGGTATATACGAGTGACAGCTTTGTCATTTATTCCACCGCTGGGATTTGTCTATGGAAGCTTCCAGAAGATTCCTCCTACCCCCTAACGTTTTTTTCTTATCCAGCGCAGCTCCTCATCTTGGCTGTCATGACGCATGCAAGCTTCACCGCCACCACACAACACGGTCGAAATTGACTACCAGATCAGGCCTGAAAGCTGCTCTCAGATCAATCCCGGGAGATCGATATCGATCCTCCCTTCTAATCATCTTCCGCCCGGCCCGAGGCCGAGACCATCAGCAAAGGAGAACCGAACGAGATCCAGCCCTCCAAGCCAGGAATTAACACATACTGCGATACAAAAGCAATTCAATCCACTCTAACTTCTTCTTATGGCAGAAATTCAGCGTTTACAACCAAGCGAGATATCGATTCACGACCCATCTCTGGCGAGAGGACAGACACACCCCGACGAGAGAACTGCGAGCAAGCTCTACCCTCTAGCAGCTAGGCGAATTACAAGAAGAGAAGGGCACCCCATCTAGCCTCTCGTCTCTCGCCCTATCGCTCATCTATTTCTTCTGCTGCTTCTGCTTCCGGCCGCCGCTGCTCGCCGGGACAACCTTCTCCGTCGCGGCGTAGAGCTCCTTGATCATGCGGTAGCGGTTTACCTTCCGCTGAATGCCGTCAACCTCGTGCTCCTCGTCCTCCTTCCAATCAGTGGAGGCCTCAACCGCCGCCGGCGCCGGCGCCGGCTTCGGCTCCAACTCGGGCTCACTACTCTCTAGGGTTTTAGTCTTACTAGCGTACTGCGACATTGCGTCTGTTTGTTTGGTGGTCTGGTGCTCTGTTCTGGGCGGATACTTATAGTCGCTGGGGATTGGTGGCTCCTGCTTTTTATGGTAGGAAGTCATTCGCTTCTATAGTTATCCAGGGTGGTGCCCAATCCAATACTGTATTTGGCTGAAACTCGCAGGAGCTCCGCGTGCCTCTCCAAATTTGACCGAAACTGGAAGGGATTCATTTACCTATCATAATTGCTTTCTCGTGGTGACAGGTTAAAATAGGAAAGTATTCTCTCTTTGACTTTCTGGGCACAGCTGTCAGTAGATCGAAGCATGGAAGAAGGCGGCACGATCTAAGAGAGCCGGGCGTAGCCGGCGGGCTCTCCTCTGTGTTAAGCGATAAAGCGGCGAGTGTACAACTGAACCCGTTTTGATCTTTTGCCTGATCCACGGTGGAAGTAGAATCACACTTTCCGGTGAAACAAATTTGAATCACACGAAGTATTTTTTTTCAAAATGGAGACAAAAGATTTGCCTCATCTCATTAATTAAGAAGAGTTTTGAATTACATGACCGACCACCCGTAGACGGCCCGAAGCCGATAAGCTTACTCTCACGGCATAAGAGAACTCAGACGTTTGGCCCTGCCAACCCCCAAAATCTGACCTCCGCCTTGATTCTAGACGTGATTACATTTGGCATGTAGGACACCATCCTAAATACTCTCGCATTCCACTCGTTCCAAATCTCCCATGGAACCAACATGATGAGAGATGCGAGGCCCGTTCTCACATTGCCATTGACGCCTACCATGTGGTGCCACCAATCATCGACGTTGTTGAAGCTACTCCAGTCGGTGATGTCCACACTGGTCAAACCCATCCAAGTCTTGATCTCCGTCCAAATGCGTACCGTGTATCGACAGCGGAAGATGATGTGTGCCGCCGTCTCTGGCTCCCTCTTGCATAACTGGCATAGGCCGCAATTTGGCCATCCTCTCCGTTGAAGCCTGTCCGCCATCCAAGCACGGTCTTGAATGATAAGCCAAGCAACGAATTTGTGCTTTGGCGGCGCCCAATTTGTTCCACACTGCAGACTTCATTTTCGATGCAGTCGAGTCGTCGAGTCAAGCTTTGTAAGCCGACGATGCTATGTACTCACCGCAAGGCGAAAGCTTCCAAACAATCTCATCATCCACCCCCTCGTCAAGGAAGTTGGAACTTTTCACAGAAATCAAGCCCACACACTACACACTTGCTTGCCTATCATGCATCAATACTACTCGAAGATAATCTCAAGGTGAATATTAACATATAAATTATATCGCAGCAGCAATTGGTGGAACCATGCATGGACTATCTATGAAAATCTAAAGCAGTATGTAAAGAAACTGACTCATCAGCTTAGACCGTGGAACGTTGAGGAGGAAAGGATCACGAGTCGGCACATGGGCGTGCAAAGCTGCAGGGGGCAAAAGCACAAAAGAAAACAGTAAACTTCCAGTCGCTAAACAAAATCAACCGAGGAATATGTAAATGCCGTTGGTTACTGGAACCGAAGGCTTGGGGCTTGGGGCATGTTGGACATTTTTTTTTTCTTTACATAGGTCAAATCCAAGCAAGAATTTCAGCACAAGCCACTATTTTTGCGAGAAGGATAGGAACAAAACTAGATTACCCTGTATAGGCATGCAAAAAATAAAAGAGAGACATAGAGTTGCAAACATATACCAATGAGCATACAAAAGTTGACCTAGAGAACATGCAAAAAATAATGTGCTTTTGGAAAATAATGGCCTCTTTGATTCAGAAGATTTTCATAGGAATTTTCCAGGATTTCTGTTCTTACGAATCTATCTTATATAGGTTGTTTGAGTCGTAGAACTGAATCAGATAGGGGGTTTCCTAAGGAATTCGCTGTACTTTATTTCATGGAAAATTTAGTATCCACACAAACCTCTTGGAGATAATAATTTTTTTCTATTACGCAACCAAACAAACAAAAGGCCCTAAACAAAAAAATTCATCCAAAAGCTTCACCTTGCTGCAATATGTTTCAGAATATATCAATATGTTCCAACAACTACAAGAAAGATGTACCAAACTCAAAAATTTATTCAGTCCTCGGCTATTATGATAGCTTTTAATTTGTCCTCCTAGTTGGATCACATAATGATGTAAATACCAACCTGGCCTGGAATCAAATATCCCTAACCAAGTTTCACACATCGTAGTTACCATTATGTCCAGGTTATAACATGGGGTTAGTTGTGTCCAGGCTAGTTTTGACACTCATACTAGTTATTGTATCATCACAACCATCAGGCTAGCATGACACAGTATGCTAATGATATTTTTCTCAAATGTCACATTCCTTAACTATGAAAGATTTATATTAAACATTATTACGTAGAAGCGATCAAGCGAGATATTTTTTCAACTTTAACAAGTGTGAACATAATCATTTTAGATAAATATTGTTTTGGTGAATTCATCTTTTAAAGTGAAAGAAAAACAGTTGAATAAGCTTTACTTACGAGATTTATTTGTACAACACAAACTAATTAGTTATAGCTCGACAAATAGGTAATCTTTTGAGCCGATTCATAGTTACTATCTCATCAGGAAGTTATGCATGGTGTGTTAAATGTAAAAAGGTCACTGCCGCACTTGTTTATGACCATTACATTATTGGTAGAAAATTGTAGTGGACAAGTAGCCATTATGTATGTGATGTAGTGTATGCTAATTGTGTTTGTATTGTTGGGGTATAGTCTGAAAATTTCACATGTGTACATTGAATAACTTCGATAAAATTATAGTGACTAATTTAGTACTTAGCTACAACTTAGACCTAGACTTGTCCGACTTATGTTGGTTACAATACTTTTTCCGAGAACCTCAAGAAGTCATTGTTGTTTCTGAAGTTCACAAATAATGATGAAATTGACCTAGTTAGGGACAAAACACAGGCTTAAAACCATAGTCATCACGTTTTCGCAAAGGCATTGTGCATATCAAGAACATTGAAGCTAGCTTTCTTATACATCCAAAATGTATACACTTTCTAGACCACTTTGCTTTATAGTTTCTCCTCTAAATTTTATCTGTTGAACATAAGTCTTACTATGTAATTGAACAATTAAACTTTTACTTTCAACAAGTCAGAGAGAAAAGATTGCTACATATAAGTGCTTTAGATGAATGGAGAAATGAATCTTATGAAAATGCTAAGTTATTTAAAGAAAAAAAGTTAAATGTGGTGTGATTGGAGAATACATAAAGGATTCAAAGTAGGAGATAGTGTGCTATTATTTAAGTCTTCTTTTAAGACATTTTGTAGGTAAACTCCTAAAACGGGATGTCCTCCCACTACTGTAGGATGCTGCTAATGTGACACTACGAACAAAGACCCTTTAATGAAATTGTGTGCGATGCATTAATCGCAAACGGGGATGTAAAAAACCCGTCAAAAAAGATGCAAAACTTTGCGATGGCGGAGACATCAAACATGGTTCAGATTTTAGTTACTTGTGCGTAGCTGAGCATACGGTTGATCCATACGAACTGTTTGCGATTAGAAAGATAAACAGAAATGGGCAGCCATATCAATGTGTATGTGCTCTACGGCATACAGTTCGCTCCGATGAACATTTTGCTATTAGGGAATGCAGCAGAAACGGTCAGTAGATCAAGGTGTGTGTGATATACGGCATATGGTTCACTCGGACGAACTATTTTCGATTAGAGAAGAGAATATAAACGGTTCAACTTAACAAGATATGTGTGATATGCGGCATACAGTTCATCTTTGCGATGAGCCAAAAGAACACAAACGATTCGTGTAAACAAGATGTGTGTGATACACAGCAAATAGCCCACTCGAATGAATTGTTTGTGATGAGAAACTATAACACAGACGGTTACTATTGTTAGTTCGTGTGCGATTCTGTTTCTACAAAAAACTTTGAAAAATGCATACTAGTTGCTTGCATGCAGTGGCTAGGTGTATCGCACATGATGCATCTGCGAGTACTCCTGTGCGATGATTAGTAAGTTACACATACGTTTCCTTATGGTAACACGTGTGTGAGACATAACACGTGGCTCCACATACGGTATTCGGGTTGTGTGTGTCCTCCACTTAGTCTTCCCGCGCTCCAGCGAATGCTTCCCGCACTCCACATGGGTGAATTATAAAATCCACGCCTCTTCCCTCATCGGTTTCCCGCCACCAGCTAATGGCTTGATGCATATAACCCAGGCGGCAACGCACCGTCGTGACACTTTGCGCAGATCTAGTCCTCACCCATCTACCATTAGTTATTCCAAGCATGCCAGGCAACAACCAAAGCTTCGACGTTGACCCTACATGTGTTACATCTTCAGCGAGGAGAACAGGCCGGAGTAGGTCACGGAGCAAGAGCTTCATCGGCCGGTGCCGGCACCATGGCCCATCAGCAGTGATATCGGCATGACAGTCTATTGCAGAGCAGGTGTGATGAGCAGTTTTCCATCCATCGTGCAAAAGGACCAAAGCTACTCGGCGACATAATCGACGACCCACCCGAAGAGCTTCCGCCACCGGTGCTCATCGAGAGCCTGATGCCCCACAAGGAATGGGCAAAGGAGCTCTGCGATTAAGTCAAGACACAGCCAGCCTGCGGCTTCATCATTGCCAGCGGCGGCCGTGTCAACCTTGATCCCAATGATGTGGTGGCCAGGCTCGAGCGGATCCTTGGCGGAGTTGACGTCCCCGACGAAGTAGAACATCGCCAACGTGATATCTTGAGGAAGCAGGTGATGGACGGAATTTGCTACCATGCCAGAGACATGGAAATGGAGCGGTTCCGCGGAGATATCATTCGCGCGACTGCACGCTGTCAAGCTCTTATGGAAGAGGCCCAGCAGCCCCAAGAGCCTCCAAGCGCCAGAAGATCCGTAGGCGGAGGCGGGCTGGGACACTTGGAATGAACGGCCGCAAGGGTGCTATGCTGATCATGGAGTCCGAGAAGACCGTCGTCAGAAGGCCACCAACTCATCCTTTTAGCCTATATTTTATTATAATTGTATGCATATGTAGGTCGTGAGTTTTTTGGGCATTGTCGCATGTGCCATTTTAAATTATCATGAATATGTAAGACAATTATTAACCGTTGTCGTTGTAAATTTGCCTCAACGGCGAGAAGAGCGCGCGCAGGGACGCCAGAGTGGAGTGCGCCGCGGCCGCCTCAATGCTGAGCAAAACGCCCAGACGGACACGAGTAGAGCATGCCGCGGCCGCCTCAACGACAAGCAGAGCGCGCCGCGGCCGCCTCAACGGCGAGCAACCATGTAGAAAACCTTCTGGGACCCCGTGGGAGGCGCGACGACACATCTAGCAGACACGATTGCGATATCTTGACCGTGTGTGATAGTGGGCAGACACGTACACGTACACGTACATCCGAGAACGCGGTCCCATGTTTCGAGCTTCCGATGCGTGGCATACGGTTGATCCATAAGAATTCTTTCCGATGTGCCAGAACAACAAAAACGGGCTTTGTAGGCCCAGAACCATCAACAATTTTTGACCTTGTTTCTCGTCACATTGCAGATTACAACGCAAAAAGCAATTGCAAATCTGTTCAGACCGATTAAACTAATATGTGTTCACACTTAGCGCCGGGCTATAAAAACTACCCATCCAAAAATTACTTTCACAGTTCCTCTCCTCATCACCCACAAAACTGGTATTTCCTGTCAAGTCGTTACGCCAGGACCGGTAGCAGGAGTTTCATGTGGACATATAACCAGGCAACAAAGACTAGGTCGCGGAAGCATTAGAGAGGACCCGCAGCCAAGCGGCAACCGCAGCAGAGATGTCCCGGCGCACCGCGGAGCCCTCGAACAAGCTCTCACGGGCACGCGAGGGCTCTCACAAGCGCACGCATCGGCGATCGCGACGATCTGGAATTGTTGAAGTCCTTGGCTAGCGACGACGACATTCTCGCTGGCCTCATTAAGAAGTAGGAGCTAGTCGACGGCTTGATAAAGCTGCTCGAGATCAGTGGTGCCTCGGTTGAGAAGGCGACTGGCCTCGTCGAGCAACTCATGGGTGACAATGCAAAGCTCCTCAAGGCACTCGCCGAGAAGGAAGAGGCCGTCGGCTGGAAAATGTTGCATGAGTAGAGCAGTGCCTCGGGGATGACACTGACAGCGGTCGTCGAGGAACTGATGGGTGACTTGAGGAAGCTCCGGATCGAGCACGAGCAGGAGGTGAAGGAATCTGTGGCTGCTTTCAAGCAAAGTTGTGAGGAATTGAAGAAGGAGCTCGAGGATGTCATCACCCGCGCTCCATCAAGGAGTAGAGATAGTAGTGACCCAGATCGTTGTCGTGATTTCCTTCTTCTCTTGCCCTGTGTCTTCCGGGATTTGCCACATGTGCCATTCTAAATTATCCGGAATATGTGAGACAATTCTTTTATCCGTGCCATTGTGAATTCTCGTTGTATTATCCATTACCATTTTATTTGTCATCGTATTATCCGTTGCCCTATGTGGCATTTTAAATTAGGCCGGAATACGAGTTGAAAACGGAACAAAGCAAATGCTAATGTTGAGAGGGGCAATGGGATCACAAGCAAACACCGTCTGTCCCGTCGAGCCTGCGTGGCGGACTGCTCGCATGCGTCTCGTCGAGCCTGCACAGTGCACTTCTCGCGCTCGTCCCGTCTAATCAAACATCTGCACGCACGCCACGAAGTATGGTTAAATTTTGGCACAAAATACAAAGATGACCAATGAACGTGGTGGAGGTAGTACTATCCCATAGGAAAACCGGGACGCATGGTGGTGTCTACTACGCAACTTATTCTTGTAAACTTGTGTTGGGCCTCCAAGCGCAGAGTTTTGTAGGACAGTAGCAATTTTTCCTCAAGTGGATGGCCTAAGGTTTATCAATCTGTGGGAGGCATAGGATGAAGATGGCCATAGGATGAAATTGTATAGGTGCACTAGTTCGGCGAAGAAATGGTGATAAAAGTTTAACATGGATGGTAGAAATATATTTTATAATCTGAATAAATAAAAATAGCAAGGTAGCAATCGGTAAAAGTGAGCACAAACGGTATTGCAATGTTTGAAAACAAGGCCTAGGGTCCGTACTTTCGCTAGTGCAATCTCTCAACAATGCTAATCTAATTGGATCACATAACCATTCCTCAACGTGCGATAAAGAATCACCCCAAAGTTCTTATCTAGCGAAGAACATAAAAAAAAATATTTGTAGGGTACGAAACCACCTCAAAGCTATTATTTCTGTTCGATCTATTCAAGAGTTCGTACTAAAATAACACAAAACTATTCTTTTCATTCGATCTATCGAAGAGTTCGTACTAAAATAACACCATATGTGCTAGAGTACGTAATGGGCCTGGGCTGGCGGTATAGCCCATTAGTCTTAGGGTTAATTAGAGATAAGGGTCGCTTGCTTAGGGGTCAAGTAAGCCTTGCTTGGGAGTCAAGTAAACCTCTCTATATAAAGAGAGGAGGTGTATCAATCTAATCAAGCAAGAATTAAGAAGGAAATCCCTTCCCTCTTGCTCGGCCGTGGGCAAAAAGGCCCCCGGCCGGCCCTCTCGCGCCCTCCTTCTAGCAGCACCATAACAATTTGGTATCAGACAAGGTGACCGGCAGCGGAAGAGACGGGCTTGGCGGTGGTGAAGACATGATCGAACCGAAGCTAGCTGTTGACACCAGATTTTGGCATGGTCAAAAACATAATTGAGAAGGCCTCAAATGGAGAAGTGATCAAAATTATAAAGTTCCGTATCGTCAAAATGAGAAACTTTGATATTCGGGCCGTAGCCATCCGATCTCATCTTTAAGGCCGAAGTTGTGTTTTGAGTATTCAGATTTTGTATTCAGAATACTATTCGGCTGATTACGTCCCCAAGATGGCGTCATATGAGAAAAAGTTCCTACACGGTTTGTCTCCGTCTCGTCGAGGCGATCGATTTTGATATAAGAAACGTCTAAATCGGAGTTCGTATGCAAAAGTTAGAGCCGAAAATGCGCAGCTGCATCAGGATAGCCAGACACTCCGGGAATGATCATCCGGGTTTTTGATTTCTCCGAGGACGGCCGGACACTCCGGGTTGTTTGTCCGGTTTTGGATTTTCTGCCGCAGACTTCGGAAAACAACCTAAAACCCCCTCAAGATGGCCTCTGATCAAAAAACGTTCAACATGAAAGTTGTTCGTCTCGTCGAAGCGGTCAAGATTGCTTTTTGGGCTCGTTTCCATCCGAGGTTGTTTACCACCACAAAAAAGACCCGCAAAGTGCAGCTAGTTTAAACCGAACAGTTTTGGAAAGTTCGGATAAAACCAGTCCGAATTTGACTAGTGTTTTGGACGTGAATTGATGCAATTTTCTTGTAAGGAAAGCCTAGATGAATCGTTTTTTTGTACGGGAAGTCCAGCCGCCTCTTATATATGTTGGGGGTGACGGCCGATTGAACAACACACAATCGCAAAACCCATCTACTTTTTACCCTAGTTTTACATCCCTCCCTTGTTGTTTCTCTCTCCTTCTTCGTTCGTTCTTCGTGTTGAAGGGCAGCGATCCTCGAGGCTCTAGGGGCGGGCGAACCGACCTAGGGCAGCCCATAGCCGCCAAGGCCCAGACGGGTCCCTCCCGGGCGCGTGGGGTTTCGGGTGCTCAAAAGCGCCCGCCGGATTACTTGCGTACCGCGCTTCCGGACGGGTCTCCTTCGATGTGAGCTGCGGTGGATCACCCTCGGCGTCGGAGGTACACAGTGACGTGTTCGTGTACGAACACACTTTTTGGCGACTCCGCTGGGGACGAAAGATCAAGAATAATCATCAACCATGTCTAATCTCCCCAAGCCCTCAGAAGTTGACGCTGATAACATCATTAAGCCCGGTCTTGATGAACTATCGGATGAGCATCGCCAAGCCTACGACGCGCGCAAGAAGCAGCGTGAAGAGGCTTTTGAGGCGCTCAAGAAGAAGCGCGAGGAAGAGGATTTGGAAGTGTTTCTTTCAAGTTTCAAGCAGGACCGTCAAGGCAACATCACTCCGGTTGGAAACGTCAATTTTCCTCCCCTCATCGAAGAACAAGATGTAATCACTGTGAGTAAAGTTTTTTCTCCGGAGCAAGTGGCTGTGATTGAAAGTCTTGTTAGCAAGGGTAATGTGATGGCATACAATTCTTTTGTGGCTAGTGCTAATGCTCAGAAAAATATGCCTCCGACATCTAGTGGTACTGTTGGTGTGTCTGAAAATGCTAGTCCAACTTTACCTATTTCATCAGCACCTCCTATACAACAACAATATAGTATTTCGTTGAATTTTTACCCTAGTCAAACCAACCAGCTTATGACTACACCTACATACCCTAATCCTATTGTGAGTGTGCCCAATTCGGTGTCAACGCCGAATCATTTTGTCACACCACCCATAGGCGCAAGTATGTTTGGTTTTCCGCCGAATTATGGTTCGGCGCCCATCCCACAAAAGTTGCACCAATAGCTAGTACTCAGGTTGCTCCTATGTCATTTCCACAAACATCTTCATCTCCCTCGGATCCAATTTTAGCTAAATTAAGGGAGGATTTGTATAAGATGTTTCTAGAAACTTTCGGAAACGAGCCGAAAGTAAAGAGTCGTGTGTATCAAAAGCCTTATCCTGAACAATTCGATGCAATTTCTTACCCTCAAGGTTATAAGGTTCCTGATTTTGTTAAATTTAGTGGTGAGGATACGAAAACAACTTGGGAGCATGTGAGTCAGTATGTAGCACAGTTGGGTGAAGCAGGTTCCATAGAAGAGTTGAAAGTGCGTTTATTTCCCTTGTCTTTAACTGGTACCGCATTTTCATGGTTTGCTGCTTTACCACATGGCTCAATTCTCTTATGGTCGCAATTAGAGCAAAAGTTTCATGATCACTTTTATAGCGGCGATAATGAGCTGAAGTTGTCACATCTTACATCGGTTAGGCAGAAACATGATGAATCGGTCACCGGTTACGTCAAGAGATTTAGAGATATAAAGAACCGATGTTATAGCTTAGTGATAACTGAGAGAGACTTGGCGGATCTTGTTCTTAATGGTTTAAAAACTCACATTAAAGAGAGGTTGGAAAGTTATGAGTTTTTGAATATTAACCAAGTCTTGCAAAACGCATTGGCTCAAGAGAGTCGAAGTAAAGAGGTTCATAGGTCTACAACCGATCGTCCTAGAATGCATATGATTGAACACAATGATGATAATTCGGACGATGAGGTTGATGTCTATACTACTGAATTCGTTTGGTCCTCAAAGGTCAAACCCTATACGTGCAATGCTCTTAAGCCGATTCGCAAGAATCATGATGAGGATATGAGGTTCACTTTTGATATATCAAAGTGTGATAAAATATTTGATGCTCTCTTGCAAGACAAGATGATTAGAATATCACACACCATACCGCCGTTTGAGGAGCTAAACGGCGTGCTTATTGCAAGTACCATAATTCATTTTCTCATGCTACTAATGATTGCAATGTTTTTCGACGACAGATACAATCGGCCATTAATGACGGACGATTGAATTTTGCTGAGATGCAAGTTGATAAACAACCCTTCCCGATAAACACCATGGACTTGGAAGGGAAGAAAATGTTCATTCGGCCTAACATAGCCGAATCCGCTAATAAAGATAATGTTGTTATTGGTGAACCCAGGAATAGCAAGGAGGGCGACAAGGTCTTGGGAAGAAAGATTGTGCTTGACAAGCAACCCGATGGCAAGGAAGTGTTGAAGATCACTATAAAAAATGCTACACTCGGGGGGCAACCACAAGTGCAAGAGGATACTCATGTTAAATTGATCAAGCCTAAGAATTCAGAAGTTGGCAAGTGGAAAAAGAATGAAACTAAGTACAAGAAAATCAAGCCAACTTTTGATATGTTGCTATCCAAATATGCAAGTCAAGCGGCCGGTTCTAGCTCTAATCGCCATCACATTCAAAGCGCTCAAGATTGCCTCAGAGCAAGAGTTTCGACGCTATGTAAGGCCATATGGGTCATGGGCACCGACACCATGGATGTCACAACCCTGCTATGCGCCATATTACATGAGAGGCTTGGTGGAGGATGGGGCAGCCCCAATGGCTCCTTATGCTTTTCATATGGGGCGGCAGCACCTAGAAGGCCTGCTCGAGAGACTTTATTATCCTCACAAGGCCGCTTGAGCTATGGTGCTAATCGGTCAACAAAAATTTCTCCAAGTAAGGCCAACAAAAAATTGTGGCGTGTTAAGTCACCTAATGCGGAAATTGCAGAATGTGACAAGCAAAAGGAGATCGAAAAGATGGTTGTTGGTAATCTGGCTACTTCTAATGATGATATTGTTATTGTTCAGCAGGGTTCGATGGTTAATGATCATGAGGCGAGCACAAGCAAGACCAAACCAAGGGATCCCAAATATACTCAACCTAAGTGGTGTCCTCCCGGTTTAACTAAGACCATGAAAAGGAGATTATAACGCATGAGGAACCACGAGAAGGCAGAGCATAACGAGGAGAGGCAAAGGGACAAAATTTTCAGTAAAATTCGGCCCATGGCACTCACAAAACAAGTGTGGAGGCCTAAACAAAAACAAAACACAAATGCTTCTACATTAGCTGCAGCAATACCTTCACCACCGAAAGAGGATGATGCGACCCCTATTACATTGTCCACACCACCTGAAACATCCCCTTCAAATGAGGAAACTTTAAGCCCAATATACACATTGGGAGATGAAGATGAGATGGTGGATTATGAATCTACGCCGGTTCAGGAAGGTATGGATATTAATATGGTATATTACTTACCTGTCGAGTTTCGTGCTACACGTGAAGAAGGGGAGGTAGCCAAGCTGGATTTTCGTCCTAAGAATGCTATCTTCGAGAAGCCAAGAGAACCGATGAAACACTTGAAGCCATTGTACCTCAAAGGTCATATTAACGGATCGCCGGTTTCTAGGATGCTCGTTGATGGTGGTGCTGTGGTAAATCTTATGCCCTACTCGGTCTTCAAAAAGTTGGGGTTAGATGATGATGCGTTGATGAAGACCAATATGGTACTTAATGGATTCGAGGGTAAAGAAAAGACAGAGGCCAAAGGTGTGATGTGCATGGAACTCACCGTGGGAAGCAAAACTTTGGCCACCACATTCTTCATCGCCGAGGTGCAAGGTAACTATAATGTTATATTAGGTCGCGATTGGGTTCATGCTAACCAATGTGTGCCATCTACCATGCATCAATTTTTAATACAATGGATCGATGATGAGGTAGAAATCATTCACGCAGATAATTCGGCTTGTGTTGCTTTGGCCGATGCATCGGTGGATTGGAATCATCCCGATGTAACTTGCTTAACAGGGCATGACCTCTCGTAGTTTGATTTCCTTAGTGCTACAAGGAACGGGTTCATTCCCATCTCTTTAAAGCCGATTGGTGGTAATCGGTTACAAGGTATGATGTGAACAAGAAGTTAAAATCAACGGCCGATATATAACTATCGCCCTTAGCATAAACATGTCCGATACATAATTATCGTCCTGAGAAAAATAAATGGCCGATGGAGTGTTGACATCGTCCTTAGAACAAATACGTTGCAAATTATTTTTCGGCACGCAAGTTTTGCCGAAAACAGGGGGCATGTGTTGACACCAGATTTTGGCATGGTCAAAAACATAATTGAGAAGGCCTCAAATGGAGAAGTGCTCAAAATGATAAAGTTCTGTATCGTCAAAAGGAGAAACTTTGATATTTGGGCCGTAGCCATCCGATCTCATCTTTAAGGCCGAAGTTGTGTTTTGAGTATTCAGATTTTGTATTCAGAATACTATTCGGCTGTTTACGCCCCCAAGGTGGCATCATATGAGAAAAGTTCCTACACGGATTGTCTCCGTCTCGTCGAGACGATCGATTTTGATATAAGAAACGTCTAAATCGGAGTTCGTATGCAAAAGTTAGAGCCGAAAATGCGCAGCTGCATCAGGATAGCCACACACTCCTGGAATAATCATCCGGGTTTTGGATTTCTCCGAGGACGGCCGGACACTCCGGGGTTGTTTGTCCGGTTTTTGGATTTTTCTGCCGCAGACTTCGGAAAACAGCCTAAAACCCCCTCAAGATGGCCTCTGGTCAAAAAACGTTCAATATGAAAGTTGTTCGTCTCGTCGAAGCGGTCAAGATTGCTTTTTGGGCTCGTTTCCATCCGAGGATGTTTACCACCACAAAAAAGACCCGCAAAGTACAGCCAGTTTAAACCGAACAGTTTTGGAAAGTTCGGATAAAACCAGTCCGAATTTGACTAGGGTTTTGGACGTGAATTGACGCAATTTTCTTGTAAGGAAAGCCTAGATGAACCTTTTCTTGTACGGGAAGTCTAGCCGCCTCTTATATATGTTGGGGGTGACGGCCGATTGAACAACACACAATCGCAAAACCCATCTACTTTTTACCCTAGTTTTACATCCCTCCCTTGTTGTTTCTCTCTCCTTCTTCGTTCGTTCTTCGTGTTGAAGGGCAGCGATCCTCGAGGCTCTAGGGGCGGGCGAACCGACCTAGGGCAGCCCATAGCCGCCGCAAGGCCCAGACGGGTCCCTCCCGGCGCGGGGTTTCGGTGCTCAAAGCGCCCGCCGGATTGCTTATGCATCGCGCTTCCGGACGGGTCTCCTTCGACGTGAGCTGTGGTGCATCACCCTCGGCGTCGGAGGTACACAGTGACGTGTTCGTGTGCGAACACACTTTTAACATCAAGTTGATGAATAGGCCAAGAAGAGGAAACAGGAAGACTAAGAACAACACGAATAGTGCTTGGTTTAACAACAGGAGAAAAAGTCTCATCAAAGTCAATACCATGCTGCTGGGAGAAACCACGACACACCCAACGAGCTTTGTAACGAGCGAGAGTGCCATCGGAATGAAATTTATGACGAAAAACCCATTTGCCGTAAACAATGTTAACACCGAAGGTTTGGGAACAAGAGTCCATGTATTATTTTGCTGAAGAGCTTCAAATTCATCACGATAGCGGAAAGCCGAAAGGGTCAAGAAGAGCTCGCTTATAACTGGTTGGAATAGGAGAGATGGTTGGGGTGGCGGTAAGATTGAGACGCTTGGTGGGGAGAAGAAACTGTTTTCCACGGGTGCACATGACATGATCATTGGTGAGCGGTGGTATAAGAACGACATTGGGTGGCGATGGGTTTTGGTTGAAGAAGACGGTGAGGAAGAAGAATCAGAGGTGGTGGGTGTCGAGGTGGTTGCCGTGGTAGGATGTGGTGAGGGAAAGACGGCTGGGGTAGAGGATGCATTATGGAGAGGTGGGGGACGGGCAGGAGGGTGGCTGACGGTGGGCGATTCCGGTGGAGAGACGGAACAAGATTCCATGGCAGCAGAGATGACCGAAGGACTAACTAGGGAAGGGGTTTTGGTGGTGGCGGATTGTGGTGGAATTGGTTTTTGGTTGTAGTGACAGAAAAGGAAAAGTATTTTCATCGAATGTGACATGACGAGAGAGAATGATACAGCCGTAAGATGGATCAAACAACGATATCCTTTGTGATCATCGAAAGACCAAGGTGAATGCAAGGTAGTGAGCGTGGTTCTAGTTTGTTGGAGGCGGTAGAGGCGATGTTGGGAAAGCATAGACAGCCAAAACACACAGAAAAGAATAGTCGTGGTGGGAGAGAAAAGAGATTGGAAAGGCGAATAAAGAGGGCAAGTTTTAGTTGGCCGAATATTAAGAAGTAGTGTGGCGGTGCGAAGGGCTTCAACCCAAAAACGGGAAGGAAGAGAAGCTTGTAAAAGCAATGTGCGAAGAACATCATTAATAGAGCGAAGACAGCGTTCAGCTTTACCATTTTGAGAAGATGTATAAGGGCATGAAAAACGAAGAAGAATGCCTTGAGAGAGAAAGAAGGTGCAGTTTTGGGTGTTATCAAATTCACGACCGTTATCACATTGAATAAATCGAATTGGCATGCCAAAGTGTGTGACTACATATTGTCGAAAGTTGAGAAAGATTGCAGGTACTTCAGATTTAGCGCGAAGAGGAAAGGTCCAAGTATAGTGAGAATAATCATCCAAGATCACAAGATAATATTTATAACCAGAAACACTAGGGACTGGAGAGGTCCATAAATCACAGTGAAGTAACTCAAAAGGAATAGTACTAATGGTAGTAGAGGTTCCAAAAGGTAATCTAACATGTTTGCCACATTGACATGCATTACAGAGAGAGGGATTATGAGGACTGCTAAAACTAGGGATACAAAATTCTTGGAGTAAAGACGTCAAAGTGTTTTTGCTGGGGTGACCGAGACGACGATGCCATAGATCAACAGAGGCGAGCATGGCACGAGAGGTGGATGTGGGCGCGCCATGAAGAGGATAAAGATTGCCTGTGCTATTGTACCAAGCAAGGACCGCCTCCATTGTCAGATCTTTCACAGACGAACAAAAAGGGTCAAAGGCCAGGATAACTTTGTTGTCAATGCAAAATTGTCTAACAGAGATAAGATTTTTGATGATGGAAGGAAACACAAGAATATTGCGTAGAAGAAAGTTGGCATGAGAGGAAGGGATGTAAGAGTGACCAGTGCATGAAACAGGGATGGTGGAGCCATCGCCAATGGTGATAGTGGAAAAAGCAGAAGGAAAACAAGCTGACAATAAATTCATATTTCAAGACATATGCATTGATGCACAGAATCGAAAATCCAATCTGCACTGCGCTGTTGAGGACAAAATTGTTCATGGCGTTCATGAAGGCGGCTTGGTCCCAAGCCGGCTGTTGGGGAGGAGCAGAGGGGCCAGGAACTTGCATGTTGACGTAGGGGATAGCGGATGGGTAGTATGCGATTGGGGCCTGCATGTTGCCGTAGAAGGCCGGCATGGTGTTGTAGGGCGACGGTGGTCTGGCGCGGCTGGTAGGCGGAGTAGGAGTGGCGGTGTAGACGGCGCCGCGGCTGGGTCTAAGGAGTCCCGGAGAGCCTGTGGCTGGACGAAGACCGGGCTCCACGTGCCTGCACGCAGGAGGGGCACCATACGGCGAGGGGCCGACCATGGCATCGACCAAGCCTGGACGAGGCCAGTCCAAGGATCATGCTGAGGAGGCCATGGCGACGGAGCTGGTGGCGCGGGAGCGGTGGATGACGAGGCTGGTGCAAGTCCGGCAGGACGAGATGAAGGAGGCCGGTAGACGGGATTCTTTCCCTTGTAGTTGGGACTCGGGCGCCAGCCTGGTGGTGGTGTTGAGGCTGCGGCAGCCACAGCTGGAGTTGGAGGGGCGGTCGGTTGCCGCGGCAGCCCAGGCGTGGGAGCTGCAGAAGAGGGCGCGGCAGCATGAAACACCTGCGGCGCCCGTTGCGCCTTGCGAGCCTGGTTCTTCTCTTCTTGCTGGAGGATCGAGCGGACTTCCTTAAAGGTGGGGTACGGCTTGACTATGGGGATGAAGGACTGCTGCTTCTCAAATTGATCGCCGAGACCTTGGAGGAGGGCGTTGATGAGAGTGCGATCCTCGACGTGATCACCAAGTTCACGGAGTTCATCGCCAATAGCCTTGATTCGCTGGCAGAAGATGGAGACTGGGACATCTCCCTGCATGGTTGTGCGTAGCTCGGTATTGAGCGCGTTGATTCGCGCGTTGGAGTTGTCCTAAAACAGCTGTTGAAGGGAAGCCCAGAGATCGGCAGCGGTGGCGTCATCGTCGGACACCAGATTGAAAAGCTCCGTGGAGATGCGTGTGTAAATCCACTGGATGATGGCGAGATCATCTTTCACCCAGCGAGGATCAGCCGGCTGTGGCGGGTAGGAGGGATCATTGTGGTGGCGTAGGCCGCAGCGCCCGAGATGGATGATGAAGAGGTGGCGCCAATGGTAGTAGTTGTGGATGCTGAGGTCTAATGAGATTGGTATGAAGGGAGAGACGTCGGTAATGTTGTCGGCTAGGGAGAACATAGGGTTTGGAGGGGGAGGTGTTTGGGTAGTTGTAGAGGAGGAGGTAGGGGGTGGGGCACCGGCGGCGCGGAACTCGGCCATGGAGAAGAGGGGCCGAATCGGCCGGGGCGGCGGCACAGGTGGCGGAGCCATACCAGGTGTGGAAAACCTAGGCGTCGGATACCATGATATACGCTCCAGTCTCACCTGACGTTGAGACTGCGGGGGGATCTTAGAGTATAAGTCTATTCGTATTGTAATCTATCTCTATTAGTCTAGCCTTGGAGCCCAAGCTTTGTAATCTATATAAACAGCCCTTGAGGCCCCGATCAATACAACAATTACTTCTCCAATATCTCAATCTACCATGATCCTCGCTTTGTAATCTTCACCTTGTTTCACCTGATGTTGAGACTGCCGGGGGATCTTAGAGTATAAGTCTATTCGTATTGTAATCTATCTCTATTAGTCTAGTCTTGGAGCCCAAGCTTTGTAATCTATATAAACAGCCCTTGAGGCCCCGATCAATACAACAATTACTTCTCCAATATCTCAATCTACCATGATCCTCTCCTTATATAGAGGTTTACTTGACTCCTAAGCAAATGACCCTAATACCGATAAGATAATTGGGCTAAGCCCCTAATAAGGATCCCCGGCCGCTGCGCCGCCGCCTCCTTCCCTCACAACCCTACCCCACCACGCCTCCACCCTCCCGCCTCACCCCTCCCCACGCCGCTCACCCCCCCGAGCCGCCTCACTCCCGCAAACCCTAACCCCCGATCCCATCTCGCGCCGCCACCCCCTCCCTCTGCCATGTCGGCCCTCGGCACCTCCTCCACCTCCAGCGCTCCTCCTAGCAACCCGTTCGACTCCTCTTACGGGTCCGAGCCCGATGAGCCCCAAGCCACCGACATCCGCAACATCCACCTCTCCGATCACGTTCCCATCATCCTGTTGAGATATGTATTTAGCACATGTATTCTTGTACTCCAAGTCTCCTCCTTGTGTATAGTTGAGGTTATGACTTGCCCTATGTACTATATATACTTGTGCATATGCACCTATCAATACATTGAGAGTTGCATCCTATTCCTCTACATGGTATCAGCCTAACCCGCGATCCACAACCCTAGCCGCGCCGCCGTCGCCTCCCCAGGCCGCCGCTGCACCTGCTGTCCCGCGCCGCCGCCCCTGGACGCCCGCCACGCCTCCTTCCCTCACAACCCTACCCCACCACGCCCACCTCCCACCTCACCCTCCCCACGCCACCCCCGAGCCGCCTCCTCCCGCAAACCCTAAACCCCCGATCCCATCTCGCGCCGCCACCCCTCCCTCTGCCATGTCGGCCTCGGCACCTCCTCCTCCTCCAGCGCCCCTCCTAGCAACCCGTTCAACTCCTCTTACGGGTCCGAGACCGATGAGCCCCAAACCGCCGACATCCGCAACATCCACCTCTCCGATCATGTTCCCATCATCCTCTCCCACGCCTATGCAAACTACTACGCCTAGAAAACCTACTTCAACCTCCTCTTCCGTGAGTACAACCTTCGTGATCATGCGGACGGTCTCGCCAATTTCTTTGCCGGCACCCACGACGCCAATTGGCTCGCCATCGACGCCACCCTTATCCGGTGGTTCTTCCTCACCGTTTCTCTGGACATCTTCCACACCGTCGTTCGCGATGGGGACGATGCCTACACGGTGTGGACCAAGATCAATGGCCTCTTCACCGACAACAAGCTTCAACGGATTGTTTTCTTGCAGCAGGAATTTTTTGGGTGCCACCAGAACGACTCCACCATCGACGCCTTCGCCTCCGCTCAAGACCCTCTCCGACGAGCTCAATGACGCGGTTCAAGGTGGGCGACGAGCTTCTCCTCTCGACGCCACCGCCGCCTCAACGAGGACTTCGCAACGCCGCCCAACTCACCTCATGGCCAACCCCACTTACGAGCGGGCGGTGGCCTATCTTCGTCTTGAGGAGCGGCGGATGAAGCACCTCCGCACCCGCGCCGTCCACACAGCGCTCGCCGCCGGCCTCTCCATCGGCGCCTCGTCCTCCGGCTGTCCCGCACTCTACGCCGGTACCGCAGCCGCCCCAACCACCTCGCAACGGTGGCAACGGTGGCAACCGCCGCCGCGGTCGCAGTGGTAACCGCCAAGGCGGAGGCAAAGGTGGCGGCGGTGGTGGTCAGGCTCCTCAGCAGCAGCCCCCGCCACCCTGGGCCGGTGGCTACAACCCCTTTTGGCGCCAACAGCGCCCACGGTGCCCCTCCTGCCGCGCCCTCCTAAGGCGCGTACGGCGCCCCCTACTACGACCCGGCCCTTCTAGCGGCGCTGCAGCAACCGCCACCCTACTCCGGTGGTGGTGGCGACTGGATCATGGACTCCGGTGCCACCGCTCATATGTCCGCTCATCCGGGTAACCTCTCCTCCGTTCATCCCACTTCCACTCCCTCCCGCATCATCATCGGCAATGGTGTTGGTCTTCCTATCTCCCATGTCGGTTCTGCACCTTTTCCTTCTAACTCTCGACCTCTCTCTCTTAATAATGTCATTGTTTCTCCTCATCTCATTCAGAACTTAGTTTCTGTTCGCAATCTTTCTCGTGATAATTTTGTAACTGTGGAATTTGACAAAGTTGGCTTTTCTGTTAAGGACGCTCGCACCAGGATGATTCTTCACCGCTGTGACAGTCCCGGCGACCTCTATCCAGTTCAGTCGCCGTCATCTCCGGGTGGTCCACGAGCTTTTTCCGCCGGCATCGATCTTTGGCATGCTCGTCTCGGGCATCCTAGCACTTCTTCACTTTGTCAAATAATGCGAGGATTTTCTTTTTGACTCCGGCTTGCTGTCTTGCGTATCGCGCTGGAAGTCGGCCTCCCGCGGTGTGAGTTGCGGAGCATCTCCCTCGGTGCCGCGGGTACACATCGATGTGTTCGTGTGACGCGCTCCAACGCCAACACACTTTTGGCGACTCATTGGGATTTAAGCTTGAACGGTCTCCGCCCGTTTTGCTACTTAAGAGATCGTTATCTTGGGTTTGCAGTCTACAAAGGTAATATGAATACCCAACCTTTATGTAGATGCAAATAATTCATATGGTGTTACTAGATCGTTCAATGAGTATACTCTATCGGCCAACCCTAGTTTTTTCAATCATGCAACTAACTACGTGCAAGGGCCGATTCAAAGTAATTTATATACTTCAACTTCTTATGATATTAGTAACATGCACCATATGTATCCCAACTCACATGCATCGGCAACCCAGCAAATTCATATGCCGATGAGCAACATGATGAGTTCGATTAATCAATTTGAAACACCCCAAGTTAGAATTTCAAATGCCATGCAAGAAAATGTTTCACCATTTTATTCATCGGAAACTAATGTGCAATATAGTAATCCAACCATGACGATGAATGAGAGAATTGGCCATGCTACTAGTGGCTATTCGGCCAGTTACTCTCAACCGTCATATGCTACACCTCATGTTAGTAATTCTTCGGCACCATAAACAACTGTAGATGCTCATAATTCGGCTTCACACCTTCCTGATTATAGCCGAATGAATGTAAATTTTACAGGAGCAGTTGTGCCCAATATTGTAGAAGATGAGGTAGTGGTGGCTGCATTGAAGAGTTTATCCCAAAATAAGAGGATTAGTGCTCTTTGCCTTGAACAACATGAAAAGGGGCTATTTCCTGATTATGCCGCAATAAAAGCTAGAGTTTTGCAAGAAGATGAATCTTTGCCAATTGATAAAATTGGCGAGCAAAAGTATGGTCTTACAACAATGCATATGCCTTCACCTAGTACTACATCATATCATACACCCCCTACACAATTGCAAAATTTCGGCAACACCCGTCTATCATTGCCGAAAGAATCTAAAAGCATTGGGGGGCAGTCATATCCGGAGTGGGCTGAAATTGAGAAAAAGCTTAAAGCTAATTTTGCCGCTCGCCGTCAGAAACAAATAGAAAAAGAATTGACTCAGATAAAAGAAGCATTGCCAATTGGTAGTATCAATGAAAAGAAGGATGATTGAACATGAAAGTGCTTCGTTGAAAAGCCAATCAAGTAGTATATATTCTGAATCCATCAAATCCAACGAGGCAAGCATTATTGAGAAAGGGCATGGCAAGTATAGGAAAACAACGGTGCTTGATTTTTCTGAAGTTAATGGAACCTACTTCCTGCCCTATGAGTTCCGTGTCGTAGAGATTCACAAGCTTCAAGGACAAGAACAAGTAGCCGAACAAAGTTCGGCCGACAAAAATCTTCAGTGTAATGATGCACGGAATAAAGAAAAAGATGATGTAAAGGCGTTGCAGAGTCATCCAAAGATGAAGCTAGATGTTGTTCAAGTCACACCACCATCATGCATTCCCAACCTATTTGAAGAGGTATGCATAGCGAGTAATTTACCTATTTTCAGATTTGGTCACAACTTTATTGTTGATGCATCTATTAGAAAAATCCTCATAGGTAATTTTGAAAGACCAATGAAGAAGGGTAATTTACTTGTTAGCAATAAAATTGTTTTAGAACATATCGGTCAACCAATTGTGCCATTTATAAAGACCGATAATGACTTATTATTGCAGCCAAAACTTTTCCCATTGCTTTATCTAAAGTTCATATCTATTTGGGTAGCTTTGCTTATTTCGTACTTGGCTTGCATTTGGTCTCAATTGAGACATGTATGTTCTAACTATTTTTATTTTAGAAATTTAAAACCAAGGTTAAATTCTGTTGAGAAAACTAATGCTAGTATAATATCTTACCCAAAGACATCGGAGATAGAATGCAAAACACAATGCATAGCCGAATGGTGTGATGCAAAATCTGAAACATTCGTTTGCTTAACTCCAAAGCCGTTCTCACAACAAGATCGGCTAGAGAATGAAAAGTTTACCTTCAATTCAAGCATGTGTGATCAAATATTTGATTTGTTGTTGCAAAATAATTATATTAGAATTCTTGATCACCATGTTGAACCATCTGTCCAGGGACGAATGTATTGTAAGTTGCATGATTCGTCCAAGCATAATCTTGAGGATTGCAACATGTTTCCTCAAATAGTTAAATCGGCCTTTGATAAAGGACGGTTGAAATTTGTTGAGACCAAATCCCTTCCCTCTTGCCCGGCCGTGGGCAGAAAGGCCCCCGGCCGGCCCTCTTGTGCCCTCCTTCTAGCAGCACCATAACAATTTGGTATCAGCTAGCTTCGGTTCGATCATTTCTTCACCGCCGCCAAGCCCGTCTCTTCCGCTGCCGGTCACCTCGTCGCCTCCGGCGACCACCACGACCGTCGCCCCGCTCCTGCCCGCATCGGGATCCTCCGTCGCGCCCTCCCCCGCCGTCCTCACCACGGAGGAGGTGTTCGGGGTGCTGCGGGACCTAACCCAGGCGGTCCAGGAGATCCACTTGTTCTTGGTCGGGTCCTACGGGTCGCCCCCGGCTGCGCCGCCCATCGCCGCCCCCGCGCCGCCGTGGCTGCCGTGGCAGCTGCCGCACCAGGTAGACTTCGCCGGGCCGCTGCAGCTGCCATCCATCGCCACCACTGCCCAGCCCTGGCTGCAGTGGCAGCCGCCACTCCTAGCGGCCTCCGCCGCGCCCGGCGCGACACCGTAGCAGCCACCGCTGGTCAGCTCCGCCACCCAGTATGGGATGCCCTACGACGGGACTGCGACGACCTTGTTCCCATCAGCGCCGCCGCCATCCCAGGGCGTCCACATCCAGCAGATCAAGTCCCCGCCGCCGCAGTCACCGCTTCCGTCTTGGATTGCTACCCGCCATGTGTCGGCGGCGGTGAGGCTGCAGGCTGCTGCGCGCGGCCTCCTAGCGCGTCGGCGTGTGCGGGAGATGCATGGTCTGCAGCTGCCGCTCCTCCAAGTTGCCCTTCGCTGCGCAAAGGACCTGGATCCCGTCCGCTGCATCGGGGATCTTGGGCATGCGGTTTCCCCCACGGGCGGCGGGCATGCTGTTTTCCCCATGGGCAACGACCTCAAAGTCCGCGACATCGGCGGTTGGGGGGGCGCACCCCTCCTCGACATTCTCCATCGCAAGCCCTCCACTCTTCCCTGTGCAGTGCAGACCAACAGCCATACACATGCACTCCTTTTGTCCAGGTGGTGTCCATGGGATCTAGGTGGTTGTACACGTGCACGTCCAAAATAAAGCGTCCCAGTCTATTTCAGTTTGAGAGTAATAACACAAGCCGAGATGTAAAAGGCTTGTTTTTAGGTGTTAGGTTTGTGTTGCGTCGAGTCATGGTTATAAGTTGGTTAGGCTGCAGCTCGAGGACAAGCTGCATGTCCAGGTGGGGTGTAGTGCTAGAGTACGTAATGGGCCTGGGCTGGCAGTATAGCCCGCCAGTCTTAGGGTTAATTAGAGATAAGGGTTGCTTGCTTAGGGGTCAAGTAAGCCTTGCTTGGGAGTCAAGTAAACCTCTCTATATAAAGAGAGGAGATGTATCAATCTAATCAAGCAAGAATTAAGAAGGAAATCCCTTCCCTCTTGCTCGGCCGTGGGCAAAAAGGCCCCCGGCCGGCCCTCTCGTGCCCTTCTTCTAGCAGCACCATAACAATATGATACACATCAACCAACACTAATGTCACCTAGATACTCCAATGTCACCGCGAGTATCTGTGAGTTGATTGTACGATATGCATCAAACAAATTTCCGATTCATAATACTCAATCCAACACAAAGAACCTCAAAGAGTGCCCCAAGATTTCTACCGAAGAAACAAAGACGAGAACGTGCATCGACCCCTATGCATAGATTACCCCAATGTCACCTCGGGAATCCGCGAGTTGAGTGCCAAAACACATATCTCGTCCTTAAATACCTGGCCTTCATGGTTGTTGCGTGTATCGAGAGGCAGACACCACATCTAAATTGTACATTATTCTATATTGAAAACACACATCACCCCTTCCAATGTACATCATTTTGGGCCTTATGCAAGAGGTGCTAGTTTTGTGGTCCCTCTCGTGCGATTTTTTATGATGGTTCAATCTATTGCCCAAGCGGTTTATCGACAACAACATTTGTCGTTTGACCAAATTATAGATTCACTGGTCCGTCTTATGGTAGGTCATGGTAACATGCACGTATGAATAAAGTATCATTACGTGCATCCTCCCCGCTTACACGAAGTGGGAGGTGGGTCAAGCACCCTAGCTAGCCACGATATTATGTCATTATACCTACCTATATTCAGTATTTCTTCGTTATTCTAAGCAAATTTTTATGTGCCATCTCTAATTTCAAAGTAAATTTCCTTTTTGTGTGCTCGTACCGCTCATGAAATGGTAGGGGGTGGCTGATATTTTTCCATGTGAGATGTTTTATTCTCAAGATGATTGTTTATTCACTTGTCATTGCATGAGAGTACGACAAAGGTATTAGGGATGCCCAGTCGCAAAATGAAAAATGAATTTACTTTATTTTTATTTGAGTTTCCATCTTCTCTTATAAAGCACCAACTAAGGGGCACTATGATCGTATTTGAGCATTGGGTGTAGCTAATATGCGAGTGTGTTTCATGAATGGATCAATGATTGAGCATAATGGGCTAGGGATAACTTGCTTTAGCATTGATATTTTGAGAAGACATAGTTGCTTGTTGATATGCTTGAGTATTGAAATCTTCATGTCAAAACTAGACTATTGCTTTGAATCATATAAAATTCCAAATGTCCATGCTACAAAATAAAAGAATATGTGATGAACATGTCTCTACTCTTATAAAAAGCATAGTCGGTGATGATGGTGTGCCTGCCATCCTGCAATATAGGCCGTCTGATCTATATCTAACGGATAGGAAGGAAACTATGGCAATTTACCCGCACTCCTCTCCACATTTGCAGATAAGGCCTTCCCTCGTTCATCCTTTTCTCCCACAAGATCTTGATGTTCCGTGCAACGCACGGGCATCTTGCTATTTAGGCATTATTCCACATCAAAAATTCTATTTTTATCATTTACCAACTCGAGGACGAGCAGGAATTAAGCTTGGGGATGCTGATATGTCTCCAACGTATCTATAATTTTTTATTGTTCCATGTTGTTATATTATTATTCTTGGATGTTTTACAATCATTTTATAGAAACTTTATATCATTTTTTGGAACCAGCCTATTGATATAGTGCCCAGTGCCAGTTGAAGTTTTTTGCTTTTTTTTACTTCGCAGAAAATCAATATCAAACGGAGTCCAAACGCAGCGAAAATATTGGAGAATTTTTCTGGACCAGAAGACACATGATGGGCCAAAGAAGTACCATAGGGGTGCCCTAAAGGGGGCACAACCCACCTGTGCGCGCCTGGGGCCCCAGGCACGCCCTGGTGGGTTGTGCCCAGCTCGGTGGCCTCCCGCACTGCCTCTTTGCTCTATAAATACCCCAATATTCCAGAAACCCTAGGGGAGTTGACGAAAAACAATTCCAGCCGCGGCAAGTTCCAGAAAGCACATATCCAATCTAGACACCATCACAGAGGGGTTCATCATCCTCATTGGTGCCTCTCCGATGATGCGTGAGTAGTTCATTGTAGACCTACGGGTCCATAGTTAGTAGCTAGATGGTTTCCTCTCTCTCTCTCTCTCTCTCTCTCTCTCTCTCTCTCTCTTTTGATTCTCAATACAATGGTCTCTTGGAGTTCTATTTGATGTAATTCTTTTTGCGATGTGATTGTTGGGATCCGATGAACTTTGAGTTTATGATCAGATCTATGTTTTTATCCATGAAAGTTATTTGAGTCTTTTGATGTCTTATATGCATGATTACTTATAGCCTTGTATTTATTCTTCGGATCTTTTGTTTAGTTAGGCGGACTCGATCGATTTTTCTTGCCAGGGGAAGAGGTGCTTTGTGATGGGTTCGATCTAACGGTGCTCAATCTCAGTGACAGAAGGGGAAATGACACGTATGTATCATTGTTATTAAGGATAACAAGATGGGGTCTATTCCCACATGAATAGATCTTGTCTACATCATGTCATCATTCTTATTGCATTACTCTGTTTCTCCATGAACTTAATACACTAGATGCATGCTGGATAGCGGTCGAGGTGTGGAGTATTAGTGGTAGATGCAGGCAGGAGTCGGTCTACTAATCTCGGACATGATGCCTAGATAATGATCATTGCCTGGATATCGTCATAATTATTTGGAGTTCTATCAATTGCCCAACAGTAATTTGTTTACGCCGTATGCTATTTTTCTCGAGAGAAACCACTAGGGAAATCTACAGCCCCCGGGTCTATTTTCTCATCATATATTTTCAGATCTATATTGCCATTTGCCTTTTCGTTTATTTTCCACTTTTATTTTCAGATCTATATTTCCAAAAACCCAAAATACCTTGCTGCACTTTATTTTATTTTGCGTTTATTCGAGATCTATCTATCAATCTACTACAATTTTACCTCGTCAACTTAACGATTTCTGGCACCGTTACGCTAGAGGGATTGACAACCCCTTTAAAACGTCGGGTTGCAAGTATTTGTTCTTTGCGTGCAGGTACTATTTATGTAGGGTTGCTTGGTTCTCCTACTGTTTCGATAACCTTGGTCTCATCACTAAGGGAATACCTACCGTTGTTGTGCTGCATCATCCCATGCTCTTTGGGGAAATACCGACATAGTTCAAGCCGCATCAAGGTCAGAGACTTACGATGGTGGAAAAGTATTTCCGTGGTCGCTTTTGAGAGTTCTGGAATATATGTGAATATATAAGACGAAGAGATAGGTCAGGGGATCCCCGAGGGGGCCACAAGGCAAGGGGCGCCCTCCCCCCTAGGGCGCGCCCTCCACCCTTGCCGCCGCCCCGTGGACCTTCTGGCTTGGACTCCAAGTCCTCTGGGTGTCTTTGGGTCCAAGAAAAATCATTGTGAAGTTTTCTTCTGTTTGGACTCCGTTTGATATTCTTTTTCTAAGAAACTCAAAAACAAGAGAAACTGGCACTGGGCTCTAGATTAATAGGTTAGTCCAAAAATAATACAAAATAGCATAATAATGCATATAAAACATCCAAAACAGATAATATAATAGCATGGAACAATAAAAATTATAGATACGTTGGAGACGTATCAAGCTTCCCCAAGCTTAATTCCTGCTCGTCCTCGAGTAAGTAAATGAAAAAAAACATAATTTTGATGTGGAAAGCTACTTAACATATTTATCAATGCAATCGTCTCTTTTATTTTCCATAAATATTCAGGTCTTTATGATTCAAAACAAAACTTCATTGACGCATACATAAATGATTCAAATTAGGAGACCATGTGCTATTATATAAGTCTTCTTTAAGACATTTTGTAGGTAAACTCCTAACAAAATGGGCTGTCTCCTTAGCATCATTAAAATTTCTCAGTTAGGGGCAATCAATTTTGAAGGTGATATTAAAGGAAAACCAAGGGTTGTCAACAATTAAACACTGAAACACTTCATTGCTAGGGACCCCATGGGATATGAGGTAAATGCGGTGCACATGATCACTTCCAAAGAATTAGTTAAAAATAGAACATGAACCTTCTAGAGGCAATAATAAAGTTATTATTTATTTCCTTATATCATGATAAATGTTTATTATTCATGCTAGAATTGTATTAACCGGAAACATAATACATGTGTGAATACATAGACAAACAGAGTGTCACTAGTATGCCTCTACTTGACTAGCTCATTAATCAAAGATGGTTATGTTTCCTAACCATAGACATGTGTTGTTATTTGATTAATGGGATCACATCATTAGGAGAATGATGTGATTTACATGACCCATTCCGTTAGCCTAGCACTTGATCGTTTAGTATATTGCTATTGCTTTCTTCATGACTTATACATGTTCCCGTAACTATGAGATTATGCAACTCCTGCTTACCGGAGGAACACTTTGGTACTACCAAACGTCACAACGAATCGGGTGATTATAAAGGAGTACTACAGGTGTCTCCAAAGGTACATGTTGGGTTGGCGTATTTCGAGATTAGGTTTTGTCACTCCGATTGTCGGAGAGGTATCTCTGGGCCTTCTCGGTATTACACATCATATAAGCCTTGCAAGCATTGCAACTAATAAGTTAGTTGCGAGATGATGTATTACGGAACGAGTAAAGAGACTTGCCGGTAACGAGATTGAACTAGGTATTGGATACCGACGATCGAATCTCGGGCAAGTAACATACCGATGACAAAGGGAACAACGTGTGTCGTTATGCGGTTTGACCGATAAAGATCTTCGTAGAATATGTAGGAACCAATATGGGCATCCAAGTTCCGCTATTGGTTATTGACCAAGAATAGTTCTCGGTCATGTCTACATAGTTCTCGAATCCGTAGGGTCCGCACGCTTAAGGTTTCGATGACAGTTATATTATGAGTTTACATGTTTTGATGTACCGAAGGAGTTCGAGTCCCGGATGAGATCGGGACATGACTAGGAGTCTCGAAATGGTCGAGACGTAAAGATTCATATATTGGATGATATGTTTAGGCTAAGGGTCAAGCCCATGAGGCTTTAGGTTGGTGCAAAAGGAGTTTTATGAGGCCGGGGCCAAACGCGGAGACCTGGCGTCGGCCCCAGGCCGACGCCGAGGCCCATGGCGTCTGGGCCGACGCCAAGGATTGTGGCGTTTGGTCCTGGAGTCCGAGTGGGACTCTTGCCTTTCGGCAAAACCGACTTTGAGGAGGCTTTTGCTCCAAGTTTCGACCCCGGGGCTCAACATATAAATAGAGGGGCAGGGCTAGCACCAAAGATACAACAATTGATCCCTTGGATCTCTTAGCCGTGTGTGGTGCCCCCCTCCACCATATTCCACCTCGGTCATATCATCACGGAGTTTAGGCGAAGCCCTGCACCAGTAGAGCATCATCATCGTCACCACGCCGTTGTGCTGACGGAACTCATCCCCGACACTTTGTTGGATCAGAGTCCGGGGATCGTCATCGAGCTGAACGTGTGCTGAACTCGAAGGTGCCGTACGTTCGGTGCTTGGATCGGTCGGATCGTGAAGACGTACGACTACATCAACTGCGTTGTCATAATGCTTCCACTTACGGTCTACGAGGGTACGTGGACAATACTCTCCCCTCTCGTTGCTATGCCATCACCATAATCTTGTGTGTGCGTAGGAATTTTTTTTGAAATTACTACGTTCCCCAACAGTGGTATCAGAGCCTGGTTTTATGCGTTGATGTTATATGCACGAGTAGAACACAAGTGAGTTTTGGGCGATATAAGTCATACCGCTTACCAGCATGTCATACTTTGGTTCGGGCGGTATTGTGAGATGAAGCGCCGGACCGACATTACGCAGATGCTTACGCGAGACTGGTTTCACCGCCGCGAGCACTCGTTCCTTAAAGGTGGTGGCGGGTGTCTGTCTCTCTCACTTTAGTTGAACTGAGTGTGGCTACGCCCGGTCCTTGCGAAGGTTAAAACAACACCAACTTGACAAACTATCGCTGTGGTTTTGATGCGAGGTAAGAACGGTTCTTGCTCAGCCCGTAGCAGCCACGTAAAACTTGCAACAACAAAGTAGAGGACGCCTAACTTGTTTTTGCAGGGCATGTTGTGATGTGATATGGTCAAGACATGATGCTATATTTTATTGTATGAGATGATCATGTTTTGTAACCGAAGTTATCGGCAATCTGGCAGGAGCCATATGGTTGTCGCTTATTGTATGAAATGCAAAAGCCATGTAATTGCTTTACTTTATCACTAAGCGGTAGCGATAGTTGTAGAAGCAATAGTTGGCGAGACGACAACGATGCTACGATGGAGATCAAGGTGTCGGCGCGGTGACGATGGTGATCACGACGGTGCTTCGAGATGGAGATCACAAGCACAAGATGATGATGGCCATATCATATCACTTATATTGATTGCATGTGATGTTTATCCTTTATGCATCTTATCTTGCTTTGATTGACGGTAGCATTTTAAGATGATCTCTCACTAAAATTATCAAGACGTGTTCTCCCCGAGTATGCACCGCTGCCAAAGTTCGTCGTGCCTGCACACCACGTGATGATCGGGTGTGATAAGCTCTACGTCCATCTACAACGGGTGCAAGCCAGTTTTGCACACGCAAAATACTCAGGTTAAACTTGACGAGCCTAGCATATGCAGATATGGCCTCGGAACACGGAGACCGAAAGGTCGAACGTGAATCATATAGTAGATATGATCAACATAGTGATGTTCACCATTGAAACTACTCCATCTCACGTGATGATCGGACATGGTTTAGTTGATATGGATCACGTGATCACTTAGAAGATTAGAGGGATGTCTATCTAAGTGGGAGTTCTTAAGTAATATGATTAATTGAACTTAAATTTATCATGAACTTAGTCCTGGTAGTATTTTGCAAATTATGTTGTAGATCAATACCTCGCGTTGTTGCTTCCCTATGTTTGTTGCTTTCATATGTTTATTTTAATATGTTCCTAGAGAAAACTGTGTTGAAAGATGTTAGTACCAATGATGCGGATTGGATCCATGATCTGAGGTTTATCCTCATTGCTGCACGTAAGAATTATGTCCTTGATGCACCGCTAGGTGATGACCTATTGCAGGAGCAGATGCGACGTTATGAACGTTTGGCTAGCTCAATATGATGACTACTTGATAGTTTAGTGCACCATGCTTAACGGCCTAGAATCGGGACTTCAAAGACGTTTTGAACGTCACGGACCATATGAGATGTTCCAGGAATTGAAGTTAATATTTCAAGAAAATACCCGAGTTGAGAGATATGAAGTTTCCAACAAGTTCTATAGCTAAAAGATGGAGGAGAATCGCTCAACTAGTGAGCATGTGCTCAGATTGTCTGGGTACTTCAATCGCTTGAGTTAATCTTCCAGATAAGATAGTGATTGAAAAAATTCTCTAGTCACCATCACCAAGTTAGTAGAACTTCGTGATGAACTATAATATGCAAGGGATGACAAAAGTAATTCCCAAGCTCTTCATGATGCTGAAATCGACGAAGGTAGAAATCAAGAAAAGAACATCAAGTGTTGATGATTGACAAGACCACTAGTTTCCAGAAAAAGGGCAAAGGGAAAGAAAGGGAACTTCAATTAGAATGACAAGCAAGTTGTCGCTCCCGCGAAGAAGCCCAAAGCTGGACCAAAGCCTGAAACTGAGTGCTTCTACTGCAAAGGAATTGGTCACCGGAAGCGGAACTACCCCAAGTATTTGGCGGATAAGAAGGATGGCAAAGTGAACAAAGGTATATTTGATATACAGATTATTGATGTGTATTTTACTAGTGTTTGTAGCAACCCCTCGGTATTTGATACTAGTTCAGTTGCTAAGAGTAGTAACTCGAAACGGGAGTTGTAGAATGAACAGAAACTAGTTGAAGGGAAAGTGACGATGAGTGTTGGAAGTAGTTCCAGGATTGATATGATCATCATCGCACACTCCCTATACTTTTGGGATTAGTGTTAAACCTAAATAAATGTTATTTGGCGTTTGCGTTGAGCATAAATATGATTTGATCATGTTTATTGTAATACGGTTATTCATTTAAAGTCAAAGAATAATTGTTGTTCTGTTTACATGAATAAAACCATCAATGGTCATACACCCAATAAAATAGTTTGTTGGATCTCGATTGTAGTGACACACATATTCATAATATTGATGCCAAAAGATGCAAAGTTAATAATGATAGTGCAACTCATTTGTGGCACTGCCGTTTAGGTCATATTGGTGTAAAGCGCATGAAGAAACTCCATGCTGATGGGATTTTGGAATCACTTGATTATGAATCACTTGATGCTTGCATGCCTTATGGGCAAGATGACTAAAGACTCTGTTCTCCGGAACAATGGAGCGAGCAAATGACTTATTGGAAATAATACATACTGATGTATGAGGTCCGATGAGTGTTAAAGCTCACGGCAAGTATCGTTATTTTCTAACCTTCACAGATGATTTGAGCAGATATGGGTATATCTACTTGATGAAACACAAGTCTGAAACATTTGAAAAGTTCAAAGAATTTCAGAGTGAAGTGAAGAATCATCGTAACAAGAAAACAAAAGTTTCTACGATATGATCGCAGAGGAAAAATATTTGAGTTACGAGTTTGGCCTTCAGTTAAAACAATGTGAAATAGTTTCACTACTCACGCCACCTGGAACACCACAGTGTAATGGTGTGTCCAAACGTCATAACCGTACTTTATTAGATATGGTGCGATCAATGATGTCTCATACCGATTTACCACCATCATTTTGGGGTTATGCATTAGAGACAGCTGCGTTCACGTTTAATAGGGCACCATCTAAATCCGTTGAGATGACACCGTATGAACTATGGTTTAGCAGTAAACCTAAGCTGTCGTTTCTTAAATTTTGGAGTTGCGATGCTTATGTGAAAAAGGTTTTCAACCTGATAAGCTCAAACCCAAATTGGAAAAGTGCGTCTTCATAGAATACCCAAAGGAAACTGTTGGGTACTCCTTCTATCACAGATCCGAAGGCAAAACATTCGTTGCTAAGAATGGATCCTTTCTAGAGAAGGAGTTTCTCTCGAAAGAAGTGAGTGGGAGGAAAGTAGAACTTGATGAGGTAATTGTACCTTCTCCCTTATTGGAAAGTAGTTCATCACAGAAATCAGTTCCAATGATTCCTACACCAATTAGTGAGGAAGTTAATGAGGATGATCATGAAACTTCAGATCAAGTTGCTACCAAACCTCGTAGGTCTTCCAGAGTAAGATCCGCACCAGAGTGTTACGGTAATCCTATTCTAGAAGTCATGTTACTAGACCATCATAAACCTACGAACTATGAGGAAGCGATGATGAGCCCAGATTCCGCGAAATGGCTTAAGGCCATAAAATCTAAGATATGATCCATGTATGAGAACAAAGTATGGACTTTGATTGACTTGCTCGATGATCAGCAAGCCATGTTAAATAAATGGATCTTCAAGAGGAAGACAGATGCTGATAGTAGTGTTACTATCTACAAAGCTAGACTTGTCGAAAAAGGTTTTTAAAAAAGTTCAAGATGTTGAATACAATGAGATTTTCTCACTCGTATCGATGCTTAAAAGTCTGTCCGAATCATGTTAGCAATTGCCACATTTTATGAAATCTGGCAAATGGATGTCAAAACTGCATTCCTTAATGGTTTTCTTAAAGAAGAGTTGTATATGATGCAACCAGAAGATTTTGTCAATCCTAAAGGTGCTAACAAAATGTGCAAGCTTCAGCGATCCATCTATGGACTGGTGCAAGCATCTCGGAGTTGGAATAAACGCTTTGATGTGTTGATCAAAGCATATGGTTTTATACAGACTTTTGGAAAGGCCTGTATTTACAAGAAAGTGAGTGGGAGCACTACAGCCTTTCCGATAAGTATATGTGAATGACATATTGTTGATCGGAAATAATGTAGAATTATTCTCGCAAAGCATAAAGGAGTGTTTGAAAGGAGTTTTCAAAGAAAGACCTCGGTGAAGCTGTTATATATTGAGCATCAAGATCTATAGAGATAGATCAAGACGCTTGATAAGTTTTTCAATGAATACATACCTTGACAAGATTTTGAAATAGTTCAAAATGGAACAGTCAAAGAAAGAGTTCTTGCCTGTGTTACAAGGTGTGAGATTGAGTAAGACTCAAAACCCGACCACGGCAGAAGATAGAAAGAGAATGAAAGTCATTCCCTATGCATCAGCCATAGGTTCTATAAAGTATGTCATGCTGTGTACGAGATCTATTGCATACCCTACCACTAAGCTTGGCAAGGGAATGCAATAGTGATCTAGGAGTAGATCAATGGACAACGGTCAAAATTATCCTTAGTGGAATAAGGATATGTTTCTCGATTATGGAAGTGAAAAAAAGGTTCGTCGTAAAGGGTTACGTCGATGCAAGTTTTAACACTAATCTAGATGACTATGAGTCTCAATCTGGATACATATTGAAAGTGGGAGCAATTAGCTAGAGTAGCACCGTGCAGAGAATTGTAGACATAGAAATTTGCAAAATACTTACGGCTCTGAATGTGACAGACCCGTTGACTAAAATTATCTCACAAGCAAAACATGATCACACCTTAGTACTCTTTGGGTGTTAATCACATAGCGATGTGAACTAGATTACTGACTCAAGTAAACCCTTTGGGTGTTGGTCACATGTCGATGTGAACTATGGGTGTTAACCACATATAGATGTGAACTATTGATGTTAAATCACATGGCGATGTGAACTAGATTATTGACTCTAGTGCAAGTGGGAGACTGAAGGAAATATGCCCTAGAGGCAATAATAAAGTTATTATTTATTTCCTTATATCATGATAAATGTTTATTATTCATGCTAGAATTGTATTAACCGGAAACATAATACATTTGTGAATACATAGACAAGCAGAGTGTCACTAGTATGCCTCTACTTGACTAGCTCATTAATCAAAGATGGTTATGTTTCCTAACCATAGACATGTGTTGTTATTTGATTAATGGGATCACATCATTAGGAGAATGATGTGATTGACATGACCCATTCCATTAGCCTAGCACTTGATCGTTTAGTATATTGCTATTGCTTTCTTCATGACTTATACATGTTCCTGTAACTATGAGATTATGCAACTCCCGTTTACCGGAGGAACACTTTGGGTACTACCAAACATCACAACGTAACTGGGTGATTATAAAGGAGTACTACAGGTGTCTACAAAGGTACATGTTGGGTTGGCGTATTTCGAGATTAGGTTTTGTCACTCCGATTGTCGGAGAGGTATCTCTGGGCCTTCTCGATAATACACATCATATAAGCGTTGCAAGCATTGCAACTAATAAGTTAGTTGCGAGATGATGTATTACGGAACGAGTAAAGAGACTTGCCGGTAACGAGATTGAACTAGGTATTGGGTACCGACGATCGAATCTCAGGCAAGTAACATACCGATGACAAAGGGAACAACGTATGTCGTTATGCGGTTTGACCGATAAAGATCTTCATAGAATATGTAGGAACCAATATGGGCATCCAGGTTCCGCTATTGGTTATGGACCAAGAATAGTTCTCGGTCATGTCTACATAGTTCTTGAACCCGTAGGGTCCGCACGCTTAAGGTTTCGATGACAGTTATATTATTAGTTTACATGTTTTGATGTACCGAAGGAGTTCGGAGTCCCGGATGAGATCGGGGACATGACGAGGAGTCTCGAAATGGTCGAGACGTAAAGATTCATATATTGATGATATGTTTAGGCTAAGGGTCAAGCCCATGAGGCTTTAGGTTGGTGCAAAGGAGTTTTATGGAGGCTGGGGCCAAACGTCGGAGACCTCGGCGTCGGCCTGGGCCGACGCCGAGGCCCATGGCGTTCGGGCCGACGCCAAGGATTGTGGCGTTTGGTCCTGGAGTCCGAGTGGGACTCTTGCCTTTCGGGCAAAACCGACTTTGAGGAGGCTTTTGCTCCAAGTTTCACCCCGGGCTCAACATATAAATAGAGGGCAGGGCTAGCACCAAAGATACAACAATTGATCCCTTGGATCTCTTAGCCGTGTCGGTGCCCCTCCACCATATTCAACCTCGGTCATATCGTCATGAGTTTAGGCGAAGCCCGCGCCGTAGAGCATCATCATCGCCACCACGTCGTTGTCGACGGAACTCATCCCCGACACTTTGCTGGATCGAAGTCCGGGATCGCCATCGAGCTGAACGTGTGCTGAACTCGGAGGTGCCGTACGTTCGGTGCTTGAATCGGTCGGATCGTGAAGACGTACGACTACATCAACCGCGTTGTCATAACGCTTCTGCTTACGGTCTACGAGGGTACGTGGACAATACTCTCCCCTCTCGTTGCTATGCCATCACTATGATCTTGCGTGTGCGTAGGAATTTTTTTTTGAAATTACTACGTTCCCCAATAGCTACAAACTCCTAGGTAAGGAAAAAGTGCAAAAACCGTCTAAACTCAGGTTTTTATTTTATTTTATTTTGATATGAAATATGGCATGCATCCAAAAGATTTGTTGAGGGACATTTTGTGTCCCTGTGAAAAAACAAGGAATTGAACTCCTCGGCACCTAGACTCATAGAAATCCTCTTCTTGCACATGTTTCGATGGTTGGCCCTTTCCACATGGAAAACCAACTATATTTTTCAACCATGCATGCAGACCTTGAGAGGATTTCCTTTATATTCCTTTGAGAACATGCAAATTTTCATCTTTGTTTCGAGTAGAAAATTAAGCTAAAGCATGACAAGTACTATTGATTCATTAGGCATGGCTTCATGGAAATTATGGGTTTTTGTAGCAAACGGGTTAGTGAAGTGTTGAATTAATAGGGAATGCATTATAAATAAAGAGAGATTTTATCCCCGGGAAGCCCAAATATCTTTTGGCACTTTGCCTATAAAATTTCATAAGCTTGGTCTAGTTTGTTATAATGGTCAATAAAATTGACTTCATAACTATCCCATCCATCCAGGTATGCATGTTTGGTTTACAAGCATGTAAGGCCTTTCTCTCGGCGCTTTTAATAACTCTCTTGTACCTCATGTCCCACCTCATATTCCCATGAGAAAAAACTTTGTAATAATTGTGCATTTAATGTTTTGCTTGGGAGTAATTAACCAACATGGGCCATGATATTCGATCAAACAAGTCAATGGTGAGGGAGGCGATTGCCAAAAATGATTTCCAAAATTTTCTCCAAATATCTCGCTCATGCCTTGCTACCAGAGAATCTTAAATTAGGCCTTACGTACCTTGATGGAGCGAGTATGATTTTGCATATAAAAGTAGAAGAATGAATTGCATCAATTTTTGCATGGATTGAATTAGGTTGATGTTGTGTGGGCTTGTTGGATCAGCTCCATTTTCAAGGAGCCTGCTATGTTAGAAGCTATAAACATTTAATGTTTTATTAGATGAACTAGCCCAAACAGATTATCTAGCATTTTGGAACTATATTTCTAAAACCCTTCAATTTACAAACTTCAGAAACTATTTAGATTTAGCCACTAATGTTTTAGTGACCGGCAGAATTGGAGGATGGTCCCTAACAGTAATAGGTAAAATAAGCACTGAAAGATGTTGCACCCCTCCCCCTCCAAAAGGTAGGAACATATTATTATGAACCATTTATGAACTAGGACAAATGTTATTACAAAGCTCAGACTAGGCACACAACAACCCAACCCAACCACTCGTGGATAGAAGAGGAGCCACCCACCACCCCCACCGCCGCGTGCACACTCATAAATAGCAAACACACACGCTAGAAGAGTACAATATCTCATCTTAGGGGATCACAAAAGGCTCAACCAAAACATAGGAGGTGTTTGAGTTCCATCGTCATCTAACAAAGTAAGGCAAGCACCTTGGGCATTGGTCACCTGGTTGCCACCCGATAATACCCCACAAAGAGAGGGATGGTGTCATATAGGAATTAGATAGTCTGATGAGCCAGCCCAAGAAGTCGGGGCATGAGTGAGCGCTCTCTAAGAGGCAGGTATAGACACACCCATGTATACGATAGTCCAAAAATACACACTGTAGGAGTTTGGAGCGTTCCATCACACACATAGCATGTGCCCAACACTTTTTCACCAAATGCCAACCACAACCGCCAACTGCTTGCCCCGCCTTGCCCTCACCAACAACGTGTTGCCTCGCCCTCACAGTTACGTATGCTCACACTACATGATCAGTGTCCATGCTAAGAGGCAAGTTGCCTATTCCACAAAAGGTATTCTATGCAACTAAGCCCTAGCGATTTTGACATGATGGTTGATAAGATGTATAGATGATGATCAATATTGAGTCCTATTGACTTCATTCTTGCAGTAAGGAATTTATAATCAATTGATTGGACACTAGCTAGAATTGATATAGTATCTTCATAGAATTGGTCTAGATTTTAATTATTAATTGTTTCTTTAATTCAACATTGTATGCACCTAGCTGTGAGAAAAAAGGGGAACCGAGTATATTAGTTGACAACATTACGGAGGTCTATAATATCCCAAGAATGCTAAATGGTTTGGTAATGTTATACATTGAGAAGAAATTCTTGGATGTGATTTATATCAATACCATAATCAGTGACTTGTCATGTCCATATTTTCTAAAAGAAATTTTGAAATAATATGTATGTATTTTTTGAAGAAAATTTCTTGTGAAGCACTTTTAATGTTTATTAATAATATTGTGTGCATACATGTATTGATTAATATTTTAATACTTATGTTAAGGGAAGAAGGGGTGTGGGTCCTAATTGCGACCCCATCCCCAAATTCTCAGGAACGGCCCTCTATTTGGCCCCTGTGAAATAGGACATAGGAGCCAACAATTTTATTTTTATTATTGAGGAATGAGGAGCCAACATACAAGGTGGAGATTTCTGCAAGAGCATCTCCAAAAACAGATGCAAAATAGGGCACGTGATGCAAATAAACCATATATTTGTGTGGTCCCATTTTAGGGCTGCCCAAAAAATCAGGACAAGGTGACGCAAATTTGCATCATGCGCGGCCGAGGACAAACGTAAACGGGCGCGGACCCGTGTGGAGCGTGCAGTGAAACTTCTATATGATCCCCTCCCGCACGCGTGAAATCTCCAGAAGCCCCCACCCATGCACTTCCATATTGGCTGCCCCCACACCTCCCCTGCCTCTCTCAACCTCCGCCCTCTCTCGCTGTGTCATCGTGCCTCCGCTAATGAATCCACCTATCCATGCCCCCCCCCCGCCGCCACCGCCACTAAATCCGTTGCCACTGCCCCTCCAGCCGCCACCTCCCTGCATATCCCACCTTTCTCTACGCCCATCGGCACCGCCACCCTCGCCGCAACCACGATGCCATCGCATCGCCCCGGAGGAGCTCAACCGGCTCCCACGATGTTCGTCGGCGTGACTCCAGCGGTTACTCTGCCAGGATCACATAGGATGGCGTGCAGTACTATCTCGGAACAAATGATGAGCCAGAGGTCGCCGATCACGCCTTCTGGAAGGACAGGAGGAGAAGAAGGACGAGGAGGACGAGGTTGTGTTGGAAATATGCCCTAGAGTCAATAATATTTGTATTATTATATTTTATATTCATAATTAAATAGGTTATATTCTATGACTATTATGATCCTGGAATATGTGATTCGGTGGAAAATTCATAGGCACATGTGGGATGATAAAAAGTTATATAAAAGATTCCTAGTGTTGCCTCCAGGACTAGCTCAAGTGTTGTTGGTGATCATGCTTTCCGGATCTTAGGATTTTGATTAAGTGTTAAACGATAGTCTTAAAACAACATTGAGATTATTACGTTGGAAGAATGATCATATTGAATCGACCCAAATTTGTCTGTTATGAATATAGTAATATCGTCTATAATGAATTGTAATAACATGGAGTGTTAACATGTGATTTTGCTCCTTAGACCATGAGAGTATCATAGTCATTTATTACCGTATGGTGAGCTTTGGGGTTGCTCAAACATCACCTGTAACAGGGCGATCATAAAGACAACTTATGGGTTCATCGGAAAGTTTGACAAGGGACTAGATTGAGTGTGAGTGGGATTTTCGCCTTCGACGAGGGAGAGATATTCTTAGGGATCTCTCGGTATGATGTCATCCATAATCGTCTGACCAGACACAGGTGACTATGTCACGGGATGCCGGAACACGAGAACGAGAAAAAGGAACAAAATCGGTAACAAGGATTTTGGTATAATGAGCATGTGTTGACTTAGGAGGATACCAATGCATCCCAGATTTTGTAAAGTATCGTGAAGCAAAAGGAATATCATATGATAAGGAAAGGTTCACTCGACTATCATTCGTGTGCTCATAGGGATTGATATGGACTTCCACGGTTCGACTATTGAACGAAGGGCTTTCGTTCATGTCTATGTAACATCCCAAATTTCCTATTTGGAATGTTTTACAATTATAGCTAAGCATCTATGCATTCTGTGTGAATTTGAGTGCCATTTGGAGTTTCAGAAGATTTTGAGTTTTGGAATTTGAATTCAAACTTTGGCAAGTGGGAATCATTTCAAAAACTATGCCTGATAAATACTTGAGCAAAAGTATGAGAGGAGTAAACATGACACTCCAAAAATATCAGAGGAAAACAATGCCAAAAGTTTTGAATTCAAATTTGAGTTTTATTTGAATTTTGGAAAAAATGATTTTTATAAACTTTGGATTTTGCCTCGAAAATGTTCAAATGATAGGAATATTCCTGATCATTTTGATATATATATGTCCTATATAAAATATTTATATTTTATATTTTATATCTTTGTTTTTTTTAAATTAAATTGGAAAAAGAAAAAAAATACCCAGCGCCACCAGCTAACTGCCCAGCCAAGACTGGCGACTCCACCCAGCGGCCCACCGAACCGGCCCAGCCAACGGCCGAGCCAGCCCACCAAGCCAACCGGTCACCCCCCCTCGCCCGAATCTCCTTCCACTCGGTCGCCCGCACCGATTCGCTCCCCCTCTCCCTCACCGACAGGCGGGCCACCACATCCCTCTTCCCCTCGCCCACGCAACAACCCCGCCGCCGCCGGATCCGTGAGATCCGGATCCGCGATGACGCTCGCCCGCGTTGCCCCTCGCCCAAGATGAGGCCCCGCCCTATATAAACCCCTCCCCGCACCCCATTCCCCCCCTCGCCCCCTCACCGGACCCTCTCTCCCTCGCTGCGGCGCTCGCTGGAGTAACCCGAACCCCGCCGCCGCCATTTACCTCGCCGCCGTCGCCCTAGCCCACCCCGAGCTCCACCAACTCCACCAGACGCTCCCCCTCATCGCGCCGCACTCGCCAGAGCTCCCCGCCGTCGCCCCCGACCACCGGATACGCCGACGCACTCGCCGCCCGAGCCGCCGCCGCCGTCGATCTCCGGTAAGCCACCGGAGTTCACCTCCCCCGTCCGATCTAATCTCGACGGTGTAGATTAGAACCTCAAGGGGTATGGTTCTTATTAGTGAACCGGTTTTATTCGGTTCGTTCGGTTTATTTTAGTTAGGTTTTATTTATTTAGATCGGCCCGATTCGCTTAACCCTAGGGCCCTTTTAGTTAAGTTACGCTCGGTCGTTAGTTAGCCCATTAGGCCATTTTTCTTTATTTTCGTTTTTCTGTTTTAACAGAATAGTTCCAGATTTGAAAAATTCATAACTTTTATTTTACTTAATATTTTTAAGTGATTCTTTTTTCTTGGTTTGCAAATTTCTTATAGTTTCTGCAGAAAATATAATTAGCTATGTTAAAATTATTTAGAATAGCTTTATTTTAGTTTTAGACAGAATAGTAAATCTGCTATAAAATGAGTTAGGAAATTTATTTTTAATGATTCTTTTGTCCCAACTTTATTTTGACATTGCCTAACCGTAGGAATTAATTTGGGTATTTTAGGATTAATAAAAATAGTTTTAATCAGAATCTTGTTATTCTTAATTAATTAACTAGCTACTGTTTTCCTATTATTTTAATTAGCAAATAAATTTGTTTTTCACATGTGATTGATTATTCTAGGTTAGTTTCTGTCGCTTTATAGCATGAACTTTTATTTATAATAAATAAAACTTTTATTTTATTTTTCTTAATAGAAATTGAATTAGGCCTAATAGGAGTTTTATAATAGCTTTTAAATTGATTCTTTTTCTCCTAGTTGCTTAATGCATTCTTTTCTGTTAAGTTAACATAAACTCATGCTTAGGTTATGTTGAGAAAATCTTTGTTATGTAAAACTATTTCTAGTTGTTGCTTGAAGTAGGAAAACTTTGAGTTGGATTTTCTTGAGTTTTCCTTTGGGTTTTAATTCGTTTGTTTTGGTGTGTTTCATATTACTATGCTGTTATGAAAGTGATCATGTGCTATATGCTTATTGTGATTATTGTTTGTCTCGGTAGAGTTTCGAGTCTAAGCTTGCTACTCGATTCCCTAGCTTACTTAAGATCGTCAACAAGGCAAGTCATTGATCATACTTTCAATACCTATGATTTTATTGCATTAGAGTTATACCACCCCACCATGCATGCAGAGTTGAAATTTGAAGTTATAATCTTGAGTAGTATCATGTGGTAGGATGAACCAAATCCTTGTTACCATGACCGGGACGGAGTAGTTTACTTTTGCTATGCTCGTAGACGGGATTGGTTGAGTGAATTCATAAGCAAGATGTGAGAGTCAAGATGATGACAACCCCATGAACTTCAATGATCAAGATGGACTTCGAAATTCACTACTGGGTGGAGGACGGTTGACGGGCACCCTGGAGAACCCAGTGGTTGGCCGGGATGCATGGAGAAGTGCCATGACATCTTGCGGAAAGCTTCACCCAGCCACGAAGAGACGGATGGATGCCCATTGACCGGAAGCTTACCTGTGCAGCCGCAAGCCATTATGGGCTCTGGCTGGGTCAACCCTAGTTGTGACGCCTTTGACGGTACTACGAGATGTAGAAGAACAAGTAGGATTGATGGGTACCGCGGTGGCGTAAGAACTCTTTGGAAGACCTGTTTATTCATCCCGCCTTCAAACACCATGAAGTGCGAAGACTTAAAAGGAGGGAATGATTCTTGCGGGTAAAGTCATAAACCTCTGCAGAGTTAAAGATCTAATCGATTAGCCGTGTCCCCGGTTACGGACAATTTGAGCCTCTGGAACTTGGAAGTATTCGGAAATCTCAACATTGTAATTAATAAATTAATTGAGGGGTTATGAATTAATAATTTGGGAATGAGACATTGGTTGGCGGAACCATCTCAATAACTACCAACAATTTGTAGTATTTCCAAGCAAGTCCAATGTAGTAGGGAAAAACTGGCTTTTCGCAAAATGATGAAACTTAGAGCCCCACAGCCAAAATGCATATAGTGTTAGTAATTTTATTATTGTTATTCTCTTCATGACTTGCCAGCTTATTCAAAAGCTGACCTACACGGCTGCAACGCCTTATGTTGCGTAGGTATATTCCGATCAGAGTGAGGCTACGCCGCGCTTGGCGATTGCCCTTTGGAGTCGGATGGACTCGCTATTTCGCTCACGCTTCGCAGCTTATTTAGTTTATTTCTCATGAGTTGGCCTTCGCGAATTTATTCTATTGTAATAAAGACTCTATATGAGAATCGTAATAAATTCAGGTGTGATTGAACTTTGATTATTTCATCGATGTCTTGTGAGTACCAAAGATGATCTTGGGATGGTATGCATACGTAGACTTGACCGATTTTGGGTCAGGTCGCTACAGAGATGGTATCAGAGCACACGCTGACCGTAGGACGTAACCCCTAGGATCGGAAAGCCATAGGAAGAGACTATTTACTTTATATCCTTATCATTCCGTAATTCTCCCCTGTTCATTTCTGACTTCTCTCCAATTTTTAACATTCTAGATGGCCGTCGAGTTCACCCCAGTTTTGCTACCGGAGTTTTGTCAACCCGATGAGACGATGCCCTTCGGCAGGAAGCTGGTCCAGATGGTGAAGAAGCTGAAGATTGCTCTGCCCTCGATCACCGGGAAGCCAACCAATGCACTTCCGACGGATACCCGCTACAGGATTGAGGTGCACATTCCAGGGAGAACCTTCGGAGGACATACAGAGCCTATTGACTTTGAGTTTACCGACTTCAACTGGATCCTCGGAAGGGACATGGCGATCTATCGTGCACTCGGACATCTCCGAGAAGAGTACAGGGCCGAGCTCGATCCATCAGACCTCGCCATGGTTTCTCGCAGAGCAAGGAATGGAGATATCATCCGTACCGTAGAGGACGATTCCATTCTCTCTTATGTCCAAGACTTGGAGTGTCTCCTCAGGAAACGGGAGATTCAGACTCGCCAACTTCTCAAGGTACACAGGAGGCTGTTGTTCCGTGAACTGGAACTGGAGGAGAAGGCACACGCAGACTTCCTTGGCCATGAGGAAGAAATCGCGGACTTCATGGAGAGAGTCGACGACCTGAAGATGAAGCTTGCCGCAATAGAGGAAAAGATGGACTTGGGAGAGGACCTTTTTCCGAGTGGAGATGACGGACCCCTCGTGAGCAATGATCAGGATTTTGAAGGGAGTTCCACTGGAGGAAGCCGCAAGAGGAGGCGCCGCAACAGAGGACGCCACACCGGAGGACATCGCACCAGAGGACGCAAAGATTATTGATGAAGACCTTTAGTCGACCACCATGTTATTTTACTTTTTCGTCGATCAGTTAGGTCGATATTTTCGATTAGTCGTGAGCTTTTGTAATCGAGATTGAACCATGTTTGAGTGGAATGAATAAATGATTGGTGTGTTTATGTTTGTGCATTCATATGGGTAGTGTTATTTCTCATTAGACCATTGTTCTATTCTAATTTTCTCATCCACTCCAAAACACCAGATGCCTCCGAGACGTGACACCGGTTTTCCGCCGGAGCTCACCCAGCTACTCCAGCAGCAGAATGCCCTCATGCAGATTCTCATCCAGAATCAGAACAACAACAACAACAATCCACCACCACCACCCCCTGTTGACAACTTGACTCGATTCCTGAGGCTGAATCCGCCAGTGTTCTCTAGCAGCACTGAGCCGATTGTGGCCGATGATTGGCTCCGCAAGGTCGGAAGAGAGCTAATCACTGTTGGATGCACTGATGCAGAGAAGGTGCGCTTTGCCGCACATCAACTTGATGGACCTGCAGCTTCTTGGTGGGAGAACTACACCGCCACTTATCCCATTGGCAACATCACGTGGGATCAGTTCCAGCAGGCCTTCCGCACCGCTCATGTTTCAGTGGAGCCATGAGTGAAGAAGCGTTAGTTCGCAACTTACGCCAGGGAACCCGTCTCGTGGCGCGAAGACGTGGATGAGTTCAGCAAGTTAGCTAGCTATGCCCCGGATGACGTGGCCACAGATGCCGCAAAGCAGGAGAAGTTTCTCGAGGGACTCAATGATGAACTGGGTATGCAGCTTATGGTGGCTACTTTCAACAACTACCAGGAGCTGGTAGACAAGGTCATCATTCTTGAAGGCAAGCAGCAGCAGATTGATAGCCGCAAGCGGAAGTACAGCCAGGGGAAGCACAACTCTGGAGCTCAGCAGAAGCCCCGATATGCCCCATACTCAGGAGGGCATACCCATCATACCCATGGAGGACATAACCATGGAGGAAATGGGAACAACCGCAACCAGGACAACAAGTCAGGCAATGGCAATGGAAATGGTAATGGGAACCAGCATCGTTCTGCACCGGCTCCGAAGGATCTGAGTCACATCACCTGTTTCAAGTGCCAGAAAACAGGGCACTATGCCACCGACTGCCCGGAGGCCAAGCAGAGGAATGTAAACGGCAATGGAAGCTCAGCGAAGAAGCCCAACCCTTTCCCTCGTGCTCAGGTGAACCACATTGACGTGGAGGACGTCTATGATCAGCCGGACACTGTGGTTGGTAAGTTTTTATTGAATTCACGTTCAGTATTGGTACTCTTTGATTCTGGTGCAACGCATTCATTCATATCAAGGGTAGTTGTGGAAAAGTACGGGTTGCCAACTAAAACCCTTAGAAGCCCCTTCGCGTCGATTCTGCGGAGGAGAAATGATGGCAGGCTTAGGCTGTCATGCAACCCTCAACATCGGGAACCATAAATTTCCGCAGACCTCATAGTATTGGAAACCCAGACCTTGGATGTAATCCTAGGCATGGATTGGTTGACGGTTTGAAGGAAACATAGACTGTGCTCAAGAAGTCGATTCTGCTCACCACCCGGAGCGTAAGAGGATCAAGTATGTAGCCAGCATAGCCGATGAAGAATCAGTGCATTCCCTCACGGGAGTTGTTCAGAGGAAGTGACAAGAGTGCAAGATTTTCCCGATGTGTTTCCGGAGGAATTACCAGGAATGCCACCGGACAGGGACATTGAATTTCTGATTGAGTTATTGCCCGGCACAGCCCCAATATCCAAGAGACCATATCGGATGCCTCCGAACGATTTGAAAGAGATCAAGGAGCAAATTAATGAGTTATTGGAGAAAGGATACATTCGGCCAAGCTCATCACCTTGGGGAGCCCCAGTTCTTTTGGTAGAGAAGAAGGATGGAACCTTGAGAATGGTTGAGGATTATCGTTCGTTGAACGAAGTGACCATCAAGAACAAGTACCCTCTGCCTATGATTAATGATCTTTTTGATCAGCTAGTTGGAGCCAAGGTATTCTCCAAGATCGATCTTCGATCAGGGTATCATCAGTTGAAGATCCGTGAAAAGGATATACCCAAAACCGCATTCACTACCAGGTATGGTTTATATAAGTATACCGTCATGTCATTTGGATTGACTAATGCTCCTGCATACTTCATGAATTTGATGAACAAGGTATTTATGGAATATCTGGACAAGTTTGTTGTGGTGTTCATCGATGATATACTGATTTTCTCCAAGAGCGAGGAAGAGCATAAGGAACATTTGCGTCTAGTTCTGGAGAAACTTCGAGAACATCAGTTGTATGCCAAGTTCAGCAAATGTGAATTTTGGCTGAAGGAAGTTGGATTCCTCGGACATGTTATTTCAGGAGAAGGAATAGCATTGACCCCGCCAAGGTTGAATCGACCACCGATTGGCGATCACCCACCTCGACCAAGGAGATCCGCAGTTTTCTCGGACTCGCAGGATATTATCGGAGGTTCATTGAGAATTTCTCAAGATTGCCAAACCTATGACTGAGTTGTTGAAGAAGGAAGCCAAGTACATTTGGACCGAGGATTGTGAAGCCAGTTTTCAGGAATTGAAGAAACGTTTGGTCACAGCCCCAGTACTGATTTTGCCGGACATACACAAGGATTATCAGGTTTACTGTGACGCTTCTCGTCAAGGACTCGGAGGAGTACTCATGCAGGAAGGAAAAGTTGTAGCTTATACCTCTAGACAGCTACGACCTCACGAGATGAATTATGCCACACATGATTTGGAGTTAGCAGCCGAGTGCATGCACTCAAGACACTGAGACATTTCCTCATCGGAAACCGTTGTGATGTTTACAGATCACAAGAGCTTGAAGTATATTTTCACGCAGAAGAGTTGAACCTCGTGCAGAGGAGATGGCTAGAGTTGATCAAGGACTACGACATGAGATTGCATTACCACCCAGGTAAGGCTAATGTTGTAGCAGATGCTTTGAGCCGTAAGAGTTATGTGAATACTCTTATAGCAGGAGGATTACCCCAGGAGTTAGTCGATGACCTCAGAGATCTCCGATTGGAGATAGTTCCGAGAGGATATGTTGCAACTCTGGAAGTTCAGTCCACTTTGGCCGAAAGGATTCGTGAAGCTCAGAAGTCGGACAAGGAAATTGACGAGATAAAGCAAAAGATGAATGAAGGAAAAGCTAAAGGGTTTCGTAAAGATGAACACGCAGCTATATGGTTCGAGGATCGTATTTATGTGCCCAATGATCCAGAACTCAGGAAGCTAATTCTTCAGGAGGCTCATGATTCACCGTACTCGATTCACCCCGGTAACACCAAGATGTACCTGGATTTGAAGGAAAGTTTCTGGTGGACAGGTATGAAGAAGGATATTGCCGAGTACATAGCAGTATGCGATGTTTGTCAAAGAGTAAAGGCAGAACATCAGAAGCCAGCAGTGTTACTTCAACCTTTGCCGATTCCCGATTGGAAATGGGAAAAACTTGGAATGGATTTCATCACAGGATTACCCAGGACCCGTTCAGGTTACGATTCTATCTGGGTAGTGGTTGATCAATTAACCAAGGTAGCTCACTTCATTCCCGTGAAGACTACCTATACCAGTGCTAAGTTGGCCAAGATATACATGACCAGGATTGTATGTCTGCATGGAGTTCCGAGGAGTATCGTGTCAGATAGAGGAACACAATTTACCTCAAAGTTTTGGAATCAGTTGCATGAAACTTTGGGTACGAGGCTAGAATTCAGTACAGCTTTTCATCCGTAGACAGATGGACAGACCGAGAGAGTCAATCAGATTCTGGAGGACATGTTGAGAGCTTGTGTGCTAGATTATGGTTCTAGCTGGGATGATAATTTGCCATACGCAGAGTTCTCATACAACAACAGTTATCAATCCGATCAAGATGGCCCTTTCAAGCTCTATACGGAAGGAGGTGCGAACACCATTCTGTGGGATGGTGTTGAGATCGATCACTTTTCGGTTCCGATCTTATCGAGATTCAAGAGAAAGTCAAGCTGATTCGGGACAGACTCAAGATAGCACAATCGAGACGTAAGAGTTATGCCGACAAGAACGCAAGGAAGTAACTTACGAAGCGGAGACCGAGCATATCTTCGTGTGTCTCACTTCGTGGAATCAAGAGGTTTGGTGTCAAAGGAAAGTTAGCACCCGATTCATTGGCCCTACAAAATCCTCGAACGCCGTGGAGAAGTTGCTTACAAGTTGGAATTGCCGGAAGGATTGTCCGGAGTTCATGATGTCTTCCATGTTTCTCAGCTGAAGAAGTGTCATGCCGACATGGCCGATATTCCGTTGAGAGACACAGTGCCCCTAGAGGCCATTCAGCTCGACAGTTATCTAACTTATAAGGAGAAACCCGTCTGAATTCTCGAGACTGCGAGCAGAGTCACCCGCAGCAAGGTCATCAAGTTTGGCAAGGTGCTGTGGAGTCACCACTCCGAGGAAGAAGCCACCTGGGAGCGCGAAGAAGACATTCTTCGAGACCACCCGCACCTATTTGCTAGCCAACCCGAATCTCGAGGGCGAGATTCATCTTAATGTGGGTAGGTTTGTAACATCCCAAATTTCCTATTTGGAATGTTTTACAATTATAGCTAAGCATCTATGCATTCTGTGTGAATTTGAGTGCCATTTGGAGTTTCAGAAGATTTTGAGTTTTGGAATTTAAATTCAAACTTTGGCAAGTGGGAATCATTTCAAAAACTATGCCTGATAAATACTTGAGCAAAAGTATGAGAGGAGTAAACATGACACTCCAAAAATATCAGAGGAAAACAATGCCAAAAGTTTTGAATTCAAATTTGAGTTTTATTTGAATTTTGGAAAAATGATTTTTATAAACTTTGGATTTTGCCTGGAAAAATGTTCAAATGATAGGGAATATTCCCCTGATTATTTTGATATATATATATATATGTCCTATATAAAATATTTATATTTTATATTTTATATCTCTGTTTTTATTTTTTTTAAAAAAATTTAAATTGGAAAAAGATAAAAATACCCAGCGCCAGCCGAAGCTAATCTGCCCAGCAAAGACTGGCGACTCCACCCAGCGGCCCACCGAACCGGCCCAGCCAACGGCCGAGCCAGCCCAGCAAGCTAACCGGTCACCCCCCCTCGCCCGAATCTCCTTCCGCTCGGTCGCCCGCACCGATTCGCTCCCCCTCTCCCTCACCGACAGGCGGGCCACCACCTCCCTCTTCCCCTCGCCCACGCAACAACCCCTCGCCCGCTCACGGATCCGTGAGATCCGGATCCGCCATGACACGCTTCGCCCGCGTGCCCTCGCCCAAGATGAGGCCCCGCCCTATAAACCCCCCCGCACCCCATTCCCCCTCGCCCCTCACGGACCCTCTCTCCCTCGCTGCTGCGCTCATGGAGTAACGAACCCGCCGCCGCCATTTACCTCGCCGCCGCCCTAGCCCACCCCGAGCTCCACCAACTCCACAGGCGCTCCCCTCGTCGCGCCCTTTCGCCAGAACTCCCGCCGTCGCCCCGACCACGGAGACGCCGGACTTTTCGCCGCCCGAGCCGCCGCCGCCGTCGATCTCCGGTAAGCCACCGGAGTTCACCTCCCCCGTCCGATCTAATCTCGACGGTGTAGATTAGAACCCCCGAAGGGGTATGGTTCTTATTAGTGAACCGGGTTTTATTCCGGTTCATTGCGGTTTATTTTTAGGTAGGTTTTATTTATTTAGATCGGCCCGATTCGTTTAACCCTAGGGCCCGTTTTAGTTAAGTTACGCTCAGTGCGTTAGTTAGGCCCATTAGGCCATTTTTCTTTATTTTCGTTTTTCTGTTTTAACAGAATAGTTCCAGATTTGAAAAATTCATAACTTTTATTTTACTTAATATTTTTAAGTGATTCTTTTTTTGTTGGTTTGCAAATTTCTTATAGTTTCTGTAGAAAATATAATTAGCTATGTTAAAAATTATTTAGAATAGCTTTATTTTAGTTTTAGACAGAATAGTAAATCTGCTATAAAATGAGTTAGGAAATTTATTTTTTAATGATTCTTTTTGTCCCAACTTTATTTTGACATTGCCTAACCGTAGGAATTAATTTGGGTATTTTAGGATTAATAAAAAATAGTTTTAATCAGAATCTTGTTATTCTTAATTAATTAACTAGCTACTGTTTTCCTATTATTTTAATTAGCAAATAAATTTATTTTTCACATGTGATTGATTATTCTAGGTTAGTTTCTGTCACTTTATAGCATGAACTTTTATTTATAATAAATAAAACTTTTATTTTATTATTTCTTAATAGAAATTGAATTAGGCCTAATAGGAGTTTTATAATAGCTTTTAAATTGATTCTTTTTGCTCCTAGTTGCTTAATGCATTCTTTTCTGTTAAGTTAACATAAACTCATGCTTAGGTTATGTTGAGAAAATCTTTGTTATGTAAAACTATTTCTAGTTGTTGCTTGAAGTAGGAAAACTTTGAGTTGGATTTTCTTGAGTTTTCCTTTGGGTTTTGATTCGTTTGTTTTGGTGTGTTTCATATTACTATGTTGTTATGAAAGTGATCATGTGCTATATGCTTATTGTGATTATTGTTTGTCTCGGTAGAGTTTTCGGAGTGCGAAGCTTGCTACTATGATTCCCTAGCTTACGAAGATCGTCAGCAAGGCAAGTCATTGATCATACTTTCAATACCTATGATTTTTATTGCATTAGAGTTATACCACCCCACCATGCATGAAGTAGTTGAAATTTGAAGTTATAATCTTGAGTAGTATCATGTGGTAGGATGAACCAAATCCCCTTGTTACCATGACCCGGGACGGAGTAGTTTACTTTTGCTATGCTCGTAGACGGGATTGGTTGAGTGAATTCATAAGCAAGATGTGAGAGTCAAGATGATGACAACCCCATGAACTTCAATGATCAAGATGGACTTGAAATTCACTCATTGGGTGGAGGGCGGTTGTGGGCACCTGGAGAACCCAGTGGTTGGCGGGATGCATGGAGAAGTGCCATGACATCTTGCGGAAAGCTTCACCCAGCCACGAAGAGACGATGGATGCCCATTGACCGGAAGCTTACCTGCAGCCGCAAGCCATTATGGGCTCGCTGGGTCAACCCTAGTTGTGACGCTGGCCGGACGGTACTACGAGATGTAGAAGAACGGTAGGATTGGATGGGTACGGCGGTGGCGGAAGAACTCTTTGGAAGACCCTGTTTCATTCATCCGTCTTCAAACACCATGAAGTGCGAAGACTTAAAAGGAGGAATGATTCTTGCGGGTAAAGTGCGCAAACCTCTGCAGAGTTAAAGATCTAATCGATTAGCCGTGTCCCCGGTTACGGACAATTTGAGCCTCTGGAACATGGAAGTATTCGGAAATCTCAACATTGTAATTAATAAATTAATTGAGGGGTTATGACTTAATAATTTGGAAATGAGACATTGGTTGGCGGAACCATCTCAATAACTACCAACAAATTGTAGTATTTGCAAGCAAGTCCACTGTAGTAGGGAAAAACTGGCTTTTCGCAAAATGATGAAACTTAGAGCCCCACAACCAAAATGCATATAGTGTTAGTAATTTTATTATTGTTATTCTCTCTTCATGACTTGCCAGCTTATTCAAAAAGCTGACCTACACGGTTGCAACGTCTTATGTTGCAGAGGTATATTCCGATCAGGAGTGAGGCTACGCTCCGCGCTTGGCGATTGCCCTTTGGAGTCGGATGGACTCGCTATTTCGTCTACGCTTCCGCAGCTTATTTAGTTTATTTCTTATGAGTTGGCCTTCGGCCGAATTTATTCTATTGTAATAAAGACTCTATATGAGAATCGTGTAATAAATTCAGGTGTGATTGAAGTTTGATTATTTCATCGATGTACTGTGAGTACCAGCATGATCTTGGGATGGTACAGACACAAAGACTTGACCGATTTTGGGTCAGGTCGCTACAGTCTATGAGTTACCGAACCTACGGGGTCTCAAGATTAAGGCATTCATGACCTGCTGAGTGTTATTAGGGTGGGAGTGATGAGAATATATTGGTGGAATTGTTTCATTCATATTCGAAATAGTTCCAAGAGGATCCGGAAGTGTTTCGGTTCACCTGAAGGGTTTCAGAGAGTACCAGTAATACGAGTATTACTCATAAATATATATATATAGGTGGAAAATGTTTCTAGCAATGTTAAATTATATACAAAATGGTCTGAAAATATTTAGAACAATTTTATATTTAATTTAATATCAACGGGGCTTAAAAGGCCAAGAGGTGGAAGGTGACTTGGGCCACAAGGGCCCAAGTGGGGGAGGCGCCCTTCCCTAAGGAAGGAGACCGAATTGGGGTGGAGGAGGAGTCAGACTCCTCCCTCCCTGGCCGGAATTGGAGTCCTTCCCCCTTGGTGGCATCCATCCCTGTCCCCTCCAACCTATATATACTTGAGGATTTGTTCTCTTTTGAATACAAGTTTTGGAGCCTCCTCTAGTTCTTCTAGCTTTAGTTCTAGTTGGTCCTAGTTGACTAATTAGAGATGGACTAATCCTTTAATCCTCATAATTTGAAGCCCCATGTTCTTCTAATCTCCTCCCTCAAATTCTCCAGTGACGATTAGATCTGAATGGTGAAGCATTGCCGGATCATGAAGGTTGCATGCTTGCAACCAAGTTGAGAGGCTGTTCTTTTGGTCTTCAGTTTGAGGAACTATTCATGGGCGGTTCGCGGGATCGTTCATTGACGGTTCGAGGGACTCCAAGTACGATCTACACCGACACATTCTTCTTCCGCTGCAACTCGGCAACGGTAGTGATCATGATCCCAATCTGTTATGCATCCCCATATTGATCTTGGTTGTGTGTAGGCATGATTTTTTTTTTGTTTTATACTATGTTTCTCAACACCGGTATTAGAGAAGTTTTATTAGTAGGTGCAGATTGCGATCTAGATAACATGTGGATGTGAGGATTGATGTTCTTGCTATGCTTCCCTCCAGTGTTGCTTCTTTTTGACCTCTCGGACCTCCATGTTCCGGGGCCATGTCTATACAAGCTAGGCTCGTCAAGTTTAACCCAAGTATTCCGCATGTGTAAAACTGGCTTACACCGGTTCACTACTAGGGAAAACCTTATATACAGAAATTTAGCAGTAGCGCGTGTTAAAAAAGCACGCTGGTGCTAAGTAGCGGTAGCGCGCTGATGTAAACCGCACTACAGATACAGTTGTAGCAGTAGCGCGCTTGGAGATAAAAGCGCTACTACTGAAATTTCCACGGCTTAGCCAATAGGCTACACATAGTAGTAGCGATCTACGTCGAACCACGCTGCTGCTACTTGCTTTGTAGCAGCGCGTTTACGCTGAAAGGTGCTACTGCTAAAGGAAATAAAATTAAATGGAAAGCAAATAGAAAAGTTAATGAAAATGAAAGAAATAGAAAAAGGTGAAAGGAAAAAAATAAAATGTAAAGAAAAATAAATGAAAAAGGAGAAAAAAGGGAAAGAAATAGCAGTAGCGTGTATCGAGGAATGTGCTATAGCTAGCTTAGCAGTAGCACACTTCTAGAACGCGCTACTGCTACTTCTGACTTAACTGCGCGGTTCGTTCTTCCCCACGACCACTTCCCCCAAATCCAACTCCTCCACGCAATCGCCGCCGCCATCGCCCGTCGGCCGTCTCGCGCTCTCCCGTCGCTCTCCGCACACCCTCGACGCTGCCCCCGACCCCGGATTCGACGCCGCCCCGACCCGACCTCGACACCTCCTCCGCAAGACCCAGCCCGACCCGACCTCGACGCCACCTGCCCCTCCCTCGCCGCAGGCACCCGAGGTGAGCACGCCTGCTCCTCCCCCTCCCCTACCCCTGCCTAGGTTTCTTCAAAATTTAGTTGCATCAAATTAGTTAGGGTCCATATATGGGTGGAAACGAATCGGGTGCGGATGTTATCGGATACGGATGTGACTCGGATGTTTTCTTAGATGATGTTTTCCTAGATGATGAATAAACACTATTGTAGTGCATAATAAAATGAGTAATTTTTTAAGTTGGATAATTGGAATATCCGCTAGCACTTTCCACCCCTAGGTTCATCGAATTAGATGGTAATTAGGGCAATAGTTCCTAGGTACTAATTAGTTAGTAAGAACTAGGTACTAATTAGGGACTAGTTTATTTTAATTTATAGTAAGTTTACATTTAGTATGAACTTGTTGAATTAATAGAACTAGTTGAACATGTCATATTTGTTGTTATTTTTTTAGTTAAAGCAATTTTTCCCGCATCGACGTCGATGATGCCTATCCCGCGTCCTCGTCGTCGACTCGGCGGAGGACACCTGCTTGACAAGATGGGCCATCCCCGGGACTGGGCTCCGCTAGGCTGGTACTGGGAGGCGCTACCTACTGGTGGCGCGGGTTGGTGAGGAGCCCGCCCATCGTTTACACACGCAAAACACTTAGGGTTAACTTGACGAGCCTAGCATGTACAGACATGGCCTCGGAACACGGAGACCGAATGGTCGAACACGAGTCGTATGGAAGATACGATCAACATGAGAATGTTCACCGACGATGACTAGTCCGTCTCACGTGATGATCGGACACGGCCTAGTCGACTCGGATTGCGTAAACACTTAGATGATTAGAGGGATGTCTAATCTGAGTGGGAGTTCATTGAAATAATTTGATTAGATGAACTTAATTATCATGAACTTAGTCTAAAACTTTTGCATAATATGTCTTGTAGATCAAATGGCCAACGCTCATGTCAACTTGAACTTCAACGCGTTCCTAGAGAAAACCAAGCTGAAAGATGACGGCAGCAACTATACGGACTGGGTCCGAACTTGAGGATCATCCTCATAGCTGCCAGAAACAATATGTCCTAGAAGGACCGCTAGGTGACGCTCCGTCCTGCAGAACCAAGACATTATGAATGCTTGGCAGTCTCTCTTGATGATTACTCCCTCGTTCAGTGCGGCATGCTTTACAGCTTAGAACCGGGGTCCAAAAGCGTTTTGAGCATCACGGAGCATATGAGATGTTCGAGGAGCTGAAACTAGTTTTCCAAGCTCACGCCTGGTCGAGAGATATGACATCTCCGACAAGTTCTATAGTTGTAAGATGGAGGAAAATAGTTACGTCGGTGAGCACATACTCAAGATGTGGGTTGCACAACCGTATGACCCAGCTGAATATTAACCTCCACGATGAGGCGGTCATTGACAGAATCCTTCAGTCGCCCCCACCAAGCTACAAGAGCTTTGTGATGACCTACAATATGCAGGGGATGGTAAAGACCATTCCTGAAATATTCTCTATGCTGAAGTCAGCAGAGGTTGAAATCAAGAAAGAACATCAAGTGTTGATGGTCAATAAGACTACTAAGTTCAAGAAGGGCAAGGGCAAGAAGAACTTCAAGAAGGACGGCAAGGAGGTTGCCGCGCCCGGTAAGCAAGTTGCCAGGAAGAAGTCAAAGAATGGACCCAAGGCTGAGACTGAGTGCTTTTATTGCAAGGGGAAGGGTCACTGGAAGCGGAACTGCCCCAAATACTTAGCGGATAAGAAGGCCGGCAACACCAAAGGTATATTTGATATACATGTAATTGATGTGTACCTTACCGACTACTCGTAGTAACTCCCGGTATTTGATACCGGTGCCGTTGCTCATATTTGTAACTCACAACAGGAGCTGCGGACTAAGCGAAGACTGGCGAAGGACGAGGTGACGATGCGCGTCGGGAATGGTTCCAGAGTCGATGTGATCGCCGTCGGCATGCTACCTCTTCATTTACCTACGGGATTAGTTTTGAACCTCAATAATTGTTATTTGGTGCCAAGTTTGAGCATGAACATTGTATCTGGATCTCGTTTGATACGAGATGGCTACTCATTTAAATCCGAGAATAATGGTTGTTCTATTTACATGAGAGATATGTTTTATGGTCATGCTCCGATGGTCAATGGTTTATTCTTAATGAATCTCGAGCGTAGTATTACACATGTTCATAACGTGAATACCAAAAGATGTAAAGTTGATAAAGATAGTCCCACATACTTGTGGCACTGCCGCCTTGGTCACATTGGTGTCAAGCGCATGAAGAAGCTCCATGCTGATGGACTTTTAGAGTCTCTCGATTATGAATCATTTGACACATGCGAACCATGCCTCATGGGCAAAATGACCAAGACTCCGTTCTCCGGAACAATGGAGCGAGCAACCAACTTGTTGGAAATCATACATACCGATGTGTGCGGTCCAATGAGTGTTGAGACTCACGGAGGATATCGTTATGTTCTCACTCTCACAGATGACTTGAGTAGATATGGGTATGTCTACTTGATGAAACACAGGTCTGAGACCTTTGAAAGGTTCAAGGAATTTCAGAATGAGGTAGAGAATCAACGTGACCGAAAAGATAAAATTCTTACGATCGGATCGTGGAGGAGAATATTTGAGTCACGAATTTGGTACACACTTAAGAAAATGTGGAATCGTTTCACAACTCACGCCGCCTGGAACACCTCAGCGTAACGGTGTGTCCGAACGTCGTAATCGCACTCTATTGGATATGGTGCGATCTATGATGTCTCTTACCGATTTACCGCTGTCATTTTGGGGATACGCTCTAGAGACAGCTACATTCACTTTAAATAGGGCACCGTCTAAATCCGTTGAGACGACACCGTATGAATTATGGTTTGGGAAGAAACCTAAGCTATCGTTTCTAAAAGTTTGGGGATGCGATGCTTATGTCAAGAAACTTCAACCTGAAAAGCTCGAACCCAAGTCGGAAAAATGCGTCTTCATAGGATACCCTAAGGAAACCATAGGGTATACCTTCTACTTAAGATCCGAGGGCAAGATCTTTGTTGCCAAGAACGGATCCTTTCTGGAAAAGAGTTTCTCTCGAAAGAAGTAAGTGGGAGGAAAGTAGAACTCGATGAAGTACTACCTCTTGAACGGGATAGTAGTGCAGCTCAGGAAAATGTTCCTGTGATGCCTACACCAACTGAAGAGGAAAATAATGATGATGATCAAGGTACTTCAGATCAAGTTGCTACTGAACTTCGTAGGTCCACAAGGACACGTTCCGCACCAGAGTGGTACGGCAACCCTGTCCCGGAAATCATGTTGTTAGACAACGGTGAACCTTGAACTATGAAGAAGCGATGGCGGGCCCAGATTCCAACAAATGGCTAGAAGCCATGAAATCCGAGATAGAATCCATGTATGAAAACAAAGTATGGACTTTGGTGACTTGCCCGATGATCGGCGAGCGATAGAAAATAAATGGATCTTCAAGAAGAAGACGGACGCGGATGGTAATGTCACCATCTATAAAGCTCGACTTGTCGCTAAGGGTTATCGGCAAGTTCAAGGGATTGACTACGATGAGACTTTCTCTCCCATAGCGAAGCTTAAGTCCTTCCGAATCATGTTAGCAATTGCCGCATACTATGATTATGAGATATGGCAGATGGACGTCAAAACAACATTCCTTAACGGTTATCTTAAGGAAGAGCTGTATATGATGCAGCCAGAGGGTTTTGTCGATCCTAAGAATGCTGACAAAGTATGCAAGCTCCAGCGATCCATTTATGGGCTGGTGCAAGCATCTCGGAGTTGGAACATTCGCTTTGATGAGATGATCAAAGCGTTTGGGTTTATGCAGACTTATGGAGAAGCCTGCGTTTACAAGAAAGTGAGTGGGAGCTCTGTAGCATTTCTCATATTATATGTAGATGACATATTTTCGATGGGAAATGATATAGAATTCTTGGATAGCATTAAGGCCTACTTGAATAAATGTTTTTCAATGAAGGATCTTGGAGAAGCTGCTTTTATATTAGGCATCAAGATCTATAGAGATAGATCGAGACGCCTCATAGGTCTTTCACAAAGCACATACCTTGATAAGATTTTGAAGAAGTTCAAAATGGATCAGTCCAAGAAGGGGTTCTTGCCTGTATTGCAAGGTGTGAGATTGAGCTCGGCTCAATGCCCGACCACGGCAAAAGATAAAGAAGAGATGAGTGTCATCCCTATGCTTCAGCCATAGGATCTATTATGTATGCCATCTGTGTACTGGACCTGATGTAAACCTTGCCATAAGTTTGGTAGGAAGGTACCAAAATAATCCGGCAAGGAACCCGGACAGCGGTCAAGAATATCCTGAAGTACACGAAAAGGACAAAGGACATGTTTCGTTTATGGAGGTGACGAAGAGCTCGTCAGAAGGGTTACGTCGACGCTAGCTTCGACACAGATCTCGATGATTCTAAGTCACAAACCGGATACGTGTATATGTTGAATGGTGGAGCAGTAAGCTGGTGCAGCTGCAAGCAGAGCAACGTGGCGGGATCTACATGTGAAGCGGAGTACATGGCAGCCTCGGAGGCAGCGCATGAAGCAATTTGGGTGAAGGAGTTCATCACCGACCTAGGAGTCATACCCAATGCGTCGGGGCCGATCAAACTCTTCTGTGAAAACACTGGAGCTATTGCACTTGCCAAAGAGCCCAGGTTTCACAAGAAGACCAGGCACATCAAGCGTCGCTTCAACTCCATCCGTGAAAATGTTCAAGATGGAGACATAGAAATTTTCAAAGTACATACGGATCTGAATGTCGCAGATCCGTTGACTAAACCTCTTCCACGGACAAAACATGATCAACACCAGAACTCTATGGGTGTTCGATTCATCACAATGTAACTAGATTATTGACTCTAGTGCAAGTGGGAGACTGTTGGAAATATGCCCTAGAGGCAATAATAAAAGCATTATTATTATATTTACTTGTTCATGATAATTGTCTTTTATTCATGCTATAACTGTATCATCCGGAAATCGTGATACACGTGTGAATATATAGACCACAATACGTCCCTAGTGAGCCTCTAGTTGACTAGCTCGTTGGTTGACGAGATAGTCATGGTTTCGACTATGGACATCGATGTCATTGACAACGGGATCACGTCATTAGGAGAATGACGTGATGGACAAAACCCAATCCTAAGCATAGCACAAACATCGTGTAGTTCGTTTTGCTAGAGCTTTTCCAATGTCAAGTATCTCTTCCTTAGACCATGAGATCGTGTAACTCCCGGATACCGTAGGAGTGCTTTGGGTGTACCAAAGCGTCACTGGCGTAATCGGGTGACTATAAAGGTGCACTACGGTATCTCGAAAGTGTCATTGGGTTGACACGGATCGAGACAGGATTTGTCACTCTATATGACGGAGAGGTATCACTGGGCCCACTCGGTAGTGCATCATCATAATGAGCTCAAAGTGACCAAGTGTCTGGTCACGGGATCATGCATTACGGTACGAGTAAAGTGACTTGCCGGTAACGAGACTTAACGAGGTATTGGGATACCGACGATCGAGTCTCGGGCAAGTAACATACCGTCTAACAAAGGGAATAGTATACGGGGTTGCTTGAATCCTCGACATCGTGGTTCATCCGATGACATCATCGAGGAGCATGTGGGAGCCAACATGGGTATCCAGATCCCGCTGTTGGTTATTGATCTGAGAGTCGTCTCGGTCATGTCTGCGTGTCTCCCGAACCCGTAGGGTCTACACACTTAAGGTTCGATGACGCTAGGGTTATTAGGAAGACTTGTATGTGATTACCGAATGTTGTTCGGAGTCTCGGATGAGATCCCGGACGTCATGAGGAGTCCCGGAATGGTCCGGAGGTAAAGATTTATATATGGGAAGTCATCAAACGAACACCGGAAAAGTTTCGGGGCATATCGGTATTGTACCGGGTCCACGGGAAGGTTTTCGGAGGTCCACCGGGAGGGGACACCCCTCCCGGGGGGGCCACATGGGCTGCGTGGGGAGGGAGCCAGCCCCTGGTGGGTTGGGCGCACCCCCTCCCTTGGGCCCTTGCGCCTAGGGTTGAGGGGGGAACCCTAGGGTGGGGCGCCCCCCCTTGCTTGGGGGGCAAGCCCCCCTCCCCTTGGCCGCCGCCCCCCTCTAGATGCATCTAGAGGGGCCGGCCCCCCCTCCTCCCTTCCTTTATATATAGAGGGGTGAGGGGAGGGCTGCATACACAACTTGAAGGCGCAGCCCCTCCCCTCCCCAACACCTCTCCTCCTCCGGGTGTGCTTGGCGAAGGCCTGCCGGAGAACTGTCACTCCATCATCATGACGCCGTCGTGCTGTTGCTGGAGCCATCTTCCTCAACCTCTCCTTCCTCCTTGCTGGATCAAGACGGAGGAGACGTCGTCCGTACCGTACGTGTGTTGAACGCGGAGGTGCTGTCCGTTCAGCACTTTGGTCATCTGTGATCCGAGTACGACTCCATCATCACCATCCCTTGAACGCTTCCCTTTTCGATCTACAAGTGGTATGTAGATGCAAACTCATTCCCTTGACTCGTTGCTTAGATGAACTCATAGATGGATCTTGGTGAAACCGTAGGAAAAATTTTAATTTTCTGCAACGTTCCCCAACAGGGCCCACCCGGTCAAAGTTGTGCATTGGAATTTTGAACATCACAGACCACCCTTTTCACTCATATATATTTGGGCCACATGCTGGTGTGGCTGTCTTATGACCCTCTCTAACATGTTTTTGCTGCAATGACTTTGAACGCTCAACGGACACGGGTGTAATGTCTTAACCGTATGCGATGCAAGTCTTGCTGTGAATCAACACGATCGCAAGCGCGATTAAAGGTGGAGGTCTTGGCTCAATCGTGTGTGATGCAAGCGCTGTAAAATCACCACGACTGCGCAAGCGCGAGCAAAGGTGGAGGTACTGGCTTAACTGTGTGCGATGCAAGTGCGCTGTAAAATCACCACATGCACAAGATAAAGGTGGATAGTTTATTTAGATTGAATTCCATGTCTGCGTCTGAAAATTAGGACGAACCGTGTGGGATAGACCGGCTAGCTACAAATCTAAAAACAAACTACCTGCCTTGAGCGTTGCAAAAATTGGCAGTTCTGCCACTTTTCCTTATTATCATACACGCATATTCTTATTGGATAGTGCGTGATCTTAGGTACTCCCGCCCCGAATCAATTCCTTTACCCAAATTTTAGTAGCTGCCGTAATTCAACCGTCACCCACACTCCTCCAGCACCGACCTTATGGTAAAATTGCAGTAGCCGAGGCTTTGAACCGTCGCCCTCCCTCGTCCACCACCATATCCACCCACCATTATTAAAATTTTCAGTAGCCGCAGCATATCCTCAAACACCAGCCCCCCCTCTACTACTAGGAAAAGGGCTATAGATGATATGGACATTAATGGCGCACCATATATGTGGTGTGCCATTATTGACATACTACTCACCTGGTGTGTGGTGCGCCATTAGTAGTTTTGAAAAAAAAAATCAAAAAATTTGTTAGTAATGACGCACCATGGGATAGTGCACCATTATATAACTAGTTGACATAGTAATGACGCACCACACCCACCATGCGCCATTGTTAGTAGTGGCGCACCAATGGGCAGTGCGCCATTATTAACAATTTTTTTTCAAAACTACTAATGGCGCACCACACATCAGGTGCACCATTAGTAACCACAGTGCTAAATGCCCCCGTGGACCGCCTTTTCAGTTTAAAAAAATAAAAGAAAATAAGTTCCCATGTGATATGTGGTCTAGTTGTTGGGAAAATTTACAAATATGAATTTCCACTTTATTTGCAAAATCTCTCTGGAATTTAGAAAAATCATCTACTCGAAAAATCATCTTCAAAATCCCCAAAACCGAACAGAACGAATGATACGGGGCTTTTAAGATCTAGAGGGGGGAAATGAAAAAAAATCAAACTTACTAGTGGCGCACCATTTGCTAGGTGCGCCACTAGTAACAGAAAAAAAAATTGGTTTCAAAAAAATTTTAGAATTTTTTTTTCAAAATATGATACGTAATATGACCGGGAAGTTTGAAATATTTTTTCAAAATTTCATCAGACTCATGAACATGAACAAAGTCCTAGACATCAACGAGGTTTAATAGGATTGATATGATAGATATATCAACAAGTGCTTGTGAAGTGAGCTGGTGCTGGGGTTGGATAGAACTGTGAAGTTAAGCGTGCTTGGGCTGGAGTAGTGTGAGGATGGGTGACCTTTCAGGAAGTTTGACCACAGAGTGCGATTTGACTTGAGATTAAGCATATTGACCCGAGATTAAGCCATAGTGACCAGAGATTAAGAAAAAAGGAAAAATGAAAATAAAAATCTGAAAAAAATCGAAAAAAATTGTTAGTAATGGCGCACTTCTGTGGTGCGCCATTACTATCTGGGATACTAATGGTGCACCATGTGATATACTAATGGCGCACTCCATGGTGCGCCATTAGTATCTGGTATACTAATGGCGCACCAGGGATGCGCCATTAGTAGCCCAACTAGGTGCGCCACTAGCAGGCCTTTTCCTAGTAGTGCTCCACTGTCCCGCCACCCACCCACCCCCCCTCCCCCTCTCGAACCCGAGCTCGCCGCCGCCGCCAACCCCTGCCGGTTTGCCCGTTCCTCCTAGCTTAGATAATAAAGTTCAGGTTACCCAACGACTCCCATACCGTCGCCCCACTCCCCTGAGTTTTTAGATGAGGCCTGCGGCGTCCCTCCCCGCCAGATGCACATTCCCAGCTCTAGAATGTCGCAGACTAAGCTCGACCACATATCCCGGGGATCCCGACGAGCGTTCAGCCAAGAAGAGGTTTATCATGGCCTCTCTGGCAGACGTTGGAGAGGTGGTCGTCGTTCGCCCTGACCTATCGATCCCGGAGCACCACGTCATCGCGGAATCCGGTGAAGACATTGACTATGTTGCCATGCCGAAGGCTTCATGTCTCCGGGCTAGCGTATTACTGTATCTCGGAAAGCTGGCTACGACATCAAGCTCGTCGACAACGACGGCTTCACGCGGGCCATGTCACAAGTTAAGTGGTCCATCCCCAACCCCTCTGGTTCAACCGTCGTCGATCTCTTCAACGGCCATGCCGCTGATCTCCTTTGCTACGCGTCAAGGATTTGTGATCCTTGTACAACATCGAGCCCATTTTGTCATTTCTGAAGGACACGTTCTACGGTGGCAGCTTGGGATCCTCAATTGCCAAGTCATATCTCCTCGACCACGACCACGGGCGCACCATGGGTATGTGCTCTTCCAACTGGAAAGATCCCGTCCATGACATGTGAGGCAACATCCTATCAGCAAATCTTACCTTTCATAGCTTGCCAACCCGTACCCTTTGTTGTAGTAGCATTTGTCGTGTGGTGTGTTTAACTGTGACGTGCTTAATCATTTTAGTTATGCAAAAATGTATTGTTCAATAGGGCTATGTGATGTTTAAGTATGCACTTCAGTTTCACGAATGGCTATATTGGGTTGTCTATAGTGAGTAGATGCCTTGTTTATCTGTATTTGGTTGTTAGGTTGGTTGAAGTGAGCATTTTTTCAATTATCGAGTTGATGCCTTGTTTATATGTATTTGGTTCTTAGGTTGGTTGAAGTGAGCATTTGTCCAGCTATCAATAAGATGCCTTGTTTATCTGTATTTGGTTGTTAGGTAGGTTGCAGTGAGCATTTGTCCAGTTTTCAAGCAGATGCCTTGTTTATCTGTATTTGCTTGTTAGGTTGGTTGCAGTAAGCATTTTTCCAGTTTTCAAGCATATGCCCTGTTTATTTGTATTTGCTTGTTAGGTTGCTTGCAGTGAGACTCTGGCCAGTTTTCAATGGCTATATTTGGTTGTTATACTGATCATTTATGCCTTGTTTATGTCAGACATTCACAATGTGATGTTCATTATGTGCAAGTCGAATTGTGCCACTCATTGCATCAATACCAGTTTGAGCGGCTATATTTGGTTCGATTATGCTGGTGTAGTTAACACATGCCCTTTATTTCAGTCTTACACATTTATCAGGTGTGATGTTTAAGCATTACCTACGTTCTATTCATTTTCAACAATACCAGTTTGAATTGTAATAATTTATGGTTGTTAAGCCTGTTGTCGGTAACATTGACTTCCATTTTATACTGCTTTAACAGCATGCTGAAACCAACACATTCAAGTTATCATTTGGAGATGATGTTGTTTACCTTTTCTATATTCGTTTGATGTTAAGGTTGCTATACTTATCATGCATTTCCACTACTTATGTAGGACAATAATGGTAGTGGCCACTATTTTCCGCCGAGGTTAGTTTCATCCCTTAGCTTGTACTCCCCCTGTCATTCCATAATGTAGTGCATATAGATCCAGGCCTGGACACTTGTTAGCTTCTAATATTGACTTGTTTCTTGTAGGTACATATGCCCTTGGCAAGGATCCATGCATCGACCCTTTTTGCGTATGGGGCAATGAGATATTCATGAATAAGCATCAAGTAAGGAAACTGATTAGGATTATTAGCAAAAGATACGAAAGGTGGCAAGCAAATTATTTGTTCATGCTCTATCCAACACAACAGTGAGCTGTAGGATGGTAACTACAAACTCTGCAACCTTCTCTTTTTACTGCCCATAATGAGTTGTTACACAACAGTGTCTGAATCTTTTTCGTTCGCAGTGGTTCCTGAAGCAATTCACTCAAGATTACCTCGCAAAGTACATGATTGGTGGACACGCAATGAAGGTTAAAGTATTTCATCTAGACTACAATGAGCATCGAGAAGTCCTAATGAACACAGTGAAAGATGGACGGGCAGCCATCACAAGGGGTTGGCCTAGAGTCGTGCGCGCATTATGCATGGAGGAGGGCACAATATGGGCATTCCGCTTCACCTTCTCCACAACCAGAATGTCTTCGCCTCTCTCTTTCTGATCTTTAGTACAACTGTGGTTCATCGTTCTTTACTTGGTACTTCTGTAATTGTTTAGTATATATACATGTGCATCGAATTATGCATTCATGGTTGAACCTATATTTGTAATAAACATGGTTTGATATGAAATAAGTGATTACCTACTTTCAAATTCAAAACATGTGATTTTTAAATTAGGGATTACACCGCACACGGTTTGTGAAAGTGAAACGTCTACGATAGACGTGGAGATCAGACACGTTTCTATGATCTACTACGTGTGCGATCAATCTCTACTGCACACACGATCAGCCAAGAAAAAACGTGTGCGATTAACAACAACATCACACACAGTTCTTTCTTATTAAATGTTTGCGATAGTCAGCTTATCACACACGCTTCGCAATTATGGACTGTTTGTGATGTTGTGCGCATCGCAAACATTTGGTCACAGAAGAACGCGTGCGATAGGTCGATCATCAGATCGGGTACGATGGATGAATGTGGGGCGTATTCAAGCGGATACAGTTTTATAGCAACAATAGTGTGCTCTTATATCGAATTGCATACAGGCGAGGAAAAGTAAATGTGTATGATTGTCTGCTTCTACAATCATGAACCGTTTGTAATGGGTCACGCATAGTAAACGTAGCACCACAAAATACTGACTGCGATGGCAATGCTAGCACATAGGATAGGAGGTAAATCTGGTGGACATGATCACTTCTAAAGAATTAATTAAAAAACAGAACATGTACCTTCTAGAAGCTAGAAATTCCTAGGTAAGGAAAAAGTACAGAAACCGTCAAAAATCAGGTTTTTTATTTTTATATGAAATATGGCATGTGTCCAAAAAAATGTGTTGGAGGAGACATTTGTGGCTCCCAGACGAACAAACATGGAGTTGGACTCCTCGGGCACCAGGGCCCACAGAAGTCCTCTTTGTTGGGGAATGTAGTAATTTCAAAAAAATTCCTACGCACACGCAAGATCATGGTGATGCATAGCAACGAGAGGGAGAGTGTGTCCACGTACCCTCGTAGACCGAAAGCAAAAGCGTTAGCACAATGTGGTTGATGTAGTTGTACGTCTTCACGATCCGACCGATCAAGTACCGAACGCACGGCACCTCCGAGTTCAGCACACGTTCAACTCGATGACGTCCCTCGAACTCCGATCCAGCCGAGCTTTGAGGGAGAGTTCCGTCAGCACGATGACGTGGTGACGATGATGATGTTCTACCGACGCAGGGCTTCGCCTAAGCACTGCTACAATATTATTGAGGTGGATTATGGTGGAGGGGAGCACCACGGCTAAGAGATCCAAGGGATCAATTGTTGTTTCTCCAAGGTGTGCCTCCCTCCCCGTATATAAAGGAGCGGACGAGGGGGGAGAGGGCCGGCCCTTATGGCGCGCCCCGGAGGAGTCCTACTCCCACCGGGAGTAAGATTCCCCCCCTTACAAGTAGTAGGAGTAGAAGTCAAGGAAAGTGAAGAGAGAACATAAGGAAGGAGGGGGCGCAGCCCCTCCCCCTAGTCCAATTCGGACTAGGCCTTGGGGGGTGCGCGCAGCCTCTCCTCTCTCTTTCCCCTAAAGCCCAATAAGGCCCATATACTCCCCGGCGAATTCCCGTAAATCTCCGGTACTCCGAAAAATACCCGAATCACTCAGAACCTTTCCAATGTCCGAATATAGTTGTCCAATATATCGATCTTTACGTCTCGGAATTCGAACTACCTTCGATACATCAAAACACATAAACTCATAATACAACCGTCATCGAACTTTAAGCTTGCGGACCCTATGGGTTCGAGAACTATGTAGACATGACCGAGACACGTCTCCGTTCAATAACCAATAGCGGAACCTGGATGCTCATATTGGCTCCCACATATTCTATGAAGATCTTTATCGGTCAAATCGCATAACAACATACGTTGTTCCCTTTGTCGTCGGTATGTTACTTGCCCGAGATTTGATCGTCGTTATCTCAATACCTAGTTCAATCTCGTTACTGGCAAGTCTCTTTACTCGTTCTGTAATACATCATCCCGCAACCAACTAATTAGTTGCAATGCTTGCAAGGCTTATAGTGATGTGCATTACCGAGTGGGCCCAGAGATACCTCTCCGACAATCGGAGTGACAAATCCTAATCTCGAAATACTCCAACCCAACAAGTACCTTCGGAGACACTTGTAGAGCACCTTTATGATCACCCATTTACGTTGTGACGTTTGGTAGCACACAAAGTGTTCCTCCGGTAAACGGGAGTTGCATAATCTCATAGTCATAGGAACATGTCTAAGTCATGAAGAAAGCAATACTAGTGACAAGTAGAGGCATACTAGTGACACTCTGTTTGTCTATGTATTCACACATGTATCATGTTTCCGGTTAATACAATTCTAGCATGAATAATAAACATTTATCATGATATAAGGAAATAAATAATAACTTTATCATTGCCTCTAGGGCATATTTCCTTCAGTCTCCCACTTGCACTAGAGTCAATAATCTAGTTCACATCATCATGTGATTTAACACCAATAGTTCACATCACCATGTGATTAACACCCATAGTTCACATTCTCATGTCACCAACACCCAAAGGATTTACTAGAGTCAATAATCTAGTTCACATCGCTATGTGATTAACACCCAAAGAGTACTAAGGTGTGATCATGTTTTGCTTGTGAGAGATGTTTAGTCAATGGGTCTGCCACATTCAGATCCATATGTATTTTGCAAATTCCGACGTCTACAATGCTCTGCACGGAGCTACTCTAGATAATAGCTCCCACTTTCAATATGTATCCAGATTTAGACTTAGAGTTATCTGGATCAGTGTCTAAACTTGTATCGACGTAACCCTTTATGACGAACCTCTTTGTCACCTCCATAATCGAGAAACATATCCTTATTCCACTAAGGATAATTTTGACCGTTGTCCAGTGATCTACTCCTAGATCACTATTGTACTCCCTTCCCAAAATTAGTGTAGGGTATACAATAGATCTGGTACACAGCATGGTATACTTTATAGAACCTATGGCTGAGGCATAAGGAATGACTTTCATTCTCTTTCTATCTTTTTCCGTGGTCGGGCTTTGAGTCTTACTCAATTTCACACCTTGTAACACATGCAAAGAACTCTTTCTTTGACTGTTCCATTTTGAACTACTTCAAAATCTTGTCAATGTATATACTCATTGAAAAAACTTATCAAGCGTCTTGATCTGTCTCTATAGATCTTGATGCTCAATATCTAAGTAGCTTCACTGAGGTCTTTCTTTGAAAAACTCCTTTCAAACACTCCTTTATGCTTTGCAGAATAATTCTACATTATTTCCGATCAACAATATGTCATTCACATATACTTATCAGAAATGCTATAGTGCTCCCACCCACTTTCTTGGAAATACAGGCTTCACCGCAAGTCTGTATAAAACTATATGCTTTGATCAACTTATCAAAGCGTATATTCCAACTCCGAGATGCTTGCACCAGTCCATAGGTGGATCGCTGGAGCTTGCATATTTTGTTAGTACCTTTAGGATTGACAAAACCTTCTGGTTGCATCATATACAACTCTTCTTTAATAAATCCATTAAGGAATGCAGTTTTGTTATCCATTTGCCAGATTTTATAAAATGCGGCAATTGCTAACAAGATTCGGACAGACTTAAGCATCACTACGAGTGAGAAAATCTGTCGAAAACCTTTTGCGACAATTCGGCCTTTGTAGATAGTAACACTACTATCAGTGTCCGTCTTCCTCTTGAAGATCCATTTATTCTCAATGGCTTGCCGATCATCGGGCAAGTCCACCAAAGTCCACACTTTGTTCTCATACATGGATCATATCTCAGATTTCATGGCCTCAAGCCATTTATCGGAATCTGGGCTCATCATCGCTTCCTCATAGTTCGTAGGTTCGTCATGGTCAAGTAACATGACCTCCAGAACATGATTACCGTACCACTCTAGTGCGGATCTTACTCTGGTTGACCTACGAGGTTCGGTAGTAACTTGATCTAAAGTTTCATAATCATTATCATTAGCTTCCTCACTAAATTGGTGTAGGTGTCACAGGAACCGGTTTCTGTGATGAACTACTTTCCAATAAGGGAGCAGGTACAGTTATCACATCAAGTTCTACTTTCCTCCCACTCACTTCTTTCGAGAGAAACTCCTTCTCTAGAAAAGATCCATTCTTAGCAACGAATATCTTGCCTTTGGATATTTGATAGAAGGTGTACCTGTGGCGACCGATTTTTCCGGTTTCAATCCCAGAAAAATGGCCCTTGTGCTTACCAGCCCCAGGATAACTGTTAGCTGATAAGGCACCAACTTGATACAAAGATTCCAAGCAAAATACCATACATGTATTACAAGACCATTCTGGCCTGAAAGTACAACAAAAGGTTTCTAAAGGTTGATGGCGGAGCGGATTATGAAACACCCTCGTCTATGGGACTCCATTTCCCACGAGGAACAGTGACCAGGTTAACTCCTATCTTGGCGTGGCGGCTATCACCGTTAGTTTAGTTACGGGATTGTCATCATAGCGCTCCTCTCCAAGCATGAAATCTGGCCAAGACAATAGCCGAGGGACAAGCCAGTGAGTACTTTGAATGTACTCGCAAACATAATGAACACAGGCATAATTTAACAATGATGTGCTGAAAATATATTATGATCATGACGTTAGTCACATAAGATAAATAAAACTCTGATGCGTGCAAGCATGTTATTTGCGAATATGCAGTAATATGGTAGTATTAAAATCATGAAATAAATAACATAAGGGACTTCAAAAGAAATGCCACAATCGGGCGTCTGGGCGACACTGCATAAAAGGCTTTAAAAGAAATGCCAAAGTCGGGTGTCTTAGCGACACCGCATAAAGGGCTTTAAAAGAAATGCCACAGTCGGGCGTCTTAGCGACACCGCATAAAGGGCTTTAAAAGAAATGCCACAGTCGGGCGTCTTAGCGACACCGCATAAAGGGCTTTAAAAGAAATGCCACAGTCGGGCATCTTAGCGACACCACATAAAGGGCTCGTAAATAAACAAAGATAATGCATGATCGGGCGTCGGCGATCCCACATAAAGGGCTTATAAATAAACAAAAACAATGCTGCGGTCGGGCTGTCGATTGTACTAGAGTAGAGGTACCTAGTACCCGAACTTCGTCTGCGGACAGATTCTGATGCCCTGCAACGGGCGGCCTGATAGCCACCAAGATCCTCGGTGGCTCCTTGGGGCCATTCAAGAACAAAGTAGTCAAGACCCGGCAAGAGAAGCTTGCGGGAAGGCCCAGCGCAAAAGCGAGGCCCGGCAAGTGGCGGGCGCTGAACCCCAAGCATGACAAGGTTCCCTTGTGGCAAAGGCGCTTGCGAGGCGGGCGACCTCTCTTCATCTCCGTTCCAGCCCACCCGCCAGCGTGTCACCACGGGGCTCTCCAGTCTGGCGATGTCGACGGGCTGTGCAGCCAGCGGGGAGTAGCGACAGAGGCAGTGACAAGCCACCATCGTGGCGGACGGAGGCGCCTTAGCAGTCCCTGTTACACTGTTAAAGGCGGCCGGGGCGGGCATTGATGACTCTTGTCCCTTGCCGTCGAGTTAGGTATAGGTTCTTGTACCTTTGTACAAGCGGTGTACCAACCTAGGTTTTACCATTGTGACCTTGTCTACTTGCCACATGTGGTAGCCCCTTGAGCCTATAAAAGGAGGCCGAGGGCAGCGTGAGGGGTTCGATTAAGGCTGGGTTTCTAGTCTAGCTCCAGCTTAGTTCATGACACTCAGGTTAGGTCTTGTAGCCAGCATTGCTCCCTAGCAAGAACACCAGATAATCCACAAAGCAGCAGTAGGAGTATTATCTCTCCGGAGAGCTCCGAAGCTGGGTAAAAAACCCTCTCGTGCGCATCGCCTCGACCCGCTCTTTGTGCGGTCTCCGCCCCCTTCCGAACCACAAAGGGACCCAGGTCCCGTAGGTGCTCGTGGGGCACGATCAGCTCTTCACCCCCGACATCTTTGGCGCGCCAGGTAGGGGGCGCGTCGAGGTTGTGCGAATCCGTTCCGGCGGTCGCACTAGCAACTCCATCAACGTCTTCGTCGACATGGCGCCGAAGAAGAAGCCTTCGGCAGCAGCTGAGCCGTCGCGTCGAACCCACCACCACGGAGCCATCAGGTGGTGGGGAAACGCTAGCGGAGGACGGCGTCGTCGAAGAGCCACGATGTCGTCGGGTCCAAGGACAGCGGCGGGCGTCGGCGTCGAATCTGCACGCGTCCATCGCGAGGAGGCGGGATAGGCGGCGTCATGATACCCGCGGCACCATCGATCTTTGGATAAAGGCCAAGCTGGAGGATCTCGAGGCCCTCGAGACCGCATGCACCTCGGCATGCGGAGCAGGTAGAATGCGGTCGCTGGGCGGGATGCTGCTCCTCCTAACTTGGTTAGGAGTTGAGCATATCTCATTCTTCGCTCGTCGCCCTTGCCGCCAACCACGCGGCGGAAGCCTTGGCAAAACTCAACTGCTCTAGATTACCCTCAACGGCCGTTAAGGTCGACGAATGGAGGCCACAATTCAAAGTCTCATCGGCCGCCACGGCGCGCGTCCCACGGCAACCAAGTGCCCGCGGCGCGGCAGGCGACAAAGCGCGAGCGATGGCGGCAGACTTGCGGGTGCACCCGTACCTCCCCTTCGAAGGCCAAGATCGCCGACTCGCCGGATCCACCTCGACAGCGACTCCACGGCGTCGTCCGGATCCTGGCTTCGTCGCGACCAACGCCAAGTTCTTGGGAGGCGGCAAGAAGAGGGCGCTTCGAACCGAATCGGCGCCCGAAGAAGCCTTGTCAATCGACCAACAAGCGGGCCCCCGTCGATATGCATGCGCCGAGAGAACAGGCGACTTGCGTCTGTGATAGGTTGCCCTGCGTTCACTCGTGAGCTGCGGCAAGTCCGGTGGCCCGACAAGAAGAACTTCAAACCAGATGTGCGAGAGAAATGCGGCGGCGGGACACATCCATCGGAGTTCCTCAACATCTACACCATCGCGGTGCAAGCTGCGGGGGCGAGGCGACAAGATCCTCGTAACTACTTCCCTTAGTGCTCAAGCCAAGCGTCGGATCTTGGCTCATGCACTTGCCGGATGGCTCTATTTCTTCTTGGGCAGATTTGTGCCACCAGTTTGTTAGGCGCCTTCACGGTGACCACAAGCCTCACGGCCAGAGAGTGATCTCCACCTGCTTGCCCGGAAGGAGGAGTCTGCGCAAATTCATCGAGAGATTGATCGAGTGCACTATAACATCGGGCGTCCACCCTGCTGCGATGATTAGTGCATTCCATCGAATGTCTGAAATCGCGAGGATGAGGAGGAGATGGCGATGTGCAAAGTGAAGGGCGTCGTGAGCTCATACGGCCGACAAGTGTGCACGCTGCTGAAGAAGGAAGAAGGCTCCGGAGAGAGTGTGGGGCGAGTCGGCGGTGAGGGACCGCCCGGCAAGAATAGCGGCGGAACAACAGGAGGAAGAAAAAACAAGAAGTACTAGTTGTCGAGCAGTCCGGCAAGGATGGTGCCGCCAACCAAGCCAAGGCGGTGGCTCTGGCAAGGAGGTTGCCGTTGACACCGACCGCCAAGGCTGTGGCGACGCCCGACAAAACTGGCAGCTCAACAAGCAATCTTGTAAAATTCACGCACTAAGGGCCATGATCTCGGAGCTGCAAGAAAGTCGAGCAGCTTGTTGAGCTCTGAAAGCTGAATCTGGCGGCGGGACAAGGAGAAAGCCCAAGAAGGTGCAGGTGCAGCCAGTGAAGAGACCGGTCGGGGAGGGCGCCTTGCGGCAAGGCCAAGCAGCGGCAAGGAGACAGAGACCTCCCGTGGCGCGACAAAGAAGAAGATGAAGATGAAGATGGCGAGGACTATGAAGATGATGAAGCTGATGAGCAGGAGTTTCAAAAGGCGGCGGAGGTCCTTTGCGTCGGCGGTGGTGCGTCCTGCATACCTCACACCGCCAACTTAAGCAATGGATGCGTGAGGTCAGCGCAGAGAACCATCCATAGAGTCACGCAAACCTCGAAGTGGTCCAGCCGCCCATCATCTTTGACATTGAGGATCACCTGATCGCATCACTGCGGTCGGTGTTTGCCGATATTGGTCTCACCAACCATCCGCAACCTCAAGGTCACAAAGATGCTGGTTGACGGCGAGGCCGACCTGAATTGATCTCCTCCACGGTGCTCGAAACTTCAAATCCACGACAGCGAGCTCGAAGAAGCTGGTACTTTCAAGGAATCAACCCGGAAGGAGCAAGCCCAAGGGAAGATCACGTTGCGGTAACCGTCGGCGATGAGCTCAACTTCAGAGCTGAAGCGGAGTCACGTTCGGCGTCGCGATTTCCCATTGCCCTACAATGGCATACTTAGCCGTCCGGCACTTTCGCCAAGTTCATGGCCGCCTCTCACTATGCATACAACCTACTCAAGATGCCTGGCCCGATAAGTGTCATTTCCGTCCATGGCGACAAGAAAGATGCACTCATCTGCGCGAAAAAGATTTACCGGGATGCAGCAGCCGCGACGGATAACAAACCACTTACGCTGAAGCTCCGGGGAAGAAGAAGACCACAAGGTCGGCAAAAGCACTGTTGCCCACTCCGGCAAGCGCACCTCTTGGTGCTGCGCTACCGTCGAGGGCGCACCATCGAGCTCCACGGCAAGTGCAACAAGACAATGACAGCTCCACCAAAGACCAAGAAAGTGCCGCCAAGGAGGGCGGCGCTGATGGTACCTTTACCATTAGTGCCACGCTTGATCCTAAATAGGAAGGCGAGCTCGTTGCTTTCCTGCGGCGACGTCGATGTGTTTGCATGGCAACCATCGATATCCCGGTGTTCCCGGAAAGTAATTGAGCACCACCTGGCTATCTGTCCTCACGCGCAGCCCGTCAAGCAAAGAGGTAGGAAGCGGCGTTGGGCGCCAAGAGTTCATAGCGAAGAAATCAAAAATTGGAAGCAGCAGGGCATGTCAGAGGAGTCCTCCACCCCACGTGGCTGGCCAATCCGGTAGTGGTACGCAAGGCTAATGGGAAATGGAGACTTTGTATTGACTTCACAGATGTTAATAAAGCTTGCCCCAAGGACCCATTTCCCTTGCAGCGTATCGACCAGATTATTGACTCCACGGCTGGATGCGATCTGCTTTCATTTCTTGATGCATATTCAGGATATCATCAGATCTTCATGGCGAAGAGGATGAAGAAAACCGCATTCATCACACCATGTGGCGCGTCTGCTTTATCACGGGCGCCTTTCGGTTTGAAGAACGCTGGTTCAACCTTTGCAAGGGCAGTCCATGATGCTTTTGGACCACAGATACACAGAAATGTAGAAGCCTACATGGATGACATAGTGGTCAAGAGCAAGGACAGAGCGACTCTGATTCAGGATTTGGATGAGACGTTTGCAAACCTGCGCAAGATCAACCTCAAGCTCAACCCCGAGAAGTGCGTGTATGGAGTCCCTTCCGGCAAGCTTCTCGGGTTCTTTGTATCTCAGCGGGGAATTGAAGCCAATCCCGACAAGATCAAGGCCATTGAGCAGATCGAAGCACCAAAGCGCGTCAAGGGCGTCGGGAGGCTTGCGGTTGCGTGGCTGCTCTCGGAAGGTTCATCTCTAAGTCTGCTGGAGCGCCCGCCGTTTTCAAGATTTTGAAAAAGGAAGGTCAATGAAATGGACTCCCGAAGCGGAGGCTCTTGCTGCAGAGACTTGAAGGATACCTGTCCTCCACTCCAATACTTATCGCACCTAAACCGCAAGAGAAGTTGCTGCTGTATATAGCGGCGACCAATCAAGTGGTTAGTGCTGCGTTAGTAGCGGAGAGGAGGCGGATGATGAGCCGACAACCGAGGCAGGTGCGTCCGGCGACAAGCGGGGCTTCGCCGTCAAGCTCCGGTCCCGACAACGACGGATCAAGCGCAGGGGTTGCGACAAGATCTGAAAGAAGATGGTGCAGCGCCCGATCTACTTTGTCGGTTCCCTTCTGCGAGGGGCTAGATCAAGGTACTCTGGTGTGCGAAGCTGCTTCCGGCCTGCTCATGGCCTCGAAAGCTGCGCCATTACTTCCAAGCACATGAGATAACGATCGTCACTCGGTTCCCCTTGAAGAGGATATTGCAAAATCCGAGCAGCAGGCAGGATTGTTGAGTGGGCCTTTGGGCTGTCAAGCTTTGGTCTCAAGTTGAAAGTACTTCAACTATCGAGCAGGGCATTGGCAGAGTTCATAGCAGAGTGGGCGTAGCGCAAGATGAAGAAATTCGAGGCGAGCATCCCGTCAAGGAGGCAAATAAAGTGGCTGATGTACTTTGGCGGTGCCTTCTCGCTGCAAGGCGCCCGGTGCGGCGTCTTGCTTATCGCACCCACCGGAGAGCACCTCAAGTACATAGTCCAGATGCACTTTCCCAAGGAACAAGCAACAAACAATCTGCAGAGTATGAAGGGTTGCTTGCCGGTCTCAGAATTGCGGTGGACCTTGGGATTAAGAAGCTCATTGTCGGGGAGACTCACAACTGGTCGTCCGCCAAGTAAATAAAGATTACGAGTCCGTTGATGGAAGCATCGTCGATGAAGTGAGGAAGCTGGAAGAGCATTTTGAAGGCACGCAAATGGAACACGTTCAAAAACGCGAGAATGATATAGCTGATGGCCTCTCCAAATGTGCCGCACTTAAGTTACTGTGGAACCAGGATTTTTGTGCTCAAGCGACTCAGCCAACCGTGACACCATCAGCAGGGCAGAGCAAGAAGAAAATTGGTTTCGGCGACTACTTTCTGGCGAGCTCTCCGAAGCCGCCGCCAAGAAGGTCCCTAGAACCAATGCAAATATCACTGAGGAGCAGTCTGCTCCGGCAAACCACGCAGTTTGTATCATTGAAGCAAACGCTCCCGACAAGCTTAGTTCCGGCAAGCTTGACGGGGATCATCGAGCTCCGGCGGACCAGCGGGTCCTTGCCGTAGAAGCTGATGGTCCCGCAGTGACAGATGAGCCTTTAGTCCTTGATGTGAGCCACAGGCTCCAACATGGGCACAGCAGATCGTCCATTTCCTTGAACGGAGAACTTCCCGAAAAGCAAGAAGAAGCGGAAAAAAGTAGCCCGGCAGTCAAGTATGTACCAGTTTGTTGATAACATCACTGCATGAAGGAGACTCAGCAGGTGAAATTGAAGTGTATTTGCGGGAAGATGGGCAAAAGCTGTTGGCGGAGATACACGAGGCATATGTGGTCACCACATTGGCGCAAAACACACTTGCGGCAAAGCTTTCCGGCAAGGTTTCTTATCGCCGAAGCCCTCCGAGGATGCAAGCGCAAAAGTAACCAAGTGTGAAGCGTGCGGTTCCATTCAAGACAGATACACCAGCCAGCTCAAGCTCTCGGGCGATCCCTTTATCCTGGCCCTTCTCGATGCCGGGGCTCGACATCCTCGGCCCCTTCCCCAAGCAGTCGGGGCTTTGAGTACTTATGCGTCGCAATCGACAAGTTCACAAAGTGGCGGACGTGGAGCGATGAGGAAGGTGACAGCCGATCCACCGTCAAGTTCTTGGTCAATTGTTTGCCGTTTGGGATTCCTAATCGGATCATCACCGACAACGGCACACGGTTCACGAAGTCGCACCTTCATGCGGTACACCCAAGATCTTGGCGCCAAGATCTGCTTTGCTTCCGTTGCTCATCCGAGAAGCAGCGGTCAAGCGAAGAGGACAAACGGCTGAAGTGCTGCGAGGACTCAAGACCAGAACTTTCGACAGGCTGCACAAGTGCGGAAGGAACTGGATCGAGGAGCTGCTAGTGGTTCTTTGGTCGATCGGGGCGACGCCAAATCGAGCCACGCGGCGGACACCCTTTGCTCTAGTCTACGGGCGAGGCAGTTCTCCCCACGGAACTTCGTGTCACGGGTCACCTCGAGTGCTCGCTTATGATGAGCTTGAGCAAGAGCAGCTGCGGCAAGATGGCGCTGCTCCTCGAGGAAGATCGTCTTCGAGCTGCTGTCTGAGCTTCTCGTTACCAGACAAGCTTTCGTCGCTACCATAGCCCATAAAGTTAATGCCAGAAAGCTTCAAGGAAGGCGACCTTGTTCTTGGCGTTCAATCCGCCAAGAATTCCAACAAGTTGGCCTTGAAGTGGGAAGGCCCTTATCGGGTAAAAGCAGTCACTAGGCTCGGCTGTCGCCTTGAGACCGAAGGCGGCTTTCGGTGAGCAATTCCTGGAACATAGAGCATCTTCGCAAGTTTTATCCATGAGTAGCGGTTGCGGAACCGTTCCGCAACCAACCTTTAATACAAGTCTTGCCGATGTTGCATGTAATCCTTTGTACAAAGCGAGCGCGGACCCGTGCATCGATAAAGCCTATGGTTGCTCACATTTTTGTTAAATACATGCTTTTATAATCAAATATGCATGTGTTTACTAACATCTTGTGCAGCACCCACACCGATGGCGATAGTGAGCTATTTGGCTCCCTAACTCTCTTTTCCTCTTCTTTCTTCTCAAACAAGAAGAAGGTTCATCCATCCACAAGTTAACCGGGGAGAGGAGGAGATAGTGGTGTGGGCGTCGCTCGAGAAATGTCGCCTTGCGGAAGGCGGACAACGAGAAAAGCTAAGTTGCTAAGTTTAAGCGACCAGTTTTAAATTTTCAAGTTATCTTCCTCGAACGATAGTACTTTGTATGGAAAACCTGTGCGCGGAGGAACCAAATCGTGACTGGTCGCGCCCTTACTTTGTTTCGAGTCCGCTCAACAACTTAAGTGAGTTGCGACTAGTCCATGACGAGGTTGCTTGTCATAGCGACCCTTGAGAAGGTTGCTAAAGTTCCGACTCGGCGCTCGCGGCAAGGGTGCTCTGCACCGACAAGTTTCCTGAAAGCGAGGGTAAAAACATACGAGGAAGAAATCGAGTAAAGGAAATAACGTTGCATTCGATTGCCTAAGATAGTGTATATTACATGATAACTTGTCGCAGATCTAATAGGCTTTTCTCACAAAACATGATCTCTGACGACAAGAGAAGGATAAATTGGCGGCCTAATCCACGCGGCCGCCTCGAGCCCTCTTAACTCCGCTCACCCTGTCCACAATGGGTGCGACAAGGGTCTTGGCGCTTCAACATCGGCGGATGAAGGCAGGGACTTGAGGGCCTTGGAGAAGTCGGCCTTTGGGTTCGCGGAAGGCCACCTTCATCAACACCTACGGAGAGCCTCGGCACAAACTTGGTGTGATTCCTCCGCCAATTGCTTCGAACCTCATCCGAAGCAGCGGATACCCAACACGCCTTTGAAGAATAGGCTGAGCTTGACGCTGGGTTGAAGGTTCTCGTCGGTGGAATATCCAAGATCTGTCATCCCCAACTCTATCAGCTCATTGTGGATGCGGCGGCGGTGTCCACGAGGCCTTCTGTCCAATGCATTATCTGTCCGAAGATTATTGCAGGCGGTCACGGCATTCGGCAAGCAACTCCTCGGTGGCCTTGATTTTCTCCAGCAGGCCCGTTTCCGCTCCCCAGCGCGTTCAACGTCTCCGTCAAGGTGGTTAATTTCAGCTCCAGATCCGCCTTGGCGTTCTTGGCGGCATCGATCTCCTTGATCTTTTCAGCCAAGCGACCCTGCAGCTCACCGGGTATAAGCGTCCTTCTCACGCTCGCGCTTCAACCAGTGACCTCCTCGGCACTCTTACGGAGGTGGACTCCAGCTGAGCCACCCTCGTCTCGATTCCCCTTTGGCGGACTCGGCGGCGGCGGCAGCATCCTTTGCCTCTTGAGGCGGCCCGCTGATCGTTTGCTCGGCAGCGAGATCCTCCTCAAAGCTGTCGAGGTTGATCTTCCGCTGCGCCAGCTCACCTTCTCTAGCAGAGAGCTTCTCACGGCAAGCCTCTCGCTGCTCCTCAACCTCACCTTTCTCCAAGATAAAGGCCGCGTGCGCTACTCAGCAAGCTGCTCTCGAGCCTCTGCTATGTCCCGGAGAGTCTCTTTGTTGGCGCCGGAGCTCTTCCGCGTTTCTCTAAGTCAGCTCCGCCCTCGCGACAAGCGCCTACAGACTCCAGTTTGGCTTGCCAGGCGCGGTAGAGCGACAAAGAATCCTCGGCTGCTGCTCCTCCTGGGTTCACCATCTTGCTGCTCGGGACGTCAACCAGCGACAGCCCGGCGGAGGCGAGCAGCTCCGCATCGAAGGTCTCCCCTTGGCCGGGCGCCTGGAGCTTGATGCCCACGGAGCTTGATGAAGACACCCTCACCGGCTTTGGTGGCGCGAGCTGGGGCTCCTCGGAGTTTGGCGCTTGCATCGGTGGCGGGGATCGGCGATCGGCCTTGGCGCCTGGCGCTCCTGCGGCCTCCGGGCCGTCGATCACGATCGCGGGTTCCTCCCAGCCCCTCTGCACCTGGCCTCGGCAGCCTCCTCACCGCGGGCTTGTCAACACCAGCTTCCTCCCCTCCCGTGTCGGCGGGCGTCGACCTGTCGCCGGCTGGCGCCTCTCATGCAGCCTCGGTTTCCATCGGGTCTCCGCAGATGGATCTAGTGGTCGGAGGAGGAAGCCTGATCGACACGGATATTTGGAAGAACAGAACCCAAAGAAAACTATCAAGACAAGAAGGTTACTGCGGTGGGGCCTGTGGTCAGCGGCCTCCC